>OY720681.1:36304801-37504801 GCA_963170755.1 Amphimallon solstitiale | reverse complement strand
GCGTTGCGTATCCTAAAAAGGTATTCACACATCCTCTAATTTCTAATGAAGATAATAAATTATCTGTGCTGTTATCCGTAGAAGAAAATCCCCATGCGAGTGTGAGTGATATCAGTTTAGATACGGGAATTAGTGAAACATCAGTTAGAAGAATACTGAAAAAATACAATTTTCATCCTTATCATATGGAACTTCATCAGCAGTTAAATGAAGATGACTTAGAGCATAGACTAGGATTTTGCCAAGAAATGAGACAAAGGCTCCAAATCCGCCCAGACTGTATTCTGTTTAGTGATGAGGCGTCATTTCGACACAATGGTTCACTTAACAGGCACAATATGCATTATTATGCCACCGAAAATCCCCACTGGGTTAGATACATTGATCATCAACATCAGTGGTCATTAAATGTTTGGGGAGGCATACTAGGATCACATGTTATAGGACCGTATTTTTTAAATGGTAAATTGACTGGCGAAAGATACTTAGAATTTTTAAGAAATGAACTTCCGCTGCTTTTGGACGATGTTGATTTAGCAACTAGGCAACAGATGTACCTACAGCAGGACGGTGCGCCAGCACATTATCATCAAGCAGTCAGGAATTATTTGCAAGAGTGGCTTCCTGAAAGATGGATAGGGCGAGGAGGTCCTATCTCATGGCCTGCTAGGTCTCCTGATCTAACTCCGGTAGACTTTTTTCTGTGGGGACACATAAAACAACAGGTTTACTCAGTAGCACCAACAACAGCCGAAAATATGCAAATTAGAATTTCTCAAGCATTTAGAAATATTTCTCCTGAAATTTTGGAACATGTTAGGATATCGTTTATTCGAAGACTTGACATTTGCATAGCAAATGATGGCCGAGTTTTTGAACATTTGTTGTAAATTTCCATTTTTGATATTACTTTGTGCTCATTTTCGTAGTGCAATATCAATGTATGAGTAGATGTAAAATAATTTCTACAAAATGTTATTAAAGATGTTAAATTTCAAACGTTAATTCGATGTTTCTTGAAAATTATTGGAGTTAGACAGCCATACCCTTATATCAAATGAAAGCTAGAAGTGCCCTTATTAACAATTGGTAATAATATACAGGGTGTTCCATTTGAAAAAATTGAGAAAAATTAGTATTCGCGTATGATGAACACCCTGTATAACAGATTGATGTAGCTTAAAATTAATACCTCTGAATAAAAGTATACTAACGTGGAAAACTTCATGATAAGCACGATATTTCTAAATACTATACTAACCAATCCACATCCTGCTAGATTATGGCATTTTTTCCAATTGATGCGTCCATAACTCCCAAAACGTAAGCTTTATGTCAATACAATCCCATATGAAATCCCAATATTTTTAATTGCGCAATTCAAAAATCACATAATATACTGGGTGTTCCATTTAAAAAAATACAACTTTGACATCACACTCCTTTCCTGAACACTTTGTATAATTACCAATAATTTTATTTTGTGCTCCTACTAGTCGGCTACCACCTACATTACATAACTTTTCGAATTTTGCAATATTAAAGCCGTAATATGACAATCCCAGACGGATGGCGGACCCTGTATACAACATATTTTAAGCTATCGATAGGCTTGTCTTAGATTTCTGGGTCCACCTGCGATAGCGCGTTACAAACCATTTTTTTGTTTAGTCTGGTAGTACAGGTTGGGTCATTATATTTGTTTGTAATCGAAAATTGTTTTTAAAAAAACCGCAATAATATTAAAATAATTTAGAAATTGTAATAATTATGTGCGTACAGTTAAGGATAGACCCGCTAAAAAGCCTATTTTGATTAATTACATTTTGTGTTGAAAATGTCGACAGAAATCTTGTATCGGTCATATCTTATATCTACTGATGATAGTTAAAATACCCAATTGGCGCTGTATGCGAACTCGATATTCAATGTGTCATCTCCGCGGGGAAGACAGATTGTGGCTTTATGAGAAAAGACGTTTCGAAGCACTTTTTTTTTCTATGACAGCACTTATTAGGAACATCTTCTAAAATTATTTTGTATTATACAAAGTGTTCCATAAGTTCGTGGTTGGCCATAGTTATAGTTTTTTAAATGGAACATCATGTATATTATTACACTTTTGTGTGCCCCGTATATTTCTTAGTCAAAAAGTGATGAAGATAGTATTAGGCCTAATATTTAAGGTTTGTGACTTACTTATTTTCTGAAAAATGCAATGTTTTTATAAAATTATATTTCTCGAAAACGACGTATCGGTTGGGCACAATTGCTAGTAGCGTTGTTCATAATAAAAGGTCCTAATACAAATATATTTTATTTTGTTGCAATTACTAATTGAAATTGCATAAAACTGTATTAATGTTATATGACATATTTTTGTCTAAAAGTCAATTTCTTTAAATGGATATCCCTATTTTGAAATGCTTTCTAAATTTTCCACCACAAATATGTAAGAAGACGGTATTACATTAAAAGTGGCCATTACAATATTTAAACATATTCATTACGGATGATATTTATAAATGATGAAATTTATTTTGTCTTGTTGGGAGTAGTACGGATCCACTATTTGTTATCTCTACTACTTATCAGCTTAGCAGCTGGCAATGGAGATAGTGGAAAAGCGTTTCTTCAAGTTCCTTAGTTACAAAACTTATGGTTTTCACTCGGCTGGTACTACTTTAAGTTACTTGATAGGCATTCCGTTGAGTCTTTATCTGACAGAAGAAGATACAAGAGCGCACTTTTTTTCAATAGGGCCACGCGTTCCATTGACATATTTTCGATGCGCAGACC
Source organism: Amphimallon solstitiale (assembly GCA_963170755.1). Lineage (NCBI taxonomy): Eukaryota > Metazoa > Arthropoda > Insecta > Coleoptera > Scarabaeidae > Amphimallon > Amphimallon solstitiale. Next base: position 37,502,002 of record OY720681.1, on the reverse strand, counting down.
GAGACCTGACATGCTTTTAAAATAATAACATTTTATATGTTTTTGCTACAAAATTTAGTAAGCAATTCAAAAATGGTGGTGGTATCTTAAAATTGTCTGGAATTTATTTTCTTCTTAAACAGATACATATTCTGATACTTTTTTATTTATTTCAAACACTCACGTTCTCTAACATAGTGATCTAAATGATTTTTTTGCTATAGAGATTGGAAATTTGTGTCGTCTTTTCTGATAAATATGTGATATAAAACATATGTGAAAACCATATCTACACATTATTACAGCTATACACAAGTATCTCCCAATGCTACCAACTAGGCAGTGTTACCAACTTAAAAATTTTGGCTACCCAACCTTCGCATCAAATGCATCATTTTGTAGTGCGGCAAATTAATTGACCACTGCGCGTACGTGCAAAGTTAAAGAGTCACGAGTGACTAATTAAAGGTAGCTACACACATACAAGAGAAGACCGTAACGGCGTGCCATCAGCCGTCGGTTTTTCGCAGTCCCACTGGTATATGGCCCAAAAATGTGGACAAAGTTATTTTATTGGTTTATTTGTTTTCTTAACTCTCAAAAGCCATTTATATGAGCATTTTAAAATTTTCAGATAGCTTATTTCAACGAGATATCGAAAAATAAATAATAGCAAATAGAATTTATTAACACTACTATGAGAGTGAGGCAATAAAAATTACTTATTAATGATCGACAAATTATCTACTTTGACGACCATCCCCAGTCTTGTTCATCTGGGCTACTACTATCATCTTCAAAATCTTCTGCAGTATCTGTCTCTTCTGTGTCTTCACTTACATTTTCTACTGCTGGAGGAAATAGCATTGCCAAGCCTTCTTTGTTAGAAGGATTTGATCTTGTCGTTTTTGATCTTCAGTTGCTCATATATGGATCAGAGGTGAGCAGTTCAATATGTGTCGCAGTTTGAATCCTCTCTAGCGAATTTCATTATGAATGTTGACGACACTGCCGAAAGTGCTTATTCCTCGCCTCTGACAATGTTCCAATTGGTAACAAAGCATGTTGCACTACACGGGGTTAATCAGTTAATATCTTGTAAATAGTTGGAGACATCGGGTCCGGCACTTCGTGTTCAGTAATATCCACAACCACTTTCGCTCTTTAAAGGTGTCCAGATTTACGGAGATTCATTTGGCCAGCATATAAAAGTCCTTCAGCTTTATTATCCTCTCTTGAAAGTTGAGTTTTTTATCTTTAAATCTAAAAATCTAAAATGCTTAAATATTCAAACGACTTCGATGGACGACCGACCTTCTCTTAAGCTAATTTCTGCATAGGTTGAAAATATGATAATTATTTCAATAAATAAAGTAAACACCCTGAAGTATATCAAAATCACTTTTCTTTAAATTCAATACGTGAGATTATTTGCATTATTCTGCAGTATCTAAATTATCCGTGTTTCTAGCTAATTTTTGACAGTACAGCAAAACAAACGCTAATGTAAATGAAACATACCTGGCTCAGCAGAATCCATTACTAAAAGAGGCACAGTTTATTTCGCATCTCACTTCATTCAAATTCCGTCTTCTTAAAACCACCACTATCCATTTTATACGTGTAATTATAAAGACAATAAGTTACTATTAAATACAAGACCAGTAAGATACTTGAAAGCGCATCAAGTTATACGTAGGTGCCGATGTATGATGATTCTCTCTTGCAAGGGGTACCTGTAAAGATGTTTGTACATAATAATAATAATAAAACTTTATGGCTGTAGATCATACATAAATCATTGTCATGGATTGCAGATAGTCTTCCCAACATATCAGTGATGTAACCCAATATACATAAGCACAAACGGTTTTACTTTTAATATAAGCTGGTATTTTGCATTATACACTTTTATTGCTCGGTATTCGGGGGATTTCTCCAGTATTGCACTTCTGTCGAGGAATGCACAGATCATTCGCACCCCTGGTGGTCATTGCATTATAGTATGTGGAATTCTTATCCAGGTTACGTAAAATCCGACGCGCCCATACCCCTAACTCGTACAAATAGACTGCCGGTAATAAGAGGATGTTCCGTTCCTCAAATAGTGGACGGCAAGACGATTTTGCCGGCCTACGCAATATACATCTAACTATACGTTTCTGTCCCCTAAAAACGCGAACAGATTTCCCAGAGGCGCCCCAGGACAAAACACAATACTTTATACTAGAATACACATTACAATAATAATACGCCAACAGAACCTGAACATCCACGAAAGTCCGCAAGTTCAAAATAGCATAATACGTACTATTTATTTTCTTTATTAGTTCATCAATGTGCACATCCCAAGACAGACGATTGTCAAAAGTCATTCCTAAAAATTTAAAGTTTTCCATGTTTGGAACAGATTTTCGATTCAAATTAAAGTAAACGCTTTCAAACCTATTATTGAAGAATTTAGCCGCTGTTTTTGCCACACTCAACTCCAAACAATTTCTGTCACACCACTGAGTTATGCATTCCTTTATAACACCCCCTATCCGCGACACCCCCGCCACGTTATTTCCCCCCACAATACAGGATGTGTCCCAATAAGTTCGGCATATCTGCAACGTAGACCAAGAATAGAATTGGAGCCATTATTGATTCTTGTGGTACTCCCTTTGTCATGTTACCAAGAGAAGGGTAGAACTCTCTTCTTATTCCGCTTTCCACACCCGTTATACTGACGAATTGCCTCCTGTTATACAGATACGACTTGATATAGTCGAGGGCCACGCCTCTTACTCTGGCAGAGGCTAATTTTTCGAACAAGATATGGTGGCTAATAGAATCAAAAGCTTCGGAAATATTATAGAAAATACTCGCCACCCCTTGTCCCTCCAATACAGCGCGTCAACCTATTTAAAACATCGTAAACGGACATCTCAGTACTCTTTCCAGGGAGAAATCCTAATTGTGTGGCCTGATCTTGTCGTAGATTTTGGAGAAGGATGGCAAGAGTGATTCCTGTCGGTAATTTGCAATGTTGTCCTCACGCCCTTATGTATCGGTACGATTTTGGCAATTTTCTGATCATCCGGAAATGTAGAAAAAACAATCGAATTATTGATCATTACAGTCAACGGTTCTATGATATATTGTGCACATTTCTTTATTATCGAGAAATGTATTTCGTCGGGACCGGGTGAATGCTTATTTGCCATGCTACATATAACCTCACTAACTTCGACTTCGTGTGTGGGCCGGAAAAAATGGAATGCTGACACCCACAGGACTCACAAAAGATATATTCTCTACTTCCCCACAATTTATAGAACTAAAATGTTCTAAAAACAGGTTACTAATAATTTGACTATTTACTATTCTATTATCTTCGTGCAAAATACTTATTTGTTTAACTTGTTTACTCTTACCCTGATTAATTATTCCCCACACCGCTTTTGATTTATTGTCCGACATTAAGATATTCTCTGTTTTTTTTTTTGCTGATTGAATTAAGTTACTGTAGATCCTCTTTTTCACCCTGTAGATTTGCACAAGTTTACTATCACCGTTGAAGATTGTACATGTTTTGCAACCTATCCCCACTTCTCCTCATATCATCGTTTATCCAATTATTTCTCACGATTCTTATGTGTCTACAATGTTACAGTAAACAACAAATCATAAGAATACAGAAACGTATCAACAAAGATGCCGTATTGTTCATTCACATCAGATTGTGCATAAACCGAGTCCCATGACTGAGTATAGGGCAACCGCAAAAAGACCAATTGATATTTATGATCACTGACATGTGTACTACCCGGCATCGATCTTCCCAAAATATCAGTCAAATTACAAAAGATATTGTTGATGCAAGTAGCTGATTGAGCTGCCATACGCGTGGTCTCATATATAATGCCCTTACAACATCAGTTATTTTTGAAATTTAAAAAACTTCCTGATGGTGCAAAACCAAAACACAGGTCTATCTATACCCGGTAAGAACGACGTGATTCACTTCTTTCTCCACTAACCAATGCTCAGAGAAACACAGCACCTCAGGACGATCCAGCTCCAGCATTAACAGCTCCAGTTCGTTCACTTTATTTCACAGGCTGCGAATATTTACATGGAATACCGTTGAGCCCCGAGATCTATTTGTTAATTTGTCGTTAAACACTACATTGTATCCACTCGCTTTTGGTGTGATGATGTTGTTCATTCAGTCGCTGTGACGTGAGAACCGCTAGGAATCCGGCTTTTTGTTCATACATATGTAACTCACTGTCTACGCCTAGTCATTCTTAATAAAAGTAATAGGCGTCGGTATCTCCGACTAAGCTGATGCGATTTCGACCAAGGAAACAAAATCTACAAGAACAAATTAAAAATTGTATAATTTTTTGTGTGTACTGATAAAACAATTATGTGCCCAGCTAAAGCATTGAGATTATATCGTTGTTCATGACAACATTTTTAGTTAATGACAATAAATAGAAGATCTATGGATTAGTTATTGTAATTTATTTTAACTAATACTTACTGTAAATTTCTCTATTATCACAAATTAATGCTAAAAACTCTCCTGCTTTTTCTAATAAACCCCTAATTTAGAATTCAAAGCATAAATATTTATGACCAAACCTAACACGTACCTAAATAGATCTCCGTAAAAAAATAATTGTTTTGATTAAAACAGTCTTTGCAGCTGTTTAATTGATCTTTTGTGATATCTTCCCAAATATCCGTTTCATCCTTGGAAGAGAATAAAGAACGACAAAATCGTGTTAGAAGGAAAATACAAAAGGAGAATGTGTTCTAAAGTGTAACATTTTTTAACTTTAAAATACATACGCTCTAGGCAAATAATATCCAAGCATCAATGAATTTCTTAGAACCGACCACGATTATTATTTCGTAGTTGTCCTTTTGCCTTCTTTCCGTTCATCGTACTTACGAGGCGGCCGTTGGCATATGTATGTTGTTTGGTTTTTCACCGGACGACGTGGTGGTGCATAGCCATTGATATATGCGGTCGGTATAATATTGTGTGGGCGGTATTAGAGGTGTGTAGCCTCTACACGAAACTGCTCATAACTATGAATCACCTGAATGCAATTTCGTTAATTTCTCCTTCGACTATGAATGCATATATAAAACGTTATTGTTTATGTTTACACCTAGTTCATTTTTTTTTCAGCTAAATTAACTAAATACTCCTAACCGTACCATATAAAATACATAAATAAAATTGCATGATTAAGTACCGGTTATTACTTTATTTATTTTATAATATATCCATCAATCAACACTAGTAACTTATCCTGTTATGATGGAAACATGCTAATTGTTATTCCACTAAATTACATAATACATAATTTGTTTTTTATAGTCATTTTTGGAATTTTTGAGTACGATGCACTAGTACCGTAAACTGAGGTAGCTTTTGCCTTTGGCGAACTCTCTTACTTCTTACTGAATGAAGGCAAGTTTCCGTTGGACTGTTCTTAAGACATTTGACTTTTGACTAGTAAATATTTTTGCCATTTATTAAATTAAGCAGAGGAATTCGATTATTGTACTAATTTGTCCTTATAATTTAACTGATGTTGATCTTGGGATAATATTGTCCACGATACAATACGCAGAACAGTATGGACCAGTTAATACTGGAGTAACATTGCTGATTTTGAGAAATGTGTTATTTGCCCATTGACTCAAGTGCACTATCACTCATAAAATTACTGATATTATATAGATACATTTCTCGCTTAGTAATTAATAATCGGTTTAATTATTCACTTAAACAAAGAATAAATCAAAATACACATGTAAATTATTAGGTTTCACTTAATTTATTCTAAACTACTACAATTCTTTCACTATACAGTGGTCAGGTGGCATAAATGCATGGACGATGATGTATTATTTGTGCAAGGCTGGGTTACGTTTTGTGTTTGGGTTCTGAGCTGCGAGCGTATGCATGGATAATCATATGTCATCAATGTTCGAACACTATTGCCCCCGAATGGCATACTGGAATGGTAGGTGATCTGCTGTGCGGCTTCACCTCTTTTGCTGTGGCAAGACGGTTCAATCAGTGAATCAATTCTTTATTTCAAGATAGTTTACAAACACACATTGACAGTTACAGCATCCGAAATTGTCATACAACATATAAATATATAAAAAGACACTACAAAACAGTACAGATTAAAATCTTCAGATACATAGAAATTAAATGTCAATAATATTTAATACATAAAAGAAGCCCAAAAAACAAGTGATCAAAAACAGAAAGACTAGCAGCAACCAGAGTAGTCCCGCCTGAAGTATTTTTTAATAATAATAATAATAATAGTATATCTTTATTGCCCAAGAGATTTTTTTACATCTAATTACAGGACAAGAAAAAAAATGCAATGAATCGATAACTACAAAATATAAAATCAAATAAAATAATTAAAAAAAAAAGTACACACATACACACATACACACATATACATATACACATATACACATACATAACGCAATAATATGCACAAGAATTAAGAAAGAGAAAAAAAGAAAATGAAAAAAAAACCAATTCATTGCTACGTATAAGTAACGCTACTAATTAATTAATTAATTAATTAATTGCGATAATGGTGAAAAATTAATATCAAGATTATCCCCACAAGTGGCATTGCAACGACTACAACCTCTATAGAGCGGCGATGCAAGTAAAATATTTGTTCTGGCCGTTGAAAAATAAAATACATTCCTTGTGCGACATGGCTACTGAGGTACAGCAAACATGATCTTTGCCAACAAAGTTGGAACATCTATAATATTGTGCAATACATCATAAATGAACTTAATGTCTGTTTTTTGTTATTACTTGCTTATATTTCGACATGTTTCACCAAGAGATTTCCATCACTTCATTTAATTATTAATGTCTGTTTTATGCCTTCGTATCTCCAAAGATTCAAATTTAAATTCTTCAAGAAGGTCATCATAGCATGTCCCCTGAACGGGGTACAAACCATGCCTCTTGAAGTACAGATATTTCAAAAAGCGCCTTTGAACCCTCTCGAGTGCTTCAGAATAAGTTTTATATGTTGGCGACCAAACGAATGAAGCATATTCGAGGCGAGAGCGAACAAAGGAAAAGTAAAGGGTAGTAATGGCCTCCATGGATGCAAACTGCCTGGTATTTCTAATAACAAACCCTAATGTTTTCAATGCCGATGAAATAGTGCTACTGATGTGGTCAGAAAACGTTAATTTAGCGTCAAAAAGAACGCCTAAATACCTCACAACTATACAACGATGAATAGGAATCCCGTCAACGGCGTAATTAAAGCAGAGAGGTTCTTGCTTCCGACTAATCGTCAATACATTACATTTAGAAATATTCAGGGGCAAATTATTCACCGTACACCATGCCCCCAAAACATCCACTTGCCTCTGCAGAAACAAGCAATCTGTAGTGGTGCGTATTTTCTGGAGGAGCTTGACATCATCTGCAAATAAAAGTCTATGGCAACCCAATTCAGAGCAGATGTCATTAATAATTGCAAATAATAGGGGACCTAGATTGCTACCCTTTGGAACTCCGGAGGTGGCAATGAAGTAAGATGATTTGTGACCAGCATAACTGACGTACTGAACTCTATTCATCAGGTAAGTGTTAAATAATGATTTCAATTGAGGTGAAAAACCAATAGCATCTATTTTACGTAGCAATATGGCGTGATGGATACGATCGAAAGCCTTGGAGAAGTCAGTATAGATGATGTCAACTTGCTCGCTATCATCCAGGCATTCTGAGGCAAACTGGGGTCAACACTGCAAGATTGGAAGTTGCAGATCACTTACTCATAAAACCATGCTGGTCGTCCGAGAGTCTGCACCGAATTTGTGAGTAAACATTGGTGTACAGACACATTTCGAACACTTTAGCAAAATTGTTAAGAATAGCTATCGGTCGGTAATTCTCGATCAAGGCTGTGTCACCTTTCTTGTGAATTGGAAATAGTTTGCTTATTTTCCAGCACTCAGGGAAGACAGACGTTTTAAGTGCTAAATTAAAAAGGAAAGCGAGAAGTTTAGCAAAGATGCACGCACAATCACGAGCAAGAAAACTTGGTATATTATCCTGACCCATAGTATAAGCATTCTTTAACTTTTTTAAATTACTAACAACTTCCGACTCAGACAGTGAAGACACACCAATCATAGGAAATCATACCGTAGATGATGGGGAAGTAGTAACCAAATTGTGCACCGAATCGGTATAAACGGATTGGAAAAAATGTTTGAAACCGTTCACTATAGTTGTGGCGTCTTTTAGTTCACATCCATCAACACCCTTCATTGAACCAGGCATACCCGGGCTCCGTCGCTTAGAAGCAACGAATGACCAGAACTGTTTCGGATTTTCCTCCACGGAGTAGATACTGCTGGACAGAAACATCTGAGTCGCACGTTTTTTGAATGGCTTTGGGGGCATCGCCTTCAAACAAGATGGCAAGTGGTTATACAGTTTTATAGCCATGTAATTGGACCCCGTCTGTGCACAGCTCACTCGGTGACAAGGGAGTACGTAGTTATTTTTGTTACGGGTGTCATAATTGTGGTTTTCACTATGGGTTGGATATTTTTGTGTGAGATGAATGTGGAGTAAACTAGAAAGCATGTAGCAGGACGGCAAGGTAAGTATATTTAAAGTTTTAAATAAACTTCTGGAACTAGCTGTTGAATTTACTCCCACTATTGCTTTGTTTGCCTGTTTCTGTTGTAAAAATATTTTCCGTGCTGCTACTGATCCACCCCATAAGAGAATTCCGTAAGTGGCCCTACTATGGAATCTTCCAATGTATGTCAGCCGTGCGGCATCGTTTCCAGCTATTTTCTTTATTCTTCGTATTGCATATATAGATTTTGAAAGCTGGTACTGCAAGTTGGTGACTTGGTCGGCCCATGTTAACCTTGAATCGAAGAAAATGCCCAAGAATTTCATTGATCCTTGTTGGTTATTGTCTGTGGAAAAGACCAAGAGTTTGGGTCTTTTGCGCATTGATACTGAGCTTATTCGCGTCAAACTACTCCCCAGCTTCCGCCAGAACATTTTCTGTATCCTACGTCAAACTAGTATTTTTGTTTCGCAAAAGGAAGGATGTATCATCTGCGTACATTAAGGTCTTATAGCAGTGGACATTTGCGGAAATATCATTTCTGTACAGCAAGAATAAACCAGGCCCCAATATGGATCCCTGCGGTTCTCCCCTATTCCCTATCTCCGCTTCTGTTTGTTGTTCATTCCAGCACACCTGTTGTTCTCTGTTTGTCAAGTAGCTTTTTACTAGCTGTAGAGGAATGCCACGTACTCCGTAATGTTCCATTTTCCACAAAAGGAGTTCGTGATCAACACAATCGAATGCCTTCGACAGATCACAGAAGATTGGTTTTATGTTTTCTTTTTCATCGAAGGCCTCTGCAACTGCGTTTACAAGTTCAGTCATTGCTGTGACTGTAGCTCGTTGCTTTCTAAAACCATGCTGTGCCTCACTAAATAAATGTGTTTCTTCAGATATTTAACTAAGCGAGTTGTAATTGCTTGTTCAAATATTTTTGAAATTGTTGGAAGTATGGAAATTGGACTATAGACTGTTGACCAGTTTTACGAATTGGATGAATCTTAGCTCTTTTCAGTTCCATCGGAAAAGTACCTTGAACAAACATAGAATTTATTAAATGCGTGAGAGGACCACTCACAAAATGTATGGCTTGTTTGATTACAGTTGCCGTTAAGCCGTCAATATCCCTAGTACTTTTGCTCTTGAGTTTCCTCGTTACATCGATCACGGCTTCCTCGGTGATGGGAGATAGATATCATGATGTAAAGTTTTACATTATTTTGAGTTGCCAATAGTGAAGTTGCGCACAACGATGATCCTGGTACATTCCTTGCCAGTGTTTCCCCCACGCCTGCAAAGAACTTATTTAAATCTTCAGGGGAATGTATGCATTCTTCCCATCTCTGCTGTTTTTTCTCTCCGCCTCTCACTCTTTATAATATCCCAGACGACTCTATTCCTATCAGGCTTTTCTGTTTTTCTATATAATCGTTTTCTATATAAGCGTTGATTAGCCAGTTTTCCGATCTCTAGCCTCTGTCCCAAGAACGCAGGAACAGCAAGGTAATCTCTCAGCTGTTCGTTTCTGACGAACCATGGTGCCCAGAATATTAGTAAAGTGCAGCTCTGGAGCACCTCTAAAGAATTCAGGAGAGTCTCAGCAAAATAGTTACTAAATATATTCATAAGTAACAAGCTGGCTATGGGAAGTGGATATAAGTTGCTTATTAACTATGCATTTGAACTTATGGAGTTAAAAATTAATTGATTCTGTAGGCACACTGCGTAACTCCATAATCACAAATTAACAACCACTTTCGCTTCGTCAAGATTTTCAGATTAACGGAGGTTCATTCGCCCAGCATTTAAAAGTTCTTGATTTGTATTATCCTCTCTCAAAAGTTGAATTTTTTGTCTTTAACTACGAGCGTTTAAATCTTAAAACGACTTCGATGGACGATCAACCTTCTCTTTGTTCTTATCGGGAATTCCACTGTAGCTTGTAGCCAATCAGAATTTCTACTTAAGAAAGCTTGTTCTTGTCTTGTTAGCCACGGGCCTCCCTGATTTTATTGCGGATTTAATATGCGAAAGTTTATACAAAAACTCATCTTTTTCTGCCTCGTCAAAAGTAAACTTATTTACTATATCACTTTGAACTTAATTTAATTTTTTTTATGCAAAATCGCTTTCTTGACACTGCTTTGCCGCGTTGTATAAATCCATCCGTGTAATAATTCTCATATCAGAACAACCTCCAGCAAGAAGAAAATATTATATAATGTATTACACAGAAGAATTATTTTTCAAAACTGCGTTCTCAAAAAATAAAAATTGCAAATACATAGGCACATCTTCGCCGTTAATTTCTACACACGTTAAAAATAGGATAATTATTTTAAAAAATACAGTAAAAAAATTAACCAGGAAACAGCCTCAAGTAGAACAGACTCACTTCTCTTTAAATTCAATAGAAGAGATTATTTGCGTTACTCCGCTGTATGTTAATTAACAGTGTTGCTAGATATTTTCTACAGTATTGCAGGAAAGGCTAATAATGTTCATGATACTTGGCTCAGCAGAATCCATTACAAAAAGAGACGAACTTTATTTCGCAAATCACTTTAAATCATTTTCATTGTACGTATTTGTGAAACGATCACTATCTCTTTTATAAAAGTAACTACAAAGATAGTCTGTTCACTACTAAATATAAGCTACCTGCTGCATTTAGGGTAGATTTAATTGTAGGCCGTTATTCCATACTTATTCATTCCCTGCGTGTTTTTAAGACACCGTTTCATGGAATTATCTCATTTGTATTTTGGAATTGATCAGCCTTCTAGGTCAAATATCTATCTCTATGCTCGTCTGTCTTATAAGCTGCTCAGCTTCGTTTAAAATATAAAGTGAAACTACCCATAGGCGGACACTGTTCGTTCCGACAATACTACCCGGTTAAGAGAAGTGCCCGTTTATCAGAAGACAGAAAAAAATATCTAGAAACGCAAAGCTAAATAAACTTTCAATTGAACACACAGTGTAAAATTGTATACTTATAACTAGGGCGCGGACAAGTTACAACGGAGCAAAGAAATAATGTAAACAACACACGCTTGCTGAATAGCACTAATTCATATCGTGAACTGCAACATCTGTTTACGCCTGAGAATGAGAGCGAAAATGCCCATAAAATAAGGAATTTATGAGTAAAATCCTATTTTCATCGGCGTAGATAGGAGCGTGAGGGGTTTTTTAAATTTATTATATTTACCATATATTTCGCAAGAGAAATAAAATTTTCATTCATACTTACGTTAGTTTCGTTTTTTCATTGTTTTGACTGTTAATTACGTACTTCGTAATTTTTGTAATAGTCTGTTTAATATCGGTTTATTGAATCGACTTCTCCCAATTATCTAGACGTAAGTGTGCACTGGATTTCGTTTAGTTTCAATAACATACGCGTACATTTTTAGTTATCATTTATTTAGATCTAGAACTTTGTTTATGTAACTTTTTCTGATATGAAAATTAATTGTCAGTGATTCCGAAATTTATTACAAAGTCTGTAAAATATCGTTACAGAATACCAAAATATCGCACGTTCGTCACTTAGCTTTGCTAAAACATACACAAAAATAGTTTTTATGCAGAGGATTTCAATAGTTTACAAAATTGCGTTACATGTTTAAATGACGATGCTTGAAGTATTAAAAGTATTCCAAGTGACTTCGGATGTGGCCTTCGGCAAAAGTTAGACACAGTTTTTAATAGAAATCCAGATTTAATAACATTGCAGCAATGTGTATGCTAAATACGCTGAAATAAAAGAATATTTCCAGTACGCACCTATAACCAGTTGCGATGTAGAAAGGACGTTTTCTATCTACAAGGATGTACTTCATTCAATGAGAACAAGTCTTACAGAAGAGAAAATGAACAAATAATAAGATATTTTGTATTTTATAGATCACAAGCCACTTGTTATCCAATTATATAAATAAAATTAAAACCTCTTTAAAAATACAACATTTCCATAGTGCGCCCATGGGCCAAGAGTCATCAACCGTTCGTGTCCGCGCCCTACTTATAACTTTATTTGCTAAATAGAAACGGATATGTGCACATTTATATATATACATATAATAGGAACATACATATCTACATATGCAATTTATGTACTATCTTACAAAATATTCTAAAATGGAAGTTTGCTTGTGTGTATTACATGCCAATTTCGCCTCAAAATGTAAGCATACCAAACGCTTGTACATGATCGTTTTCAAAACAAAATTGTTTTAGTTTGATTATTTCCAGTAGACCATCTTTCTACGATACTATTTTTTTATCATAATCATCAGTTCTAGTGAATTTCCAATTTCATATTCTTCATCATCACTATTTTGCCTTTCGTTTTCTAAATTATCGGGCAAAATATGATCTTCTTCTGTATACAAATTGGTGTCAATATTTATAAATTCCTGTACAACATTACTTCCTAATTTTCCCATTGGCGTACACATTAAAGCCATTTTAGATAAAGGAATTTCACATCTTTAAGATCAAATTGATCACCCCTTCTTTATTTCTTGAAATCCTGTTTTCTTGAAACAATTTTTAATTGCATCAGATGAGATATCATCCCATGATGCTTTTTTAATAAAATAAATCGCATCTAATACGCTAATAGAATTGGTCAAATTATGTCCCGAACTCCCAAACTGCGATAATATGTGTTTTAGTATTAAATGTCGGTACCAAATTTTGAACATTTTTATAATCCCTTGACCTAGCAGTTGGCATTAAGCTGTTGTATTTAGTAAGAAAACACGTTTAACATTTTGCAACTGTACGTCCTTAGGATGGGCATTGTCCAAAAATAATAAAACTTTTTTGATTTGATCGATCATTTTCCGATAAAATTCACGCAACCACTGTGTCATATTAGCATGAGTCATCCAAGCCTTGTTATTTGAATACCATTGGACTGGAAGAAGGGCAAAGCTATGATTTTTAAATGCTCGAGGACGTGCTTATTTTCCGATAACCACCAGTTTTTCCCCTTCCATATTCACACAGTGCATTATAGTTAATCTTTCTTTCGATAAATTGTCGCCCACATTTTTTCACCTCTTAATGCCATCCTCTTTGTTGGTAGTGCCCAAAAAAATTACCATGTTTTGTCCAAATTATAAATATCGCTGGGTTTGTACCCTTTAATTATTAACGGCAACCTGTTTATGAGAGCTTCGACATTTTCTTGATTTGCGCTAAAGGCTTCGTCAGATATCATGCGGTAATGAATATATTCAAATCCATTATAATGGAAACTTTGCGGTCAAAAACCAGCTAAATAACTGTCCGCGCCCGTTTAAGAGAGCTTCCGCATAAGAGAAACCAATTTATTTATTAGGAATTTCCTACTTATGAATTCGGAAACTTGCCTAGCTAATAGAAGTGCCCATTAAGGGAAGTTTCGCTGTATTGTATTTACTTTGGGTTGTGTATCATATTGATCGCTCAAATCTAAGATTTATACAGTTCCGAAAATTATGATTAAATCGAGTCTAAATTCCTAAAATCTTGAAATGATAAACTTACGCAAATTGGCCGATTTTCGTTGAAATCAATTCATATAACAGCCTGCAGTTTCCTTGTAAATGAACATCTTCCTTCTATATTATATTATATCTTGAAATAAATTGAGAAAGTGTTTGGATGGAGTATTTTCATCAGCCTAGGGCCAGTTACAAAGTATCTGCTTTGGAGCATTAACCAAGAAATGGGGATATTGTAGGTATTATTTTCTAAAACATGAAATGAATAATTTTAACCAGGTAAATTACTTGCTCTATAAATGGTACAGCTCCGAAAATATATCCTAGGGTGTGAGTACTTTATTTCGACACTGTATATATGAATAAAAATTTGATAGATAATGAAACAAATATTTTAATTCGATTAATTACTATACTGCATATAGTTTTTATAAGAAGAATATTGAAATGATTCTAATGTCTTTTATTTCTTTTCTACATTATAACAAACATCTTATTATTTAACCCCAACTGATACCTCCCAGATGTGTTTTGGCACGAATACATTTTCAATTCACCATTGCTGGCTAGTATGCAAATTGATTCTACGACTATGCGTAAGTGGAACGTGCATAAAGCAAATACACGACCCGCTTACACATGCACACAATCGAAGAACATTTGCGAATGTGCAGTGAGCAGGTATTTGGAAGACTGGTCCGTGGATTCTTTACTTGTCCTGTAACGTGCACGCATGAGAATGGATGATCGACCAACAGGAAATCAGCGCATTCCACACGTTTGAATGTAATGTATGTGCGTTTGATGCTATAGCATTTTACCACTACGCTCTCTGCAGACAACATATTTAATAGTTGTGCTCGTGTAGGTACAGTTCTCTCAACAATAACGTTGCCAATTCTGTCTTAAGATACGTAGGTCGAGCTATAACTTTATTATAAATGAAAGAGTCAGTCTTTCCAACGATCCAGTTTCGACCTAGAATATAGGGTGAATAAATACATTCATGAAGATACGCTTAATCTAAACATAATAAATCACCGGGTTTTTATTTGGGATGTTTTGCAATTTTATGTCCCCTTTTTACTCGCATCGCAAGTTATATGTGAAATACCTTGATTTTAGAGTTTGCTTTATTTTATGAACAAGACACTAATATGGATACAATAATAAAGAAATATTTTATCATAAACCAAAATATATTTAATGTTTTTTTATACATATATACACTGTAATGCCTAATGTATTAATATGAATAAGAAAAAATATTTTTTTATGTATAGCATATCTTATTTGCTTTTGGAGAACCCGGCGCGCAGAAGTAATTTTTTAAATTAAAGGTGGAAGTAAATAAGGGAAATATGAGAAACTCCTCATCATGCAATTTGATCTTCACATTCAAATTGTAAATATATTTAATATACAGGTGGCAATTTTCTATCTCTGGAATGGCACTAAATCGGCCAAATTAAATAAGAATTTTTTTTGTTTATTGTCATAGCGACAGGCGATAAAGTATAACCATTCTGGCACAAAGAACTGGTTTTAGGAACTGTCTCTTTCAAAACGAAGTCACTGGAAATATTATTTACATCTCACAAATTCTGTGATTTTTGTCCACCTGGAATTTAAAAAATTACTTATGGGAGACGCCACCGACGTTCAGTCAAACTTCCAGAAACCTCTCGAAACTATTGGAAATAGTAAACAGGAGAATAATCTCCAATGTGCGAGATCATTGAGACTCCCTTTTTATATTTAAGCACCCGCATATGAGAAGACAGAGTAGACAGTCCGACGAATGTTGTCCGATATTATTATTAGGGCGCGGACACGAAAGGTTGATGACTCATCACCCATGGGCGCACTATTGAAATGTTGTATTTTTAAAGAGGTTTTAATTTTATTTATATAATTGGATAACAAATGGGCTGGTGATCTATAAAATACAAAATACCTTATTATTTGTTCATTTTCTCTTCTGTAAGGTTTGTTCTCTTTGAATGAAGTATGTATGTACATCCTTGTAGATAGAAAACGCCCTTTCTACATCGCAACTTGTTATAAGTGCGTACTGGAAATATTTTTTATTTCAGCGTATTTAGATTTTGTGTCATTGTCCCCATACACAATTGCCGCAATGTTATTAAATCTAGTAATAGTAATAGTAAATTTTATTAATGCATTTAAAAATACAATAATAGTAGTAAATCTGGATTTCTATTAAAAACTGCGTCTAACTTTTGCCGAAGGCCACATCCAAAGTCACTTGGAATACTTTTGAAATTATTAATATCCACATCTAATGTGGTTAATCCATCTTTTAATTTGAGATTTCGATTTTTAAAGTATGTAATTAGATTTGGCAAATTACCCAAGTGTTCCTGATGGAATAACAGCTGATTTTTTAAATTTGGTGTTTATGTCAGTTCCTTGCACTCAGAAATACCTCGAGCACCGTCATTTAAACATGTGACGAAATTTTGTAAACAATCGAAATTCTCTGCATAAAAACTAATAGCTTCCAACCATGTTCGCCATCTAGTTATTACTAACGAGGGAGGCAGTGACAAAGATGGAAATTTTTCACTGTAAAGAGCTACTCTCGATGGTGCTTTTCTGAAAACTTTTTTAAAAGCGGATACAAGTCTTATCAACTTCCGGATAGGTGTCTCTGATATATTCACAGATTTTGTGGAGAGCATGTGCTACACAAGTAATATGCAGCTTATAAGGATATGTTTCCTTTAATAGTCTGCCTGTTTTTAACATATATGTCGCACTGTCACTAACAAATAAAAGTATTTTTCTCTGTAGCTTTCGTCCGAATGAAGCTTTTTGTGCAAATGTTTGTCAATGGTTTTAGCAACTGTTTTCGCATCAACTGTATTTATAACTTGGGATACTATTACATATGCGTTTATGGAATAGTTGGACGTAGTACACCAGCTACAACATTTACTACACAGCGTCCTAATATATCGACAGTTTCGTCGGTACTTATCTATAGGTACTGATTTGAAAGATGTCTTCTAGTGCATTCTACTGTTTTCGTGAAGCACCTAGAAACATAATACTTGCGTAAGGTGGATTCACCAGGAAGATTTCGATCAGTATATTTTTGGAGAAATGTTTTGAAAGTGGGATTGTCAAGTTTATTTAATGGGATATTAGCCGCTATTAAAGCTTCACAGAGTTCTTCGTTAAAATTGGCAGCTTTCAACGGGTCCAGTTTCTGTGTATGTTTTAGCGATGCTAAGTGATGTTGTACGTGCGCTTTTTGGGCATTCTGTAACGATATTTTACAGACTTTGCGATAAATTTCGGAATCACTGACAATGGAGAACATACAATCAGTATGACCCTTAATCCACCATTGCTTCACGATGCCGTTCTCGACGTTCTTCCATATGATAGTAACATAAACAATGTTCTAGATCTAAATAAATGATACCTAAAAATGTATGTGTATGTTATTTAAACTTAAGGAAATCCAGTGCACACTTACGTCAAGATAATTGGGAGAAGTAGATTCAATGAAACGGTATTAAACAGGAACTATTACAAAAATTACGAAGTATGTAATTAACAGTCAAAACAATGAAAGAACGAAACTAACATAAGTATGAATAGGTATATACATATATAACTTTATTTATCTTACGAAATATAAGGTAAATATAGTAAATTTTAAAAACCCCTCACTCTTCTACCAACGCCGATGAAGAAAGGGTTTTTGCACGTAAATTCCTTTCTTGATCGGCTTTTTTTGCTGTTGTTTTCGAGCAAACAACAGATGTTCCAGTTCACCATATGAATAGTGGTATTCAGTAACTGTATGTACATTATTTCTTTGCTCCGTCGTAATTTAAACCTGGGACGTCCGGTGTATAGTCATAACTCAAAAAATAAAGCTAGAATAAAGAAATAGATTAAACTGTGTTATTTACCATATAATTTCCTACAACTTTTTCCTTTACACATTTCTCCTAAATCGAACGAAATATTTTTTTTTTTTTTGCAAAATATCTAGTAAGCCACTTTTTCCAACAAACAAAACTCTAATTAAATAGAGCTATTAAAACTGCAATTCTTTTCCCATTTTACCAAATCTCTCTCTGTTGTAGTTTCCGAGATCCTGGTACTAAACGTCGGAAAAAACTGACCCTGTATACATATATGAAAATTAATACTGGAAGCTTTTACTTTGTAATATTCCCTGCTACAAATAAAAAAAACAGCTTTTATACTTTTCATACCACTATAATTCGATGAAATGAGTGTTTCATTCCAACTCTGCATTTCAAGAGGAATTTATAAATATACAGAAAATTGTATATCTTATTTTTTTTTATACATTTCATACTTGATATTGGAGCACACAGATTGTTTGTTCTTTATGTATTTGATAGTATTTAGCAAGCGGGTTTTGTGTGCGTTTGTAAGGTTTTATTTGTAAGGTCAATTTATGAATGAATATGATGCGTATGCGTTCAAGTCCGTCCTAATTGCGCTCGGCTCGTGTAGATTGGCAACCTTTTTGTTAAGATGACTGTACATACGTCTTGTAAATTAACAACTATTGTTATCGGTTACCATCATAACAATTTTGCCAAAAAGTACAGTTTAATATTCTAAATTTGGGGATATTAATTACAGTTGACGAGAAATAACGAACTGTTACTTAGTCACCACTTTGAAGAATACTCCAATTAAAATATTCCAGAAAGAAATGGGAGATGGGCAAAAGATATTAATATTATTATTATTGATTATTTTTTTTATACTTAATGAATGATTTTTAAATCATTTTTGCTAGTCAAGAATTTTTTTTTTATTTTTTTTCAAGTATTAATATGTACGTAGAAAGTTATTACTTTAATGATATATAGGGGATAATTAAATATGGGGGATATTATTAATACTTTACCTGTAACTTCAATCTTATTTAAAATTACATTAGTGCATACTATTTTGCTTGTATTTCCATGGTCACATTCGCGCAACTTTTCAGCGATCGAATCCAAATAATGTTTGAATATGTTGTGGAGCGGTCGCCATTTTAGTGAGCGGGGAAATTCTCTGCTCACTAGTGAACGTATTCTGATCCGCATGAGCATTAACGCATTCCAACACCAATGTATTACAATATTTTGAGAAAGTTACTAGAAAAGTAAGATAAAGAAAGTAAAGATATTGCGCAGAAGAAAATTTATTATAATATTGGACGTAACTAAAAACTACGCCGAAACATAATGCAAAAAACATTTATTATTATTGTTTATTCGGTTTAATCTGTATAATTCTAACTTATGGCAGCAGTGAAAAGTACCAGGTGGCAGAATATAAACGAGAACACTGCTGTCAACCACATCACCTGTAGTTGAAACAGACAGTTGAAACGGTTCCGGTCTGTCTTCTGAATGCGACCAATTCAATATGGAAAAAAATAACTTAAAATTGCTATCTCCTTTTATTTTTAAATCTTTAAATATCCCATATTACATTACCGTCAGTCTATACTTTTTTGTATGTATGTATCTTACAAGAGGAGTTTTTTCGTTTTTTTAACATTTCTCTTTCTCCATTTTTTATTTTTAAATATTTTTCGTGGTTTTTTCTAATTTCTTCTATCCGTCCTTCTATCATCCTATGGGACAATTTGCTTCAAAAAGTAGCTATCGTTATCATTATATTGTAAACCATTCCTAATTTCAGACTTTTAAACCTCAATTCTTTCTTTCCAGATGTAGAATTTCCAACGCTGTTTTAAACATTACCATCGCTTTCACCAAGTAACCAAAACGTGACGGTAATGTTGTCAAAGTGACGGTATACTGAGGAAGTTCAAAGTGTTCATTTTGAGGCGTCGAAAGAATAATTAAACGTATATATTGGAGCTTACTACTGCAAAGAAAATGGAACCACAAAATATCAAACGTTTTGCAATATTTCTTCTTGTCTTCGTCATGATCCATATGCCATATGGCCACATATCCTACCAATTATTTCGACAATTAAAACTGTGCACTCTAATTTTGAAGTATTAGCTCACGAGCGATCACCCGATACCAAAACAAAAATTACTCATTTCATCACACATTTTCGTCATCAATTAAAGTTCAAAATGTAACCTGGAATTTTTTTGACTGCGGCCATGGAAAGGGTTACAGACGTTCACCAATGTTGCACGCTGTAGTGATATATCTTGCATTGAACAATTTTTTGACATAATGGAAAAAATCTTTCTAAAGTAAATTTTTTCGAATTTCTGAAGTAGACATTTTAAATGTACAGAAACTACTACTAGATAAAACAATACAACAGTTCCCTAACACCATGTCATTACATTAACTTAGCCTGGTCATTTCCGATAAAAATACTCTGAATTTACGGTAATTGTGCATACTAGTGTAGGAATATCAGCTCATGTTACACAATACCATTATGCCAAATTATCATCAACGGTATTTAATTATTGTTAATATTTTTAAATTCACAAATATTGATGCAATAAGCTTTAATGGGATCAATTATTTGATGTCGACAACTAACTGTTCATTTGGAAACTAATAGCTACTTCATAAATAATGGTATAGTAATAAAATTCAAAAATAGATAAAAGCCTCATAATGATAAAATGACGTAATAATGCTATCCTCAAATTTATTTTTATATATGTAATACGTTATTCTCATACGCAATTTAAAGATGCCGAGAATTTACACTTCGTTAGTTATATATAATCGCTGCTCTTGGTTCCTTGAACACCATTGCTAATTCAGTGTGAGGAATGGTTAAATATTTAATTTAATCAAAAGGATTTAGTAATGTAATAACCGGCGCTTAGGAAAATTTGTTTGATTCACAAGGCAACTAATATTTATTGTTAGTTTGAGCTAAAAGTATTAACCAAAGAAGGGAAGTTACTGAGGTGTCTCATTTATATGAGTTAAACTAAAATATATTTAAATCAAAGTTTCAAATCCTAACAAATAGCATTAGTTAATTTAATGTATTTCCTTCTCAATATGCAAAGTTTGTTATACCCATATTTCTATTCCTTCCGATTCATCGCTAATCAATGATTGTTATTTCTTTAAAAATGTTAGCCTTATTTTTCATCAATTCTGTTCTCCAAACACGGGTTTTCCCCTTTTTTCCTTTCTTTATGTTCTCTGTTAGCATCACTGTGTGTATTAAAGATAGGATCAGTGATGGTAACCCTGACTCTTACTAGATCGGTAGAAAGGTCGGCAATATTCGGTAAATCTACCGAAATATCGGTAGAAGTTACCATCACTAGTGATCTTTATCATGCATGTACACTCAGAGGAGGCGTATCTCTTCCTTGGCGTAAGGGTGGCATGACTGATTGAAATGTATTTAGATATACAAAATTGATCCAAAGTGTCCCCTATCCAAACGATTGAACCAACACCATAGTATGACAAACATGCCAATAGCATAACAGAGGTTTACCCATGTTTGACAGTCTTTATTGTGTGATTTGGATCTACCCCGTTCCCATAGGTCTTCTAACACACTGCCTTAATCCTTTAGATCCAAATAATACAGCCTTACCCTCATCTGACCACAAAATATTTCGCCATCTAGCAGCTGACCAGTTTAAATATTCTCTAGTAAAGCGTAATCTGTTTGGAACGTGTCACTTCTTCAGCAAATGCACTTTTTCTGGACTTCTAGCTAGCAATTTATCCTGTATTAAACGTTTTTTAATAGTGGAGGTGTTAATTGGAAGATCTAAAGTTCGTTTTTTCTGAGTCCCTGTTATAAAAGAGTGTGATTTAACAATTTTTTTTATCCGACGATATCTCTATTAAATGTTTTTCTCTTTTTACTTTCTTATACGTAGTATAAGGAAGTATTGTGATGATGAAAATTTTCGACCTCGAGATTTTTGCAGATGTCCACGTTTTGAGGTCCCCTGATACCAAAAAAGTGGTTTTTAAAAAATGTCTGTGTGTCTGTGTGTGTGTGTGTCTGTGTGTGTGTGTGTGTGTGTGTGTGTGACCACGATAGCGGTCAAACCGCTGTAGATATCAATTCCAACTTTTGTATTTACGAATATAATCTCCCTCTTGAGAACTGATTAGATTTTGAGCAAAATCGCCAGACCGGAAGTAGTAGTTTACTTCAGTGAAAAAATCGAATTTTGCAAATATGTCGTCAATTACTAAGTTTAAACAAATTTATAAAGGATTCAAATGTACTCAAAATTAAATTTGAGAAAAATTGTATTAATAAAGTTTTTCGAAATTCCTACCGGAAGTAGGTCTTTTATTCTTATCGAAAATCAGTTTTTTGCGAATATCTCGCAAGTCACGCTTTCTAGGCAGGTACATTACGAGTATAAAAGTATTTAGAATGTACTTTTAAATATCTTTTGTATAAAAAAAATTTCAAAATTCAGACCGGAAGTACCATTTTTACTCTTATCGAATAGCGATTTTTTGCAAATATGTCGTAAATTATGCATTCTATATATATTTATGAAGAGTACAAAAGTATTTAGAGTTGGATTTGGAATATTTTTTGTATAAATGAAATTTCAAAATTCGGACCGGAAGTAACACTTTCATACGTATAAGAAAGTCGTGTGGTGGCCACACCTCATTTTTTCTTCTTCGATCAAGTTTTGCGTGATATTTTATTGCGTTAGAAATAATTTTCGCTGAGCATGTTAGCGTTTCTCGAATGAATTTGTAGGTTTTCCCTGTTCTTATTAGTATCTGAATTAATTCTAGCTTTTCAGATATGCAGTACTTTGCTCAACACAGGCAAATATTATATACCCATATATTGCGCATTCCCTATTCCCCAGTACAGGCTATAGTTGGTTCATAAAAGAGAGGTAGTTGCAACTATCTCACTTTGTACTCGGAATCAAAACGCCGTTGAACCTGCGTTGAACGACGTTACGTTCTGGCGGCTTTTTCAAATTTTTATTTAATGAAGTTCCAAATAATTACCATGCTGCAGAGGTAAAAATTTTCAAGTACATATTGGTAATTGTTTACTACCACGTGTTATTACGTAATAAAATAATAATAATTCAATGTTACAACAATACATTTTATTGTTAATAAATCGAGAAATCTACATCTACATACATTTAAAATTTGCGTTACATTCTATAAAAGTATTAAGTGTTGAATAATATCAATTTATGATATTTATGTCGAACGTACGTTTTTGAACCGAATTGTTTTGATTTATGAACAAATATACACTGGTCGATACACTGTTTTCAGGTAAGCAACGAGAAGGCACTACCCCAGTTTTCAATGTTAAAACCCGGCTTCCTTTTAACTTGGCACTTGAATCAATGTAATCTTCAGGCTTGAAATGGTCTGAACAAATTTTCAGGTTAGAAACATCCGAATTTTGAGGCAATTGGCACGCTTCTTTCCATGCACTACACGTGACTAGACTTTTCGGAAAACTACAATAAATTGTTCGCTGAGTTAATAATAGTTTCATTACAATTGTACTTAGGGGAGCGTGGTATATATTGGGACAATTTTTTTCTTTGGGCCATATTTTAATTAATTTTAATTTAAAAAAAAATCCGTCGGAATATGTCATACTTGTTGGTAGTGCTTATCTAAGAAATTGGTTTTTACTATCAAAATATTTAAGGTGTAAAGAAAAAGTCAGGTGTCCCAGTATACACCCTCTGTCCCAGTAAGAACCACCAGGTGGTACATACCGGGACAAGGTGTGGTACACTATGGGACAGCAATTTAATTCATGTTAAAATGTACTTTCTTTTATTCTAAACGGCAAATATTTTTTAAAGTATGGATTACAAACAAAATATGAAACAATTTTACAGAAAATAATAGAAAAATTCTCAGTAATATTAATTTAATTCAAAACTCTTTCAAAAATACTTCAAAATACCTAAATATTATATTTGCTAAAATCAAAATCAAAAAATATTTTTTTTATAACCCTTTCGGTTCCACCATGGTAGTTTGGTTTTGGTAGCTTACAAACTACGTCTTCTCTTCCTAATATATCTTCATCTTTTGTTTCCGGGAAGAAAAACTTTGTATTCTCAAACTTTAAAAAATTAACATGAATCCTGTCATTTTCTATTTTTTCTATCTCTCCAACATAATGTTTAATACTTTTCTTAAGGACATATTTTATTATGACAAAATCTGTTACTTGCAGCTGACTTTCTTCCATCATTTCTTCTTTATCGCAAAAACTAGCATCACTAGAATCATCGTAGGGCACCTCCTCATCAGCATCACTATCACTAGAAGAATCAAACACTTTCCTTTTAATAGTCTGAACATTTTTATTGTTTCTGCTGCGAGTTTTCGTAATTTCTTTCTTCATTTCCTCCTTTTTTCTTTCCTCGAGATTAGGTGTATCAGTCAGCACCGTTGATACTTTCTTTTTCCTTCCTTTTCTAGTTTCCTTTCTTTCCTTAGCTTTCAAATGAGGTCTTACTAACTCTGGAGAAACAAATGAAACTGACCCAGACGGCTGATTTTTAGAATTTTGCTGTTCACTCCAGAAATCGTTACAAGTTCCGCTGGTGGTAGGTTGTATTTCTTCAGTCGATTTGTCTTTTTGGCAGCTAGGCTCCTGTTCATTATTAGGTAGCGTTTCTGTAGCAGCCTTATCCGTCATAGGCCTGTCGGAGACATACGAACATAGAAACTCAGAGTCGTCAAAAACATCTCTATTAAATGGAGCTATTCCTGTTCTTTCAAATCCCTTAATGATGTTTGACGGAGTAAAGGCAGAAGGGAACGACATTCCAACAATTTCGGCAATATTATACATGTTGAGTGGTACACCAGGGTTATTCATCATCCAGTGATCAACAGATTTATTGTAGTATGTTTTGAATGGACCATAGCAGCTCACGTCCAATGGTTGAAGTTTATGGCTACAGTGGGGAGGTAATGTCAAAAGCACTATGCCATTGTCTTTAGCGAATATCAATACCCGATAATCCAAATGGCTTTCATGATTGTCCAGCAGTAAAAGAATTTTGTTTTCTTGACTGCACCTAAGGACATTAACTAGGTGTTCTAAATATATCTTGAAATTCTCGGCTGTCATCCATCCACTTTTGTGAGCAGCTCCTTTAGACCCTGGTGGTGCTGAGTTTAGCATATGCGCCTTAAAATGTTTGCGTGGAAAAATGAAAAATGGAGGAATATATGTTCCATTTGCACAAATTGTTGCACACATTGTGACAAGAAGGCCCCTTTCAGCACTAGTAATTTTCCCAACTTGTTTTTGGCCACTAGGTGCAATTACCTTTGCTGGCTTGTGTACTGTGGTCACCCCAGTTTCATCACAGTTATAAATTTGATTGATTGTGAAATTATTTTTTGAAATCACATATTGCAGCTGGTCAAAGAACTTAGAAACATTATGTTTATTAAAACTGGTGGCGCGATTAAGACTGGTTGCCTCAGGCAACCTCAAACTTAATTTTTTTTGTCTTTTTCGAAATAATCTTATCCACTCTATACCAGCTGTTTTATTTCTGTGCCAAGAATCCGGTACCGTTTTTTCGTTCGCAATAGCAAACTGATAGGCAAACTCACAAGTGTCTTTAACAGTTAGACCATAACACATTTGCGCGGCTTTAATGAGATAATCACCAAGAGTATTCTCTTCTTCCGAATTAAATATCTGCCGAAATCCATGTTGTTTCTCAAAACTGCAGTTCGTTTTTTCGTCATCATTCATGTCTTTATATTTGGACCACATTCTGTGCAGGGCGGACTTTGTTAAAGAATACTGATTAGCTGCAGCTCTTATCGAAAGTTCACCTGTAGCAATTTTTTCAATGGCCATTTTCATTTTCTGCTTATATTCGTCATGATGACGTTTACTTTCTTCCAACTTCTTTCCTTGCTCTTTCCTACTTTGCTTTGGCATCTAAAACAATATATATTCTGTGCTTAAATCTATTTATTTCTATTAAGTTAAAGAAGTTTCAATACATATCTTTGGGTGGTACAAAATGGGACACGTCCCATTATATACCACCACAGAATGTCCCGAAATATACCACTATGTTTCTTTTCATTCAACTTTTTTTTTGTCGAAAACCAGTTACAAGATACGTTTTTTACTAGGTACATACCTTGAAAACAGCTTAAACTCAATCACAGGTATTATTGTTAGTCTTGATTATTATTTTAAACACCTCTAGACAATTTTATAAAAGCACAGAAACAAAAACATCACACACTAAATAACCATGAGGAAGAAATTTCGCCATTTTGCTATGTCGATAAATGTGAAATCCGTTATTAGTACATTTGGTTGGCATAAAAGGTACATTGTAATAGATTAATAATTCATCCACTGTTCAATAGATGGCACTAAATGGCTCTGTCCCGCTATATACCATGTCCCACTATATACCACTCTCCCCTACCGATGCAATGAAATACTTTTAGGGACGTATGTTTTACATCAAATAAAGCACGTTCTGGGCATGATGCCTAGTCACTATTTCCTACTTTCCAAAGTTAAGAAATTCCAAAACACACAGTCCGTACTGTAAATCGAGAATCAAGTCAATTATCACGCCAAGTCAGTAATCAGTATTAAACAACAACAATCCACAAACAACCCAAAACAACCACAACGATGATGGCTGCGCACGCTACAGGTAGTACAGGTGTGCCGAGTGCCGACAGTTTCGCTGCTGTATCAAACGCCTGCGCGTCGTGTAAACAATATTAGCCATATTGAGGGTTCCAGTGATTATGAGAATGACAGAAAATCATGTTGCGTCGTTACTTGCTATCAACATATTTTCGCCCAACAAAATTCTGTTCAGCGCCCCCTGAAGGATCTTTGGGAATTAAGTACCGTGTGAGAGCGAAAATACTGTGTTTTGTCTGTCTCTTATGCCCCATCCACAATGATGCCGTGAGCTATATATGGGTATATAATATTTGAACATACGTTATTGCACAAAACACATCCCATTTAATACCATCCATAAAACGCAAATCTGCGCGCGACATGTTCGATTTTTTACATAGTACTGCTATTATAATGCACACTAAGAAAATCTAGTGTTTTAAGAAAACAGGTTCAAAATAACCTTGGTAGAGAAAAGTTCTTTATGTCAGTTCGTTATCTGTTATATAGATGGCTCTGGTCTCGCATGCAATTAAATATTTGAATTCAGCATTTTTATATGCACTGCTTTTATTTCGCACACAGCTGTGTATATCTACACTCCCTTTTCGATAGAGGATCGTAAAACAGAACCATTGTTTCATCCGCCGTGACAATGGACTCCAAAATCGGTTTTGGGTCGTCTCCACACATGTTTAAAAACGACTGCGCACATTCGACTCGACGTTCACGTTGGAGAGCAGAAAGAAGTCGCGCTATCCATCTAGCATTAATTTTATTCATACCCAAATGGTCATGGAGAATTCAGCAAACACTTGTTTCGGAAATGTTTGTTATCACTGCTAATTCCTTCACTTTCAAACGGCGATCTTTTAGAATTTATTGTTATCACTTCAATTGGTCTACCCGGGATTCTTGTCCCAAACGGCAACATTTTGCCCACTTTTTTACAGTTGAATACGAAGGAGATGAATCACTGTAAACGTCGTCTAAACGTTGTTTAATGTGATAAAGTGTATCCCCTTCTTTTGTTAAAAATTTATTGACCCCGCGGTACTCAACTTTCGTACTTCAGACATTTTCGTGCGCATCACGTTGGTTGGCTGGTTACTAAAAACGACTAAGCTTCGAACTGTCATATTTGTAATGTACACATATGTGCATGCATGACGTGACGTAATTTGAACCTGTATAAGCGCGAATTTATGGCGCCTACCTCGTACGTACAGATACATTTAATGTGACTAATAATAAAACGCAAAATGCGCGTGGGAATATTTGAAGTACTGATAAACATACCCAATGATTACCTGGAACACTAAAGAACTTATGCATAATGTAGTGATGTTATTCAATGAGATTTATAAAAAACGGTTCATTGGTTACAAGCAAAAAAACTAGCAATTGTTTATTTATGTAAGATATATTAATCGAATAAACACAATCTATTCTTGATGTTAGAAGTTTAAATGAAAATCCGCTACTACCGGATGTTCTTCGACCTGTTTTTTTTTCCTGACAAAATACAAATTATTTATGCATAATACACAAAAAAATTATAGTACTACAACAAAAGAAGTTTAAACGTAGGCATAGATACTGAACGTGGAAATTCCTACAACACTCATATTGTAGCTACAATAATAAATAATGTTTTTTTTGTGTGTGTAGGTATATCAAATAACAAATTTATTACCCACTCTAGAACATACTAGGACTTCCAGTAACATTTTCCATTTGAAAGACAAAGTTTATGGGAATTGATAAATTTTATTTGGACCATAGTGTGATACCAATCAAATGAAACAAAAAAATCAGAATATTTCATACACATAAAGTGAAGACACGTTACATGCTTATACCCTATAGCAATATATTAAAGAAAGTAGGGTGTATAAAATAAAATCACACAACACACTAAATTTTGAAATTACAAGTAAATTTGTAGACGAATCGATTTAAAAAAATACTACTTGATAACATTTGGAATAAAATATTCAAGGTAAAAATCAATGGACCACAAATGTATCTAATTTAGAAAGTTGTACAAACCGTTCTTCTCTTTAGAAAATATAGAGATTACACCGGAACTTTATTAATTTGCAAAAAATGCTCATTTAAATTTCGAAAAACAAACAGAGAAAGAACCTAATGAAAAAGAATTCAAAATTAAGAAGAGAGGCATAAAGTTTGTTCGTAGAGTAACTGGTAACTCATCAGAAATTTTACGAGGCATGTTTACTTTTTGATGTTCAGTTTGGTGATCGGAGTACTACAAATTTGCAGTTGTAAACATTTTCAAACTATGAAAAGTATTAGGAATTGGGCACATGAGTAGAATTCCTTAAATTTTATTGTGGTTGGTAGTGTCATTTGTGTCTAGGTGCGATTGCTTTATTTGTTGTTGTACATAGTGGAAATACATAACCTCCGATTATATTCATATTTGTATATAAGATATAATCATAATTGTATATAAAAGACAAATTTGTATTGGAAACATACAAAAAGAAAATCTATAAAAGATTGTCTTTAAAAACAGAAACGGTAATATATGAAGTATGAAAACAAAAATAAATTCTTGAAATATTAATAATTTTATATTATAGGACCTTAATGTATATTCATTTTCTATAGATTGCCTCCAAGCTTTAATGCTACTGCTGGTACTTGGAAACATTAATACTTCTTCGATTACATATCTTAAAATACATATTATGATGTCTTAAGTGTTATAAAAATCATTTGCATCTAAACACTCCATATTTGGATTGTTATTAAATTAAAATTATCATAGATTAAAAATATTTTATGTATATGTATATACACATATTTAAAAATAAACCCAGTCAACATTAGTAAGCAGAGCGTTCGTACTGCTGAAATCTCAAACTAGTTTGATATTAAACTTTGAATGGCGCATGCCCATTAGAAAAGTCGGAAGCTGTCAAATAACTCACAAATTCTCTCTACGAACAAACCTATAGATTGCATGACTTACAAAAAAACTAAAGGAGCTACTACAAAGAAAAGGTCTGCCAAAGAACATTTAGATGAAGCACAACATAAAAACTATCAAAAGCTCTAAAAAGAGAATATAGTTGAACTAAATATAGCACAAGGCTGATCCAAGCAGCCCAAAAACTATGTTGCCAGAAGAAGAAAAGCTGCAAAATCCAGTGAAACATATTCAAACAAATATGAACAAGCGAACTTTTTTTTTACTAGATTTACTAGATTATTTTTCGAAAAAAAAGTGAAGAAGGTAACTTAAATGAAAATGCCAACGTTGCAAAAGCGTTACAAATATATTTCACGAATAATAGTATATTACATATTAAGGTTGAGAAGATGACCCTTGTGGCTTAAATTTCTCGGCGCTACGCGCCTCGGAATTTAATCTCGCCACTCGGGCAATAATAGTCTTCTCAACCGTAGTATGTATACTATTTTTTGTACCAGTAGTCTAATTGGATCTTGAAACCTTAATAATTACGAATAAATTTACTCATATAGGTATGTAAGCCCTTGTAATAAAACTTCATATAAACAAATAAGTAGGCTATATTTTGATGTTGACGAATAAATTTTGACATAAATGCTGAAACTAAAAGCCAAGTATTTATTAGATTATTTTTCATTTCATTTATAATGTCTGAAGAGTTTAGATGTACACTACCTGAAATGCGCGAGATTGCAGAACAGACAGTTGAGTACTTGCTTCCGTATAAACCTAAACAATTATACATCAAAACATATACAGAATTTAAAAAATGAGGTGTGGCCACCACACGACTTTCTTATACGTATGAGCGTTTCAAATTATAGAATTTTAAGAATTTTTTTATACAAAAATTATTCAAAATCCTATCCTAAGTACTTCCATTCTCTTAATAAATCGTTATAGAATGCATACTTTGCGAGATATCAAAAAAGTGCTACTCGCTAAGTGTAAAAGTGCTACTTCCGGTCCGAATTTTGAAATTTCATGTATACAAAAAATATTGCAAATCCAACTCTAAATACTTTTGTACTCTTAGTAAATATATATAGAATGCATAATTTACGACATATTTGCAAAAAATCGCGATTCGGTAAGAGTAAAAGTGCTGCTTCCGGTCCGAATTTTAAAGTTTTTTTTATGCAAAAGATATTGTAAATTATGTTTTAAATACTTTTATACCCGTAACGTACTTGTCTAAAAAGCATGACTTGCGAAATATTCGCAAAAAACTGATTTTCGATAAGAGTAAAAGACCTACTTGCGGTAGGAATTTCGAAAAACTTTTGAAATAAAAGTATTCTCAATTTTAATTTTGAGTATATATGAATTCTTTATAAATTTGTTTAAACTTAGTAGTTGACGAAATATTGTCAAAATTCGATTTTTTCTCTGAAGTAAACTGCTACTTCCGGTTTACCGATTTTACTGAAAAACAACTAATCAGATCTCAAGAGGGAGATTATACACGTAAATACAAAATTTGGAATTGATATCTACAGCGGTTTGACCGCTATCGTGGTCACACACAGACACACAGACATTTTTTAAAAACCACTTTTTCGGTATCAGGGGACTTCAAAACGTGGACATCTGCAAAAATCTCGTGGTCGAAAATTTTCATCATCACAATACTTCCTTATACTAGGTATAAGAAACTAAAAATGGTGTATGTAATTCCAAAAATACAGTAGTAATTTCTGAAAATGTACTTCTGACTTATTTTCTAGAATATTCAAAAAATAAAAAAGCCTCGACTTTATGGGCGCATTATTCAATGTTGAAAGCTACACTTGGCCTAAAAGAAGATATTAACATATCAAAATATTTTAAATTAGTTTCCTTTTTGAAAAGAAAAAAAATGACGTGTGGCCACCACACGACTTTCTGATACGTATGAGCGTTTCAAACTATACAATTTTAATAATTTTTTTATACAAAACTTATTCAAAATCCTATTCTAAGTACTTTCATTCTCTTAATAAATCGCTATAGAATGCATACTTTGCAAGATATTCGAAAAAAAGTGCTACTCGCTAAGAATAAAAGTGCTACTTCCGGTCCAAATTTTTAAATTTAATTTATACAAAAAATATTGAAAATCCAACTCTAAATACTTTTGTACTCTTAATAAATATATATAGAATGCATAATTTACGACATATTTGCAAAAAATCGTTATTCGGTAAGAGTAAAAGTGATACTTCCGGTCCGAATTTTGAAATTTTTTTAATTCAAAAGATATTGGAAATTAAGTTCTAAATACTTTTATATTCATAGCGTACCTGTCTAAAAAGCATGACTTGCAAAATATTGGCAAAAAACTGATTTTCGATAAGAGTAAAAGACCTACTACCGGTAGTAATTTCGAAAAACTTTTTAAATAAAATGGTTCTCAATTTTAATTTTAAGTACATACGAATTCTTTATAAATTTGTTTAAACTTAGTAGTTGACGAAATATTTGCAAAATTCGATTTTTTCACTGAAGTAAAGTACTACTTCCGGTATACTGATTTTACTGAAAAACTAATCAGATCTCAAGTGGCAGATTATACACGTAAATACAAAATTTGGAATTGATATCTACAGCGGTTTGACCGCTATCGTGGTCACAGACAGACAGACATTTTTTAAAAACCACTTTTACTTTCTTATACGTAGTATAAGGAAGTATTGTGATGATGAAAATTTTCGACCTCGAGATTTTTGCAGATGTCCACGTTTTGAGGTCCCCTGATACCAAAAAAGTGGTTTTTAAAAAATGTCTTGTGTGTCTGCCTGTGTGTGTGTGACCACGATAGCGGTCAAACCGCTGTAGATATCAATTCCAAATTTTGTATTTACGTTTGTAATCTGCCTCTTGAGAACTGATTAGATTTTGAGCAAAATCGGCCGACCGGAAGTAGTAGTTTACTTCAGTGAAAAAATTGAAATTTGCAAATATTTCGTCAATTAGTAAGTTTAAACAAATTTATAAAGAATTCATATGTACTTAGAATTAAGTTTGAAACAAATTGCCTTAAAAAAGTTTTTCGAAATTCCTACCGGAAGTAGGTCTTTTACTCTTGTCGAAAATCAGTTTTTTGCGAATATCTCGCAAGTCATGCTTTTAAGACAAGTACGTTATGAGTATAAAAGTATTTAAAACATAATTTTGATTATCTTTTATATAAAAAAAATTTCAAAATTCAGACCGGAAGTACCACTTTTACTCCTATCGAATAGCGATTTTTTGCAAATATGTCGTAAGTAATGCATTCTATATATATTTATCAAGAGTACAAAAGTATTTAGAGTTGGATATGGAATATTTTTTGTATAAATGAAATTTCAAAATTCGGACCGGAAGTAACACTTTCATACGTATAAGAAAGTCGTGTGGTGGCCACACCTCATTTTTTGGTATCAGGGGATTTCAAAACGTGGACATCTGCAAAAATCTCGAGGTCGAAAATTTTCGTCATCACAATACTTCCTTATACTACGTATAAGAAAGTAAAATAAAAATTATAAGCCCAAAAAATCATTAGTATTTACTCAAGAGGAAATTATAAAATTCCTTACTGAGGCACCCGACGCATGTTACACTGCAACTAAGGTAGTATGTTTATATATTAATACTTTGAAATTATTAACAATTTATAACCCTGTAGACTGCTCTTGAAGTGATGAGCTTTGTAATTTATTAATTTCTGATGTCATCATGAAAGATGATTTAATTATTATTCACATCCGCAAAAGCAAAAATGGTTCGTCTCGAAAGTTTGTAATAATGCAGCCACTTTGGATCTATATAATTAAAAACTATTTAAATATTAGACCAATTCCAGATATAGCAAAATGGGTAAATGTACTAGACAAAACATTGGATATAACACAATAGGGCAGATGCCAAAAAAAATTGCCGTTTACTTACATTTACAAAATCCACAGTTATATACTGGTCATAGTTTCCGTAGAACCCCGGCTACACTTTTAGCTGTCAATGGTGGTAATATCCTTCAGTTAAAACAACATGGTAGTTGGAAATCTTCTAGTGTAGCTGACGGTTATACAGAAGATTCAGTAGTAAATAAAAAAAATATAGCATGTGTATTACAAGGTCTACCTACATCTACTTACGCAACCACACCTGCAATAAATACAGGAGTTTTCGATATGAATCGAATTCCATCAACATCAGCAGTACAATCAGGATCTATTTTGACTGAAGATATCGTAAATACTTATGGAATTAACTCAATTAATAATACTGTCATTAAAGTGCCTACAGATCTGCACAATCCTGGTTTTTCAAATGAACCATCCATAAATTTGACACTCCATAATTGCACTATCAATTTTTATAAATAAATTAAATAATTCTGTACATCTGTAATAGTTACGTATTATATTGTTTCCATATTATACTATTATACATATTTTGCTATTGTTAACCTAAAATAGAGTTATTTAGTTTACCTTAGAGGTAGAGGATTTATTAAGTTTTAGATTTTAGATATGATTTATGACATATTAGTGCGATTGCATGGTTGCGGCAAGCGCTTATTTGTTGTCATTATTCACCTAGGTCAATAATATGCTCATTATTTACCTGTATTTAGTTCAAGTGGCGAAATGCCATTTCATGGCGTTTTATTATGTGTAAAAATGCTATGATATTTTACTACTAAAAAGTTTTTTGTTATTATAACAAATAATTTTATATTATGAAACTAATATTGGAGTCTTCTTTACATATGCTGTTATTAGTATTAAATATTTTTTAAAGTCCCCTTGTGTATCATTTTTGTAATAAGTATATCCTATAATATGTGAATATATGCAAAAGTAAAACACTTGTCCACCACTGTTGTTAAATGTAATTATATCTTTGTTTCATTAAGTTAAATTATACCCAGTAATCACTAGTGATTAATCATTCATTCTAAGTTTTTCCAGAAAAATTCTTGGTCTGAACGGGATTTGAACTCGAGTTCTCTACATGGCGAACTCTAACGATCCCATTGATCTACAAAGCCTTTTAAATAATTGAATTTGCAAACACAAACAAAGTAAAATCGAATCAAAATCAATAGGAAGAGTCCTCGACGCAGTATATTATTCGACTCGCATATAATGGTGTTATCGCTCAGGGGATTGATAGCCAACTCGCTTAGGATTCGTTGAATAATATACGTTCTTTTTATACACTAGGGGAGACTTGGGCAGCGAAGACCACCGGGGTAACTAGGACCACAGACTTAGTTCACACTATTTTTAATTTCGCGCGCGGTTTGTTATCAGTAAGGTGGTGATAGTAGTAAACAATGTTCTGTCAACATCGTTAGTCGGATTCGTTTGTCTGTTACAAAAAAAATCAAAGTGTCATGATAAGTTGATGAAATTTTTTTCTCGCAATGTTATTTATTACTAGGTGACAGTTACAACACTAAAAAATATTAGGGTTGTAGTAATACATTATATTAGTAATAAAACTAACCTCAACTTTTACTAACACATGTATCCTATGCCGCTTGATAAATAACGATCTACTTGTGCTACATTTGGAGTAGTGAGGACCAGTGAAATCAGGGCATAATGCAATTCAAGCAATACGTAGCGGAGTGAGATATTAGGGAAGTTTCTAGACGGTTTAAGATTCCGAAACTTGCTTATTAGACTCTTAAAGCAAAATACAAATCACATTCCTGGACCATTATTTGGGAGATATAATTATCTGTTTTCTAAGGATAATGAGCAAATTAGTGAAATATTTGTTAGAAATGCAATCGGGTTTTTACGGTTTTACTCCATTATATGTAAGACGCATGGTTTACGATCTCGCCGAAAGACTAGATTTAAACACCCGTTTAATAAAACAAAGAAAATGGCTGGTCCGGACAGGTTGTATGGTTTCTGGTAACAAACACTCCTAATTATCCATAAAAAAAAAGCCAGAAGCCACTGGTTTTAATAGGGCTGTAGGTTTCAACAAAGGTCAAGTAGCACTGTACTAAAACCTACTAAAATATTAGCAAAAGGAGGAATCGTAAGTATAGAAAGGGGTTCCAATGTAGCTTTGGCTTATGGATTTCCTGTTACCGATAGCTAAATTTCTCCGTTTTATTTGTTTCGGAAAAGATTAGCACCAGCATAATTAAGCGGCGCAGCTCCAGGCAGGAGCTGTTGTTTTGCGAATGGGATCTGGCTGGATGGACAGCAAGCATTTCTTGAAGTATCTAGATCATTTCATAGAACATTCTAAACCTAGCAAAGAAATGCCAGTGCTAATGATTTTAGATGGTCACTTCAGCCACGAACAGCTGGAAGGTGTATTAAAGGCAAAGAAAAACCATATAGTTATGCTGACTCTTCCCCCTCATTGATGACTGCAACCTCTTGATTTGACATTTTTTGGTCCCTTCAAATCACAGTACTCTTGGGAATGTGATTATTAATGACACGTCATAAAGGAGCGGTAATTACAATCCACGATGTTGCCAGCTTAAGTGGCTTCCAGAAAGTAGCTACAATCGATAAAGCAGTCAAGGCATTCGAGATAAGTGACATTTATCCATATAACCGCAATATTTTTGAGTAATCTGATTTTTTACCTTCGACTGTTTATAAAAAAGTAGACTCATCTACAGCTTGTGAGCACACTACGCCACCACGAGCGTCAACTTAAATGTAAATGTAAGTCCCCCTTCATCATTCGCAAATATTTTGCAATTCGTTTCACTAGTAGTATCATCAGATACTAACAACAGAAAAAGAAAGGACAAGCAAACGAAGATCAAAGGAAAAATCTACAATACTCACTAACTAGTACACCCAATACAAATTTCTTAGAAGAAAAGCGACACAACCGCAGCAGTGGTTAAAATAAAACTTGATCCTTCTCAGAAAAGTGAACCTGAAATATTACTTTCGAAAAAAGGAAAAAGCTTAAACACTATTTCAAAGAAAACTAGCAAAAACACCAACTCAACTGTGATTGCTGAAAGCAGCGACAGCGAAGGCAAGGATGAAAACAATTGTTTATGTATGTTGCAGCGTTTTCGGGGTCGAAATGAACAACTCGTGCAAATACTTTGAAACAGTCTGTATATTTACACACTTAAAACTAATCACAATATAAAAATATAAAATAAATGTGTCGCACTTAAAAATACTACAAATAAATTAACACACGTATTTATTTCTATCACTACTATTTATGTCAGTAATATTTATTTATTTTGTGAACTGTAATAAAAACTGCACCACTTATATTTATGTTTATTTTAACTGTTCAGTAAATACCGCGCGCGACTACTATTGAAGGAATGAATTCCTTATCTCAGCGGCGGCATTTATATCTCTAGACAAAAGGTCTAGAGATACACCAGCAAATTCTGGCTCTCTTCTACCATATTCCAGACTTTCTGCCGCTGACGCAGTACATGAGTGCAGTTGATTTATGACTTGTTTACCGGTACGTTTTTTGTCGTCGCCCGGAGGTCTGCTTCTTTTGTGGGCTTGTTTCGTTACAATATTCTGTCATAGCTTATACAAAAATAGCAGACAAGGAGAAGGAAGGATAAGGTGTCTGAGTTTTTAGCAATGGGCGCACGATGATTGTGCTGGAGTAGAGGATGACGAGATGATGAGTTTATTGTGGTCTATGCTCATAATTTTCATTTCACGCAGATTGGCCTCTTTGCCCCCATATACGGAGCAAGAAGGACCAACTGACATATATTATACAGCTTGTGTAATGAAAGACTTGATATTACCAAGTAAACATTGCAACGTTGTATTCTGTGGCCGCAGTGGGCACGCGACGAAAGACAGGAGAGGGTAGAGGTAACTGCGATATTGCCAGTCGATACTTCACCGCTAAACGTAGCAAGAACGGGGATACAGTATGCGACGTTGCAATTCTGATGTATTTTGGACTTGCTGTATCAAATTTCCATTACACAACCTGTATATATTTTGTTTTTTTAAAGAATATTTTTTTCTTTTGTTGTATACCATAATTAAATTTCTAGATTTAAAGTTTCGCTATATAGTTTCTTAAATAGTAAACAATAATCAATAGAAACATTATTGGAAATAATTTACTTAAGCGGTCCTCGCTGCCCCGGTTCCCCCTACATATTTAATACATCTGGGGTGTGTTCAGAAATGTTGGATAGGATACATGGTCAGGTCATATTTTATGACGTCATCCACATGATAAACTTGGAGCGCTTTACAATTGTGAACGCCGTAGAGTGAGTCGAGTTAGTTTGTGGCAAAAGTCAAAGGTCAAAGCTAAGCATTGCAGAGTTAGAGGTTATGTATGAAAAAATAAAGTCATCAAAGAGATTACTAAACTAATTAGAACAACGGATCATAATCGAAAAAAAATTTTGGATCAAATTAAAATGGTCCAAAAACAAACTGTTCACTCCATGTGATGTGAAATAACGTGAAATTATAATTAAAACCTTAAAAAACACTCAGAACCGCGCTTTAAATACCCCGACCCGAATGCCCATGAATCGCCCGCTATTAACCATCACAAATAGGTGGGTGATGGAAGGAACACTCCGAGCGTCGCACCAATCATTTCTGAACGGCAATGACGTCATAATTTTGGGACATCTTTTTGTTTGTGAACGGCAAGTGTGAAATTGGAATGACACTTGGATAACATTCTTTCTTTTTCTGAACGTACCCCTGTTGTCGCTAAAACGTACATGTTTTATGAAAATTTAGTCACTATGTATGTATGTACATGTTTTTTTTCAATTTTATTAACACTGCTACGACCACTGTATTTATATTTTTGAACTTGTTCAATGTCTATTGCTATTGATACATCTTCTTGCTCATTACTGTTTACCGTTATTTGTGTGTTTTCTATATTCATTATCGGACCTTGTTGACAAAAGGACGTTTTTAGTAATCGATTTAAGGTAATTAAAGAATAATTAGACTTACGTTATAAAAGAATCGTCAAATATATTTCTCTAAGTATTATTACATTATACGGATAAAAAGATCCTTCGAAATAGAAATCTGTTACGACTTAGGAAAGTTAAAAAAATATTAATTGCGGAGGTCAATGGCTCTGGAACAAATTTAGTTATGACTATGACATTGAAAAGCTACATAGTATCTTTGGAGATTCATATATTCATTCAATTTCTCAATATTACTAAATCTGAATTTACCCGGATTTACTTACGGGCGGGGCATGTGTGTCTGTAAAAAAATAAAGGTATGACTTATTTTTGAAATTACAGCAAATTATAGAAGCCATCATAATATAATTAAATAATGTTCTGGTATACCTACAGTTCTATTTTTCCATTATGTGCATTACATATTTTCTAGAATAATCTTATCGGTTAACTAATAATATATTTAATTACTAGTACAAGTGCGGTGTTATATACATATTTGTAATCTGTTGAATAAAATTGTGGGTAGGTACTATGGCGTAACGTTTTCAATGATATTTAATAGGAAACTTTTATGATGTGCATAGAAGAAAATTCAACACACATAAGACGATATAATAAGAAGGAAACGCTAAATATTTCTAAAAGGCAGCTGAAGTGTTCCTTTCGCCAATTTTAAATGCGCAATATATATTAGAGCAGTTTAGCATCGGCGAGTGGTGGCCTCATGTCCTCGCGGCCGCGGCAATCTTAAACGAATTCACCTGGTCTATTCCCAGAATAGTATTACGCGCTTTCTGCCACGTTACGAAGCCAAACGAACCGTGTATTCTCTTTTTCTGGTTGTGATACTACTCACGGGGCCTCCCGTGGCCTTGATCTGTCGACGCACTGACAAAATTAGCGCTACGCACTTCCCGATCTTTGAGCCAAATTACCACGTACCAAATTGTAAACACATACATATACTCGCGCTTATTGTCCAAGTATATATCTATATCTATATATATAATATTGTGTGAAGGATCTATATATATATATATACGCATATAGGTACACAAATTATCTCTTAGATCAGTTGATAATTTTGAAGGTTTTGTTCATTTTAAAGTTCGTACTTTACAGGTTTTACTATTATTTACATAGAAATAACATGAAAAATCTCTTTTTGTGAGTAGGTATCCTTGATTTTAAAATTATATTATTAACATATCGTCGGTGACCTGACAATACCTCCTAACTACAAAAGTAAAAATTTTATAGGAGGACAATAAAATTGATTTATATTTAAACGCATAATAGTTTATTACAAATATTGTAATGTAAGACTAATTTATAGGGAATAGCATTTACTTACTGGATTCTTTCCACTTATATAAATATTTAAAATTATATCACATAGAAGATATTACATTCAAATAATTTGAAGATAGGAGGTTTTCTCATTAATTATGGGTATGGGATTAAGGGATTTATGTTCAATGACAAAATCATAACAGTTAGGCAATTTTTATTGAATAAACGATTAGGAATATAGTTTTTTTAAGTAATTGAAAAATAAACAAAATAAATTTCTTAAATATTGTAAAATAAACAAAATTATGTATTCTCAAATATTGCAAAATTGTTAAGTAAGATGTAAATTTTTCTGTTTATGCATTTATTCGTATCCAATTGAGTCATAAAATGGGTGGCAATCAGCGGGGATAACTTTTTTTAGTTTCTACAGGTGTTGCCACTTTTTTTGGTTATTTTTAAGACGGTTTTGTGTCGCTTTGATATTCTGTGATCTAGAAAATATGTTTTGGTCTCTCGGGCAATTCACCCCAG
The DNA here is from genome assembly GCA_963170755.1 of Amphimallon solstitiale. Lineage (NCBI taxonomy): Eukaryota > Metazoa > Arthropoda > Insecta > Coleoptera > Scarabaeidae > Amphimallon > Amphimallon solstitiale. The sequence goes on along the minus strand of OY720681.1, from coordinate 37,461,436 downwards.
TCATCAGAAAAATCTATTTTAATTCTTAAATTTCCTTCTGAATATAAAATTGCTTTGATATCTGTAACAACTGGGTCATTAGGTTTTCTTCCCGGCCTTATGGATTTGTATCTTAAATGTTATTAAGTTTTATAGTTTCATAAGGCGCTGGTTTTTTTCTTGCTTCTTCAGAGGCATTAAGGTAGTCACTTGGTAAATGCATTTTTTTTATTTACGCTCTATGCAGCTGTGTACTGAGTCTGCCTCCATTTGGGTATGCCCGCGTTCTAAATATTTTTGAGTAATAACAACTCCATGTAAAATTGAAAAATTTAGTAAAGCATTAGCCATAATGGCGTTTCTGTTTTGGTAAGTACACCCATCACTAAAAATTATAATTGACAATTTTTCTGAAGGTAAACAATATTTTTCTAGGTAATCCTAAATCTGCATCCATTTCCGTGAACCAATAACATGTAGCTTGATGTGTACCAACATTATAAATAGTAAAATTGTGAATACAGAGTTTTGTTTTAAAATAAGTAGTAGTAGCGTTTAAATACGGAGCCGATTTTACCGCCTGAAGGTCCATTGTCAGCAATATACATTTTTTTTTCGTTTGCGTCTTGTACATCTTTTTCTTTTTCCTCTCTTGCTTTATTTTTTCTGTCTTGATGACTCTTACATTTTGCTTCTTCAATATTTCCATGCTGATATCCTATGCACGTATCGCACTGGTCTTTTTTCGGGGAAAATAAACTTAAGTTGTGTTTTTTAAAGAATCTAACAAAAATATTTCGACCAAGGACTACAGCTTCTGCTTCTTCACAGTAAGTTTTATAAACGTCGTAGAGTTGTTTTATCGACGTAAAATGCTGCTCCAAATAAAGCTTGTTAGAATCCTTTCGAACATAATGAGATGATTGTTTAGGTAAATGGTTTAAAAAAATAGTAAAATTTGTTTTGATTCATTGAATGCAGAAACTCGATAGTGTTCAACTCTTCTTGCTTTATTCAAAAACGTTTTCTTTGGGCTCATTCCGCACGAACTATATTTTATCCAACTTTGTACTGTAAATGGTTTTAAACCAAGGGTACTTAAACATATTTGTCTGCACACCGGTACACTTTCGTTTTTATTGATTAATGTGTATTGTAATGTAGACCCTCTTCTGGAAAATTCGTCTTCATCCCTAGTTTTTCGCTTAGTTTCAAATCTAGTTAGATGCGAGCAAACGAATACCTTTCTCTGATCCCAATTTAATTCATTCCAGAACTTATCAAATAGTTGTTTCCTGATTTGTTCCGTAAAAATTTGTCACTTTCTTAGCCGATTTTTTACAAAATATTGAATTACAACCTATATTCATTTTTCTAGCATTTTGTTTGTTAGTATACCAAATCTTTCCATCTGTACCACGAGCATACCCCAGATAATCTTTGCCCTTTTCTCGTAATTGTTGATTTTTAATCCTTTTCCAGATATTAAAAGTTGCAGGATTTTTTGACCTCGTGAAGCCATAGTAAACTGAAATAAAATTTTGAAAAATCTCATCAAATGGTGGCAATAATTTCATCTAAGTCATTATCACTAACAATTTTGACATAAAAATTAATTACTACATGTCATTCAAAAATAACTCCTTTCTACACTTCCCTAAAAATATCTCCTATCTTCATTACAATATTTGATACCAATTTTATAATTTCACAATTGTATTTACACTTAACTAAGTAAGCGCAATTAGAAACAATAAGCTAAGTAACATTATAAACTGAAAATATCTGAATAATATTTCAAAAGAATCTAATTTAAAATTACATTGTACTTACCACGTTCTCAGATTAGGTTTTCTTATGACGCACGAAGCAGATAGGAGAAAATGTAAATTTTTCAACACATAATGACATAGGAGGTACTTGTTACACTAGCTTTATTTATTCTAAATAACATTTTACAGATATGAGGAATTTAGATGACATGCGTAGTGGCTCCTTCCATCGAAATATTAAAAAAAAAGCATTTTTGTAAAATATGTTAGTTAGGAGGTATTGTCAGGTCACCGACGATATACAATTTCTACTTGAATTCACCATAACTGTCAAATCGAACATTATAATCCCATAAGTTCATAGCAGTGATTTTGTAAATTATCAAAAACTAATCAACTTTAACAGAACATGAATTTAGAATTATAGGTGTCCATTCCTTGTCTCAGAGATCAAATATCGCGCCAAAAAGATACATATTTTTAAGACATTTTATTGGTTCTTACGTAGGCACGTTTAATATGGAAAAATAAGATCGCCATATGCGCTATATTTTATAACAGGACTGTCCAACATAAGGCCCGCTCCAAAAATATAGACATATGCGTAAGAAACGAAAATATAAAGCCAATTATTCCTACTACGAAATAAGACATAATACCATAGGAACAGGGTATGTGACGCCACTGGCGACTGCTGGAATCCGGGACGAAGTCACTGGAACATTGGAAATCTCGCTGCGATTGCTCTCGTACATTCGACTACGCGAGATATGGTGGTGGAGTCAAGCGGAACGGACAGAGTTAATAGTATAGACCGGACACGAACGGCCCATTGCTCATGGGCGTGCTATTGAAATGTATTTTTAAACAGGTTTTAATTTTATTTATATAATTGCATAACAAGAGAGTGGTGATCTATAAAATAGAAAATACGTTATTATTTGTTCATTTTGTAGTTTAAGTCGAGTAAAGTAGTATTACTATATACTAGCAATACTTTCTCAATGTGCTTCTCTTCTGTGGGATTTTTTTCTCTTTGAATGAAGTACATCCATGCAGATAGAAAACATTATCAGACCCAAAAATTTGACTTTTTCCCGATCTTCTGTTGTTTTCGTGGAAAATTTCATGTTCTGTATTTTGTTCGGGTTCATTTTCAGCTGATTTGCCGTAAACCAGCCCTCTGCTTTTTGGATGGCAGCTGCAGATTTTGCTTTTAGCTCTTCGAGTTCTTTCCCCCTTACTAACAACGAGGTATCATCCGCATATAGACACAATTCCGTGCCTGGGACACTACAGGGCAGGTCATTCATATATATAATGAATATATAATGGGTCTTCTCAGGAATCCGTACGCTTCAAAGTAATTTGTTGTATAGATACGAAGTGCTGGTATACTTGCGTGTGCGTGTATTCCGTAATCCAAAAAATTCTTAATTAACATATTCCGGAAATTCGAAAAATTCTTAACGATACACGCACATGTCGTTTTAGTTTCACTTTTGCGTGTGTGAAGTTGGACCCCTGTTTTCGAAAATCGGAATTCTGACGGTTGTTTCAGGTTATTCTAGGTTTATTCTCAATTTTTCAAAAGTATTTCAAAAAATAAATTATATTCAGCCGAGAAAATGGCAAAAACAATTTTTTGATCTAGATAAATGATAATTAAAAAAGTATGCGTATGTTATTGAAACTTAGCGAAATACAGTGTACACTTACGTCAAGATAAATGGTAGAAGTAGATTCAATGAAACGTTATTAAACAGGAACTATTACAAAAATTACGAAGTATGTAATTAACAGTCAAAACAATGAAAAAACGAAATCATTTATTGATATAATTTCTTTACACATAATCGTATTTAAAATTGTTGATAAATTATTTTATTCTCAACTATAACATAAACAATGTTCTAGGTGTAAATAAATAATGACTATTAATGTATGCGTATGTTATTGAAACTTAACGATATCCAAGGCACACTAACGTTAAGATAATTGGGAGCAGTAGATTCAACTTAAACAGAAACTATTACAAAAATTACTTAGTATATAGCAGTCAAAACAATGAAAAAACGAAACTAACTCCCCGTACTTTATTTATCTTACGAAATATAAGTAAATATAATAAATTTTAAAAACACCTCACCCTATTACCTACGCCCATGAAGAAATGAATTTACAAGCAAAATGGTCGTTTTCGCGACAACGGGTGTTGCAGTTCACCATATGAATAGTGCGATTCAGTAAGTGCGTTTACATTACTTCTTTGCTCCGTCGTAATTTAAACCTGGTACGTCCGGTCTATAGTAATAACGTAGCAAAGCTAATAATCATGTTCAAAATTTCATTAACGTTAATTTATTATGTATATATTTCAAAATGCGAAATAAGTAGGGCGTAGTACAATTAGGGGTAATTGTTCTCAAATTTCGGGAGAAGGTAGGTTCAGTGAAAACCATAAAATATGTAGGTGTAATCTTACAATTATTTATTTCCAATTATAGGACAAAAGAATAAAATAGAATATAAGATTAATTTCAGAAATAAATAAACATTGAAGTATCAACTGCTAATTGAAATATAGAAATATCCTTTTGTAGAAGATTGAGCAACACAAATTTAAATCTAAAATATCATCGAGTGTTCCGTTAAAAAATTGTCAAATCCTTGCATTTGATATGTAATGTATTTTATGTGCAGAGTTTTATCTAGGACAGGCATGTGCAACTTAATCAAGACCGCGGACTAGAAAACAAATATCACATCAAATCGCGGACCGAACTTATAATTCAAATTTATAAGAGACACTCATTCAAACACTGTGAAGGATTGTTGTACCTAATAAATAATAACTCTATAATATGTTTGTATATGGTTATATTAGACAATATATTGTTCCACGTTTCTTTTTTGTATATCAGGCCGAGAATTTATGGCGCCTACCTCGTATAAGCGCCAGGTTTCATAAGATTTTCCGTCTAAGGCCGGATCAAGCCCGCGGGGCGTACGTTGCACATGCCTGAACTAGGAGGATATAACATATAAAATAAGAAAGACATGTTGCAAAGCATATGTTAAGTGAAATAATATTGGACGATTCTGGCCTACAAAATTCACAACTGCAAGTAGAGATGGGTTTACTTGTGAAACGTAAATATTTTACCGAATTAAAATGGGTTTCTATATTTTTCACCATGCAATAAAATATCTATTAGAGTTTTGATTTTTCATATTTTCTATAAATGAAATATCTCCTATTACATATATTTCATAGAGCAAGAAATAGAATAAAGACAATGCAATATATAATCGGTGAATGCGTGAATGCCGAGTATCTGCACAAGTAAAGTAATCCGCAGCAAAAGACAAATCAATCAAAACGATGAAGTTCTTCGAAATAATATCCCCCAATTTTACAATTCTACAAAGATTAATATCACTTTACTTAGACGACTCATTAAAATACTTGTCATAATGTGTAATGGTAACGCAGTTGCTTCTAGAAAATAGCACATAAAAAGAAGGAGAATCACGTGCCTTCATAGATAATCTTGATTGTTCCAGAACACGAAGAAAAAGTGTCTTCATTAACAAGTTTATGCAAACAAGAAATGCTTCCATATATATTTCTAAATATGAGCGAAGGCAGTTGAAAATGCGACAATAGCAAAGCGTCATCAATGTTTCTTTGAGGGTAAACGCGGTGAATCCCTAAACTTAGCAAACCTACGCTAAATCTTGTTCAGTTCACGTACATGGCTTAAATAATAAGAGTGCTAAATCAGAAGAACGTACTCAAGCCGACATCTCACAACGTAAAGAATTTTTAATGAATTGTCATTCGAGAAACATTTCGAATAATAAATCTGAGGAGGATCTCTCGTAGCGGCAGAAACCAAATAAATATCTGGAACAAATGTTAGCTTGACATCAAAAAATACTCCATGATCTTTTATAGACTGCGAGTCGTCCAAGTCTACAGATTCCCATTTGTATGTATATTAGATAAAATTACTTTTTGGACTAATAAAGAGAGATAATTGATGTGCACCAAACCAAATTATTTTCCAAATCGCATTGAAGAGTTTAGTTAAAACTTTATATGCCCCCTAAAAGCTTAATCTCGTCAGCAAATACCATTTTTTCGATTTAAATACATGTACTACATCCAGTGGCGTAGCTAGAGGGGAGCGGCGGGGCGCTCCACACCGGGTGACACCCGACCGTGAAAAATATAAAGTTACAAAAACTCCAGTAGGTAGAGTATTAGAGTCCGATCCAAACCTGATGATACTTGCGTAGAAAATGATTTTGGGTATTATTATTTTTTCGAGTACGTATGCCAAATACTTAAAAAGACGAATATGGCCCGGGGAGTTAATACAGCTAAAAGAAAAAGTGGGTTTCAGCTGAGAAAAGGCAAACAAGTTAAAATGGATGTAGTTCAGAGCATGTCTGAATCCATCTTTAAATATGTTACAAAAATTGATGACAGGCAAAATTCATCAAAAAAAAACTGATTCTCACGTTGATGCAAGGAATAATTCAGATAATATTAGCTCATCTTCAGAAAGCAACAACGACAATACGGAATTAATGATGATAACCCATGAAAAGCACGAATGAGAAAAAAACTGAAAATGATAGTGATAATACTAATAATGCTTTTACTATCGAACACAGTATTTCCATGGATGAATCACTTCAGGACTTGACAGATGTCTCACATTGGAGTATACCCGTTCCTGATAATGTTCACATTATGATCATAAAAGAGGTGGTGAACATTTCCAAAACAGAGAAGGGCCGTTTGCCACTGTATCCAAGTACGGGTTAAAAGTAAAAGGTGATGTTCGCCATGTTTCAAAAGAATGGTTTTATAAAGTGACGCCTAATGGTGAAAAAATTCTGCGGTCATGGATGGTTTATTCTCCTATAACTAATATGCTGTACTGCTTCTCCTGTCGTTTATTTGCTGTTATAAATAAAACTAATACAAAAGCAAAATTTACGACTGGATTTCAGAATTGCTGGAAACTATATCCCAAAGTGGCCGATCATGAAACATCAAGTCAACACCTGGAAAATTTTGAAAACTGGAAAACTTTGGAAATAGGCTAAAATTTATGACGCAGCCTTGCAATTAATGGATACTGAAAACCAAAAGTGGAAGCATCTTTTATCTGATTATTGGATATAACTTTGTTTCTGGCTAAGTAAAACTTAGCTTTTCGTCGACATGATGAATTGCAAGGCTCTACAAATAAAGGCAATTTCTTAGAACTAGCCAAACCACTTGCAAAGTATGATGTAGTCTTGAAAGAACACATCTTGAATTTGGAGCATGATAAATCACCAAAAGTTATAATATTTGTCGCCAGATATACAAAATGAATTCATAAATGTTTTAGCGAACCACGTAAAATTTAACTTTGTCAACGAAATTAAATCGTACACGTGATATTTCACATACTGATCAAATATCTGAAGTGATTTGTTATGTGAAAATTGATAATAGAAAAGTGGAAGTCAAAGAAGTCTTCCTTGGGTTTTTGCATTTACAAGGAAAAAAGGCCGCTGATTTAAATGATGAAAGTTTGAAGATGACGGTTTCGATGTTATGATGTGTCGTTCCCAAGGTTATGATAATGCAGCTGTTGTGAGCGGCATACATGGAGGAGTGCAGGCTATTATTAAAGCAAAAAACAAAAGAAAGCAGTTTTTGTTGGATGTATAGATCATTCAATTAATTTATGTGGCCAACAGTCATTTGCACATTTGCGTATCTTGTGTAACATTTTTCGGAACAGTAGAGACAGACTTTATATTTTTTTCTGGTTCCACTAGCCGCTGGAAAGTGCTTCTTAAACACAGCAAAGCATCTGTTAAATGACTCTCAATGACGCGTTGGAGTGCTCATTATGCTGCAGTAAACGTATTGGCAGAAAATTTTGATGGGATTGTGGCTGCAATTAAGGAATTATGTGATCAACGAGAAAATTTAGACACCAGAGGTGCTGCACAGAACCTTATGCCTGCTGTGTGTACTATCTTTTCTTTTGGAATAATGTACTAAGGGAAATAAATTGTGCTCAGATTGCATTGCAAAGTAAAAGCTTGAGTGTTGATCAATTAGCTATGACAATAGAGCGACTTCGTCTTTATACTGAAAAAACGGGGCCATATTGTATAAGAGCTAGTAGATCTTGCTGAGAAAAAGTCGGAGGACTTCGACATTCCAATAGAAAGAATTTGTCGTAAGAAACGAATGGCCGAATATGTTGGAATGTCTTGGCCGATTCAGTATTGAACTCCGAACTAGATCGGAATCCATTCAAGAAGTAGCTTCATTGTTCGAGGTTGTGCAGACAAATACTTTGCTTTTGGCGAACATTGAGGAGTTGAAATCAGCTGTATCAAAATTTACTGGTTCTTATTATGAGGTATCAGAAGCGGAACTCCTTAGAGATACCAAGGTTGATAAGACGCTTAAAAGCGGCCAATGTTAGAGTTTCTAATTGGGTGTCTCTAGACTTTTGAAATTCATCGTGGAATGGGATTTTACTGAATCTCTCCCGAATCTTATGGTCGCACTAAAGTTATTTATGACAATTTGCGTATCAGTTTCTTCTTTTGAGAAGAGTTTTAGCAAACTAAAGTTAATTAAAAATTACTTGCGGGCAACAATGACCCAAACGAGACTTAACAATCTTGGCATATTAATAATAGAACACGAGGCAACACAAAATATAAATTTTGAAGATGTGATTTCCTAGTTTGCAGCTGTTAAAGCTAGAAAAGCGGGATTTTAAGTGTTTGTACATAATATGCAAACACTTAAAATATGCATGAGGGTATATTAATTCTACTCTCATTCTTGTTTTGAAATACCTAATTTTCACTTTAATACATCAAAGTCAAAGAATGTATAATAAAACTTTACTATTATTATCATAATATTGTAACTTGATAATTAATTACTCTCATTTGTATTAAATAAATAATATACTTTACGTTTATCGGATTTTTATTAATTTTGACACTTTCCATTCTTGGGGTGACACCATCAATATCCGCACCGGGTGTCACCCATGCTAGCTACGCCACTGACCACATCCCTGATTATATACTGTATCCGCCAGAATAAACAGTACCAAAAATAAAAATTACATTTATTTTTTTAATTCTTATAATTTAAATGTTCAAAACATACACAATTACAATGCAAATAACCTTCATATCGATTTTGTAAGTCACTAAACATATTTATAAAAAGTGGTTGATGTAACTGTCGGAAAAACGTTTTTATTCTTTCTCGTAGTTCTGCAATATTCTCCAGCAGATTTTTTGAGCGAAATTTTTGTCGTTCATCAATCATCATACCTCATATTTTATGCATCAGGTTGCGTCAGATTGGGTAAATGAGAAGGATATTTGAAGTCTGTTCTCCGAGAAATTATTCCATTATCGAAATGCTAACGTAGAAAATGTTGGGTGCACGCAGCTGTATGGCTCGTTGCACCATCTTGTTAAAACCATTGTGTGCGCACCCGTAGATTTCGTGCACGGCAAAAGTTCTGTACATCTCTCACAAAAGGTACGACAATGTTCCTCTGTTGGTTGACAGTACGTGGATTCTGATCTTAACGAAATATGGACAAATTATCCAATGACCAGAAACCGCGCACCAAAGGATAACTATGACACTGTGGAGTGGGTTCTCATAATCTGTGTGTATAACTCATAAACTAAAAGAATGTCAAGTTTGATACAGTTGAATGTATTCCAATTTTGATAAGCTTACGTAAAGCAAACCGCTTAAAGTAAATTGTATTTCTTATTGAAGAATGTTATGCTGTAAAATTCACTTTCGTGTATAGTTCTCGAAAGATTATGTGTCTTTGTTTAAGTGCGTAGAATTTATTGGGCACGAGATTTTTGAGTGAACCTTGTACATCGTTCGTTTCACCGGTTGAAAAGACCGTCTACCGTATATCTATGTGTGTGCTAAATCGACTATTGTGCTCTTAGAGCCCTAAGTCACGAACCGCGAAATTGATAGACAGGTATTGTGTAATATCGAGCAAATACCCTCTATTTGTGTAAAAACCTCTGTATCTATGTAACTAATTCTAATTACCTTATCTCTAGCTTATTTTACCCTACCTGTAGTTTCGTATTTTCTGCATTTGCAGTTACTTTTTACGCCCTGTTTAAGCTTTTCCAATATCTACTTAATTGTTGCCTCCGAACTCTATAAAGTGCATTTATTTGTGGCTTTAAATGCTCCGAGACAACAGTCAGGCCGTTGTGTTTACTGTCTCACGTGTTTATGCGTAGTTCCAAACACAGTCTCTCGAGCATGTCCGATTATTATTCTTCCTTCGCAGTTATGTCACTGAAAATGTAGGAGTATTAAATAAGGAAGTGCTTGGAATATAGGGCATACTATTAATTGTTTTGCAGATCGCTGTTATACTATCATTGATATTCTCCGTGTTAGTAGCTTCTGTTAATTCTTCCATGGAGCTGCTGTAGGGGTTAAGAGTCGTGATACTCTGAAATATAAGTTTTGATCGGTTTTCTTTACCGTCTTCTTGCAGCGTTTTGATTAGAGCTTGCATATTTCAATAGTTACCTGCAGTATCTGTTTTCCTTCCGTAATAAATTGCATATACCCTTCTCAGGTTTGTTTTGGTTGCTATCCGTCAAACTTTTGGTTATGTCGCTCAGGTGACCGTCCGCGTCACGTTTGCCAACTGTTTAGCATGTATGTCCCTCTCGTACTGCCGACTTTATATTTTCTGCGTACAATTGTTGAGTATTTCGCTTATTTTCTTTTCGTCTAAGTTATGTGTAGGGTTGCGTTTAATTATATATAAGTCACGAAGTTGTCTCTCTTCATTGTCAATTTAGTTTTGTGCCTATTATGTTCTTTTGAAATCTCCCGCCTTTCGTTCTGAGATATTTCCGGGCATGTCGCTTCGGAAAGCATGCGTGTAACTGACGCGCATTAGATATGGAAGAGGTTCCCGCTTTTTGACGGCACTTTATAGTCGATTCTTGTGTAAGAACATGGTGTGCAAATTGCTTATCTTCCTTTAGTAACTTGGTTACATTATCTAAGTAGATATTTTCGCTTATGCGGCTTTAATTGGAGTAAGCAGAAATTACCGTTACCTTAATTTTGGTTATTTTCGTGAATTTCTACCGTTATACCGTTACCTAAAATTCACGTATGGCCACGTGCTGATTTCTTTAATCTAAATTTTGCACCCTTGAGTGACTTGTGAAGTCGTTTATCGCGGAATCTCCATTATCATATTGGGGTAAGTGTTTGAAACTTTGTGTTAATTTTCGGGATTTTATCTTTGTTTCTTTTCTTCTCTAATTTAATAGGATTCTTTTGACGGGCACAAAAGCCCACAGTAGCCATATTTCTGGCTTTATCACCCCGCATTATCGCTGAAGAGCGCGGTGGTTTCTATCGTTGCAGTAGTTGCACCTCTACATCCATCCCGCCTGTTGAAGTGGAATTTTCATCAAGGGGGCCTACGCCATTTTGATTATCGTTGCGGCCATCCGACGTCCATTTTGTCAGATAAGTGCAACTAATGTTGTAATTTACATCTTAATTTACGACTGATTTTCGACGACTTTATGCCAGAGTGCAGGACTTTATCTTACCTAAATTTGACCTAAGAATTTTGAGTGGCTATAATAACTAATGCACCACTTAGTTAACTGCAAGGTCACAAATTAATCCTAATTAAATTACCGTTATTTTTCTTGTTTTGGTATGCAAACTGGTTTTGCGGAATACAGGCTGACCCCAAGATGATTTTATAAGGGCTCTCACTGATATGTTGAATATTTAGTTCAATAAAAATTTTAGTTATGTCATTACCGTAATTATGAACTCTATGTTGAGTAGAATATTTAATTAAAAGCTAATTTTAGTAAGTTCATTACCGTAGCACTATATCTTTTGGAGTAATAATATATAAATTAGTAATAGTTCTAGTATTATCATTACCATTAGAATAATTGAATGTCTCTTTGATGTGTTGAAATTTTAATCTTGTTTTGATAATAATTTTGCACGCTTATTACCGTAAGTTAGAAATTTGACTTCCACGTTGTTCATTTAATTTTTTTTTTTTTCTTTTTTTTTTCTGAGCTAGTTAAAATCATTTCTGCAAGAGTAAATTTTGTTCGGGAAGCTCAGTGTATTTTTGCATATTATAAAATTTCCTTTCTAATTTTATCTTTAATTATTTGACTTTTACTAATAAGTACCTTCATTTAAATTAAGTATGATCATGTAATCAAATCTTGTGTTTGGTATTTAACGTATTTTTCACTTTAATAGTCTAAGTCTTATGTACTGGATGGTATTAATTTTCTTGCGTACATATTAAATCACATTGTGTGTTAACACTGCCGTTGTGGCGTTTCCATGAAATTACTTGTATTTTATTTTGTGAGGTAATGAAACGTTTCTGCTACCAACCATCTCCTGCCGAAACGCAGAGATTATGATTTAGTATTAAGACTTGTTATTTCCTTTTATATTTCATTATTGTTACCTAACGTTTTGTTTGCTAAATTATCAAACTGTCTAGTTTTCATTATTTTTCTTTGTATATCAATTTTATTCAACGCTTGCTAATTTTTTTTATACAATTAAAACTGTTCAGACAGATTCGTGTCATTTTGTAAATTTGCTTTTATACTTAACTGATCCTCTTCTTTATATAAAAAAAAAACTTAAACAACTTTAAAAAAAAAGAACAACATTCCAATTTAATTAAATCTTGCTACTTTCCATAATATCTTTTCTTTTATTATACCTCTACATAACTCTTATAATTATGTGACAAGCACGTACATAAGGTTAGGTGCATTATATTATATTAAATTATACAGGGTGATCAATAGGAAACCCGCTGGAGGGACACTGCCAGTGGTAGCTCATAGGAGGCGCAGGTAGGTTATCATAAGGTAACACAGTGTCCTGGTGCCCGGACAACGTCGCTAGCGTCGTTGCCGACCGACGCTCTACTTTTAGGTGTTCTAGTTTTTTTCTGAACGTCACGCCGTCTGCGACAGAGTTAGCTCGGCCCTGCGTCTCTCAGTTTCAAACATCGCCTATTGTGAATCTTCGTTATCTTAACTAACTTTCGTCTGCTATCTTAGTGCGACGTAGTTCCGGTAGCAAGAAATACAATTTACATTGTTTGATCAGTCCGGTTTCGAGGCAAGCTGTCGGTTCTGTGAGCATGCATTCTTTTTTACCTTAGGCAGGGTGCTAGCCTGACCTCTGAACCCTCCTCCTTTATCCGGGCTTGGGACCGGAAGCATGGTTACTGAACTACTCAATCCATCCAGCAACCAAACAGGCACGCTGCGAAGTTTGAACAGGCAATTTGCCTAGAATAGAGAGAGAAGAAGAGGAAGAAGATCATTGTTTGATAAAGAATTTCAGACGGCATTTTAAAAGTGGTTGTTTAGATTTTTATATTTGGTTTTTGTGTACGTACATGAAAGATAAAACTAAGGACATTTGTCAAAATGCGGTGACCTCGATAATGGAATTCTAGTTACGAGGGAGCGTTTCTAAGTTGTCCGAATGAAGAAGTTAGTTGGTAGTGGGACAGTCGTAACGTGTACATTCATTATTAGTATAAATACAAAGTCTTAACACAATCGCGTTAGTAGTATTTAAAGGATCGTCGACCAAGCACCTTAATCGGGAAGAAATGTAGAAGAAGGAAAGTTTGTTCATATCATGCTGGAAGAAATGTTATCGGTTTACAGGGGGATTCTTCTCCGAGAAAAACTTTCTTTTTTAAGTGGCAGAGCCGATTTAAGCAAGGTAGGGAATCATTTGAACACGACCCGCGGCCTATTGAAGTGACCATTCCAGAACTTATTAAAAAAGCCGAAAATTAATAATGGAAGATATTCGGTAAAAGAAGACACAACTCGCAGGAATGGCTGGAAGTTCTGAAAAATGTATTAAGATTGCATATATTGACAAAGAAAAATAATTTTTATAATCTCACCTTCTATCCCCATTCCGTGAACTCAAAAACATTCCCTGGTAAAGCGTTCATTTTTGTTATTTTTTATCCATATGTTGCTTCAATTTTTTTTAAAGGAAATTATAATATGGAATGCTTTTAATATAGACGTAGTATGGCGCTTATCTTTATTGCCGGACTATAACGCAGTATCTTTCATAGTCGTCCGGGTTCTAGCTGACGTGCTCTCTCAGTATTGATTTTATGTGAGATTATATATTAGTAATTTCTTCCAAATGCTTGATATTTTGACATATATGTAGGTGATCCGTACGGCTTCCCTTGTGTTTACCTGTTATTGAAATTTGAAATATGCCTTGAAAATCTATAAATTTATCATGTATTACAAGAACGCAATAGACAATCTTTTCGAATTTATCTGCCTTTACATTATTATAAATCGCCTGATAATGTATAGCTTGTGTAATTAAAAAATTAACATCGGTGCTACTTCCAAAATAAAGTATCCTTTGATTTTCACGAATATTTTATTAAAGTTTAATATTAACATCTTCCACAGTATCGCGATGTTTTCCAAATATTCAACGATTTTATACTGACCTTCAATCGATATTGATTTCATCAACTCGATTATAGTGTTTGTATAAAAAAAAAATTATTTCGATTAAAAGTATTTACTAAATGCTAGTTTATTTGTTGTATTACTTTTTGCACGTAGCTTTTGTGATGGTTGATAGGACTTTTCTCTATGCGTTTTCAATAATAATAACACATAATTTACTTGCGAAAAATATGCGAATATCCATGCGCATATTTTTCACAAATAATGAAAACGGGAATATTACAGTCTAATTTAAGAGCAAACATGTAAGATCATTCAAATATAAAAAAAGATGGTATCGTTTCCCATATTTAAATAATATCAAAATTTTACAGTCCGAAATTAAATGTCATAAAATCATCGGAAATACACTTAAAAGGACTCTCCTTATTTACTTAGCCACCGAACACTTATATTTACCACTATTTCTCTACAATACTATTTTAATTTTTTGATTGCTGGTACAAAATATATAAAAACGTTTTGCTTTTGCTAAACGGCGGTGGTCAACAAAATATATCCTCCAATCTAATTCAATTTTGCGAACTGTTTTGAATGTTTACTCTCTGAACCACCATTGTATCGGTTGGTGCATGATTTATTTTATATATTCACTGGCAGCCGTTACTATCTGATGACTGCGCGAGTAAGACGTCATTTTGTCTAGTTTTGCCGGTCGACACATGTGGAAACATTTTCGCTTATAATTAGGGCGCGGACACGAACGGTTGATGACTCATCGCCCATGGGCGCACTATTGAAATGTATTTCTAAAGAGGTTTTAATTTTATTTATATAATTGGATAACAAGTAGCTGGTGATCTATAAAATACAAAATATCTTATTATTTGTTCATTTTCTCTGCTGTAAGACTTGTTCTCTTTGAATTACGTACATCCTTGTAGATAGAAAACGTCCTTTCTACATCGCAACTGGTAATATTTTTTTTATTTCAGCGTATTTGGCAGATTTCTATTTAAAACTGCGTCTAACTTTTGCCGAAGGCCACATCCGAAGTCACTTGGAATACTTTTGAAATTTTAATATTAATAGCCACATCTAATGTGGTTAATCCATCTTTTAATTTGAAATTTCGATTTTCAAAATATGTGATTAGTTTAGGCAAATTTCAAAAGTGTTCCTGAAGGAATAACAACTGATTTTTTAAAATTTGGGATTTGTATTAGTTCCTTGCACTCAGCAAAACTATCGAAATTCTCTGCATAAAAACTATTTCTGTGTATGTTTTAGCAAAGCTAAGTGATATTTTGGCATTCTATAACGATATTTTACAGACTTTGTAATTCATTTCGGAATCACTGACAATTCATTTTCAGATCAGAAAAAGGAACATAAACAACGTTCTAGATCTAAATAAATGATAACTAAAAATGTACGCGTATGTTATTGAAACTAAAAGAAATCCAGTGCACACTTACGTCTAGATAATTGGGAGAAGTCGATTCAATAAACCGGTATTAAACAGACTATTACAAAAATTACGAAGTATGTACGTAATTAACACAATGAAAAAACGAAACTAATGTAAGTATGAATGAAAATTTTATTTCTCTCGCGAAATATAAGATAAATATAATGGATTTTAAAAAAAAACTCACGCTCCTATCTACGTCGATGAAAAACGGATTTTACTCATAAATTCCTTATTTTATGGGCATTTTTTGCTCTCATTCTCGGGCGTAAACAGATGTTGCAGTTCACCATATAAATTAGTGCTATTCAATAAGCGTGTGTTGTTTACATTATTTCTTTGCTCCGTTGTAACTTCTTCGTAGTTTAAACCGGTCATGTCCGCGCCCTACTTATAATAAAACGGCTCAAAATACCGCTACAAAATAGCTTCTTTTCGTTAAAATATGGTTAAAGGTTTGATAAATCAATAGTTGATTAACATTTTTTTTTATCCCTAATATCATGTATGTTTTTTGTACCACCGCCGGAAATTTCAGTGTTTATATTATTTCAGAAAAATGTCGAATTAAAAGAAGATGAACTACCCTCTAAGTTGGTTGATTTGAATATGTATCACTTCTATAGGGAGGTTGAACATAGTGGCGGAATGGATTTGTTTTATATGGCACTTGTCTCCATGTTCGGGAAAAGACAAATTATGTTTCCAAACTTACAACGCATATTATTTAAACGTTCCTATGGTTTGGTGGTACGTGTATAGTACCACCCTTATTTAGAGAAAAAAATGGTTATTTTTTGCTGCTTTTGATTTTTTTGTAGTTTACGGTCTTAGTTAAGACATTTTTTCTATATAATTGATAATTTTTCAATAATTTTTTTTGCTCCACTTTTTTGATTTTCATTCTTTGCTCATCAGAGAGTTTAATATAAATAAATACAGGCTTTTTCAAATACAGCATTACCTGCACTGAACAGTATAGTAAATGAGACTACAATTAGAGAATAATGCCTTGTAGAATTATTGTTATTACTTTTTAACACATTACATTTGTATATATGATGGAGCGTTTTTTAAAGTTCGCGATTATAAATACGAAATTATATTTCTGTTTCAATATATTCACCTGCAACCGTACTTAAATTTTTCAGATCTTTCAATTAGCTTATGTATGCCTTCATAAAAAAAAGCTGTACCTTTGTCTGAAGATACACCAAAACTGCGCCCTTAACTTATTCGTTGCTCGTAAATTTCTTCCCACGCAGTTCTTTTTGCATTTTAGCGAACAGGTAAAAATGGCTAGCAGCCAGGTCTAGACTATAGGGTGGGAGATTGAAAATATCGAAGCCACAAACACTACCATAGGCAACGAACAAATACACATCTAAAATAAACTTTCTTTTTCATTTTCTTTGACTCTTTCAATAACGGCAACCTCCATATAACGGTCATATTTACAGTAAGTTTTTGTGGCCGCTATTTAGAGGTTTAAATAAATGTATGTGTATTTACGTATATAGCTCTAATGGATTTAAATAAAGAATTGTATTAATATCAGTCTCAATTCTTATCAACAACAAATTGCTAGAAGTTTGTAGTTTCTGTTGTATTTGTCAAGAAATATTTCTTAAAAAAATATGTACATTTATGTACTTACACACCCATACACATATGCTCATGGTGTGGAACAGGAGCTTTCAAAGATAAATCCAAAGGTTGTTTTTAGACAAGATCGAGCTGAGTCATGTTTGATCGTTCCATTCGTCGATCACTGTCCGCTAAATATTCGATTTTTTTCCGTGGGGCTCACACGGGTTTAACAAATTTATCTATTAGCATTTACTGTGGATTCGCTAAACCAACGAGAGAAGGAGAAAGAAGCGAACGGCTACAACTTACTATTATTACACAGTCCTATGCCACTTAGTTGTTTTGCATTTTTTTTCTCTGATTGCTTATTCTATCCATTCTGATATTTCAGACTGTATCAGGTCAATAACACAGCCTGTTGTGAATATGTCTACGTCACTATTCGTCGTTCCATTACTACTATGATTCTCCGTGAGCAATCTAGAAATATATTATTCGAGGTTTGTTTGTTTTGTAGACTGTATTTATTTACATTATGCGTCGAATTTTAAATATTTCCAATTCTTTTTTGAGCAGGAAAGGAGAGCGTAAAATCGAAATTGTTTAAAAATGTTGACCATGAAGAGGAAACTAGTTTAAATATAATTCGATAATGTGCCGATCGCTTCAATAAATTCGCTTTGCGTTTTCAGTGTCCGGAAAAATTACTCTGCTTACAATTATATATAAATTGTGTATGTGTTCGTTAATTTACTCGCGACATACATTTAAACAACTTTTAAGTTTCCACACTTGAATGTTCTAAACCATTATTATTCCATTAACCATTAAATAAATGATATAATGTTCATAGTAAGTAATATTTATTTTAACAGTGTTCACATTATGTAAATATGTATTTCTCATTCTTGTACATATTTAAATATATGCTTAACTGCTGTATTTTCATATTAATCTTCTATATTAAAGAATAAAAGAAACTTTAGCGTCAATGTGTGAAACGTTATACAATCAGTGTTATATAATTAAGGTAACCCAAATATGAAAAGCGCATATTTTGCATATTATATGCACTTTTTGAATATTCGCATATATCCTTAATAAATAGCATATTGTGCATGATTCAAAGTATTTTGAATGATGTAGATCTTTGGCAGGCGTTTTAGGAGTTAAAAATAAACAATTTTATAAATCTTTCATTATTAAGTAATTTATTTTATTATGTTTCCAGTTCTCAAGAGAAAAAAAAAGTACCCATACTTTTGTAACTCATATTTTTTTTAAAATATATATCAAATAGACCAACTCGTGAAAACTTCTGATCATATTGCTAAATTGGGTAGGTTGAAATCTCGACACGTGTCACATCGACATTTACGCAGTGTTTCCAACCAATATCCAAAAAGCTAAACGAACAAGCCATCTTTAACCGAGACAGACCTATGTCATGCAATGATGACGTCAAATATTCCCTTGTCAAAGCTACGTAATCAAAACTTCACTATTTTTCTCCAAAAGTATTGCAAATAGAATGTCCCACGTGAAACAGCACTACGAAGAAACGACATAAGTTCCTTGTATTCCCAGGTAATTTAGGAAATTAAAGCTAAAATTCGGAACAAGCATTTTTACATATGTATTGATGAAACTACCGATTGAAGAGGACGTTGTATTGCTCATTTATTAACTGGTGTTCTTAGCGACAAGATTCTGCCAAAATCTTACCACATTGCTTCTAAACAGTTTCAAAAAATGCACTGACAGTGGCCAGATTTATTCAAAAGGAACTATCAACATTTTTTTCATCCTATGCCTGTTCCTGGAGATCATTTTTTGCTTATTTTGTCAGATATAGTACCGTACATGGTAAAGGCCGAGCAAAATTTAAAAATATTTTATCCGAACTCCTACATGTAACATATCTTGCTCGTGCATTAAATAGTGTTGCTGAAGAGATAGGAAACATTTTCGTCTTGTAAATAGTTTAATTTTCAACATGAAAAAAAAACTTACTTAAAGGCCCTATAAGGTTCAGTTCTATAAACCCTTCTACCAAATACTTCTCTTTCACCTCAACCTGTTATTACAAGACCACTTGGTTGGAAGCCGCTTATTTTTATTGCGATCATTTCTTTCTGACGAATCTTCTCAATTCCTCACTGATATTAAGCAATTATTCGAAAACAACGAAATAAACAATAACTTTTCTTTATAAAAACCAATAATAACTGTATAGTCAAGGAATAAGGTGGGATAACCTTGGAGATGTAAGCATAAACGGTAGACCATTAGGCAACAGACCGTCATTTGTAGCTTCAGTTGGAAGATCCTTGGTTTTGAGAACAACAACCAACATCGCCACGAGGAAGACATTGTCAACCTGCGTGCCAACCGACCCTGGAAATAATTAATATATATATATTAATTTAGCATCAGTGAAGTGTTTCATCCCTTTTGCAAGAATGTTACAAACCTGGTATTATGCTTACTTGTCTAATGGTGAAATAAATTGTATCATTTAATCCCGACGACAGTGTTCCGGCATATTAAGCAGATAACCAGTACCTTCCTTATGTCCATCTATAAAACAATATTCTTCCTCCCATCTTTCTTGGAAACTCCTATTTTTCCTTTAATTGCACTTCTTGGTGATACCCCTTCCATTATTTTTGAGCCCGGTTCATCTTTAAAACACTTTACTGCACTATATCGCTTCCGACGTTTATCGTTTCTTCGCTTCGAATAAACTAATTCACACTCGACCGCGCAATTCCTTATATACCCCATCGAACGATGTCCAGAACTTTCGAGTGTCTTCGCGCTCTCTGATGGGTGTTCTACAAACGTCCTCTCTCTCTTCACTACTTACTAGTTCCGCTAATTTCGAACAGATGGCGATACCAGTCTTGTAATAATATAAAAATTAATTAAATATATTAGATTACAATTTAATACGAACACTTCGCGCGTTTAATGACTCCCCTCCCGCTCTTGCTTATTACCCCCGCATTGTCTAATGAAATTGTGCGGGACGCAGCTTGACGATCACGGGGCCCTAGACATTCTCACATCTGCGGCAATATCCAAACTCTTCACTATTTACAGCATTCAAAATAAACCTACACAGTTTACCAAGAATACCATTGATGGCGCTTCAGCCTCCAAATTACCTACACATTGAAGGCCTTTCACTATAATAATATCCAAAATAAACTTGTAGTTTTTTCTTTTATTAATAAAATAACCTATGTGTGCATGGTTTGAATGAAATTGACATTTGTTTTAAAATAAAATGGTTTACGCACATTTTCTGATCATACATGTCCTGAAATTCTCTTTTTGCATTGATTCCATTTTTAATTATTATTTCTAATCTAAACAAAATACATTAATATTAAATAATTGATTAATTATGCATTATGCATTCTAAATTCATAATGCTCTTACTTATTTAAAACTAAAAATTAACCATAAAAGACAACAACAATAAATAAGCAATTATTCTATTTAATATTTTAAGCCCGTAAACTTGAAGAACTCTCTATTTTCTCGCTCTGCAAGCGCTTTTATATGACTAAACGTTTGAAAATCGTGATCTACAGCGCTCCCTATGCTTCTCTTTGCATCTGTTGGTAGTCCTATTCAAAAATTGCGTTACCGTCCTGCGATTTCCATGTTATAGCGGGCTATCTTGACATACTGATAATATTCAATAATGGGTGGAGACTGTGGTTCAAAATCTGAAACAAAACGCAAAACGAAAAGTCCCTTACCACAAAAATTAAAAAGATATGAAAAGTCTATATACGTATTTCATCAACTAAGATCACATCTTCAGTAGCAACCTGTAGAAAAACAGGCACTGAAGATGACAACTAGTTGCCGAAATACGTATATAGACTTTTTATATCTTTTTAGTTTTTGTAGTAAGGGACTTTTCCTTTTGCATTTTGTTTCATACTGATAATATCTTTATTTTCATGAAAATTCAATATTATTTTTTAAATGTGTTTCACCATATCATAAATACATTTTCATGTATGTAAGGTATGAATTCATTTTATTTGTAGCAATGTGTTTGTGTTTGTTTTTCTTAAACAATCATCGTGTTTATGAATTTGTTATGTATCTTCTTTTGTATCCTGTAAATATTTTTTATTTCTTTTCTTCTCGGCTACGGATAACAGTGACTACACGTTGAACTACGCAGGAATCCTTTCTCCAATTCCCTTGATCAATTTTGTTGAAACATATATAACTTTTTCTTTCTTTCTTGTGTTCTGGAACACTATAACCATGTGATTTCTGTTTAAATTGCACAGACGTATCATCATTGAATTATGTTCATAATACAGTATGTACAGTCGTTTATGTTTACCATATCATAAATGCTATTTCTTTCTTATTTTCTAGGTATAAACTAAAGAACAAACGATGTGTGAATAAGTCGCATTAATCTTAAACTAATTCAGCTCTCTTATTTACTAAATATAAAAATTAAACCAAACTCTTAACAGTATGTACAATTTAGGAAGTTTATGCATAAACAAATATCAAATTTCTCACAGGACACCTATATAATGTTCTTTACGAATGTACCTATTATATACTGTTATACAGAATTTAAGTATTGTGAATTGATATCCCTTTTTTAGTATATATTTTGTACGTATACTATTTCTTTTTATATTAATTAAAGATTTTTAATTATATCATTTTGTTTTATTAATTTTTTAACACTTCTCACATATTAGAAATGCTGCCAGCAACCAACATTGCATTAGAGCATTTTGTTTCGCATATTGTAATAGGTTGCTGATTAGGCGATAATTAAAATTTCTTATTAAGGAAATGAATTAATTCCTTTTAAATGACTAAATATAAAATAAACACATATATGCTTTATGCTGTATATATTTTTTAATTTAAATTTTCTAGCAATATGTGATGGAGTCTCTGTGTTGGCAAATTAATAGTTATATTATGTTGTTTATTGTATTATATAGCAAGAAATTGTAAAAATCTCTACATCAGTTGTCTTATAATTAATTGCAAAGAATGAATTTTTGTAAGTAAAGGCGAATCACTTCATTTACTATATGTATTAATGTCTTACCTTTTTTAAGGTTCATTTAAATCTATATCGAAAATGTAGCACTCTATATATTTTAAGTAATTTAGTAAAATCTATACTCTGTTTTTTTATTCCGCAGACCACCGAAATTTTAAAGGACAGTTATTTCTAGTCATTTGACAGTTGCATTTTGTATATTTCTACGCTTTTTTCTACTTCGTTTTCTCTATTCTTGTATTTATACAACAAAAGCAATTCCTTTTAGAACTCCTAGACCATTTATTTAGTGTCTACCATATCATGGACCCAATGCCGAGTACAAGTAGAAACTTACCTATTTCTCCACCCAGGAAACGCGGCCGTTTTTGTCACTTGTCCCTTATTGAAATGCAAATAATTCCCAATGCTTATAAGAAGCTAAGAATTGAAAATACAAAAAAAAACTACAAGCGAAATAGTATCGCATATAGTGTTCTTTTTAAAGTTATAAAGGAATATAAGTCCAAGGGAGCGCTTACTCAGCCCAAGCAAAGCTCTGGTAGACGCTCAACTTTGACGAAAAAGTAAAAAATGCTGTAAGACAAGTAATACACAGCTTTTTTTATAACAATGAAACTCCTACACTTAATACAAATTCTAACGAAATTCAAAATCATTCCAATATAGTTCAAATGAGACGTTCATCATTATACATACTAATGAAAAATATTAATTTCAAGTATAAAATATATTTATTTTTAAGATGAATAGGTATATAATAGTATATTACATACCAAGGTTGAGAAGATGACTATTATTGCCCGAGTGGCGAGATTAAATTCCGAGGCGCGCAGCGCCGAGGAATTTAAGCCACAAGGGCAATAATAGTCTTCTCAACCGCAGTATGTATACTATTTTTTGTACCAGTAGTCTAATTGGATCTTGAAACCTTAATAATTATGAATAAATTTACTCATACATGTAAGAATTCCCTTGTAATAAAACTTCATATAAACAAATAAGTAGGCTATATTTTGATGTTGACAAATAAGTTTTGACATAAATGCTGAAAGTAAAAGTCAAGTAGGTATTTATTAGATTATTTTTCATTCCATTTATAATATCTGAAGAGTTTAGATTACACCACCTACAATGCGCGAGATTGCTTCCGCATATATCTAAACACTTATACATAAAAACATATACAGAATTTAAAAAATCGTGTAATTCCAAAAATACAGTAATAACTTCTCAAAACGTACTTCCATTAAACACATAACATTAAAAAGCCTCGACTTTATGGACCCATTATTCAATATTGAAAGCTAGACTTGGCTTAACAGAGAATATTAACATATCAAAATATTTTAAATTAGTTGCCTTTTCAAAAAGATAAAATGAAAATTATAAGCCCAAAAAGTCATTAGTATTTACTAGAGGAAATTATAAAATTCCTTACTGAGGCACCCGATACATGTTACATTGCAACTAAGGTAGTATGTTTATATATTAATACTTCAAAATTATTGACAATTTATAACCCTGTAGACTGCTCTTGTAATTGGTGTTGCTGGTGCATGCCGAAGTGATGAGCTGTGTAATTTATTAATTTCTGATGTCATCATGAAAGCCGATTTAATTATTATTCACATCTGCAATAGCAAAAATGGTTCGTCTCTAAAGTTTGTAATAATGGAGCCACTTTGGATCAAAATAATTAAAAACTATTTAAAAATTAGACCAATTCCAGATATAGCAAAATTCTTTATTAGTGTACGTAATGGTAAATGTACTAGATAAAACATTGGACATAACACAATAGGACAGATGCCAAAAGAAATTGCCCTTCCGTAGAACCTAGGCTACACTTTTAGCTGTCAATGGTGGTAATATCCTTCAGTTAAAACAACATGGTACATGGTGGTTGGAAATCTAGTGTAGCTGAAAGTTATATCGAAGATTCCCTAGAAATAAAAAAAATATAGCATATATGTTACAAGGTCTACCTACATCTACTTACACACGATATGAACCAAATTCCATCAACATCAGCAGTACAATCAGGATCTATTTCGACTGAAGATATCGTAAATACTCATGAAATTAACTCAATTAATAATACTGTCATTAATGTGCCTACAGATCTGCAAAATCCTGGTTTTTCAAATAGAATTGAACCATCAATAAATTTGACATGCCACAATTGCACTATCAATTTTTATAAATAAATTAAATAATTCTTCACATTTGTAATAGTTACGTGTTATATTATTTCCATATTATACATATTTTATTGTTACATAACCTAAAATAAAAGTTATTTATTTTACTTACCTTCTTTACATCTATAATAGTTACGGGTTAGGATATTGTTTCCAATTATACTATGAAACATATTCTGCTATTCTTAACCTAAAATACAGTTAATTATTTTAACTTAAAGGTCGAGCATTTAAAAGTTTTAAATTTTAGGTATGATTTGTGGTATATAGATCTCTAAATAAAAATAAACTAGAATGAATTTTGGCGGTTGACAACTTAACATACATACTACTGCGATTGCATGGTTGCGGCATTCGTTTTATTTGTTTTCATTATTTCCCTAGGTCAATAATAGCCTCATTATTTACCTCTTATTAGTTCCAGGTCGTGAAATGTCATTTCGTGGCGCTGTGTTATGTGTAAAAATGCTATGATTTTTTACTACTGGTACAAAAAATATATTATTATTATTATTATAGGTATATGAAGCGAAGCAGGAAGAGTTATTGAAAGAGCGTAGTGAGTTAAGTACTTGGAGATATAATTATTTAACACTGGTGAAAATAAAATACGATAATTTTAAGTTTCAAAATAAATTTAATAGTAATTCCACTACAATATAGCATATAGAACTAATCATACAGTTGAACGATTTTTAAAAAACAATAAGGACAAATCGGACAAAAAACTTAGTTCAGGTGTCTATAAATTAACATGTGAGTGTAATATGTCATACATTGGCCAAACAGGACGAACCTTTACTCAACGGATATCTGAACAACAAGATATAGAGATAAGAAATCAGATTCTACATTTGCTAATCATTGTATAGAAAATAATCACAATTTTAATAATAATTATAAAATCATGCATATACAAGAAAAAAGTAAAAAACTAAATTTACTTGAGTCTCTAGAAATTGCTAGGTATAATAAATTAGGATTAGCATTAAATGACCATACAGATATATGTAACTCCCCCTTACTTTCTTTAAATTTGTAATCTTAGGCTTAGTATATATATATATCTTGTACATTTGTAAAAATATCAGTCATTCATCCACCTGATGAAGTCACTGTGTGACGAAACAATATTGTAGTGGAATTACTATTAAATTTATTTTGAAACTTAAAATTATCATATTTTATTTTCACCAGTGTTATGGAGTTTCAACAAGTGTCTCCCTTATCAATTAATTAATTATTTAACAGCTCTTAGATCATATAGAGTCCAACAAAAAAGATATCTTACTGAGATGAGACGAGGTTAAATGAAGGGCACACAATCAAAAGTTTGGGTTGATGTTAATCTACATAACCGCAGGCAAGCATTTATAGATGGTGTCTCGACACGTTTGAAAAATCCAATTGAAAAAGGCAAGACACTTATTGTGCACATAGGATCTGAATATGGATTTGTTGATGGTGGATTGTTAGTTTTCCAAAGGAAAAGAACTGGCGACTGCCATGATGATATGAATTCTGTTGTAGTTGAAAATTGGTTTAGTGCTGTTTTAGAACAATTACCAAACGATGCCATTATGACTTTAGAATTTGCTACAATCAAAAGAAATACCATTTCACCTAGAAATGAGTAGACCAGTTTTACTGGATTTGATTAAACAACAGCGCCACAATTTCAACCATTATGTTGTTGATGAAATGGCAGCAGCAAAGAACACGTGCTGTGATTACCACCGTAGCACTGTGAACTAAATCCCTTTGAATTGGCATAGGCCGAAATAAAAAATGTTGCCGCGAATAATAAAAATTTTAAAATGGCCGAAGTCAAACAGTTACTATTGACTGCATTAGCTAATTTTAATGGTGCTAAATGGATCAAGTGTATAGAGCATGTAATTAAAGAGGGCAAAAATGAGTCTATTAGATGGCTTAGTTGATAATATTATGCTAATTAATAATATAATATTATGGAGCCATTTATCATTTCAGCTGCAAGTGTATAATAAACATCTACATAATTTGAAGTTTCCGTAGTTAAAATACTGATCAAGGAATGTTGTTTTAAAGGTGTTGTATATTAGAAAATATACTTTACTTTTTGTATTATTATTTATCAATATATTCTTCAATTCTCTCTGTAAACATGAAAAACTGTTAAATGCTCTTATATTATTTTTAGATTCATGTACATAACTAACTAACTTTCTTGACCAAAATGCGAATATTGTTACCATATTTTAATATAAATATTTTAAAGTAACTGCAGTAATTTACTAAAAATATTTGAATACATAAATCTTGATATAAAGATATTGAACACGTGCATGCATATCTCGGAACGGGCCATAGTCAGCAATCAGTGGCAACACCGAAACCCCTCTACCCGCACTGCAGGTAGAGGGGTTTCGGTCCCGCAGCAGCTTCAATTTCAGTTAAGAATTTAGTAAGACTTAAACAGCGCAAGGATATAGTCGTTTGCATATTCGTTCTGTATACGTAATTTGCCCATTTGTTTCAGACATAATAAGGTCCAATTTATTATTATTATTGTATTCTTAGCTGCTACGGAAAAGTAATTTTAAGTAATAAAAAAACAATAACGTTTTCTAAAAGATAAAAGTAAAAAAATCAATAATTCTGCAAAATAAATTCAAACGCGGAGTGGTATCGTACACACGTTGCCACATAGCATTACGTCCATACGTATATTGTTGCCTATGTATGGCCCGTTCCGAGCTGACCTATCGGTATGCGTATACATCATAATGTATACTCACGGTAAAAAGTTTTGTCGGGTGGTAAGACCAGCTATATGGAAGGTATCACTGGTCAACTCTAGTAATCCGATAATATTTCCCACTAAATTTTAATAAACCATAACCCTTTATGGTTTATTAATTGTTAATTGTAATATTTTTGTTTATCCTTGAGAGATATATTAAATTTCCTCAAAAATAAAATACATCTAGCATAATAAAGCAATAAATAAGCAAACAAAAAATTACACAAAGAAACTTTTGAAGACAATATATTCAAAGGAAAATATTTTAAAATGTAAAATAAGAGCAATATCACACTCACCCCAGACGTTTTAATTAGTCAATATCCGATCCGGATACCCGGATATCCGGATACTTGTTTTTAAATTAGGAATACTGAAATGGTAATGCAAATAAGCATGTTCGTTCGATTAAGGATTACAGTAATCGTAATTTAAAAAATTTTTGAATTACGATTTTCTAAGTAATAGTAATCGAAGTTGTTCAAAAGATGTCGGAGAGCTAAACGCGGCTCAATTAAACTGGTACGCGTTATATATGAAGGCAATAATTATCCGGATATCCGGATACTCGAATGAATGAATGTATCTATTTTAAAATAAATAGAATGTATATTACAGAAAAAATTAATGACAGATACATACTCGTAAATATCATCAATATAAATATGTAATTACAAATAGGGCTCTTACTTTTGCGCGGATATCCTGATATCCGAGTCGTCAATATCCGGGTACTCGAATCTTAGATTCAAGTATCCGGATATTTGTTTTTAATTAGGAATACTGAAATCGTAATCTAAGTTCGTTCAATTAACGATTACAGAAATCGTAATTTCAAAAATTTTTGAATTACGATTTTCTAAGTAATCGTAATCGAAGCTGTTCAAAAAACGTCGGAGAGCTAAACGCGGCTCAATTAAACTGGTACGCGTTATAGGTATATGAAGGCAATAATTATCCGAATAAGAATACGAAAAAACAAAAACAAAAAAGTTTTTAAAATACACCAGAAATTAAAAAAATAATGAGGTGTGGCTACCACACGACGTATGAGCGTATAGAAAAATTATTCAAAATCCTATTTTGAGTACTTTTATTCTCATAATAAATCATTATAGACTACATACTTTGCAAGATATTCGAAAAAAAAGTGCTACTCGCAGACCGGCTTTTGCACGTACTGGCGAAGATATCTCGCGGTCGAAATTATTAGTGCTCGTTCAATGAAGCTCCGCATCAGTATTCGTTTTTTTTTAAATTTCGTGGCACGTAAGAGGACACAATTAAATTGACTTTTGGTGATTGACTTATTGCGATTTTGGTTAGTTCTTTAATTTGTATGCAGAAATAGCGTTGCAGTTGCATTGGAACATGTTGCTGCATACATTATGCTTGTATTACATACATATTTAGCATCTGCCAAAAATAATTTATCGACTTTTTTAAAATTCTTAAAATATTTGTTTGAGTTGTGTAATAGACATTTTATATATGTGATTTAATAATAAAATAATTGTCATGTACATATATTTATTTTTCAATGTGTAATATCGCCTGGGTTTTCTACGAACTGGACCTTTCTGCCGAAGAAATTTCCCAGTTAACAATATTAGTGCCCGTTGAATGAAGCTCCGCATCAGTATTCCTTCAATGTATTATTCAATGCGTGAAACAGGCCGGCTTTTGCACGTTGTGGACCCTCATGACGAGGATGTCTCGCGGTCGACAATATTATAGCTCGTTGAATGAAATTTTTAATGATAAAATAATTGTCATGTACCCGGGTACCTCGATCATAGACACAAGGGTTAATCAGAATACAAATAAGGACATATAAAACTGTTTTTCAGAATTTGGAAAGTAAGTAATATCCTTTACTCTTATTGAGAAACAGGCTTTTACGAATTTCTCTCAAATTATTTATGCAATCTAAGTGACTGTATGATGAGTACAAGTTTTATTTCGGAACACTTTAGAGTAAAAGGTTATCAAAACTCAGAAATAACAACTTTGAAAATAAATATTTAAAAACACGTATTTTTGATTACGTATTTACCGGACTTTATGAGCATAATATTGATCGACATCCTTGATAACCTCCTTAAATTATATATTTTCATTTAATATATCTAAATGTAGTAAAGAATCACTTTTTTTTTTAGTTAATGTACTTAGTAATATACGTGCCATTCAACTAGATAGGGTGTGTCACGAATAAGGAGGATGAAGGGAAAACGTTGCGGAATAGTATGGTGTTATTGATCCCTTTTTCGTAATAGTGCACCATTCGTGCGCATACTTAGGACACACTGCACACGAGTTCA
Organism: Amphimallon solstitiale; assembly: GCA_963170755.1. Classification (NCBI taxonomy): domain Eukaryota; kingdom Metazoa; phylum Arthropoda; class Insecta; order Coleoptera; family Scarabaeidae; genus Amphimallon; species Amphimallon solstitiale. The sequence goes on along the minus strand of OY720681.1, from coordinate 37,431,628 downwards.
TTGCACTTCTGCTTAATAGATAAAGGGTGTACGTACAGCATGTTTAGGGTAGTCCGTTCGCCTATTCTAAGAATGGAAAAAATTGCATTGTACACCACTCTCTCCCACATTCTCAATTGTTTTCACATAAGTAACATTATATGAATGGCTCAACCAAAAGTCGTTCCACGATAAATATACTGATGTTTAAAATATGTGGTAAACAATTTTAATCAAAAAATATTTTCAAAGATGTTCTTTTAACTGAATCATTCCTATGTTACAACATTGTTTAATTCCTCAGAAAATTTAAGGGTCACTCCATTAATGATCAATTGTATTTTTAAATCGTTTAGGAATTATATATTCTCTTTGACAGTCACCTACATTTTCCATGTTAATATCCAAAAGCTGGTATTTCCACAACATAACATAGTTGAGAGTTTTTGTTTTGACAAATGGGTAGATAGGGAATAAGTTGATCACAAATTAAACTGAGTATCTCTAAGATCAGAGCCGCACTACACCGGTGGTTAATCATTTAATTACGGTGAAGAAAAGGTTAGAGGAAAAATATAACGGAATTGTACCCCTTGTACTTAGTTCTTCTATCTATTCTTATTTGTTGAATTTTCGCTAACTGCCCATAACTGACTTACTTGATCATTAGTGAAGGTTTTGCGAAAGTTGTAGATAATTAATTCTGTTTGATTGACGAAAATATAAATATGGGGTACTAACAAGGATGTGTTGTTTTGATGTAAATGGAGGAAAACGCCCAATTTATTTCAAACAATTTAAAGGAAAGAGGGAACATGACCTCAGTTCCCTCTTTCCTTTAAATTGTTTGAAATAAATTGGGCGTTTTCCTCCATTTACATCAAAACAACACATCCTTGTTAGTACCCCATATTTATATTTTCGTCAATCAAACAGAATTAATTATCTACAACTTTCGCAAAACCTTCACTAATGATCAAGTAAGTCAGTTATGGGCAGTTAGCGAAAATTCAACAAATAAGAATAGATAGAAGAACTAAGTATGTGCATTTCATTAAAAAACGTGATTTTGTGATAATTTTGACAATAAAACTTTTAATTGTTTTTCTGTTCTGACCATCTTAATTAAACCAAAAAATACTATGAACTTGCTAATTTAACCAGCTTTATGGCTGCCATAAAATGAAACTTAACAACACACTGTATACCGTAGTCGACAAATTTTAACTTCTGATACGAAAGTAGAAAGAGGAAGAGCGCACGACGAAATAAGGTAAAGATAAACATATAGCGAGGCTGCCAAGTAATCTCGGCAAACGCTTCTATGAAATGTGAGGATCCCCCGACACTGCGTCGGTTCTCCCACCACTGTTGGCAAGCAGGTATCGCTACTAATTATAAGATCATCTTCTGCATGGGATAGAAGTATAAACAGAAATTAAAACTTGTCGACTACGGTATATATTATGTATTTGCGGATTGCTCTTCCGGATCTGCAGATTAATTTTTTTTTGAACCACCCGGCATATAAATATAAAATAATTATATTAAGGTTGTGGTGTACCTAAACATTAGCATATATACTGCATTAAAATGACAGATCTCAAGAAATCACAAATTGTTTTAAGGAAGAGTTTCGCAATTGCATATTTAATATGTATGTATATGTACAATTATATTGCATCGTGCAGGTAAAATCAGACCTCCTCCCTTTTATGTCTCATACGCGACTACATACCATAAGACCGCGTGCGTCTGCATTATCGCGATACCTGTAGAGTAAGCGAAACAGATAGAGATGTCTGTGTATTAGAACGGTAAACAAGTGGACGCAGTGTTATACTGGATTACAACAGAGCTAGTATTTCGCATATGCCTATGATGCCCTCGTATTTGTCCAAAAAATCGACATTTATACGGTGTAGTCGGGCAGTCGCATTCGCCGTGCGTCGCTTCCACATATGGGCGTCAGTTCGACTTTTATTATTGCTTAAGAATAACATTTTTTTTAGCTAATTACAGGTTAATTGCAATGTTGAATTACAATTCTGTTTTAAGAAGTAAATATTTTATGTTTCAGTATTTTATTATAGTTGAGTTTTTAGATTATAATATTTGTTGAAAAATATTATTTTAGTTAAGAAGTTTTTTTTATTTTAAAGTCTAGGAGTTATTTATTATTTATTTTTGCTCTTTTATGTTTATGAAGCTGTGATGAGTTACTTCACTGACATATTATCAGTGATTATCTGATGCTTCAAACAACTACAAATAATTACTTACAACGGGAACGCAATACCTATTACACTGCTTTTCACTTGATTTGCCTACGAATACATTTATACGTATAACTTATACGCCCGCTGTCTGTGTGGCAATTCAAGTTGGCACGCCCATTTATAGTCGACCAGTAGTTACTAATACATGCATCGCGCTATGAATGGCGGCCACACGGTATATGAATGCATTATATTCCTCGCTTGGATTTTTTCCGGAATGGTATTCTGTGATGCATAACCCGGTGTGTGTTCTTTTAATGAGATGATAGTCATATCTCCATATATAATACAGATATTTTACTTTTTACATGGTTTTTTATTATGTTAATATCCAAATCTGTGTAAATTATACACAAGTGTATGATATCAAGATTATAATAACTTGGGATCGGAGTCAGGTTTACACGACGTCAGTTCCAGGGTCGCATCGAGGACATGATGAATCATGATTTGATAAACAAGTCAACATTGCACAGTACAATACGAATTCCTGGATTGTTACTTAGAACAGTTATTCAAATCTGGTAGCTGTATTATAGTTTTAATATCGTCAAGTAGCACATGTGACAGTTTTTCACGAAATAAATGCTTACGTAAAGGTGTCTTCACAAAAACATTCACAGATGATATCAATTTATCTGCATTCGGGTAACATTTTCGATGAAGAGCATTTGCGAAACATGAAATATGCGTCATACTACTGTATGTCGCCTTCATATATGCAGCCCCAATCTGTTACAAATAATAACACCTTTTCTTTATTTCTATCGTGTTTTTCACCTCATAGCAATTTCAAAGATATAGTTACGTAATATGATGTGGATTCTGCATTAGTTATGTCGGGCCTATCAAGTAGATGTATAGACATTGCCGTGTTGCTGCCCAACCAAAATATTTGCACTACTGCGTCCTTTAACATCAGTAGTTTCATCTACTGACCCAAATATATACGAGGGCTATTTTTTTTTCAAGGTCCGATCGGTCGTGAAATTAAAACCACAGTGAAATTCAAACATGTTTTATTTGTAACATTTAGGTACACCTCCCATCTACTTCTCTACATAGTCGCCGTTCCGATTTAGGCATTTTTCGTAGCGTGGTATCAACTCTTCAATCCCTTCGTCATAGAAGGTAACCGCCTGTGCTTTTAGAAAAGTTTGTACGCTGGTCTGCAGCTCAATGTCTGTAGCAAAATGGTGTCCTCCTAAACTCTTTTTCATGCGAGGAAATAGATGGAAATCGGAAGGAGCTAAGTCCGGGCTGTATGGAGAGTGATCGAATACTTCCCATCCAAAACGCTGCAGGAGGTTCTTCGTTGCATAGGTCCGAGCGTTGTCATGAAGAAGAACAATGCCTGATGACAACATTCCTCTTCGCTTGTTCTGAATTGTCCTTCGTAGATTTTGAAGAGTCACGCCGTATGGGGCTGCTGTGATGGTCGTACCACGTTCCATGAATTCTACCAAGAGAACTCCTTTTCGGTCCCAGAACACAGTAGCCATACACTTTCTGTTGGAAAATGTTTGCTTAAACTTCTTTGGTTTTGATGGGGAAGAAGAATGCATCCACTGTTTGGATTGGTCTTTTGTTTCTTCCGTTTCGTAAAGAACCCATGTCTCGTCGCCTCTACAATTTTGCTCAAAAAATCTTCACCATCATGGTAGCGCTGGAAAAACATTAAGGCGGCACCCATTCGCTGTGTTTTGGTCGGACAGCATCTTGGGAACCCGTCTCGCACACAGTTTGCGGTACTGAAGCATCCCACTCACGATGGTGTACAGAGCTGACCTTGACATTTCGGGAAACGACTCGTGCAACACAGAAATTGTGAACCGACGATTTACGCTAATCGCCTGATCTACTCGCTGAACGAGATCTTCATTGGTTGACATTCGCTTCCTTCCCTGACCGCCAGCATCATGAACGTCTGTACGCCCTGCTTCAAAGTTCCTGCACCAGTGCCACACTTTACTGTCACTCATGAATGTTTCACCGTACACATTTCACATTCGTCGGTAAATTTCAGTTGCGTTGCACCCCTCCGCATGAAGAAATTACTGCACGCAATTCACATTGTACAACGTGACGCGATCAACTGTTATACTAGTGACACTGCGCAATACATCTGCGCAAAGCTCCATCTGATTGTCACTGTGGTTTTAATTTCACGACCGATCGGACCTTAAAAAAAAATAGCCCTCGTACATCGAGGACAAATAATATTTCGCAACGGATGCGGACAGGACATTTTTACGCAATACATGTCCCTAATAGAAGTAAACAATAGATCGGCCCGCTACACACAGCGGTTACAATTTAACTAAAATATTTTCGACGCAAAAACTCGCCTGCCCTACAACGTCCCCTACATTCGCCGCGATAGATGCCACTACTTCTATATATACATATCGTAAGTTTTTAACATCGTTATTAACGGCAAAGAAGGAGAAGTAAGTTGCATCACGTTAACGAGCTGGAAAAATTCATACATGTATTGTGTAACATTACATACATCATGTACACAGCTTGTTACTTATTTTAATATTACTACTATTACCGTGCCCAATGTCGAATTACATTATTCATTTAACAACAGCCTTGGAATGTAAAATTGAATTCCCATCCTTAATAATAACATTTTCGTAATTAGTTTTTATAATAAATAAATTTCCTAGTATATAATTATTGATTTTAAATTATATAGTAATTGTTTTCTGTTTATTTTTAAGTCATTTCTTATGCATAAACCACCATAAATTATTAAATCTCGCAAAGTATTTTTGTATAATAAAGTCAGTTACTGCATAAAAGTTCTAAAACGTTATTACGAAAAAACAATTCTCATGACTATTTACTATGGGGGTATTTATTTCTAAACTAAAATATGGTATACTTTTTTGGCGAAATTCCCCAGATTCGGGCCGGGCTTTTGTAATTCAAAAGCAAATCTTTCGAGTAATTTTTGGCTTTCCCTTTAGAGAATCATGTGGAAAATTCAGGTCTGCCGGTCTTCTTACTGTCGCAGCTTTTGTATATTTTTGAATGTTTAATTTTTAATTTTCAAACCAAGGAGAAATTTGATCATTTCCTACCGAATCACGATTACAAGACTCGATCTCAAATGACATATAATTATCCAAAACACAGACTTAGCATATTGGAAGAAAGTCCGTCCTATTCCAGCATAAAATTATTCAATAAACTTCCTCAACAAATAAAAGGTATGACAACTTCTAAAAATTTGAGAAGGGCTACGCTCAATCTCCTTGCTCATTTAGAGCCCTACACAATCGGGGAATTTTTAGAAATCTAATTTTCTTGCGACAATTTACTTCAACAGATGAACATTTCAGGATTATTATAAAGATAATGAACTATTATTTATAATTATAATTTAAATTTTATATAAATATGTAGTATAATATGAATGATTATTTGACATTTTTCATTAGTTAAAAGGAAATAACGACCACTGAATATTGTATGAGAATGTGATTACAGGTTATATTGGTCAATAAAAAGCTATTATTTGCTCATTTGTTTAATCCTCAATATTTCGTTATAAATTTAATAAGATCATCAGGAGGAAAACTGTAATTAAGGTTATTTAACATTTGAAACTAATATAAAAATTCATTACACTTACAAACTAGAGTTAGAACATTGGCAAAAACTACATATAACAAAATTGTATAATTTTAAATGACATTGACAAAAATGTCAATTATATTAATTAATATGTCAGGTATAAGCAAGAAAGTATTGGTAGATTTAAAAAATTAAGATATCTGTGTGAATTAAATTTAATTTTATATTTTAATTAATATAAACAGCTATAACAAAGATAAAATATAAAAGTAAATTTACTCTTATATTTTATCTTTGTTATAGCTGTTTACATTAATTAAAATTTAAAATTAAATTTAATTCGCACAGATATCTTAATTTTTTAAATCTATCAATACTTTCTTGCTTATACCTGACATATTAATTAATATAGTTGACACTTTTGTCAATGTCATTTTAAGTTATTTTTGAAATGAAATAAATTATTATTATTATTATTATACACCAATATAAATCAGAAAATTAGGAAGAACTATTATAAGAATTGTAATAAAATAAAGTCGGTTATTTAATTTTAGTTATTTATAATTATTATTATTACAGTTAATTACAAATAATGTTGACCTTCGTTTTAAATCTAATTAGTAGGAATACTATCTTTCTACACAAATTAGTTTTAATTAATCACACGTCAGGGAAATGAAATAATATTAAATTACCTCATTGTAATTAACAACTTTACGCAAATAGCAAATATGAAATGCAAAGGATATGCATGTTAAAATATAGATTCATGAATTTACTATGTTATAACCTTAGTTCAGTGGTCTCCTTAGCTTAATTAATCGTTAAATTCTTACATACAGATTGATTGTATGCTACTAGCAATAATTTTAAAAATAAACACTACATATCTAACAAGTTAAACAAAAATTAATGTTTTTAGACAACGGATAGTGAAAAGTAAAAACTTTTTTCTGTAAATTACTTCTTCCGTGAGGTGGGTTTTGAATATCCTTACGAATTTCACATGCATGTATTACATATTACTCTTTTACAGAAGCGTAGACATAATGAAATAATACAGCACAATGACTCAGAGTTATATGCTATATAAAAATACTCTTAAATAAATTGAATTACTAATTTGGCTAATTACGTACGTAGTACACGGAGTACTGTGCCAGTATACGTGAACGCTTTGTGCGTGTATCGAATATGGGTTAATATTTTCAAGAAATGGACCCTATACTATGAGTTTATTGTTCACTTCATAAGCTATATAAGGAAAACATGTCAACTGTGAAAATGTTCATCGTGACCATTAACCAAAAGAATATTAATATATCGCTAATGGCGAAATAAAAGAATTCGTACCATTCTACATGAACATCTTTGAGTAATCATCAATTAATTATTCTCTTTAGGTTCCACATGCATTAACTGATGAACAGAGGCATGATGCGTTTTACGGTGTCATCAGATGGTTCAAGAAGTTTAAAAATTAAACATCTGTTACATGAAAAGCATCTTGACAAACACAGAATAACACACCCGTTTCTATAAAGAGAAATATGGAGACTGCCTTCTTTATCATAAGAGGAGTTGTGGACCAATAGGTGCTGGGAACACAGAAAACAGTCAAGACAATGTGACAATGAGTGTCTAGCCAGAGACGCGCTCAGAATCATTCCTTCTCCTTCGAGATCCAGCACTGAGCTTTTTCATCACAACAGCAGTTCGCTCCACAATCTGCACCAAATATTTGACAATAACTGTGCTAATGTGAATATTTACTCTAGAGGCCGAATCTCCCTCCATATGACTTTGTGTAGTTTTCTAAAGTGAAGAACGTTTTGAAGGAGTGGAAGTTGTCCAGTTTTAAGTTCAGCTTCTGTTTTATTTAGAGTGTTTCTTCTTCTTCTTTTTAATAGGACTATGTCCTGTTTCTCCAACTTTTATGCAATGTCCTGTGACGATGAGGTCCAGGAGTCAGCCCATCTTTTTGGTGGTCTTCCTAAGGGTCTGGTCGTCTTCGGTTTTTCTTTGTATGCGGCCTTGGCGAGTCTATCGTTTCCCATCCTGTCGACATGCTCTCTCCATTCTCTTCTTCTTCCCCGTGACCATCCAACTACATCTGGCATCCTATCGCACTGTTCCCAGATCCCATTACTTCGCTGCCTGTCCCTCAATGTGACGCCTGCGATCGCTCGCAGGGCCCTCATTTCGGTCGTTCGTAGTGCCCTCTTCGTCCGGTTGGTGTCTGCTCTCGTTTCCGCTGCGTAAGTGAGGATGGGTCTCACTGCTGTTCTGTAGATCCTAGCCTTGCTGGTTATTGACATGTGTTTATTTTTCCAAATAGTATTATGCAGACAGCCAAACACTCTTGCTGCTTTATTTACTTGTGCTTTCACCTCGTCGTACGTATTTCGACTGCTCGAGGCTATTATCCCCAGGTATTCAAAGCTCATCACTTGTTTGATTGGTTGGTCGTTTAGTGCTAGCTTGCATCGTATCGGTTCCTTGCTTATGGTCATGGATTTGGTTTTCGGTATCGAGATGCTCATGTTATATTTCTTTGCGGCCCGGTTTAGCTCGAATAGCATTCGCTGCAAGTTGTCCTCATTTTCCGCTATGAGAACCGCATCGTCTGCATAGCACAATATTTTGAATCCGGTTTGTCCCATTCTGTAACCTCGTCCCACATTTTTTACCCGGTCTATGATGCGCTCCATTACCAGGCTGAAGAGCATCGGACTAAGGCTATCTCCTTGTCTGATACCTATCGATATTTTCACTTCCTCTGTGGTTGCGGTGTCTGACTGTATTCTTGTACTGTTGTTGGTATTAAGTTGTTTTATTACCTGGATTATATTGTTGTTGGCTCCTCGTTCTTGCAGGATCTTTAGCACATCCTTTAGTTGCACTCTATCAAATGCTTGCGTTAGGTCAACAAAGCAGAGGAACGCAGGTTTGTTAAATTCTATGGACTTCTCGATGATTTGTCGCAGTATGAATATAGCGTCGATTGTTGATCTATTTTGCCTGAAGCCTTGTTGTTCGTCGTTGATGCTGACTGTGCTTGATAGATGTTGGGTTATTATTTTGGTGAGCAGCTTCATGGTGGTGTTGAGCAGGCTTATGCCTCGATAGTTACTTGGGTCTTTCTTTTCTCCCTTCTTGTAGATAGGGATTGTAATGCTAGATTTCCATTCCTGGGGTACTTCCCCTGTGGACATAACCATACTGTAGAGATGTGACAGTTGTAGCATCAGATCGTCGCCCCCATATTTGAGCATTTCATTTGTTATTTTATCCGGACCTGGTGATTTTCTGTTCTTTAATTTGTTGGCTATTGTTTTGATCTCTGTTTTGTTTATAATGTAGTTGTCGATATCGTTGGGCCTGGTCCATAGATCCGCTTGTTCTTCGGTGTTGTACAGCCTCTTGAGGTGGTTTGTCCATTCCTCAGCGGTAATATTTACTGCGATTTGTTCGTTAACTGATTTCTTCTGAGATCTAATGAAGTTCCATATTCTCCGTTGTCCTCCATACAGATCATGCTGCATGTCGGTGGAGAGCTTTTCCCAATAGTCCTTTTTGATTTGTGTTATTTTAGCATTGGCTCTGTTTCTTACAGTGGTGTATTGCTGACATTGTTCATTCGTTTTGTTGGTGAGGTATTTGATGTAGGCTTCTCTTTTCTCTGCAGCTAGGGTTTTTATTTCCGGAGTAAACCATGGTTTGTTGACTTTTGCATTCACATTGACCTTTCTTTTGCCAATCGTTTCTTCTGCCGCTGTTATGATATTACTTTTGATTCTGGACCAAGCCGTATCGACTGTATCCCCAGCTGTTATTGGATTTGCTGTTATTTTTACCTTTAATCGTGATTTGTATAAGTCCTTCGTGCTGTCGTTGTCGAAGGATTCTATGTTGAATTTTTCACGGATTACTGGTGGTTTTTTACGGATTAGTTGTACCCCTAGTCTCATCTTACATAGGACCAGTCTGTGTCCACCTCCCATGTCCGGAGAGGCAAGCGATCGCACATCCAGGACCTGCGTTGGGTGGATGTTTCTATTGGTTATGATGTAGTCTATAGTGGACTGTTGATCTCTAGAGTTGGACCACGTTATCTTGTGTTGGATCTTGTGGGGAAAGAATGTGTTATTTATTCGTAGTTCAAACTGACTGCATGTTCCTAGTAGGAGTTCACCATTTTCATTTGATGCGTCTTCATTAAATCTTTGCGTAATCCCGTCGATGACGTTGTTGCCGATCCTAGCGTTGAAGTCTCCGGCTAGGATGAGTTTATTTTCTCGGGGTCTGGTGTTTAGTAGGGCTTCTAGTTGGCTGTAGAACTCTTCCCGTTCGACTTTGGATTTACTAATGTCCGGTGCGTATACGCTTACAATATCAATTTGGTCCCTCTGCATTTCCAATGTTACATGTATTAGTCGGTCATTTATGTAGGCTATGTTCGTTATGTGCTGTTCATACTTCTCGTGTATTAAAAGTCCCACACCAGATTTGGCTTTCTCGTTTCTTTCTTTTCCGCTACAGATAAGTATGTAGTTGTTGTATTTTGTTGTTCCTTTCCCCTTCTTTTTCACTTCAGATATTGCACATATATCCAATCGGAGTCTGTGCACTTCCATAAGGATTTCTTGGTCCTTTGAATTCCAGGAGTTAATGTTCCAACATCCCATTCTTAATATGTTCGTTTTCCATTCTCGTTTCTTCCGTAGCCGCGCCGTGTCGTTATTCCGTTGTACCCCTCCGTTCTCCGAGGCATGTGTGTTGGTTCTGTGAACAATTCTCTCTTTTTACCAGGGGTAGGTAGCTAGCCTGACCCCCAACCCTCCTCTTTTATCCGGGCTTGGGACCGGCTGAGGTGGGAATCAGGCTACTCGATCCACCTGACCCCTTCCTCAGGCAGAGTAGTAGTCAGGTAGAGTGTTTCTAATAACTTTTAATTTCTTCTGTTTACATTATTATTTTTGTACAATATTAAATATGGCTTCTATGTATTCAAATCAACAATTAGTAATTACAGTATTTATTTATGGTGACTTAAATCAAAATGCCTTTATCATTATGATAGGGGTAATCTAAAAAAAACGTGGCCTGGCGTCCGAAGAGTAATCGAAAAAATAATCTGACGAATGTTAATATTGGCATTTCCAATATGTGTTTTCTCCTACCAAAGATTTTCTAGAAAGAGGCGATTTAAAAACGATATTGAAACTTTATAATTTTTGGAAAACTTGATCCACCAAACATAAACTGTAACAATAAAATTTACGAAGTACTGTAAGAAACTGATCCTATAGAAATAATCAAAATGATAAATGACGTTTCAGTTAAAATAGTTGCATGGTTTTGTTGACCCGAGTTACCAAATATTAGCAGAACCACTGAGGAGTGGTTCTGTTAATATGTATAGCAATTACCATTGCTTTAACGGTACCGACAGACAACTAAAATCCTTACACAACCACTTTAATACTATTCACCCTAACATAAAATTTTCTATGGAAATAGAAGTAAATAAAATCATAAATTTCCTGGACATAACGGTATCACACAATAATAACAAGCACGAATTTTCAATTTATCACAGACCGACACAGACAGATACTACAATTCATTTAAGATCTTTTCATCCTATGAGTCACAAATTATCAGCTTATCAGTCTATGATCCACAAATTAATTAACATTCCTATGAGTCAAGGAAACTTTGAATTAGAAAAGAATAGAATAATTACGATAGCGAATAATGGGTATTCGATGGACACGATAAAAGGCATTTTAACAAAACAACTAGAGTCAAAAACACTCTCCTTAATTTACCCCAAAACAAAAACCATACCTTCTAATTACAATCTTATCAGTCACATACTTGGGAAACATTTCAAATAAAGTAGGGACTATTATTAAGAAAGCGAATAATGAATCAATCTCTTTCAAAACGAATAACTCAATACAAAGAACTCTTCACAATAAGAAAGACAAAACAAACAAAAAATTGAACTTAGGAGTTTATAAGTTCACATGTGAAGATTGTGATGAAGTTTACACCGGACTGATAGGGAGGACTTTTGAAGCCAGGATAAAGGAACATGAAAGAAGCTATAACGATAAGAAAACAGATTCGACCTTTGCTAACAATTGCCTGGAATTGAATCATAAATTTAACAAACAATTTGAAATTTTACATATTCAAGAAGAAGTAAAAAACTTAACTTACTGGAAAGTCTAGAAATAAATAAATTTAGTAAAATAGGTATAATATTAAACGATCAGTTGGACCTAAATTTAAAACTGTAATTGAATACCCCTACCTAACAACAATAATTGTATCTATTTTCTGTATTTAGGAGTGACATTGTAACAAAAATTGAATTTGTATATTTTCATCACCTGATGAAGCCACAGTGTGGTGAAACATATGTAGTGTCTACATTAAATATTTTTGAAACTAAAAATTGTGTTTTTTACTATTAATTATTAATTACCATTGTAGTGGTGCATTTCCAGATGGATTGAAATATGTTGACGTATTTCCTTTTCTCAAACAGAGCGATCTTGGAATGTTTAGTAATTACAGACCCGTATGTGTGCCACCGAGATTTAGCAAAATTTTGAGAGCTTTTAATTACTTTTCTAGTAAAAAGTATAGTGTCCTCAGTTATACACATTATTGGTTTTATGTCGGGCAAATCCACCAAGGATTTTAATTACAGTGGCTACGCTTCTGACGAAGACATGTGCCCGTCATTTAATTTCCATTTTGTTCTTTAACGACGACACTTGAGGAGCATTCAGTCAATACTCAACATCTCCACTTTTCATAATTTTACAGGAAGTGATTAAAACATGTCAAAGCTTTAGTTTTATATGCAGAACTTTGTTTTTTTGTAGGAAGTACTTACGTATGATTTATAACATCACTCAAAGGGTATTTTTGTGCAACTATTTTTTTGGGGCTTCAAATCGCCATCTTAATTTTGGATATGTTGAGTTTTGACTGGAATCGGTGGATTTGTTTAGTTTTGCATGAATTACAGTTGAAAAAAGTATTTGTATTATTTCAAAAACAAAAATATATATGCGTACATAAACTAAAGTGTGTACCTATTTAGTGAATACAAAAGAATACATTATATAATCAATAATCTATGAACAATTTTTATTTTGGAATAATATACTTTAAATACGAAGCCCACAATCGTCTTCACAACAATCACAAACAGTACCTTCCCCATCTTCCTCCTGCACTGAATTTCTGTTGTTCGTAACATCCTCTAAAATATTTTTGTAAAAAATTAGATTATTATCATCTGTCCAGTTTTCTCCAAATTGTGCCTTAAGGAGCTTTTCTAGAGTCACTTTTTTTTCTTTCTTTAATGCACGTCCTAGTGGTAATTCTGCTAGCTTAATTTTTGGACTTTTTCCTCTTTATACCAAAGTTTCGCTCGGCTGGTCCAGTAAGGAAGTGAATTTAAAATCTTCAACCCCAACAACATGAACAGAAATGCCAGACTTATTTTTCTTTTTTGTCAGTAAAACTCTTTTAAAATTGCTAATTCCGTTCAGTTTTTTATATATTTGTTCCAAAGACTTGATGTCGTAAAGTTTCCAGTCGGTTCCCAGTTTTTTTACAGAACCAACTTGCTCGTAGAGGTCGTAATATTGCTCTTTGTGAATTATTGATGCCTTTTTTCGAATGAGTCTTTCGATTCGTCCAAACACGCGATCGGCTGGAAGAAAAGAGTGCCCTCTCACTGGAAAATGAAAAACAATTGATTGGACAGACTCAGGTGATTCATTTTGTAGCCAATATAGCATTGCATGAACCATGTGAGAATTCTTGTTCTGCCCAGAGCACCCGTCGCAGAACAGACGCAAAAACCTAATATTTTCCAAATTCAGATTTCTTAGGTGGCATAAGACAGCACTTGCTACTTCCACGGATCCTCGCCCTGACTGTTCTTCAGACCACGAGTAAAATATTGGATTTTTTGAGTCCATACCCACAATGCAAAGTGCATAAAAGCTGACTTGGTGATAATAAAATGCATCTTGTATGGGTGTTCGTGGTAGGGGCTGTACTTGTTCCATGTCAAAACAGAGGGACACAGAATTGGGAGGTGTTTCTTTTGCCAATTCATAAAAAGCATTAGCTCGTAGTTTATGTACTTTTTTTTCGAGCTGCAACTTCTTTTTTTTATCTACATTTTTTTCGCCTTGTATCTGATTGCTCAAACGTGTGCAGAGAGCACATACATCAGATGCTGGCGAACGAAAACCAATATTAAATTCGGTTACGAAAATTCTTTGAAACATTGAAAAAGAGACACGCATGTTTTCATTGTTCTTGTTGTAAATTTTATGCAATTTTGATATACTTAAATCACAAGACAGGTAGATTCTGACAGATTTTCCTCTACCGTAATGACTTTCAGTTCCTTGAAGTGTCTTAATAAAGTTTCGGACGTTTTCTTTTCTGTCTGCAGACCTGTGTGAAACTTGATCACCTCCTCTCTTCTCCCTGGGAATTTTGCCTTCTTTGAGTATTTTTGCGATACGAATAAGTCTAAATTTTGAAAAGTTTGTAGCGTTTAGAAAAAATTTTTGACACACTTGTATATGTTGATTTTTACTATTAGGAATCTATAAATCGAAAACAGTCATACATTTTGTAAAAAACAAAACCTTATTATACCTACGAAGTAATTAATAGATACACTGTGTGGTTTTCTTTTTTTTACATTTCCTGGTGTAGGACGAGAACGTTTAATAGAGTCAACTGCCATGTACCGTGATATCCATTGATCTTGAAATATCTTGCTTTGATCTGAATAGATACAATCTACAAATTTTGAAATATCTTCGGCATTTAAAGTTTTACACTTAAATGTAGAGTCACCATGGCGACATGCTCTTAAAAAGGCCATATCAATCGTTGGTTTGGAATGTCTAAATCAGAAACAATAAAACGAATAAAAATATATCACATGTTGGATTACCAAACGTCATGTTAATCATTCATCATAAATTAATAGTGTGAAGTTTTAGATTTTAGAACTAATTTACCTTTGTTGTTGTCTCTCTTTTCTTTTATTATAACTCTTCCTCTTTCTGGAACCGACATTTCCTTCAGCGACTGAAATGAACGAGTCTTCCAGCATTATTATTAAAAAGTCTTTAACAATTAACACAGTAACACTAATAACTACATATAAAAATTCAAACTAAAAACCATCACAATATCAAGTCGTAACCTAACTACAAAATGTGGGGTCGATATAATCGATCACACAAATATTTTTACCGATTTGTGTGCCCATTCACCTTTACAGATCTCTTATGAAACAATGTGATAGTTCTGCTTTTACATACGAGATGACAGTGTGTCAGAAAAAAAATAAATTGAAACCTCTAACACTTCTCCAGATATGTTTAGTTTTGCAGCAAAAGCTATACGCTCTATGATACTTATAGCATTGGATATGTTGATTTTTGGTATGAAATTAAAAGCGTATTATATATATCAGGATATGTCGAGTTTTGTACAGATGGCTCATATTTGAAGCCCTGTTTCACTGGGAGATGTTGAGTTTTGTTCTGAATTAACGGCAAAAATCGATCACACATGTCCCATTTGACTGGAAACGATGTGCGACTCAATTTTGTCTAACAGTGGAGATGTTGAGTTTTGACTGAATGCTCCTCACTTACTGTCGCAGAGTTTACTCTATACTGATGATCTTAAATTGCGCCGCGAGATATCTAGTGTAGAGGACTGCAGTTTACTTCAAAATGATTTTGAAAATATTTGCGCGATGGTGCACTTTGAACAATTTACACTCAACATCAAAAAGTGCAAGACAATTACATGTTGAGAAGAAGTGAATTTAATTATTTAAATAATCAAACTTTATAAAAGGATAGTATTTTATGAAAACAGTAATAATAATTCACTTTGGAGAATGTCGCATTTTATTACTACTTCGTGATTACTACAATGAAGCATACCTATATAAAAATTGGAATATGCTATATATCATGCATTTTTGCCACTAATATACGAGTCTGAAGTATGCTTGTCGTGTGTTGTATCACCTAGTTTATTGTTGGAAACGGTTGATGCAACAAAGAACATCATTACGACGATGTCAAGTTGGTGTGAACCTAATAAGTTATTGCTTAGAAAAAGGAAAACAAAAACAAATTTTCTCCACTCTTCTTCACAACTCGTGAACAAAATATTTTTACTTACTGAATATTAACGTATCAAATAATGGACTATCAATAGCTGAAACAAGGTCATGCAATATAACTGGTGCTGACAGTGGAAATTAAATCGTGCTTGTGTGCGCGTGTAGATCACGTTGGTGGTATTTTGTTTAAATATATTGAGATAGAGTCTGACAATGTTTTCATTAAAATATTTCTATTACGAGTATAAAATATATATATATATAATATGATTTCTTGCCACTTCTGACTTCCTGGTCTGAAGTCGTATTACTTGGCTGACTTGACAGCCTCAATAATTATAAATATTTGCCTTTTAGAGTTATTCTGAGCTTAAAAAAGCGCCATAACTCGATGCCAAATCCGTCGAATAAGGAATAAATAAATTAAATTAAGTTGTATAAATTGCTGTACTAAAAGTGATATTTAACACGGAATGTCTTCAATTTTTCTACACGCTCTAAGGAACTGGTTGTCAAGAACTGCAATTCTGAAAAGCCGAACAGCCGTGTTCTTAGTTGCACTCAAAAACCGACCGCGTTTATCATTACTTTAAAGGTAAATAACAAATGTAAAAATGCTAAATTAAAGATTGATATATGTATTATACTATGTTAGAGATGCATTAATTCTGAATATTGAAAATCAGGCATACGTATTACATGATTTTGTGCTTACAAAGTAGTAATGTAGAAGTACCGAAAATTTCGTCTCATCAGTGCCGCTGCAGGATTTTCATATATCGCCCCACTCGCAATATTCATGTTAGGAGAATTGCTTCACCACCGTTTGGCAACCGGTCATGATCAATGTCGTAGTCACTGCTCTACTTCATGATCGTGGTGCATCTCTGAGCATGTATATCCCTAGAGACGATCAGCGACGACAATTTGTACACCTCCCAAGATCCATTCGCCCAGAATTTTGATATAAAATATCCCCAAGCAACCCCCGGAGTGCATATTAGTTTCTAGAAATTGCCTGACACTAAGCTGCTACCGGCTGTTCCTACAAGTCAGACGTACATATTGTGTACCATGCTGGTGGTACCGCCCTTTAAGCCGATAGATGCAATCGGTATTGGATAGGCACCTACGTACCAACTTGACGTTGAAAGCTACTAAGTCCATCAACACCCAATAGTTCAGACGACTCTACTATCCTTCGATGAGTCACCGCTATGGTCATTTAGGAGGCAAACACTACTCCCTACTCGCTCCGTAGAAAGTCGTTGCTAGGGAATCTAGGACGGGATGGCACTACGAATCCTACCACGTCAGAGGAGTTTGTAGAGTGGACCTGTTTAAACCTAAAGAGGGGGCGGCTGGGCCAACGTAGCCCTAATTATTTCACATAACTCTTGGTGTTACTACCCTACTCTAAGGTCAAGGTGAAGGTAGGACAATTCAAGAATGTTGGTACTACGAAGCCTACCATGTCAGAGGAGTTTGTAGAGTGGACCTGTTTAAATCTAAAGAGGGGGCGGCTGGGCCAACGTAGCCCTGCCCAATTAATTATTTCACATAACTCTTGGTGTTACTACCCTACTCTAAGGTCTAGGTGAAGGTAGGACAATTCAAGAATTTTCCTTGTCCGTAGATTGAAGTACGCCGCATAGTGTAAACATACGCGTTTAACTGCAGTAATTAAAAATGAGGAATAAAATGCAGCATTCTCCAAAGAGTATTTATTATAACTGTTTGGATAGTATTTATTATAACTGTTTTGATATAATATATTACATTTTTATACATCTTGATTATTTTATTAAGTATGTATTTGCTGCAAATACATAGTAAACTTCGCCTTTTCTCAAAATCCACTTTTTGCCGGTCCTGAACTCGCGAAGGTTCTGTCCGTTTTAAGGGCTCCCATCAGTAAGTTATACGAAATTTGCCGCTAGTATATTTGTCAAGTATATTTTACAGTTTTATTAATGGTTTGTTAATATTTTAATGTTTTAATTAGTTAATGTTTATTAATTGACAAAAATAATAACAAATATAGTTAATAATCGTTTAAACCTGTGAATTAATTTAAAAATTAAATTTCTATAGTAAAATAAAGCTTTAATACGGATACATATACACAAAAAAAAACTAAAATTGATCACACGTACGTATAATGAACTAATCACTCAGGTGTATATTTTTTGTTCGGATATGTCATGTATATTTTAGATAAAACAACTGGATGATAATAAACAATAATTAATTAATTAAATTTACTAGTAAACAATGAAACATAAAAACAAGTGTTGCTTCAACCCTCCTGTTTATTTTTTCATATATTTATTTTTAAACACACTCCATTGTGTTGCGCAAACACACATTATTAATTAATACTAATTGAATGTTGCGGAAACGGAATTGATTTACCTTTTTCCATTTCCCACTAAAAGGGGTTGATCCCTCACCACTCATGAAATTCTAAACCTATATATGTACTTATGTACTTTTCAAGAGAAATTTATTCTTGCATATCAATTAAAGTTCCTACCCTTTTATAAAAAAAAAGTGTGAAAGTAATGCAGCTCTGTGGTGTTTTTTCCTTTAACTGTCATCTTTAATTTGGCATTATCGACAGCTACCTTCCCAGAGTTATGGAAATGTACAAAAACTTGTGCTGTATTTAAGAGTGACATCAGGCCAATATCTATCTTTAACAACATCGCCAAGGCCTTTGACATACTATTGCCTTACCGAAATTATCCACTTATAAAGAACCTCATTGCCACTAAATAGTATAGGTTCATAGAGAAGAAGTCAACTGTCACAAATCTTGCCATCGTCACTCAATATGCCTTTGATACATTTGATACTTGCGACCAGGTCTATACAATATATACCGACTTAAAGGGATTTGACCGTATTGATCACAAATTATTACTGGAAGAACTTCTTCGAGTTCAGTACTCCACTGGTATCATTTTTTTTCTTCATTCCTACAAAACAGATACATATTACCTATACAAATCATATTTATTCATTGCAACATCTGGAGTTCCGCAAGGATTCGATATGGGCCCGGTACTGTTTTTAATATTAATGAACGGTCTCATCACGTAGATTTATTATGGCAAGTGTGTTTTTGCTGATGATATAAAACTTTGCGTACGTCTCATCAATTGCCAACTGCCTACACTTACTAGACCAACTTGATAAAATTGCCGAGTGATATATAACAACCTCACCTCAAACACTGACAAATGTTTGCATCGTAACATTCACCAGTAAGTTAGATCCCATTTCTTTTAACTATACAATAAATGGTACCACATAGTTTAAAAATCGAATACCTAGGTTTTTGAGCATTGCCCGATATTGAGCAGCATTGATGGTAACTGCATCACCGGTTTATTTTCGAAAAAATGTGGGCCAAAGATATTTTCGAACAATATACTGCACCAAACAGTGCACCTGAGTGGATGTAGTTGTCCCTGATGAGCTGCTCTTGGATCCTTCGTAGCCCATATCCTGCAGTTTTACTTGTTAACAAAACCGTTCTTTACTGACCCTCCTTGCCGAAAATTTGCAATCAAACGATGTATTGTTGGCACTGTGGATGCTGTCGCAACATTGAAATTTCGATGATATGCACGCTACGTGAAAATAATTGACCATTGCTTTTCAAAATAAAATTTGATAACTTTTGTACGTTGTTCTGTTGTGTACAATATTCAATTTTTGAAGTTTTGTTTACAACAATCTGAAACAAAGAAATTGAAAGAAAGTCGAATTAAAAATGTATAACGAATTTAAACCATAAAGGTCATGTTGCGCCAGATGTTTATTAAAAAAATGTATCATTAAACATTTAGTTGAGTCCATAAGATAGAATACATATGATACGCTATTGTTGAAATATTTATATGTATTACATATTTTGAGAAATACTTCTCTGTTTGACTAAATAAATGTCAAACAGCAATTATAATTATATTTATGTTCGTACATTAGATTCCATAAGAAAATCCTTCCGAATTCCAGTAAGGCACATACATGTTTTAATTATCGCTTGAGGGAATTTCCCTGCGAAGGTGAAATTGAAGCAAAACAAACTCGCCTAAGTAAGATTGCCCGGAGATATACAAGAGAAATTAGAAATTTGTTCTAATTATCTGACACACCCATGCGTATGTGAACATAACAGAGTACTAGGAATCTGTTATAGTATATTAAAATACAAGTTTCATAAGACACGATTTTTGCGCACGCGTTCAAGTTTAGAAAACGAGCCGCTAGGCGAGTTTTCTAAAGAACAAGTGCGCAAAATGTCTTATGAAACGTGTATTTTATACTATTTTTTCTATTTCGGTTATTAAAAGTTCAAAAAAGCTTAAAATAAGAGACATGTCTTGTTCGAATATTTTAGAAATTTTTCTTTTTTGAAGTTGATTACTCTGATTTTTAAGTAGAACGTTTTAAATATTTGAATATAGATGGTGCTATATGTAATTGTGTTTAAAATTCAGACTGATTTATACAATAAATTATTTCAAATTATCAACAAAAAGGACGAAATAAATAACTGTACGCCCCCAGAGATTCGCAAAATAGCAGAAGACAATTTACAAAATCTTTCGTCCACAAACTCTCTACATATTTATCAAAACAAACTTTTATAACAGTTGTACTATTCAACATGGTAAGTAAATGTCAATAGTAGCATCAGAAAACATCATCCAACTCTGCTTAACAATTTATATTGCTAATTAGTAAGTGAAATGTTAGCATGTGTGCTTTTTATTCTTTGTACAATTTTATTGCACATTTTTGTTACTTTAAAGCAGTGGTTCCCAAACTTATTTTGCCTACTGCCCACTTTGAGAATAAATTATTTTTTAGCGCCCCCATTTTTTCACCTACTCAAAAACCACTATAACTTCAAATTAAATTAATTATTGTGAGCTATATTAGCGGAGATTAAACATTCATTCTAAACGAGACTTTTACTATGGGTTATAGTAAAAGTCTCGTTTAGAATGAATGAGTTAACTTGAGACCTGAGCGTAGTAGGTAGTACACAACGGCGCTCAGGTCTCAAGTTAACTTTTACGGGCTACACCTGCCAATGAGAATGGTTATTGAAACGCAACTTTATAGTATTCAGACAAAGTATCTTTTATTCAAAATTCAAAATAAAACAAACATAATCGATTCTAATATAAAAACTAATGTGAAGGATGAATCTGATGCTGTTTAATAAGTTTGTTGATATCAGGTTCCAATTTACTCAAGAACAGCCGCAAGTCACCACGTTCGGTAACATGCAAACGATTTCTCTTTTTAGTAAGCAGCGTTGCTACAGCACTAAATCCACGTTCACACAAATATGACGATGGGAATGCTATCAAGAATTGTTGAATGATTGACCACAATCCAGGGTACAATTGCGGGATCGGTTTTTGTAGCCAAAATTCTTGGTAGCCATTTTTGAACTTGATTTTTATTTCCTCGTTCGTTGTCAATTCTATAAGTTCTTCTTCCAGATGTGGTGATATTGCTGTGTTGACATTTGAAAACGGATCCAACACCCAGTCTGGTATTTCCAAGTTCAAAATATCCTGGTATCGTTCGGTGAAGTCAATGTGGAGCTTTTCCAAATGTTGGCAGTAGGCAAACAAGTCGTCGTTACTGCAGGATACTGATAAATTCGGAAAATTATGAAACTCACGTCTGCCCATATTCTTTTTGTGTAGAAGCAGTTTGGCTGCGAAAGCAGCAACGACATTTTTTGTTTTAATTAAATTTAGTTCATCGCCTTGCAGTTGGAGATTCATGTTGTTGAACAATTTATACAGGTCTGTCATGTAAGCTATATCATTTTTTGATGTAATGAGCTTGTTGCGCAATTCTGTATCTTTAGTTTCCAAAAACTCTATCACAGAGTCAAACAGGTTGTAAAATCGAGTCAGACAATTGCCTCTTGATAGCCAACGAACTTCGGTATGAAACAACAAACGGTTGAAATCTTCGTCATTAGTAACACAAAGCTGATGAAATAATCTATCATTCAAAGAGCAGTTACGGATTTTATTGACTGCTTTGATGACATATTGCAGTGATTGAAATAGTCGTTCACTTAAATTTCTAGCAACCAAATGTTGTCTATGAATAACGCAATGTACAGCAAGGACATCTGGAATTTTATTTTTTACGTACGCTATGAAGCCTTTATGGCACCCTGTCATAGCCGGAGCGCCATCCGTAGCAACTGATATAATATTTTTCAAGGGAATCTCTTTCTCATCACAAAACTTTTCCAATGTATTGAATATGGTTTCGCCTTTTGTATCGGTCTCTAAATTTCTAGCAAACAATAGTTCTTCACATATTTTCTCATCTTTAATAAACCTCACGTAAGACAGCAACAATGCTTCATTAGTTGGTAAAGTGGACTCATCGAGCTGAATTGAGAATTGACTAGTCCTCAGATGATTGCACAATGATTCTTCTATGTTTCCGGCCATTTCATCAATTCGTCTTTGCACAGAATTATTACTCAAAGGAATTTTTCCGATAATATCTGCGGCCGGTTTATGAAGCACAGTAGTTATTACTTCCTTTATTGCTGGCAAAATTAACACTTCTCCGATGTTGTGTGGTTTGCCTTTTTGAGCAATTAACAAAGAGATGTTGTACGAAGCTCGAAGGCCGTCGTCATCTTGCTTAGCAGCCGCCGAAAAGAGTTTTGCTACACTTGGCCGAGTATTATGCTTCTTCTCTAGGTCTTGAAAATATGCTACATTCTTGTCTTTCTTATCTGGATGCATTTTATTCAAATGATCTTGAAGTCTTGAAGGCTTCATTGCTTCATTCGAAAATGTTTTTAGGCATAGAAGGCACAAAGGCGACGATGGGTTTGTAGGATTTTCAATGAATCCGAATTTAATATATTCCGCACAGTATTGCCGTCTCTTCTTTTTTACTTCCGACATTGTTTTGTTTTGAGAAATACGTAAGTATAAGTGTTGAACTTAAGTACTGCTTATCTATTACGCGCGAAACCGCAAATGAAAATAAAATAAATATTACGTTGTTTATATAGGATTGCATAAGCAGCACGCACCGACAGGAATAAGACAAACATGCATAAACTCGTTTATCTCATTCGACGCTCAATCGTACTCAACAAGTAAGAACAAGTATTCTATGAACCAGCCGATTGATACAGTTGCCTTTTTATTTGTTTGTTTGTGTCTCTTTTCGTTTCGAAACGGAGCGACCGATTGATATGTTTTTTATTTTATTTATTCAATAAAACAGGACAGATATATGAACTACTCGGAGAGAAATATCGAACCGAGTTGGTTTGAGCAATCTCTTAATTAATATTAGTTGATGTTCACAAGCTGTAGTCGAGAGTAGGGATGGGACATCGGTGGGTAAACATCGATATCAAACATCGATGTTAACATCGTTGATCAACATCGATGGTTGCAAAATATCGACTACCAAACATCGATGTTTTTAAACATCGATAATTATATTTATAGATTTATTTTTTGGCAGTTTAACAAAAACTTTATTATAACTTAATTAATTTACGTCCTTAACAAAATGATATAAAAGATATCACTATTCAAAAAAAATAATAAAAGAAATATATACATTTATAATATGTAGTTAACTTTAGAAACTACTCAAAAAAAAACTATATAAAAAAACAATATTATGCAATTACGCATGAAACAACCACATGACTTAAATCGTCTGATACTTAAAAAATATATACATTTACGTGTATCAAAGCTTTTTAAGAGAACGATTTTTATTTGGGATTTTATAGTCTTGCATTTCTTTTTGACTACGCTGGCAAATACCGAGATACATATGGATATGGTTTTATATTTCTGATGTGTCATCTTGCATTTAATACGTGTATCGTCGTGTATGATTGTACGCACTAGGGAATTTCCCGAAGAAGTATACATCGGTAATGTCTATCTCCCTTCTTTTTCTATGAAAATACGTTTACCTCCTTCACTTATTCTGCATGCATACATAATTTAACTTTTATTCTGCACATTAAAAGTACTATAAATTTATGTATTTAATTATATATTATTTAAATATTTATACTGAGTAATATTTAAAAGAGCCTAAAATGAAATATTCGAATTTATATGATATAGCACTGTGTAATTTAAATACTTCTTTTATTCGTAGACAATTTTACATCCTCGTAGCCTGTATGTGAGCTGTTAATTTGGAAACATTTTTGTATTTGTCAACAGAGGACGCTGTTTTATTTTGTGATTAGTGCAAATACATTTTGTCAAGCTTAAAAGTTCGATGTTCACTATATTTCTTCTAACATCGATAGTTTATCGATAAATCTAAATTGCAAACATCGATGCAAAAACATCGAACATCGATCCTAAAATATCGATGTTCAATGAACATCGATGTTTATCGCCCATCCCTAGTCGAGAGTCGAGAGCTCAGTCGGTGTCTAAGAGTCCTCCTAGATTCTAGATGAAATTACAAATCGCCCCTAAGCCTTTACACAACGCCCCCATTTTTTTTCTGGGTCTCTTACCGCCCCCCTTTAGACCTGCAGCGCCCACAAGGGGGCGTTATCGCCCACTTTGGGAACCTATGCTTTAAAGGCTTATATTTTGACATTTAAATACGATTTGGTTCCATTTTTTTTGTTACCAACTTCAAAAAAATAAAATTAGCGTGCGATAAAGTAATACTTTATGCAACCAAAACGGGTGTCGTAAAGTGAACTTTATAGCACCGGAATAGAAAAAATATATTATGTAATATGTGTCTATATGTTGTTGTAAGCACCGCCTTTTATTCAGAATACAAATGCTTAGGTGGAAAACGCATCTTTGAAACTAGTAGTTTTGGAAGTTTTGAGATTTTCACATTTATCATAAGAGATAAAATAGAGGATGTTAAGGAATGTATATTATTATCATGTAGGTTTTTTTTAATCACTAAATTACATTTATTTAACTTCTGATTGAGCTGTTATTCTATTTATTGTATTTTTTCTTATAAATTTATAGGATTCGTACTGCATTATTATATCTTGTCTTTCCAACAACAAAAAATAGAACTACCATCTTAGTCACAGCATAGATAAATTGTAAGCCTGTTTCGAAATAAATTTGAACATATCATTCGTTTTAAGCTTCTACTGGTGACGTGGTGCCTCCATGACCCAATCTGGTTTTAAATTTAGCGCCAGTCCCAGAAGTTCTAAAGTTGTGCTGCTATAACTTCAGGTTTTTAAGTTGGCTGTACTTACGTCGTTACACATGTTTTCACCGTAAATCGGTACGTTGTTTTCGTCCTGTTCCTAATTAAAATTTAATTGGGGTCATCGTGGCACAATACTACTAATATGACATTTTGATGAGGCAGCAAGTGAGGTTACGGACCTACTCAATTGGATTTAGACTACGAACACGACATGGTTTCCGAATTTCAAGTTTCTGATGCAAGAAAGAAGAAGAATAAAGATCAAAACGAAAAAATAACGTTTTTACGTTTAAACTCAGTTCAAATGATCATCACAACCTCTTATACGGAGATCTAGAACACAAAAACATCTCCAGGTCTGAGAGATGATTCAAAAAATATTTGAGCATTTACAGCACTATGCAAATATGGTAGTGCTTATCATCACATGACATATTGGCTACAATACAAATAAAAATTGTTAGAAATGAGAGAAAAATGAACATATCGATAAAACTGAATTAAATGATTTGGATAGTACTACAGTTATGTCTTTATATCCATTAATGAATATCTTCAGTCTCTGTAGACATCAGATTACATAGGTTTTTCGATGTATAATGTGTTTGCAAAGGATACTAATTACCTTGGCTTTCTTGCGTTTCTACAAAAAAGAAGATCGAGAGCTAGAAAAAAAGAAGATGCAGCAGCAACAATGTTTTGGGTATTTAACAAACTTCTAAAAAAATTTCAAAGTCAGTGTTGTTTTGGGGAGCTAATATACATCAACGAAATGCGTGTGGACTTCAGCGTTGTAAATTCAGAATGTACATACCGAATAAGCCTAATGTATATGGTTTAAAGTTTCTCATACTCACCGATGCTCGAACAAATTATTTTTATAATGTATATATATACATATACGAGGTAGGCGCCGTAAATTCTCGGTCTGACAGGCTTATACAGGTTCAAACGTGTTCAAACTCCATCACGTCATGCATGTACATACGCGAGGTGTACACTATAAATATAACGGGGTTCGAAGCCTAGTAGTTTTTACTAACCAGCCAACCAACGTAACTATCGCACGAGAATGTCTGAAGTAACGAAAATTGAGTACCGCGCGGTCATTAAATTTTTAACAAAAGAAATACACCTTATCACATTAAACAACATTTAGACAGCGTTTACGGTGATTCATCTCCTTCGTATTCAACTGTAAAAAAGTGGGCAAAATGTTCTCGTTTGGGACAAGAATCCCTGGAAGATGCTGATCGGTCGGATCGACCAATTGAAATGATAACGCCTCAACAAATTGGATGGAATGGCGGCGACCTGATGAACCTCGTCCCAGAAAGGCGAAAGTCGTTCAACGATAGTGAGTTTCAAGCAGCTGTTGTAGAAAATTTTGACGGAAAAGCTTCCTATTATTTTTACAAGGGTATCGAATTATTAATTAATTTGTAATAAATGTATAGAAGTTAGGGGATATTACATTGAAAAATAGAAATGCTTATAGTGTTCCAAATTTATTTTTTGTATATCAGGCCGAGAATGTCTCTTCGTCTCTGTGTACGTCAGGAGCCCTAATAGTGCGTCAGCGGATAAAGCTATCGAAACCGTTTCCCAAAGTTATGCGTGTAATCTTAGTCCTGATTAATTTTTGAGTCTAATCGGTACCACTTTACTTCAGTGCAAATAACATATTTTCCGAATAGCTCAACCATTAGATGTAATGAAAACATTCAGATATCAGTTTGATACAAATTTGGCACAACCAGTAGATTTATAGTATAACACAAGCTTAATGCACATGTTTACTCTTGCTCGCACATCGAAATTTTAAAAAATCATATTCAAAAATATATTTAAACATATTACAGGTTTATAAATGTTTATATATATTAATTTTAAGATAAGTATCTACCTATGTAAAAAGTAATGCATAAAATAAAATTTCTTTATTGCAAGTTTAGTTCCAATACTTCGGCTTCCATATTTTGAAAATTTTTGCATAAATTTATTAAAATCGACTGAATCATGACAAATTTTTGCAATGTGTCATGGCATTTGAGAAGGCTATTGGTAGAATTGATAAATGCCGATGTTAACACTTTCGAGTTAGTCTTCCATCTATTAAGTTATTAGACTCTTTTCTGAACATAATTTCTACATTTTTAGTGGTAGATACTATAAATTCATTTTTAATTCATGATATTTTTATAGTATTTAAGTGATTGTATTGCAGGCGGAGAAATCAATGTATCATCATGATAGCATTGCAATCAGTTACTTCAAGTTCCCATGTTTCACACTTAGTTTCATGCATTCGACTTTCGCGAAATTCAGGAAATTTACAGGAAATAAATCGTGTATAAAAATTCTAGGCCGAAAATATTCGCTTTTGCATTAGAGTTCGATGGCAATGGATAATTTGCTTTTGTAGATCTTTATAACTTGTGATTTTACATGGATTGATGAACTGAAATTTTGATGCCAGTTTGTGCTGTTGTCGTGCCACTGATTATTCTTCTTTTTCAGAAATTGGCTTGATCAAACATTGATTTGATATCTCTAGAATAATTTTGATACTATGTAGATACGTTTTTATGGAAGAGTATTGTTGGAATGGCATTCTTTTGCAATAATTTAATTTGATCCGCGTGGCTTTTTTGAAATTATTCAATTTCAATATGCTTTTGCAATACAAATTTAACTGTTTCATTCTCATTAAAAATAAATGACTAAAGCAAGGCCTGGCTTACAAAAAATCTAACCTCACAAACGTATGTACGATCGGGAATTCGATCTTCCCATTGATATCATTTATCCGCTGCTTTCTTTTCATTTGATTTTTTGGTCTCCGAGGCAGTAGAAATAACTTCGCATTTATTCGATCTCTCCAAATAATTTACAGTACAACAACCGCATTTTGTTAAGAATTACACTCGCATTCGTGCTCCTATAGTAGATGTATGGTATAAACATGACTGACACAGCCACATTTATCGTATCAGAGTGCATTATTCTATAAATCTACTAACACTTTTACTTTTATCGAATAGCGATTTTTTGCAAATATGTCGTAAATTATGCATGCTATATATATTTATCAAGAGTACAAAAGTATTTAGAGCTGGATTTCAAATGTTTTTTGTATACGTAAAATTTCAAAATTCGGTCCGGAAGTAACACTATGTTACTCTTAGCGAATAGCACTTTTTTTTCGAATATCTTGCAAAGTATGCATCCTATAGAGATTTACTAAGAGAACAGAAGTACTTCGAATAGGATTTTGAATAATTTTTGTATGAAAAAGTTCTTAAAATTTGATAATTTGAAAAGCCTCATACGTATAAGAAAGTCGTGTAGTGGCCACACCTCATTTTTTAACTGGTGTTGGTTGGAAGGATTCAATATTTCTTTTAATAAATGTATAAATATGTACGGTTTATTCTAATATTTTAGCATATAGCACAATAATTACAAGCACATTTAGTTCTGATGCTGTAGAAGAAATGTTTTCACATGTTAGACTTGAAGGGGGTGCAAGTGATGCTACTGACGCGTGAGCAGCTGAATATGCCAGGACGCAAATATTCCCGTGTGGAATACTAAAAACTTAGTAATCTTCCAATACAATTGAAAGCGTTGATTACGTTAATACCGCAACAATATCATAAGTCATCTACAAAACCCAAACAAACGCTTTACATCATAATTAATCCCCAATTAATTTTACCTTTTGAACTTTGAAAGAATTAGAACTGTAAATAAAATTGTTATTCCGGAAACTAATTTTCAATAACACTTTTTAAATTTTATTTCGTTCTATTACATTATTTTAATATTAATAATACTAATTATTGTAAAGTTAATGTTTAAAGTATTATTTTAAGAATTGCGTAATTAGTCTTTTTGGGTTTATTATTCTACTACTAGATGGCGCTACATAAAGGCCGGTATTTTGAGGTTAGAAGAATCAATTTTAACAGTGTAACAAGTTATGTTACGGTCATGATAACGTGCAGTGATAGCAAGATCCAGTTGTCCATGCACCAGAAAAATGCTAGCTCCGTCCCCGCAGCAGCAGCACATTGCAGTTAAGAATTTAGTAAGACTTAAACCGCGCAAGGATATAGTCGTTTGCATATTCGTTCTGTATACGTAATTTGCCCATTTGTTTCAGACATAATAAGGTCCAATTTATTATTATTATTGTATTGTAAAAGCATATACCGATAGGTCCAGCTCGGAACGGGCCATAGACAGCAATGAGTGGCAACACCGAAACCCCTCTACCCGCAGCAGCAGCACATTGCAGTTAAGAATTTAGTAAGACTTAAACCGCGCAAGGATATAGTCGTTTGCATATTCGTTCTGTATACGTAATTTGCCCATTTGTTTCAGACATAATAAGGTCCAATTTATTATTATTATTGTATTCTTAGCAGCTACGGAAAAGTAATTTTAAGTAATAAAAAAACAATAACGTTTTCTAAAAGATAAAAGTAAAAAAATCAATAATTCTACATAATAAATTCAAATTTTAAGAAAGTCACTCAAAATAGGAGCACGCGGAGTGGTATCGTACACACGTTGCCACATAGCACGTTCCATACGTATATTGTTGCCTATGTATGGCCCGTTCCGAGCTGGACCTATCGGTATATTGCTATCGTGAAGATATTTACACTTATGTACATATGTAATATTATTTTAATGTGAATTACATGTGTGTGCATACACTGTTTGATTTGCGGTGCACTTTTCTAGACAAATATAGGAAACGAACAATTATAAACATAATTAAATTCGCCATACACTACAAAGTCAGTCGTGTTTATCCCGTAAATAGTCCTTGTAATTCTTCTCGTAGCTTGTTGATACGGGCGTGCGTAGAATGTATGTTTTTATGTGAAACTCGGTGGATAGATACTTAAATTGTTAATTTTATAATTGATACATTGCTCCTCGCTTGGACAATTGACTGGTCAATGACATTAAACTTGGAAATGATTGTTTCACTTCATAATAAAACTCATAGACTTTAAAACATTCCTGGTCTAGTAAATTTTAATTTGATTATATATGCAGATAATATTTAATGCACAACAATTGACTCATTGCTTAAGTACGAATCCTAACATATATATGCTGGGAACTTTAAATAGAATGAATGATCTTAACAAGTTCATATTTTGGTATATAAGAAGATATGGGATTTTTATAGCGCGATATTAAAAGAGAACATACTAGAAAGCACATATACAGTTCGTGTCTAAAGTGAGTGAATAGTAGGGACACCTATTTACGTAGAATTCGGTACAATTATCTAGTGTGAACTTGACTGCTGCATAGATTTCGCAGAATCTGAGCCCGATATCAAATTGACTTTTGAATAAGTTAATTTACAGATATAGTTGAGATATATGGGGGATATTATTATCACGTGTTTTAGGTATATAACTTTTTATACAGGGTGAGTTTTTTTTCATTATTTGTATGGGGATCCTGAAAACCATAAGAGATACGCATTAGGTTAAATGGAGAAAGATTTGTATCTTTATAAGCCTCATCCAGATATGTTTTTGTCAATTTAAGAAAATGCATGGTTTACTAGATATTTGCAAAAAATATAAATTCTCCAAAACCTTTTCAGTGCTATAACACTTCTATTCTTAAAGTTAGAAAAAAACTTTTTGAATATTGTTTTTAAGAAATTCAATTTTAAACAACGACGACTTCTTAAATTTTTAATTTTCTTGGCTTTTTTGAGTTAGCAAGCAAAGTCTTATTTTTTTTTAATGGAAACTATAGTTGGCTATGACATATTATAGTAGTGCATTTTTTCTGCTTGTAATGATGTACGGATTGTAGCACTTATTTTAATAAATAACAGCACAATACACTATTATTATGTTTAACAAAAATCATGTCTTGCCATGGGAACGTAAAGAAACTTATAATATACAATGTAATACAAGAAACAATAAAAACGCTAAACGAATTAATTATTAACAACACGTAACACGCTAAATTTACATTAAGTGTTCAAAATGCCCACCATTATTATCGACGCACCTACGGCACCTTTTCAACACTGAGTTTATAGCTCTCCTAATTTTGCACCCATCTAAGCTATCAAATACATTAATAACAGCTTCCAATAGCTCCTCTTGGGTTACATATGATCGCACATATACGAGATCTTTTATTGCTCCAAAGACGAAGAAATCTAACGGTGAAAGATCTGGGGAACGTGCAGGCCATAAAACAGGACCATTTCTGCCGATCCACGAGTTTGGAAATAATTCATCTAAATAATATCTTTTGACCTGTGCCCGATAGTGAAGCGGGCACCGTCGTGTTGAAACCACCTTAAATTTGTACCGGTCTGTAAATTTAATTCATCTAGGATATTGTTGAAATCTCCCCTCAGAAATTGCAAATATCGATTTCCGGTTAAATTTTCATTAAAAATAAATCGCCCAATAAGTTGCGAACCAATAACACCACACCATGAATTGAAGCCAAACCTAATCTGGGGTCGCCTTTCTTCTAAACGGTGAGGATTTATTTGCGTCCACAGGTATTCATTATGGCGATTGAACATGCCGCAGTTTGTAAAACGTGTTTCGTCGGTCCATAAGATCTGCATCGGAAAGTTATTATTTTCATGTCACATATTTACGAACCAAGCACAAAAATTTAATCGTCTTTCATAGTCTCCAGGGTGTAGAGTTCGACCAACTAATTTTAAGGATGGTACCTATGTTTTGATAAAATTCTCACTACTGTGCGTTGTGAGGTAGCAGCGCCTTGTGCAATTTGCCGCGTTGATGTTGATGGATTCTGATTAAGAGCAGCTAAAACATTTATCTGCGTGTTTTCACCAATATTACCCTTATTTATAGGTTTAACAAAACTTCCATACTCTTTTAAATTATTGTATAAATTCTTGAAGGTGTCTAAAGATGGTTGAGGGCAATCAAAATACAATAAAAAATAGCGTTCGGCGGCTTCTTTACTATTTTTGTTACAAATAATGTAACACTCAATCATATCAAGTTTCTCAAGATTTGTATACACCATAACTAACTGTGTAAAGCAACTAAATCACTCACAAACCAAACTATAGTCACCCTATTGAACGAACTGTCAATGATGAAGTAAACATACACCGAGAGAAATTTGTTGTAGTTTTAAATATATTTATATTGTGTTTAAACATAAAATATTGTTATATATAGGACAAAAATGTGTTTTTTTTAATTTAAAAATAATTTTATATTCAAACATTAAGAATAAAATATATTTAGTTGAGATATGTTGTGTATTGAAATCAAATAAAAGGAGTATCTTGAAATAACAATAATTTTTTGTTAAGTTTATAAAGACACATATTAACTTTAAAATAAATTGTTGCTCAAAATCAATAAAATACATTCTTATTCCAAAAATGTATATGTTTATTTTTAACAAAAATTATAATGATATTGAGTAGAATTTAAGCAAAAGTAACCATTTATTGTACTTGTTTTCAACATTGAATTGCTTTGTTTAAGTATATGTATTACTTAACTTAAAAGCAAAAATTGCTCACTTTCAACAGTATGTATAATTAGGTTAAGTACCTTTTTAAATGAAAATAAATATAATATATAAATAATAGCAATTATTGTACTTGTTCTGAACATACAAAATTGCTCAGGTTAAGTAAATGTATTACTTACCTTAAATAAATAAATTACTCACTTTTATAAATATCTATAATTATATTAAGAGATATTCATAACTTTGACGCTCATAAATCTGATCGACTTTATTTTTTTACATTTTTGAAGCGGTCATTGAAATTACGGAGTAGGCGCTATTCACAATATTAGTATAGTCTTCATCACTTTTAGGTTCTTTTTAATGAAAAATATGAAGGCCAAGGTTATACATATACCTTCAGTAAATTAAGTAAACTGACAACTATTCTTGTTCATCAACTGGCATTGCACTGCAGAATTTGACAGAATGCTATGTGAAAATAAGTATTGAAATGTGTTTAAAGACGGTATAACAAACATTTAACATACATAAGATAGATCATGAGGCAATTCGTTTGTCGAGATGATATGAATGTTAGAATAAATATGGTATACTAATGAACCTATGGAGATTACTACGGGATATTTTCATTAATTCTTGATCAGAACTTAAATCTAATTTATTTCAACTACCAAATAAATATATTATTTAAATTAACATTGATGCTCGAGTGAAATAATTAGCAAAGTAGGTTCTAGAAAGACGGTCTCATCCCTTTCAGCATGTGTTGCCCAGTCACAATTCCTCCCGGGGATTCCTTAAATTTATCTGTAAGCGAATAAAAAGTATAACGTTAATATTAAATACAGTAGGTGCTAGAAGTTACATCCTTTCAGCAAATTTGAAGCAGAACCTTCAATATGATATCTATCTCGTCAGCACTATCAAAACTATTATTGGATGATACAGTTACTGTTGATGCTAAACAACTGGTATACTCTCTAGAA
Organism: Amphimallon solstitiale; assembly: GCA_963170755.1. NCBI lineage: Eukaryota > Metazoa > Arthropoda > Insecta > Coleoptera > Scarabaeidae > Amphimallon > Amphimallon solstitiale. Next base: position 37,397,789 of record OY720681.1, on the reverse strand, counting down.
GGCTGGAAGAAATTGTATGATCAGAAGTAATTATTTTTAGTTAACTATTGGTGATTATAGTAATAGAGCTGGCTATAAAAATGAAACAGTAAAAGAAAAATTAATTTAAGGATTTGAACGCATTAAAATGTCTAATAAAACTGTGAGAAATTAATAGAGAAGCCAGTCAAAATACATGGAACCTAGTTGTAACATTCTTTTTCTCTTAAAATCATGTTTCTTTGAAAAAGCAAATTTAGAGCATTTTGATCACGGATAAAAATAATGTAACTTACCACATCACTTTGTGCGGACGTACTTGAAGTGTCATCGATGTGTTGCTGTAGCTTTTTCATAAACCCTATTCTCTTTCCTATTTGCGGTATTATCTCTTTTACGTTGTCTTTCTTCCATTGCCATACATATATCATAATCTATCTCATTTTCTGTATTAAACAAAAACAGTCAAAATAAGCACAGCAATATATCTATTTTTTTATATTAAAAATGAATATTTCTTATAGTACCTATCTAAGTATTTAGTTAATTATTAAGTTAAAAAAATGAAGTTAGTAAACCATTGGTATATGTATGTTACCACTATCAATACTATTTTCTCGTCTTATTGAATAATATTTTTATATTTAAGTCATATTAAAATAAACAGTATTTTACTGAACAACGTAGTAATTAAAGTACTTACCTATATATAACTTGTATATCAATTAAACTCTTGAAAACTTCTATTAAAAATTATTAATAATTAATTAGCCAACTTTGTTATATCATTTTCAGATAATTCCACTAATTCTACTAAAATGGTGAATTCTGTTGTCAGTTTTGTATGCTTCATCTTCATATGGTACAATCCTAATATCCAATAAATAAAAAAAATAAGTATTTACTGTTCTTAACGGCACGCGACAGCATCAATGAGTGTGCCAAAAATAATTTTGGGTTATAAAGAACGTAACATTTTCCACAACCACATACCTAAACAATACTAAAATTAATAATAAACACTATACCTAAGCTGATAATATTTAATAATGCAAACACGTTTATTATGCATTTTAAAATGATCTTGACCTAAGTTAATAAATTGGACGAGTTTTATTTAAGTAACATACCTACTTTCTCATGGAAGCATAACATAAAGTAGTTTCATGGCATAAATAAAAATGTAAAAAGCAGATACATACATACCTTCAAATACAGCTACAAATTCCCTAAAGCCCCATTCAACTAATAATACTTTCATATCCATGTTAAACTACGCACAATTACAACGAAATACTTGTGATTATAGCAGATAACAGCACGGGCCACAAACGTTACCATGTTAGGTAGATTGCGCTTGCGTTGCGCGAAGTATGTCCAATTATGCCTGTGACATTGCATATTTCTTCTACCCCCTCCCTCCACCCCTTCTTGAAGAATCTTAGTATGAACATTAGACATAGAAAAGAGTTAAATTAAATATAATATTTTGTTTAAGAAAACGAACTTTATTTAGTAGCATAACATTATTTTTGTTGAAAAGTAACAAATATTAGTTTGAAAAACAAAGTGATTTGCACGACGAGGAAACACTTAAAGGTTTTTGTTCTTTGAATTCCATTAAAATACAGTGTTCGCTAATAAGATCAAATAGTATGTTATGTATGTTATTTAGACTTGTTAGTTATTGTCAAAATATAATTATATATAGGTACATAAGTAAAAACAATATGTAGGTATACGTATAAACCCTATTGAGACTTCTATAGGATTAAAAATAAAAGTTCGCTGTTTTTCAAGTTTGTTAAACCTCAGTTTAATTTCTTTAATTACAATATTTTATTGTAAACGTAAATATACTCTGCGAGACTAATCACCCAATATGTCGGCATTGTGGTATTATTCAACATAAATTTTGCTAACCTATTAAATATAAATTTATTGTCAATTTAAATAAAAGAATATTTTTACACCCAATACATTTTCTAGTAAAAATAAGTAAAATGATCTAAACAAAAATTTTTGCTAGACCATTTTTCTCGGTGTAATGCTTCAATTATTAATATCGCGTTTTCCATGGCAAGACATGATTTTTGTTAAACATAATAATAGTGTATTGTGCCGTTATTTATTAAAATAAGTTCTACAACCCTTACATCCTTGCAAGCAGAAAAAAATGCACTATTAGAATATGTCATAGCCAACTATGGTTTCCATTTAAAAAAATTAGACTTTGCTTGCTAACTCAAAAATGCTAATTAAAAATTTAAGAAGATGTCGTTGTTTGAAATTGAATTTCTTAAAAACAATATTCAAAAAAAAAATTTCTACCTTTAAGAATAGAAGAGTTATAGCACTTAAGAGGTTTTGGAGAATTTCTATTTTTTGCAGATATCTAGTAAACCATGCATTTTCTTAAATTGACAAAAACGTATCTGGATGAGGCTTATAAAGATGCAAATCTTTCACCATTTAACCTAATGCGTATCTCTTATGGTTTTCGAGATCCCCATACAAATAATGAGAAAAACTCACCCTGTATATTAAACATCAAGCACTTTATTATTCTTGACGTTGTTCAGCGGATGTAGTATAAATTGTCATGTACTAGGTATGTATTTTTCGTAAATTTTGTAAATACTCAATGTTGTTTCTTGATAAATTTTGTATTTGTCATAATGCGTCTAAGTATTTCTCTTAAAATTAAAAGACGCGTTTTTATAATTTATTTAGTATCATTTCTGCTATTTAAACCTACAACCCAGATAGAATACTATTGTCGTGTGTGAATTATAACTAAAATTGATGCCCCTGATATACAAGAGAAATTAGAAATCTATCATGCATAAATGCAGTTTGTTGGGTTTGTACATTAGCGATTATAACAATATTTACGTATACGTGACAGTATCTCTTCTATATTTTAAATTGCTACAGTTGATGTTAATAATTGTTTTTTTTTACAGCACAACCGCCGACCATTGTAAATCAAACTCAAGTACGTCTTTCGATCGAATTAAGAGACCCCAAAGATGTAATTGTCGGGAAGGGTCAATCGGCCAGCCTCACTTGCGCTATCCAAGCGAATGACAGAAACGTCGAATTAGTGTGGATTTATAATGGTAACAGAATACCGCTGAATGACTCGCGTTGGAAAATTCTTGACAATGGCACCCTGTACATCCCCAAAGTTACCGGAAAACGGTTGAACTCCGTTGAAGGTCATTATCAGTGCCTGGTGAAGAACAAAATTGGCTCTCTACTTTCCAGTCCCGCAAAACTCAGTATTGCAAGTAAGTAATGCACATATATTAAGATAGCTATAAACCTTTTTCGGCCTGGTTATTAAAAAGTGGGTTCTTGTATTTTTATCGTTTGTTATATTACTTATATAGTAGTAAAACAAAGTATTAGTCATAATAATGTGTGTAGTGTATATGTCTGAGGTGTACGTATTGGTATGAGCATTGTATGCGTTGAAGGTAATGTAGTGTGTGACATAGATAACAGTCTCCCCAAGGCCTTGAAATTTTACAGATCCAGACCCAGCGAAGGTCTCCTATTACGAACTGATCGACGTAGGAATGGGAATGACTCTGTCGTTGCTGGAGGCTCATCTGATTTTTTTTTTAATTCACTGGGTCTTTCTTGCGGGTCTTGTATAGCTTCCACTTCCGTCTGCAAATTCTCAGTAACTGCGTCGATATTTTCTTCCTTCACTGTGGTATTTGTAGCTGAAGCAGGATCAGTAGTAGACCCCTGATAATTTCTACTTAAACTAATGCCTACCCTTGGAAAATTTCCTCCTTCGTATTCCGTCTTCCGTATTTGATCAACATGTCGTTTATACACGCAACCGTCCACTTCTATTCCATAGTGTAGGTCTCCATACATTTCTACTATTCTTCCAAATTTACAATTGCAATTAGCATTTGCATACATTCAATTTGTATTAAATCTCCTAATTCATATTTCCTGTATTTCGCTTGTATAGGTAACTCTTCATTCTTCATCTCTCTCAGAAGAATCTTTGTAGTTTTAAGGCTATATCTCCTGATTCGGAACACATTGCTTGTCTATATCTCCTTTTAAAAGTTTGAACGTACCGTTCCGCCTGTCCATTCGTTTGTGGTTTATAAGGAGCAATAAATTTTCTTTGTATGCCATTACTTCCAAAAAAACTCGTTCATTTCTCTAGATTTTAATGAAGTTTGAATGTCACTGACAACAGTAACAGGTAAACCAAATCGTGAGAATGTTTCGCGCAGTTTAGCGATTGTTACCTTACTACTCATTGAAGAAGTTCGATGAATTTCCAAATATTTGGTATAAGCATCAACAATTATTAAAAAGTAATTTTCGTAGAATAGTCCAAGTGATCGATGTGTAATCTTTGCCAAGGTTGATTTGGATATTCCCAGGGATGGATTTCTGTATAGGCATTTGGCTTATTTTTCTGCAAAGCACACACACACACACGCACGGACGCACACACAAGAACATTCGCTAAATGTTCAATATCTTTATCAATATTCTTCCACCAAACATAGCTACGCACTAGCGATTTCATTCGCACAATCCCAATGTGTGCAGTGTGCAGTTCCAGTAACACTCTACTTTGTAGTACCTTAGGAATAACCACCCGTATACCATTAAATATACATCCATCCTCAAAAGTAAATTTTTCGATATCTTGATCATTTAATCCGGAACCACTCTGTACAGCTGTATACATCTTTTTGCAATTAGCATCGCGTAATGTTTCTCTTTTAATTTGGGTTCGTGACTAAATGTAAAATATTTCTCGTCGTCCATGATTATTGTTCGGTTATTAGCAAAATGTATACGACAAGTGTTCGCTGAATTCTCCATGACCATTTGGGTATGAATGAAATTAGTGCTAGATGGGTACCGCGACTTTTTTCTGCTCTCCAACGTGAATGTCGAGTCGAATGTGCCCAGTCGTTTTTAAACATGTGTGGAGACGACCCAAAACCTATTTTGGAGTGCATTGTCACAGGGGATGAAACAATGGTTCTGTTTTACGATCCTCTATCAAAACGAGAGTCCATGGAATGGCGGCGACCTGATGAACCTCGTCCCAGAAAGGCGAATGTCGTTCAATCAACGAAAAAGGTGATGGCCACAATATTCTGGGATTGTGAGGGCATTTTGCTAATTGACTTTAAAGACCGCAATAGAAGTGTGAACGGCACATATTATACGTCTTGATTGCATAAATTAAGGGACAGTATTCGTGCAAAACGTCATGGAAAATTGACAAAAGGTGTGCGATTATTGCACGACAGTGCTCCCGTCCATACTGCCGCCATTTCACAAGGTGCCATCCGCGAATGCGGCTTTCAAGAATTGGATCCCATCGTATAGTCCGGATATGGCTCCTCGTAATTTTTTTTTTGTTTTTTAATTTAAAAAAGACCTTCGGAGACGTAGTTTTAAGGGCGACAGTGAGTTGCAAGGAGCTGTTATAGAACATTTTGACGGAAAAACTTCAGATTATTTTTACAAAGGTATCGAATTATTAATTAATCATTGTAATAAATGTATAGAAGTTAGGGGAGATTTCATTGAAAAATAAAAATTCTTATATTGTTCCAAGTTTCTTTTTTTTATATCAGGCCGAGAATTTATGGCGCCTACCACCACGTACATCTCAAAAAAAATTTAAAAATCGAAAATTTAAATTAGCGTTTTAAAACGTTCTGCCACACTTATAATGTATTCTAAAAATACTTACATCTAAAACGAAATTCATCAAAGACATGAAACAGTGAAAATCTTGAATCACATAGTGGTCGCTTTTGAAGTAATTACACCGTAAACTCATGAGGTAGATAATTATCTTTCCCTTCAACATCAATTTTTACATATACTGGGTTATTACCATAACACAGATTAAAATTACATACAATTAAAGATAACTAAGACAACAACAAAATACTTAATTGGTCTCCGTTATGCCAAGATAACGTAACAGAACGTGTTACAAAAAACTACATAATTTTAATTATGTAAAAACTGACCGTCTTAATAAAGTAACTCGTGAGCGTTTATAACGAATTTTGGACAATTAAAGAATTACAAAAGAAATTAATTATAGTAAAAATATGTCGAAGAATTACTAGCGCAAAGGTGTAGGTCCAACCTTTTATAGATTCCCAGTACAGAATATCCGTAATTTACCCTCAATCAATGTCCACACAATACCAAGTGTACGGCTAGGTTAAAAATGGCGCCCACCTTTACTCCATTTTAACAGTTCAAAACTCCCATTTCAAGTGGATTCGAATAACAACGAGGATTTATTTACGCCATATACTAGAAGGGTTTAAATAGAGAAATGCGCAATAAGGTCGTAATATCAAGTGAAATTGAATTAATGAAAAACAGTAATAGAAAATATATATTTACGAGTATTTGAACATTACGCTAATTAGTCCAGCAATCAATAAATTATTACTAATTGTGTATTTAACCCGCTTGCACTAGGATTGTGATAAAATGTTTATTTGACACGATACCTGATAAAACCCGAGAATATAATAACTGACAAATGCATAGTGTAAGAGGAGGCGAAACCACGATAGAGACGCTTATATAGGCTGTTCCCGTGAAATGCCATAACTACCTGGTTTTGACTATGTTTGACAATATCAAAAAGTTTGGCATGAAAACTGTAAAATCCTAATTTTGCTAGTAATTACTGTAAGTCCCGCAATCGAAAATTTTCGCGAAATCGCACAGCAATCCTTTCGTAGTCTGTGAATCCTTAAAACCATTAGTCACATTATTTTCAGTGTGCATCCCAAGGTATATTATTATTCTTGTCTTTACGTAGCTTAGAATTCTATAGGATAACATCCTTTCAGTAATCCCAAGATTGCAGCGCTACTCACTAGTATAATTGCTATTTCAGGTGTGTCGCGATTACTATGTTTATATACGGGAATCGCCCTCAAATGCTGGTCAAAACAAGTACTTACTATACAGGCTGAGCCATTTCCTTGGGGAAGACAGAATGTGACTTATAAGTCGAGGCGCGCACCGAAATGTTACGTACGTGGCATGGAAGTGGCGTGGTGACTACGTGGCATGTGGCAATTCTTAAACGAGTGAAATCAGATGCGACAGCGCGCATCGATATGGAGTGGCAGTGATGAGATGTTATAAATGTTGAATGGTGTCACTCGGTCACCACGGCTTTCTGACATGTTTAATCTCGTGTGACGTGTGGCAGAATGTGGCGGACAGTATTTTTCCACTCCAGCTAAAGGGAATATTATATCTCCACCAACGGAACAAGTATCTGATGTATTTACTGAGATGAAATGGAAAAGGAAAGAAATCGGGAAAAATACAGTGCATAATGATGTAGAAGTATTATTTAACGAAGAAGACGATCAACATGTGTTCCAGGCAGATTTTTCTACAAGTAAGGAGCCCAATTCATTGCAAGAAAATAATGAAAGACAAGCGAGAAAGAGTAGAAAACCGAATGTGATCCAGGATTTATTCGGTGATAGCAGATCAAAACAACGTAAAATGATTCAAAATCGAATTACTTTAGATAAAATAAATAAATCGGCTTTTGAATATTTTGAAAGAAAAAGACAAGGATTGTACCGGGTGCCTATTGCCTCGATATACGAGGACGCTGGTGCACACTTTTTCTTAAATGTACTGCCAGCGTTAAAAGATGACAGACAGACAGAAATGACCTTTTAAAATGGAAATTTTGACCCTCGCCGGGCAAATCTTGAGCCTACAATTGATATAAACGCAACTCACTCTTTTGCGGCGTCTACAACCAGTAAAGCATTAACAGCTGCGCAACCTTCTATAGGAATTTAGGAAATGCACTAAATGTATTTTTTCTATTCCGGTGCTATAAAGTTCACTTTACGACACCCGTTTTGGTTGCATAAAGTATTACTTTATCGCACGCTAATTTTATTTTTTTGAAGTAACAAAAAAAATGGAACCAAATCGTATTTAAATGTCAAAATATAAGCCTTCAAAGTAACAAAAGTGTGCAATAAAATTGTACAAAGAATAAAAAGCACACATGCTAACATTTCACTTACTAATTAACAATATAAATTGTTAAGCAGAGTTGGATGATAAGTTTTCGGATGCTACTATTGACATTTACTTACCATGTTCAAGGCCATGTTGAACAGTACAACTGTTATAAAAGTTTGTTTTGATAAATATGTAGAGAGTTTGTGGATGAAAGATTTTGTAAATTGTCTTCTGCTTCTCTGGGGGCGTACAGTTATTTATGTCGTCCTTTTTGTTGATACTTTGAAATAATTTATTGTGTAAATCAGTCTGAATTTTAAACACAATTACATATAGCACCACCGATATTCAAATATTTAAAACGTTCTACTTAAAAATCACAGTAACCAACTTCAAAAAAGCAAAATTTCTATAATATTTGAACAAAACATGTCTCTTATTTTAAGCTTTTTTGAACTTTTAATAACCGAAATAGAAAAAATAGTATAAAATACACGTTTCATAATACATTTTGCGCACTTGTTCTTTAGAAAACTCGCCTAGCGGCTCGTTTTCTAAACTTGAACGCGTGCGCAAAAATCGTGTCTTATGAAACTTGTATTTTAATATACTATTTTCTATTCCGGTGCTATAAAGTTCACTTTACGACACCCGTTTTGGTTGCATAAAGTATTACTTTATCAAAGAGGGGCCTTTACCTACAAATAGAAACGTATGCAACTTATATTACTCGCGGGACGAGTAGACGCAAGGGGGTGTGAGTGGGTGGAGCTACACGTTATGAGGTTCCGATCCGAACGCTTCGGTTTTATTCATAGATAAAGGAATACCACAGATGGGAAACATATGTATGAAGAATGAAAAACTTACGGAACTGCCCTCTTGCGGGTCTAGTTACGTATTACTTTCATATACTTATTCATATTTTGAAATATTTAATTATTATTTTTGGATGTGAACAAATTAAATGGCTTCATTTTCACTTCGCTTTAATGCACATCTTAAAGTCGGATGAAAATTAATACATTCAATTTGTTTATAATAAAAGAACACTCTCTTTTTAATTTATTTTCAGCCATCACAATAGTACAACATTATTTCTCATTATAATGTACAATTGTAATGATAAATAGATCTAGAAAAAAATAATAAAAAAGAAAATCTTATAAAAAAACAATTTCAGAAATGATGAAGTTACTTTATTACAAATAATTGATCGATATACAAATACATACATGTGTATAACAAATAATAATATATAATAAATTATGTACATACTCAAGTATTCTTAATTTTTATGAAGAACTTCTTGTGTTTAATATATTATTTAGACTTATATGATCTTTTAGCCCAAGTACCATCAACAACTACAGTTAGAAGTGAAAACCCATCACTATCTAGCTCTCCTTTAGATATAGCTTCAGCCTTCTCTGCTTCTGCAGCTTCCGCCATTTCTTCCACGCCATATTCTTTTATTACTTCATGAACGTGCTTTTGTATATCATAATACGTTCGCGAAGACATGGTAGGCATATTCATAATTGAAAAACGCCCTTCCATTTGAGTAAAACTTTGTCCCGTGCACAAGTTTCCAAAAACCTACAATGCACATTTTGAAGACAAGCGTTTGCGGTAGCTATTTAGCCATACTCAAAATATTTTAAGCATCTCCTTGAAAATGTTGACGTTTACACTAATATAGACATAAACAGCTTAGATTACCATAACAAAATCATTAGTTTATAGTTTTCCCGGGGGACACCTAACATTATTTTGAGTCTAATTTCTATGTACATTAAAACATATAAAGAGCAAATACTACAATAACACATAAACACCGTAATCATAACGACTTCCAGGTGATTACAAATTTTTAAATCTCTTACCACAGCTTCATTTATGCCCATATCTTTTGAGCTATCACGTTCAATGTTAGAAAAAAGTTTTTCAATTGCACCACATATGCTACATTTAAATACAAATTTACAATTTAATCCATTTCTCAATTCTTTTAAAAAAGTCATGTGAGTTGAATTGCATCCATATGACGATTCATGGCCGCCAAAACTTTTTAACTGCTGAATTATCGTTCCTGGTTTCTTTTTTTTACAAGAAAATTACCTTCCTCGGGTTCATTTTAAGTTGGAAGCTTGTAACTGTAATAATTTGTAAATTTGTAAATAATGCCCAAAGTCTACAGTTTCGATTGTAATACGTACTTCCCATTACCTTGTGAGTTGCCTAAATAGATGTGTTCAGAGTTTCCAACATTAACCCCTTCAGGGGATGACAAATCAATGGAAGTTGCATCAGACCTAAGAGCAAAAGCGTATGTATTAAAAGCGGACTGTAAGAAAGGCAATCCAAAGCTACCGTGGGTTGAAAATTTTAATATACACATAAAATGAATCGTCAAATATTTAAATTCTGAAATCTACTCGCATATTGGTATTATGTACTTAGTTAACTTAAATCGAATTAACAAATATCAAAATAATGTAAATAAAATTGTGGACCAAAAATTACTTACCTCGTATTTTGATTTTTCATACGATTTGCATGCTTACTTCTTTGGATGGTTGATTTTTTATGATAATCCAATTTTCGCTTGCCCATAACTTATATTATTGTAGCGTGATTCGTTCGTTAATTTAAAAAAACAGAACACGCAATTATAGGAGTAACTATTTAATATCACTAATTAATGTTATTTACGTATATTTATATCCAATTCATTAAATAGACACATACATTTATTTCTACAATTTCTCTATACTGCCAGTCATGTCAATTTTAGTTTTATTGACAAACCTTGTCTCCATGACACCCATTCGCATTTCGTGACATTACACTCGAATATTATATGACATTTCTTTTTAATTACAAACTGTCACTCTGACTTGGAATAGCCGACCGAATCCGATAGATTTTCGTCTTCGCTAGGACTAGCAGAGATACCGTAATGTGGGGATAGACGACGCAAAAGCTTGGAAAAACGACGTGTAAAATGTGTGTGACGATGTTTACTGTTTAATGTTTTTTATCTTCAAAAATAATTACAGAAAGTTTTTTCTTCTTTTATGTCGTGCATCAAATGTGCAGCTGGCGTGGGGAGGTCGTTTTTTTCTTTTTTTGTATCAGCCTTAGTTAGTAGACATTCATAAAATTCATGCATTTTTGGGGTTATTTCTAAGACACATAACTTTTTTAAGAAAATAAATTAGTACAAAAACGGACCTTGCCATTATAAATTGATGCCTTTTGCATCACTAACCCAAATTTCAGATTCTGAAATTACAAAATGAGTTTAAAAAACGCGAAACGGCGATGCCTTAATTTTCGATAGGTAAACGCCCCTCTTAAATGTCAAAATATAAGCTTTTAAAGTAACAAAAATGTGCAATAAAATTGTACAAAGGATAAAAAGCACACATGCTAACATTTCACTTACTAATTAGCAATATAAATTGTTAAGCAGAGTTGGATGATAAGTTTTCGGATGCTACTATTGACATTCACTTACTATGTTGAATAGTACAACTGTTATAAAAGTTTGTTTTGATAAATGTGTAGAGTTTGTGGACGAAAGATTTTGTAAATTGTCTTCTGCTATTTTGCGAATCTCTGGGGGCGTACAGTTATTTATTTCGTCCTTTTTGTTGATAATTTGAAATAATTTATTGTATAAATCAGTCTGAATTTTAAACACAATTACATATAGCACCACCTATATTCAAATATTTAAAACGTTCTACTTAAAAATCAGAGTAATCAACTTCAAAAAAGCAAAATTTCTAAAATATTCGAACAAAACATGTCTCTTATTTTAAGCTTTTTTGAACTTTTAATAACCGAAATAGAAAAAATAGTATAAAATACACGTTTCATAAGACATTTTGCGCACTTGTTCTTTAGAAAACTCGCCTAGCGGCTCGTTTTCTAAACTTGAACGCGTGCGCAAAAATCGTGTCTTATGAAACTTGTATTTTAATATACTAATATGAGAATGATCTATGAGAGAAATTAAAGGACTTTTTTAAATGGGAACTATGTTTTGTTATATGTTTATTTTGTGTGTTTCGTTTCTTCTGTATTATAGGGCCTACTTCTATGCAAAAAGTGTTTTTCATGCGTAAAAAAGTTTTAACTTTTAGCGATTTAAACAAATGCGGAAGCATCATCCCTCTCGGATGACGACATTACGACTGCATAGTCACAATAGTGGAATGGCTTGGCTACCACTTCGGTGCGCATTAAACCACTTTGCAATCATACTACCGCCATTCCACTGCCACACCACTTTCGTGCCACTCCTATATCACTTGCCATACCAAATCCACGCCATCACCACGCCACTTTGGTGCGCGCCTTGACTTAGAAAGATATTTCGAGGCGGTATTTTCCTATATATGGTATGGTATGATAGCCACTCATTAGGAGTGCCTTTTCACTTTATTTTGTATTATACAAAGTGTTCCATAACTTGGTGACTGACCAGCAATACATGTTGCATATTAATTCGAGCCATTCCGAGATTCATGGTTTCAAGAGAGTTTTAATTTTTTTTTTAGTTCTTTGACCCATCAACTCTTGAAATCGAATGTGTCTTTGGAAGAAATTTGGTTATAAGTTAGCATATGAAGCATCAATAATTTCTGTTTAAATATGGATAGCGTATATTCTGTCGTACTCCTTCAGACATCTTTTGATGCGATCTCGATTGTTCGGAAGAAAATGAGTGGCCTCTTATGGGAAAGAACTGTTCTACTTTCTGATATCTATTACTTTCAATTAGAGCCATGCGTACCTCGTATGGATCATGTTTTGCCTGGAACTATTGTAGTAGTAGTAGTAGCCGCCCTTCTGGGCTCTCCGATCCTTTTTTTGTGGGGGATCACTCCACATTTCCACCTATTCCCTCTATAAGTTTTTGTGTGATGTTGCCTTTTGTACTATTAGCCTCCATTCTTTTCTGTTCTTTGTTTTCATTCTCCAATTTGTTCCCATTTTGTTCAAGCCCTCTTTCACTTGTTGTTCCGTTCTGATTCTTGGTCTTCCTCTCGTTCTCTTGTCCGCTGGTGTCCACTGGGCAATGCTGCGCACTGTTGCTCCTGTGCCTGCTCTATTGATCTTATTCTTTGGGCCTTTATAAATCTAACTATATCTTTTCCTTTCACCAGTCGGTCGATTTCATGGTTCATCAGTATTCGCATTCCTTCTGCTTCTCTCTTTCGGCCATACATTGTTCTTATTACTTTCCTTTCGAATATTCTGAAATTTACCTCGTCTCTTTTCGTTAGTACCATCGTTTCTGCCGCGTACGTCGCTATTGGTCTTATAGTTGCCCTGTAGATTTTCATTTTTGTATCGAATCCCATGTTTCTGTTTTTTAGTAGTTTCTTGTACCCGTAATACGCTTTATTACCTGATTGAATTCTGTGAGTTGTTTCGGCACTTCTATTTCTGTCTATATTGATTATGGTTCCGAGGTATTTGATAGTCTCTACTCTCTCGAATTTGTAGCTCCCCATCTCTTTGCTCTTCCTTCCGGCGTACGCCGTTCGGTTGCTTACCATATACTTTGTTTTCTTTTCGTTGATATGTAAACCTCTGTCCGCCGCCGCTTCTACGAGTCTTCCGAACGTCTCTTCCAGGCTTCTTTCGTCTCTACATATTATGCCCAGGTCATCCGCATATGCTATAATTTGTACCAATTTATTTCTTATATTCCCTTCTACCTCTGTTTGTTTAATTATTCCGTCTAAGGCAATATTAAATAGGGTGGTTGAAAGTGCATCCCCCTGCCTAACTCCTTTGTTTATTTCAAAATAGTCTGATGTTCCTTCTTGCGTCATAATCGCTGCTTGTGAGTGTGTCAATGTCGCTTTCACGAGTCTCATGACTTTTTTTGATATTTCCATCCCTTCTGCATCCTTCAGTATGACTTCTCTGTTTAGGCAGTGATGTCATATTGATTGCGCTTTTCCAGTATTTGTTTCAAAATATGAATTGCATCGATTGTAGACCGTCCGCCTCTGAAGACTTGTTGGTAGTCTCCTATCGCTGTGTCTGCATAGCTTTTCAGACGATCATTGATTAATATGGTGAAGATTTTGTATGCGGTGTTCAGCAACATTATCCCCCTGTAGTTTTTGCAATCCCATTGATCTCCTTTTTTTAATATTGGCACTAGCAATCCTAATTTTCAATCGTTTGGCATTGTTTCATTCTCCCATACATCGCTTACTAGTTTAAATAATCTTGTATGCAGTTCTTCACCTCCGTATTTTAATATTTAATTATTTAGTCCATCTAGTCCCGGAGATTTGTTCCGTTTCAATTTCGCTACTATTGCCTTGAATTCTTCTATTGTAGGTGCGTTAACTTCTCTTTGGCTTGGTTCATTCATCACCCTCCATGTATTTTCTGTGCCTTGCCTCTTCTTGTCGCTCAACAGCTCCTTGAAGTGTGTTTCCCATTTCATTCTGTCAATGTTAGCTGAGGTTTGTTTCCTGTCTCTTTGCTTCTTCACCATATTGAACAGTTTCTTATTTATCTCCGTTGCTTTTTTCCATTTCCTCCATTATATCGTCGTACCATCTTTCCTTTTTTGTTCTGAATATTTTGTTGTTTTCTGCCCTTATTTTTTTGTATTTCTGTAGGTCTTCTTCATCATTCGATTGTATCCATTTGAGCCTGGCTGCTCCCTTCTTTTTTATTAGTGTTTCACATTCGTTGTCAAGCCAGGAGTTACTTTTGTCATTTACCTTATTTCCCAGGATTTTTTCAGATAGGTACTTCCACCATACTATTTTTTAATTCTTTCCATTCGTCCTCTATGCTCTTTCGCTGTTTTTCCCCTGGAGTTTTGTTGTAATTTCTTTCCCTAGTCGGGTCCTTATTTTTTCCGATCTTAACTTTTCAACGTTCCAGTTTCTTCTTACTTCTTCTGGTGCTTTACTTTTTTGCTAGTCGTATTTACCTTGAGTTTTGTTATTACTAAATAGTGGTATGTGTCCACTGTTGTTCCTCTGTAAGATCTTACATCTTGTGTTATTTTTAGTCTTTTTCTATCTACTAATACGTGATCTATTTGGTTTCCTTCTTGTGAACCAGGTATTCTCCAAGTTATTTTATGCTCCTTCTTATGATTTGTACTACTGATAATCATGTCGGTTACCCCAGCGAAGTTACATATTCTCATGCCGTTATTATTCGTCGTGTCATGGATTGTGTATTTTCCTGCGACGTCTTTGTAGTACTCTTCTTTTCCTATTTTGGCATTAAAATCGCCTATGATTAGTTTTGTGTCGTGTTTTGGTATTTTCTCGTAGATCTTCTCCATTTCTTCATAGAATTCTTGTTTATCCTCTTCATTACTTTTTTCTGTTGGTGCATATATGTTTATAACCGATATATTTGCATAGTTGTTTTTGAATCTAATATAGGAAATTCTTCCATTTACTGCTTGAAATTTTATTACTTTGTCTCTCATCTATCATAAATGCATTGCCGTTGCTTCCTTGCTTGTCTTCACCAGTATACTATAGCGTAAATTTATCATTTGTCTATTTTACCTTCGCCTTCCCATCTGATCTCTTGTAGCGTCAGTACTCCGATTTTGTATCTAATCATTTCTCTGTGGATTTCTTCCATTTTTCCTACCTGTAGCATTGTTCTAATGTTCCAAGTACCCATTCGGAACATTTCCTTTTTCTTTAGTTGTCTAGTTTCCTTTTTCGCTTTATTTCTTATTATTTACTGCTCGTTTTCCCTACTCATTGCCTTGTTGTATACCTTGCTTTCTTCGTCCCGGTTTTGTACAGCTATTCGTTTTTTGCCCCTAATTCCTTCTTTCTTGTTTCCATTTTGGGGTGTTTTGTTTTGCTATCTTCGTCTGGGGATCTTTCACTAGTTGTCCTTCCTTTTTTGGGTTCGCTCCTTATGTTTGTCTTCATGTTCTCTGCATATCCCCTTTTCCTGTCCTCAAGTTCCCCCAGTTCATCCAGAGTATGTATTTTATCATTTACCTTTAATTTGTTTTGCTGTAGAAACGCTGTGTTTCCGGCTTTTCTTTCTCTGATCATGTGTGGTATTAGTTGCTTCCTTTGTTGCAGCATATCTTTGGTTAAATCATCTTCAATGTATATTTTTGTTCCTTTAAGCTTTTTTGTTGTTCTTAATATTTCCATTTTTTTGTTAAAGCTGCTAAGCTCTATCTTAACTGGTCTACTTTTCCCTTTTTCTGCCGTTCCAATTCGTCTCGATTCCATTGTTCCTCCCCATCCATTATTTATTACTTCTATTTTTTCCATTATTTCGGCCACCTTATTTTGTAGCTCTGTTGTGTTTTCTTGATCTGTTTCGTGTACCTCATGAATTATTATATTTTGTTTCCTCATTTCAGATTCAATCTTTTCAATTTTTCTTCCTTGCTCTTTGATCGTTTCTTTCATTTTTTCATTTTCTAGTTTTATATTTGAATTTTCTTTCCTTATCTCGTTTAATTTGCTTTGTATCCTATCTAATTTATTTTCTATTCTCGCGTTTACTGCTTCCAAATTAGATAATCTCTTATTTATTCTCATTAGTAGTTGCTCCATCTTTCGACTGATTATTGTTCTTGCCCGAGAGAATGTTGGGTGAAGGTAGCTTTATTGCTCGTTCTATAACCGCAGGTAGTTATCTTCGGCCTTCCTATAATTCATCCTATTAACATACAGTTTTCTACTTCCTGTTTTTATGTACAGGTTTCTACTATCGTGTTGAACTGATACTGCCGTTATTCACTAGATGTCGTTTTGGCCCTTCCCGCTTCTATACATTTTATAGCTTTATTGTATTGCGATAACTGAGTCAAGTAGAACATTTTTTAAATATATTTCTACATTTTGCATGAGATCAAAGGCTACTACCACCAAATCAGCACGATTTTTGCAATCTATAGTGGACCTTTTATTTTTACATTAAGTTCTTCACACGTGAGGACGACCAAAATGTAGATAATTACAATGGTCATGAAAGTATTTAACATACTAACTGTAACGAATTACTATGTTTTTCATTGAAAAAGTTGTGCATAATCTCCAAGTACAGACTCCATCAAGGTAGTAGTAATCCTTGTTTAAATAATGGGTTTCCTACACGAGAAAAGATTCTGTGTGCTGGCCTATTAAAATATTTTCCGCCTCTAGTATAGTAGTGGTTAAATTTTATTGAAGCAGCGATTTTAGACTTTTAAGTCTTATCCCAATTCTATGCAGATTAGTAAAAGCATTTCGTCCCTTTTTTCGCTCTGGATTATTGCATTTTTTGGATTTAGAACTTCTTTGAGCTTCGCTTATTTCTAAAATTATTTATAATTGAATTCCAAATATAAACGGTCAGTTTCTTCTCACCATTCAACTGGAAACATTTCAGTTGACATCTTAAAGAGTTAATAAGTTAACAAAAATAAATCTAGTAGGTTTGTAAAACACTTACCAGGGGGCGCCTGCAGTCTTTTTTTACTTTACTTAATTCCCCTTGCAATTTAAATACATACTGCGTTTTTTTAACTCTGGAATGTTATATTACATTCCGAGTAAATACAGGATTCGGCAACTGGTATGACACATTTTGAATAGGTTGCTATGAAAAGCAAATAATTTGATGTTAGTTAGTTTGACATTAAACTTCATGTTAATACATACATGCAATTTTGATTAGAATGGAGACATTTCCACTAAACCAACTTATTTATGCAGTGAATGAGTTTGTTAGAAATGGTTCCGTTATCCAAGCTCAAAGAAGTTTTCGACGGGAATTTAATGTTGAAAGACATGGATGAATTCTATCACGAAGGAGAATTTTAAGGTGGATGAATGATTTTAACAAAAGAGGCAGTGTTGCATCAACATTTAATTGAAGGTGGTGTTACAACTATACGGACAGGAGAAAACATTGAAAGGGTTCGTGTCGCCGTTAACAGAAGTCCGATGCGCTGTGCAAAAAAACATTCATTAGCCCGGCAAATCTCTGAAAGAAGTCTTCGTTGGATTCTTAAAATGGATTTACGTTTTAACATCTATAAAATTCAGATTGTGCAGTCTCTAAAGAATAGAGATAGAGCACTTCGCATGACATTTTTCAGAGAATTCTTAGAAGTTTTGAATGAAGATCAAGATGTGTTGCGCTGTTTGTTAATGACGGATGAAGTTCACTTAAGCAGTCATAAATAAACAGAATCATCGGTACTGGTCATCGGAAAATCCTCAACAGTTACATCAAAAACCTCTATATTACCAGAAAGTGACAGTATGGTATGGAGTATGGAATCGTTGGACCATACTTTTTCGATGAAAATAATCAAGCAGCCACCATTAATCCCATCGTTACATACCGTGTGGCCGCCGTTCATAGCGCGATGCATGTATTAGTAACTACTGGTCGACTATAAATGGGCGTGCCAACTTGAATTGCCACACCGACAGCAGGCGTATAAGTTATACGTATAAATGTATTCGTAGGCAAATCAAGTGAAAAGCAGTGTAATAGGTATTGCGTTTCCGTTGTTAGTAATTATTTGTAGTTGTTTGAAGCATCAGATAATCACTGATAATATGTCAGTGAAGTAACTCATCACAGCTTCATAAACAACATAAAAGAGCAAAAATAAATAATAAATAACTCCTAGACTTTAAAACAAAAAAAAAACTTCTTAACTAAAATAATATTTTTCAACAAATATTATAATCTAAAAACTCAAGTATAATAAAATACTGAAACATAAAATATTTACTTGTTAAAACAGAATTGTAATTCAACATTGCAATTAACCTGTAATTAGCTAAAAAAATGTTATTCTTAAGCAATAATAAAACTCGAACTGACGCCCATATGTGGAAGCGACACGGCGAATGCGACTGCCCGACTACACCGTATAAATGTGGATTTTTTGGACAAATACGAGTGCATGATAGGCATATGCGAAATACTAGCACTGTTGTAATCCAGTATAACACTGCGTCTACTTGTTTACCGTTCTAATACACAGACATCTCTATCTGTTTCGCTTACTCTACAGGTATCGCTATAATGCAGACGCACGCGGTCTTATGGTATACATTGGTAGTCGAACTACGAAGATCCAGCAGGATAGTGAGGCAGACTCTCTGCTGACTGAAATGTTTCCTAATAAAGTTATATCAAAATACGATAACATAAATTGGCCGCCAAGATCTCCGGATTTATCTTCTTCCGATTTCTTTTTATAGGGCCTTTTAAAGGATAGGGTATATAAGAACCAACCACAAACTACCCAGACATTGAAAAACAACATTTTTCAAAAATTTTAGGGTATTAATGCTCAACTGCTGCTCAGATTTATGGAAATTTTGCGAAATAGGTTAAGGTTTTGTTAAGAAGACAATTCGGAGGTATTTAATAGTAGTTTATCGACGACTAAACAATAAAGTAGGTATTATATTAATCACTATTGACTAATAATAACACTCATAATTCCCGGAGGGAATAATGAAATGCGACGAGGGAATAATGGGCCATAACGTTACCATTATTCCCTGCATTCTGCCAATAAGAACATAATGTTCCTAACGTTGTCGTAGTAACGATAGACAAGTCCGGCCATTTTACTAACTGTCTAACCATATATATAATACTACTATATTGCGTGTGTTGTATATTCATAATGTGTAATTTTTCGTCCCAACTAATGGTGGAATTCTGTAACTTTCTCGGAAGCTCCGATTATCGTAGGCCCTGGCAACGAAGTGACGTTGCGATGACGATTTCAGAATTTTTACAGTTAGTGACGTAGAAATGTCAAAACGTTCGTGAATAAAGATTTTGTTGGTTATATTGTGGTTATATTATTATTATATAATTATTGTTAATATACTATTCCTGTTGTTATATTTATAGTTTCTGTTACTTTATTTGTTATAATTATTATTGTTCCTGTTTGTTTATTTGTTATATCTATTATTGTTCCTGTTTGTTTATTCGTTATATTTATTATTGTTTTATATTTGCAAATATGAATGGCTTTATAGCATTATTATTAGATGAAGATCACAACAGGTAGGTAATCGATAATATAAAATATATAGAGTATACATAATATTCTCTATTTTCTTTATTTTAGAAATTATATGCGTATATTCCGAAAACGTTTAAGAAATCACGGATATCCTTTTGAAATACCAAACAGGCATTTTAAACAAATGTTTAGACTGAATAAGGGCACTGTTCAAAACCTGATCCAGTTATTGGATGGACATATAACAAACAAATATACCATTGCATTTGAAGGTTATTATCATAAACATCACTTGAAATGCATATTAACTTTATAGTGCACATTATATATTTGTTACAGGTCTTAACAACATTAAATTTCATAGCATCAGGCAGCTATCAGAATAGTGTTGGTATTAATAGCCTTGTTTCTCTCAGTCAGAATTCAGTAGGTCGAATAGTTCATCAGGCCTGTCTTGTAATATCAAACAATTTATTCCCTGAATGGATAAAATTTCCCAGTGATTGTGAATCGAAGAATCGTGTTAAGTAAGGGTAATTATGTTGTATCAAAATATTCTAAAAATAATTCCTTATTTTGTTTTTATGATAAAAAATGGGAGACCGGAGATGTATTTTGTTTAATTGATAGCACCCAGTTCATATATTTACCAAGGGCAATTATATCTTTTCTAAACGTTCTAAAAATTATTGTTCTGTTTAGTTTTTATGAAAAATGGGGTGCACGAGATGTAGGTGTAATTGATGGCACACATGTTGATATACTTGCTCCACCTTTAGCCGATGAAGAACACCCTCCTTTTGTATATATATTTTTTATATTCACATACTGTAATTTTTTTAAATTTCAGCACTACTTTTATGGTAAGGTTAATAAAAAAAAATATATTTGACAATAAAATGTGTTTTATTTTGAATATTTATACAAACAATTTCTATTTGAGTACCTATTATTCAAAGTTCACATTTCTAGTTCAGTATTATTATTTTTCTTTTTGATCTTTATTGTTAAGATTTTATAGTAAACATATAATTCATATCCAATATTAGTATAATTATACGAGTCAAATGTCTTCTATTGTTTTATAATACTTGCTGGTAAATTTATTAAACAATAATTTTTTACATTCTTTTGAGTTGACAAAGTGCAAATTTCAGCCTAATGAATATTACTCTTCTGTAAAAACTGCAAATAAAGAGAACTTTCAATTACTATAATTTCAGAGGCTCGACAACAAAATCCTGCAATAATATCGAATGATTTGGTGTACCAAGTACAATACAGCACAGGATTGGTCGATTTTCTAAATACAAAATCATCTATATCCTTCAACCATTTATGTACTTTGGCCTATGCTATTAAAACTTAATGTTACCTTTTTGGAGCCTAAAACATTAATCGTTCAATATAGTTACATATTGATAAAATCTTTGCGGTTTGACTTACAAATAAAGAAATTCATTGACTAAACAGGTAAATTTCCTCTTATCTTCTTCAACATAATATAAAGTTAAACATCCTCTCAATTTGATGTAGTTTTATTATTAGAATATCTTATGAAAAAGTCAACTTTAAATTGTGAAGTTATTGTGAACACGATACCATAATAGACTTTTTCAAACAATTAGTTTGTGCACATTTCACATGCTTTATGTTCTGTGGATATTGTCTGCTAGGTTTATGTATTTTTTTGTGTTTAGGTACTCTTGTAAGAAAAACAATGTCCACTTGATAGGGATATCTGTTCTTGTTGGCTTTATAAAAAAATCACATTTCATCATCCATAAATGTGCCTGAAAAGACATTTATCTGCAAATTCACTATACACTAGTGCGATACTACGTCCTTTGAAACTCTCCTAATGATAGCAGTTCTTGTTGAAATTTTCCAAAGTGTTTCGTGCTATCTTGCTAGCAGTATAAACATATGGTTATACTATGTCTTGGCATTACAAAATGTTCCGTGCATTTTCTTTAAAAAAAAATGCAATGCAAAAAAGCAATCGCTATATTATATTTCAAACAATTTTCTTATTAGTTAAAATTTTAAATTGAAAGATTTTGGTATATGTTTACGAGATGATGTTTGTTTACATGTTAAACATAAAGGTTATGTGCAAAAAATCGTAAATTGACACTTCTACGTCACTAACTCTAAAAATTCTGAAATCGTCATCGCAACGTCACTTCGTTGCCAGGGCCTACGATAGCCGGAGCTTCCGAGAAGTTACAGAATTCCACCGTAAGAGAGATAGAATTGGAGTATTGCCTGTTCTGCACATGCGTCGATTCAAAATGTCCATTTTCAAATTTACGAAATGACAGATAAACAGAAAACATAATTATAACCTCTGATTTAAATTGACATCTATAACTATGATATTGCTGAAAGCATATGCAAAGTTGTTTTTTATTGACTTCAGCATTGTGCAAGTTTACTTCATCGGTGAATTTGTAGAATTACTCAGAAAATACGAGGTAGAATAAATAAACGATATGAAGGCTGATTCCAGTGATTTATTAAAAGAAAAACTTGTGAAGTTACAACGTCTGCGTTGATTTTTACGTGCTTACTGGAAAATGTGAAATTATATTATTAAATGTAAATACCGGTCCTTCCATTTCGACTAACAGAAAAGATTTTGAACAGAAAAACTTGTGAACTTATAACTAATACATTGATTTGTACATGTTTATTGGTATATGTGAAATTATATTATTAAATGTAAATACCGGTCGTTTTATTTCGTCTTATTGAAAAGATTTTGAACAGAAAATCTTGTGTACATTATGAGTGTGTGCTTATTGATGTGTGTCAATTATTGAATATAAATACTGCTTGTTTTGACTTACAGAGAACATAAATTAATGTTTTATATACACAATCGAATATATTCAGGTATATTTTATATGTCAGATTGTATTATATTTCAACATATACTTTTGCTTGTATTTTTAAGCTTAAGAATGCAAATAAATTACTAAAATTACTGTATTTAATATTTTGGCTATACGTAAGAATAAAACATCTATTTTATATTTGTCTACGTACATTATTCAATATAATGTTGCATAATCAACAATGTACAAAACTAATTAAATTCCTGTATTTAATTCTGTGTCGAGATATAGGTACACTGAAACATGAATGTTTTAGCAAAAGTCGTGGAATTAATCACCATTACATTTTTGTGATTGAATATAATTTTTATTATTGTTAATTTTTTTTTAAATCTAGAATGATTAAGCCATTCACGAAAATAAAAACGTGATAGTGTTATTTACGCCCATATGGTAGCAAAGAATATAAACAAACATTTACCAACTCTGATACACTTGAAATTCTTTAGTGTCTGTAGTAGCATATTCGTAATCAATACATTTTTCTTTATGTCTATGTCTCATAAACTGAGATGAGTACAAATGAGACTTGCAAATAATTTATATTATTGCTTGTAAAAAAAAGTATGTTGATGTTGTATTTGATTCAATAATTACATCAATGAGCAAAGTTCAATTTCTACTTACGAAGTAAAAAATTAAATTTTATTTTATTTATGTTCGGAAATCTATTTTGTATATACTTTCTTGGAATTAAAACAAAACAAAAATTATTATAAAATATAAATATTTGTATAAATTAATAGATACATACAAATTTATAAAATGATAAAAAAGATTTAGAGAATGTAACGATATCATAAAAACAGGAATACTGTTTGATGCCCTGCCTATCTTGCCGTTCATAACACTGCACTATTTACTTCCACAATGTTGGGAAAAGTTCAGAAGAACTCATCACACATTGTTTTGGCAAAATCCAAAATGAATATTATCTTTATACTGTACCATCTACAAATTGTTTTAAACTAAAACATATTTTATTGGAAATTTAAATATAAAATACATTCTTTGTGCTTGATTACAATTTAGTGACAGATATTACGATACATATTTAGCAAAGTACAAATTAGAAAAAACACTTCACTATCTTATAAATAAGACATCATCATCACAATCAGTGATGCATCATAGCATAAATTCCAATAACCGGCCCAATATCTTCTCAAAATACCCAATCTTGGCATATTAATATCTCATATGGGATCTGTGGATTCCGTGGTGGACATGTCAAAATTCTTCAACTTTCTATGAACACATGTATGTTCTATTAGATATATATCAAAAAAATTAGAAGGCTGTGGCAAAAGGATTGGTATGTGTCTCTTCTAAGAGGTTTAATAGAAGCCTTTTTATTATGAGCAATTCAAATATTTTAATATGTAACATAATAATATAATTACCTAATTCATGTAAAATTTACTGTGTTCTTTCTGTACATTGCTCCGATATAGATGAGAGTAATTCTAGAATACAAGAACACCACAATATCTAATTCATTATTATTCTTGTATGTTGAGTTGAATAACTTTTATAATAAATTTTTGTACATGACCTACAGCAGAGGTGTTTTTCTTTCTGTTCACGATATCCCATTATAATATATTCAAAGAAACACAGTTGCAATGCAATTGAACTGATTGCTGGTTTTACTTAATTAATTTACAATATTTACGATAACATAACCACAATTCGTACAACTTTTGACAAATATACTTCTTCAATATGATCGTTTGTTTGTCTGTGATTTGCACATGATGCCAGGACGATATTTCGTCATTCATTAAGGGAAATTAAATTATTTTTCCACTTTTGAAAAGGCACAATTATTAATTATAAAGAGGTTTGTCGATTTTTAAACTATTTATACTTGTTTGACGATATACAAACAATAATTAAATATTTATAGTAATGAATCTATGTGGTAAACAAACAGACCTAAATTTGAAAAATTATTTGTAACGCATGTGCAGTTTGGACAATACTCCAATAACACGGCATAGCACCATATGTTTTATTTCACAATGTTGGAGCGAAGTTTTCCTTGTCTACACGCGATATAGTAGTATTATATATATATGTGTCTAACCGTCAAACGTCATATTGATATAGTAATCTGACATTTTCGTTTAATTATTTTGATTTTTTTAGTAATTTTCAGATAGTCGTCGATAAAGTAGTGTATACTAACTCGCAATAATGACTATTATTCCCTCGAGCTGAGTTACTCCCTCGCCGCTTACGCGGCTCGGTTCGTAAATTCAGCTCTCGGGAATAATAACTATCATTATTGACTCGTTGTATAAACTACTATTATACGAGTCAAAAATGACAGTTATTATTCCCGAGAGCCGAATTTATGAACCGAGCCGCGAAGCAGCGAGGGAGTAACTCGGCTCGAGGGAATAATAGTCATTATTGCGAGTTAGTATACACTACTTTATCTACGACTAACTGGAAATTACTAAAAAAATCGAAATAATTAAACGAAAATGTCAGATTACTATATCAATATGACGTTTGACGGTTAGACAGTTAGTAAAATGGCCGAATGCAGGGAATAATGGTAACGTTATGTCTCATTATTCCCCGGTCGCATTTCATTATTCCCTCCGGGTATTATGAGTGTTATTATTAACCAATAGTGATTAATATAATACGTACTTTATTATTTTGTCGTCGATAAAATGTATTATTTTCAAAAAGTAAAATTGCACATATTAAAGTTGTTATATATCGTAAATTAGTTTAATTTCGTCATTTTTCAGCAATTTTACAGCTTCATAAGAATGTGTCATACCAGCTGCCGCGGTCCCTGTATAATTACCGCAAGTTTAAGCTACCTCTTACTTTTATGTATTTTTTCCATTATTAAACTTAAAGTTCCTATAATAATTATTATTATTACATACATGCAAATAATGACTTTGTTTGCTGAATATATAAAGTTACGTCGGCAAGCTGTCAAGCTAAGAGTTTAGTTACTTGGTACCACTCCTCAACAAACGACATATTTTGTGTCTTAAATAAATATCAGTGGCTACTGAACCATAGTTTGTTTCTGCGCCAAACTGTAGGTTTACAACAAGAAAACACGAAAATATACAAAATTGATAAAAATGTTACTTAGTCCCTTTCTGAAATAAACGATTAAATTCGTATACTCTCTCCTATATGATTAAACATTTGAAAAACAAAAATTAAATACGTTCTTATTGTTACAGGCTTTGGTAAAGAATTCCAGGAACAACCAGTCAACACGACAGTACAAGAAGGTCGGCCGGTAGTGTTGCCCTGCAAAATTCATTCCTTTCCGAGTGGTGTAGCAACTTGGATACAAAACAACCTAACTCTACCTCAAATAGCAAGGTATATTATTTTGTATATTTTAATCAGCAAGTAAAAAAGCAGAATATTAAACTTATTTCAAATTGCCAGAAATTTCGAAAAATAATAAGCAAACGTACATAATGGGCAAACCTACGTAGTGAAAGCCACTAGTAATGACATAGCTATAACTAACATTATCTTTACTTGATTCTTAGGCATTTTGATTGTTACACTTGTATACGTGTATGTATTATATATACATTAAAATTTTTTCAACGCATCTTCTGAAACTGTTCGGCCGGTTACACACTGGGCGATTTTTACCGCGGCGGTAAATTTGCCGTCGCCGTCGTTCTGCTAGTGGCGCGAAAAAATAAATGGGAGTTTACACATTGGGCGGTAAAAATATCAGGCGGAAGATTTGCCGCCGACGGTAGCTGTGCAGCCGTCGACTGCCACTGGCGTTGTCGGCAGTTTAGCCGCTGCTGTATAGTCAGTGGCGCATGCGAATATATCGCCTCTTTCACATTGAGCGGATTTTTACCGCGTGAACAGTCCAATTTGTGTTGAGGTTATTTGTTTTTTAAATTGAATATAGTTGAAAAATCCCAACATGAGTGAAGTAGGGATCGATAACGATCTTCTGATTTCGTCGATTGAAGCGAGACCAGTGTTATGGGATAAAACTTTGGACATTTTTAAAGATAGAGATGCCACGAGGAATGCTTGGAAACAAGTATGCTCGGAAATTCGAAACGACTTTGACGAACTCGAAGATGAAGAAAAAAATGCATTTGGTAAGTATACAATTTCATTTATTTATTTCATTTATTCCCAATTATATATATTTTCATAATAATCTAGATAGTATAAATAATAGATAATAAGACTAACTTTATAGATAATAATAGAAATAATAATGTAATATATAGATTTTCATGTTTAATGTTGTACAAATGTTAGCTTATATCTTAGACCATCGCCAAGGAACACTTCCAACAGTAGATACAAAATATTTGCATAGGATGTTCCTTACATTGTTTGCATTCAGACCTCCTCGTGTTGTTGTTTCGCGTTTAATATCTTCGATCCCTGTGATCGACATTGTGTCCTCAACCAAATATCCGTCTCTATCTCTAACATAATTGTGGAGGATAGCACAAGCTTTAATCAGATTTATCGCAAAATCTGGCTGAACATTGAGTGGCCTATGAAATATTCGCCATTTATTGCTAAGTATTCCAAATGCACACTCAATGTATCTTCTTGCTCTAGACAATCGATAATTAAATATTCTTTTTTCAACTGTTAAATGTGTTCCTCCGTAAGGCCTAAGTAAATATTTGTGCAGTCCAAAAGCTGCATCGCCTATCAAAAAATAAGACACCTTCGGACTTTCAGTGCCAGGTAGACACTTCTCATCGGGCAAATTTTGCGAATTACTTTCTATTGATCTCCGTAACTGAGTTTTTTTTTAAATCGAAGAGTCACAATCTTTTCCATAACTTCCAATATTAACGTAAATAAAGCGGTATTTTGAATCCGCAATGCCCATTAATACGATTGAATTGTATTCTTTATAGTTAAAATATCCACTTGCTGTTGATTCCCATACGTTTGTAGTGATTGCTTGTATACATTCTTGTTTCATTACTACCCATATGGCTTGACAAACATCCTTTACAATTTTTTGTATAGTTGAGATTCCTAGTCTGTAGGAATAATGAAGTTCGGTAAATGTGCATCCACTAGCCAAATACCTGAAAAAATACGTACATAAGTTTTTATTTGATTAAAACCAGCAACACCATGCTTCAATACATAGCTATTGGCCACATATTCTACCTCAAAGCAATTCCATGTATCTTATTAATCGCAAGCCAATTATTAAGTTTATATTTCTTTGTAGGTAAAGAAGTATTGAGAAGATGGAAAAATTTACGAGACGCATTCGTTAAAGCTGAGAAAAAGGTCAAAGAGGGTAAAGCCAGTGGCTCTAAAGCTACAAAAAACCGGAAATACATATTCCATAACGAACTCCGATTTTTGAAGAAAGTCTATACTCAAAGGGAGACAGCAGATAGCTACAACGTTCACAATGAAAACAATGAAGAGGACATAACAGATGATCTTGTTGAAGTGTCTACTCTTAACAAAGAAGTCGATAAAACCACCGCTTCTAGATCCTCACCAAAAACAAGGAAGCATAAAAAACTTGATGAAATTGATTTGAAGACCTTGAAGGCACTAGACACACCTCAAGAACAACCAAATTGTCAAATGTCATTTTTCCAAAGCCTGCTGCCACATACACAAAACTTTAATGAGAATGAACTGCTTGACTTCAAAATGGGCGTTCTTCAAGTGATTTCTAACATTAAAAGTAAACGTACGACAGTCCCACCACCTGTACATTTCCAGTATCCCAACCAACCAACTTATTACTATCCACAACATCAATCATATCCACATCCAACAGCGTCATCGACACCCTTGACCTCACAAAATCTGAGTCAACAATCTTTTACTACAACGACAAATAACCCAACTTCAGTGCCTGCTCCACCGGCTCAGCTACAGTCGAGTGCTCAAGAGAAAAAAAAGGACCAACCTGTAACTCGATATTATGAAAGTTTTTTGCAACACAACAGTGACGAGGGCAGTGAGAGAAGCTGTTCAGTCAACTCTGCATCTTCGTCAATGACTTATTATGATTTTTCTTAATATGTATTTAGAAGAAACTGAAATGAAATAAATTAAATGCTTATTATTAAAATTTGAAAACTACTTACCTCAACGTAACTGCCAACATTTCCACAGGTTGAATAAAATTCCTCAACTCGGTATCTTCCCTTTGAATACTATCTTTTAGCTTCCCAAGCAATTCGTCAAATGACAAGACGGACATCCGAAAATAATTAAAAAACTTGGTGTCGTCATTCCTCAAATCTTCAAATAAGGTGTGAAGGGCTCCAAATTCTGTTCTCTTTTGGTTGATTTCATGAATCCAAATTAAACGATTTTTTCTTTTCTTATTCTTCCGGCGACGAAAAAGTAATAAAGCAATAACTTGTTGCCGGTTCATTTATATTTTTCAAAATAACTATTTAAATTTTAATCACAATAATTAAGCGCAAATAAAATACATGAACAAAAAATCTCAGGGAAGTAAAACAAAGGTGCAGAGTCACGTTCAACAAGTGATTTCTGTTGTTGCTAAGCGGCACTTGTACCGCTAATAAGCAGCGGCACTTTTACCGCTGAATGTGTAAACATTTCAAATTTTGTCGGCGGCGACGGCAAATTTACCGCCGCGGTAAAAATCGCCCAGTGTGTAACCGGCCTTACGTTCTATGAAATTTTAGTACCTGCCAAATGCTAGTTTGACCATTTGATGTAAGAATTTTTGATTAAATATTAAAATTAATCTCTCCTTATCTAGTGCTATTAAGTAGCTGGCCATACCTAAATTCAAATATTTACATATGAACGTGATACATATAGAAATAAAAAATATGATTTATTAAATATAGATATATGTTAGGCTAGGGGCAGAATGTAATTTACGAGCAACTTACAAAACCCGTTTATTTTGTCACAAACTAACCTTTCGGCAACTGTAGGCTACCTATTTGTATCGTATAGGTTTTAATGGGTCTTGCTCATCAACTAAACAATTGCATCATAACAGTCAGTAGCATTCGGAGGAACGGCATTGCTTCGTTTAGTATCTTGGTATGTGACATAAGGCCGTATCAGATTTAGAAGAACATCAATGCTCTTGACACTCGCTCGAAGTAACTTATAATTTATAACACGTTTTGGAATGACTCGTAACTTTCATGCAACTTATAAAATTCTCCTTTTCGCAAATGTTGATTTGTGCGGGAATGCACTAAGGAAAAGAAAAAAAATTAAGAGAAGGAAGGGATATTGGGCTTATTTTTGTTTATTAGCTCAAGAGCATACACTTAACTCGACGAAGTCCAATAGTAACACATATTTATTAGTTGCTTGTGTGCGCACATCTAATGACAAATCAAACTGTTGCGTAACAGTTGCCCAAACGAAAATTGCATGTCTGGCGCCTAGCCTTAGAG
This sequence comes from Amphimallon solstitiale, assembly GCA_963170755.1. NCBI lineage: Eukaryota > Metazoa > Arthropoda > Insecta > Coleoptera > Scarabaeidae > Amphimallon > Amphimallon solstitiale. The sequence continues at coordinate 37,367,397 of OY720681.1, read as the reverse complement.
TTGTCCTGACCAATAAAGGCATTTAACCATAAAACAGAAAATTAAAATGTGTGTGTTGGATTGGTGATAAGGCACGATATCAACAATAATTTACTTCCTCAGTTAAAGACGCCACGAACGAACCCGGGCCTTCAAAAATAAGCGCGTCAGAAGATTGTAACACCTTTGCTTAATTGAATGATTTCAAGAGGTATCAATAATGAGATGATTTAAAAATATTATAATGTCGGTCTCTTATAGTTACTACATTTTTTTCCAATAATTAGAGAAACTATCCAAATTGGTGTCTGTTTTCAGTTTGTTCACCGGCTACATCTCAGCAATTCATCGAATAACCTTGCAGCAAACATCTTATTAACAATAATGACCAAGAGAATTACAGCCAAAATAGTTTTAAGTTTTTACCATAGGTACCAATTTAATTTCATATTAAAGATAGGTTAAAATACCAACAAAATACAAAAGACGTTTTTATATTATTATTGTATTTAACACTTTTTAATTCACAATACAATAAATACAATTGAATTATTGCTTAATGCGAACTACATTTGAAAGTATCTATATAGAAAGATCTGATACATTTCAAAAATAATATATAACCTCAAAAGATTGTTGTCGCAATTGGTTTTCAATTTTGATATTATAGCTGATATTAATACTTGTTGGATTTCGATTTCGAAGTTAACGTTTTTTGTCAAGATTTATTCTTGCGTAATTTACCATTTTTTGAGTAAATTACCATGGTAATTCTCAAAAGGGCGGTGATTTACCACGGTAATTTACCAAAAACGTAAATTACGGCAGTTTTACATCACTGCTTGTTTTATAAAGACTCAAGAAACTATTAACGATACACTGATGTTTGTTTAAAACTATAAACTATCTTGAATGTATTTATTTTATTTGCCAGATTTATATTTTGATATATACATATATATTTTAATTTCTGATACGAAAGTAGAAAGAGGAAAGGAGCGCGACGAAATAAACTAAAGATAAACATAAGCGAGGCTGCCAAGACAGTACACTCGACAAACGTTTCCTGTGAAATGTAAGGCGTGAGGGTCCCCGACACTGCGTTGCTCTTTCACCACTGTTCGCAAGCAGGCATCGCTGCATATTATAAGGTCATCTTCTGCATTGGCCAGAAGTATAAACCGAAATTAAAATTTGACGACTACGGTATATGTTTAGTATATTACAGCTTGCATCTTTACGCAAACATCCACACACTAATACTTTAAAAAAAGATGAAACTAAGTCTTGTTAAATAAAATATACTATTATGTGCATAAAACTCTTCTAATTTATATGTAAATATATTTTTATCAGTGGCAATTGTGTATTTTAAATAAATACACTTCATACTAATTAGTCTAGTTATTATTTATTAAAAATACTTCTAATTTTTGTTGCGTCTATTTCAGCTTATCTTAGAATTTGCCATTTTATTGAGCAATTAAGCTAAATATGTATATATACAACAAACAAAACCGCAAAACGAACTCATTACAAGACTAACCTTGACATTTGTAATATAAATCATACATGATTGTGTTAACCATTTGTTCTGAAATAATTGGTTAAATATGCGTTTATGCATTATTTTTTTTTTATTTATTAACTACTATCACCTATTTTTTTGCTTTCCCATTTCCTTAATATTAATTTAGGTAAAAGTGATAGAAGTATTTTTATTATATTTATACTGAAATGTATTGGATGATGCATTCAAAACAAACTGTTTTGCAGAATGTAGCATAACGCTACATCCGAACTTTTTCTCTCTGTCGTTCTAATATTAGTGTAGGCAATTTATGGCGGTTATATTGTACAGTTGCTAAAAGCAGAAATATTACTAATTAGTTATTATAAAATTAACTTATAAAAGAAGCAGATTACATTTTAATAAACTAGAAATTATTATGTATTATACAGTCTATCTTTACTTACATATATAACTTAATTTTACTAAAGATATATCTGTCTTTCTTCTAGTTTCAATAAAATATATTATTTTTATATAATTTTATTTGCGGCATCACCTAATGTGGCCTCAATTACTTAAAGTCAAATCTATGTGTAAATTCAATGAGTAAATCCAATTAAATAATGGACAACGTATTTATTACGAAATAAATAACATTAATTTGTTTACCAGGAATATTTTAATGCTTATTAACCAACATGTAGATAGAAAACCAATGTAAACAAAAAATATCTTATACAAAGATGTCACCTAAGACGCATTTTTCCACGACCTTATTGCTCTCATAACTATCAGAAATGTTCACAAAAAGAAAAAACAAGTCATATTCCTGACATTTTAATATTGTATGTACAATTCATTTAATTTACTTACTTCATTCAGAGCCTTCTCTATCTGTTGGTGAAAGACGCGATGGAGCTGAATTATTTTGTTCTCTACAACTCTCCCCTTTCGGGTATCTAATTCAACTTACTGCCTTTATCGTTGTTGTCCATTTTACTTCTTCCTGGCAAGTATTTCACCATATTTCACTTTAACTTCTAATTTATACTTTATACATATTTCTCGCCATTCTGTCATTGTCTATCATTGTTATGTAAGAAACCCATCTGAATTATACTATTTCAACTGTTGTGTATTAGTATTATATCCAATTATTCCCTGAATGTTTCGTATTTTATTCTTTCCTCAAAATTTCATTTTCAGATCTATTACATCGGATTTTCAGAATATTAAATAATATTCCTATTTTCTACAATCTTTCCTTTATTCTTTACCATTTTTTTTAATATAATAGTAAGTAGGAGGGATGTTCAATTGAAGCTTATCTTTGGTCAGCTTGACATTGGAAACAATTTTAATCACCCAACTGACGTTTTGTAATATTAGTACAGTTTGTAAGTTTCTGTAGCTTATAGGGATTTGAAAGCAATTTTAACCATTGTGACTTTGAATGGCATTTGTTGTCAAACACCTACGAAGTGTGATCAGCATTCTATCATTTATGTGATGTGTGCTGATGGTTTTCAACCATTGCAAATTCATAGGCGAAGGTATGGAAAAGCATGCAAAAATATCTGAGTACGAAGGAATGATGTCGCAAATTTAAGAATGACAAATTGGATACGAATTACAAGCCATGACCAGGTGCATTGTATACTACATCAACAGATAACAATCCACAGCTTAATACATAGATTACTCAACTTTCCTTTAAACACTGACAACTACAAAAAAGAAAAAGATATTTTAAAAACTATAGCATTAAATAATGGTTATAGCACACAACTCATTGACAGAATGATTGAAAAGAAACAAAAAAAGATCCTTATAAAAAATTTTTACATTGAACAAACTCAACATACAAACAACAAGCGGTTTCATTCTCTTAACTATATTCCAGGTCTTAGCAGCAGAGTTTCTAACGAATTAAAAAAGTTAGGTTTAAATATTATCCAAGTGAACAAAGTAAATTTAGGAAAAATCTTAGTCAATAACAAAGAAAAAGCAAAATTGTGTGACAAATCAGGTGTTTATGAGGTAGGTTGCAGTGATTGTGACGCAATCTACATTGGCCAAACAGGCAGACCCGTACAAGATCGCATTAATGAACATAAAAAATCAATTTTAAACAATAATAAAAATACCGGCTTTGCTGAACATTGCATAGACCTTGTACATGTATTTTATACCAATAATTATAAATTATTACATAATAGTTATAAAGGAAGGAAATTAGATTTATTAGAAATTCTAGAAATTAAAAAAGCTACAACAGCAAATAAACATGTCACAAACACACAACTGGACTTCATAAACACCCCCATTATTGACACTGTACTTAAGACACTAGCCCATACATATAAATAGGTATTGGTAACTTTCTTATTTAGTTTAAGTCTGTAAACTCTTCGTTAATGACCTAGAGGTCGAAACACGTGTCAGAGAACAATAAATCTGTCCTTAAGTGAAACAATATAACCAAGTGTTTTATTCGTTTAATATTCAACAGATAACATTATTACATGCGTGAAAGCCCCGACTAAAAAGAGTGTCTCTACGTAAGGGGTTCATCAAAGACGAATTAAAAAATTTTAGACCTATTGCTCTAATTTCAAACATCTCCAAAGTTATAGAAAAGATCATATGCAAAAGAATACTTAGTTTTCTAATGAAATATAATATAATGACCAACAACCAGAATGGATACATCACTGGACGATCTACCTTTAGAGCAGCGTATCAGCTCCTACAAGATATAATCAATGGCATAAATGATGGGAAATCGGTCTGTTCGATATTCATCGACCTCTCGAGGGCGTTCGACAGTGTGCACCATCCGACACTACTATATAAAATGGAAAAAATGGGCTTCCGAGGTACAGTGTTGCGGTGGTTTGAATCCTACTTGAGTGAGAGAAGACAGTGTGTTGTTTTGAATAGTAGCACTGGTAGGGAAATAAAGTCACAATGGGCGCAGTTTACCTTGGGTGTACCACAGGGGTGTGTGTTGGCCCCAATGCTCTTTATTTTATATGTCAACGATCTTCCTGATATCACTGGAGATCTAACAATTCTATATGCCGATGATACAATGGCATTTTAATGCCACCTAAAATGTTTTATACCAATGAGTTAAAATTTATAATCACATTCCATCCACAATCAGTGATTTAGGTATATACGAGGTAAGATCAAAAACTACGGTGAATGAATTTTGAGAGCCGACACTGCTGATGATATATGCATTTCATGTCAATTGTGCGATAGCCTGATCCGTTGTGACAGACCGTGTCGAGTGTGAATACGATCTAACTTGTTAGTCAGTATCCAGAGTCGATAGAGTGAGGCCGTGTTTATCGTCTTGTCGCGTATCATGGATTTCGAACAACGCGTTAACATTAAATTTTGCTTTAAGTTGAAAAAACCTGCCAAAGGGGCTCATGAAATGTTAAAGTCGGTGTATGGGGATAATGTGGTGACTCTGAAGACTGTTTACAAATGGTATGAGCGATTTAAAAACGGACATGAGTCGGTTGAAGACGAGCAACGATCGGGACGTCCATCGACCTCAAAAACACACGAAAACGTGCAAAATGTGGCACAAATTGTTCGTGCAAACAGAAGAATCACTATTCGAGAGCTTGCTGAAGAACTTAATATCTCTTACGGGTCTGTGCAAAGTATTTTAACCGATAATTTGCACATGAGAGTGAGTGCCAAATTTGTTCCCCGACTTTTGACTGACGAACAGAAGGCAAATCGTGTTTCAGTTTGCACGGAATTGAAGGACCGTCTTCAAGCAGATCCGGACTTTATAGCCAAAATTGTAACTGGGGATGAAAGTGTTGGGTCTATGGCTATGACCCTGAGACGAAAATGCAGAGCTCCCAATGGAAAACCCCTAACTCCCCTCGTCTTAAAAAGGCACATCAATCAAAATCGCAAATCAAGACAATGCTCATTGTTTTTTTCGATAGTGAGGCCATAGTGCGGTCAGAGTTCGTTCCAAGGGGAACAACCGTAAACTCTGAATTTTACAAAGGCCTACTGCAACGTTTGAGAAACGATATTCGAAGAAAGAGACCAGAAAAATGGGCCAATGGCTTCCTTCTGCACCACGATAACGCGCCGTGTCACACGTCGCTTCTGGTTCGCGAGTTTTTGGCCAAGAAAAATCTTCCTGTGTGTTCACATCCGCCTTACTCACCAGATTTGGCACCATGCGATTTCTGGCTCTTCCCAAAAATTAAAACTGTGCTAAAAGGAAAACGTTTCGATACCATTCCCGACATTGAGATAGCCACGAAAGAGCAGCTGAAAGCCCTTCCGAAAGAAGCGTTCCAGAAATGTTTCCAGTCATGAATTCAACGTTGGGACAAGTGCATTTTTAGCCAAGGAGAGTACTTTGAAGGAGATTAATTCCATTTTCATGTAAACCTATTATTTTACTTATAATAAAATTATTCACCGTAGTTTTTGATCATACCTCGTATAATAATAATATAGACATAAACTAAAACAATACCTAATAGGTGAAGCTTTGTATAATGTTAAAGATTTTTTTTCAAAACCGGTGCAGCTTAATTTGGTGCACTAAAACAATCGTTTGTTATTTTGTTTTGAGTTTGTTACTTGTTAGTATTATTAATATTTTATATATACATTACATTCATGTTTGTATTTGTATGTTGACGTGTTCTACGCTTTGCATAATGGAATAAAAATCTATCTATCTATCTATCATCATCTGTTATCTGATGCTCAAAAATGCTTACAATTGAGCTTATTTGCAGCACCTCGTGGAGTACAGTTAAAATAGTTATCAATAATTTCTGACGACGGAACTTGGTGTCATTATATTGAACTATTTATTAGTAAGTCTAACACTAATGATATGGAACCATTTAAATTTCCCACAGTCAAATAAGTTAAAGCACACCTAAGGCTAGGTGTTGTTGACATTCTTTTCCACAATGAACGACCCTAGCTCATATAGTTTAAAGAAGCCAGAGTAAATATAAATGCAAACTCATGCAGTGGTACTTTGAACAAGCTTGATCAAGTAATAGACAAGAACATTTAAGGAAACTTTCACCGGGTGTCATTTTGCTTTACGACAATGCACAGTGGTTTCAGCGTACAATCGTACAAAGCGTGGACATTCACTTCTAACGATGAATTACGATGTAACTACATGACATTGAAATTGTGGTTTATAGTATTGGAATAGGGTAACGCACCCAGTTATTGGCACTTTAAGGATGTGACTCGATAAAAATAACTCTGATTTTCACAAGCAAAAGATAAAAATTTTGGAAACTTTTATTCTGGGTGGTGTAATGTTCTCCCTTTCCTATGATACAAATATTGTTAACTGTACTTTGCGTGTTTATACGCGAAATTGGTTTTAATTAAAAAACAGGGAAAGTACTAGTTATTGGCACTTGCCTGTAGTTATTGGCACCCGCATGGCTGTAGTCATTGGCACCCAACTGCAGTTATTGGCCCGCGTCTTGCTGTAATTATTGGCATCCCTCTCAGAGTAATGGAATAAATAAAAAAGGGTCAAAATCATTTGAAATAAACGTTTTAATAATAACAGTTTTAAATAAAAATATTTATCATATGAGCGAAAAAGGTGTCTTAGGCTTTCTTTGGCATACATTGCACAAATAATGAGGTGTGTACAAATCTTTTTGCAGAAGGCATTTGTAATGGTACATTCTCCTACAATTTCTACATTGAACTCCAAAATTTGCTAGTGTTGCATTTTTAGTGCACATAAAGCACAATCCCTTATTCCGGATGATGTTATCCTCAGGAAGGCTCATTTGGGTTTTGCGTATTACCCCTTTGCTTACGTTACTTGCACTTGGAGAATCAGGCTGGGTTGGTGTAGTGGAAGTTTTGACTTGCGAAGCTTCTTCGTTTTCTGTCAATAACACTGTTAAGTTTCTGACGTGTGTTGGCCTCTTAGTTGCTTTAGTTACTTTGCTCTTCATTTCCCTCTTTATTCTATTTTCTTCTTTCTTCTTCTCTTTTTCTCGCTTAACTTCTTCCTTTTCTTCATGAATTTTTTTCCACCCACTGGATGTTATCACGTATGGCATTCTTTCGGTTTTGCGCTGAAACTTTCGTTCTGGTGACAATTGCCATACCAATGCCTCCCGTAACCCGCGATCTACACCTTCCACGTCTATATACGGTACCGTTGGATCAGCATTTTCTTCATTCTCGGAAATATGGTGCTGTCCATTTTCAAATTCTAGGTTTTCTGCGAATGTCGCAAGATCATTATCGTCGGAATTTGGTTTCGTTAAAGTGTGGCTTACTTTTTCAACTTGGTCTTGGGTTAGTAGATTATCCCCGAATACTATTTCCATACCCCGAATATTTTCTTCAGTTAAATATGGTACAGGCGGTTCATACCCACCTGCACATCGCGCTTCGCAATGAGGGTCATTATTCTGATGTGACTCATAGTCTTCATCAACACACTGCACAGTAATATGGGAATCATCTATGCCAGAACTCCATGATTCAGCAGCTTCAAATTTTTGGATTTTTAAAAATACTTTCACAAGCAACTGAAAATCTTCACTTTTATCATTTTTTTCCCTGTATTCGATAAACCGTTTTATTTGGTTTAATTTTTCTTGTCCAACAATAGAAACAAAGTCATCATATGTCAGTTCGCAACTTTCCATTACATTCCGGTACCGACAGCTGTAGCTGGCCCTGTTTGTTTCTTTCCAATACATTTTGAAAAGTCAATGGATTTGTCATTCCAGGGGTATAATCCGCATGCTTTGAAGCCGTTACAAATTGAAGAACTGTGTAGTGACCCCAAGGCATCTTTTAGTATTGGCGCAAAATGAACTTTTGTCAATCCATCGAATGGATTATTTCTTCGCCATTTCAGAACTGCACGTTTCCACGCATTCTTCAGAGGTTTAAAGCAGGAAACATCTGCTGGTTGAAGAATTCGTGTAGCATTTGGATATAATGCAACGAGTATTATTTGAAGCCTGGTACAAATGGTACTTAGTTCATAGGTCATATGAGTTTTGTGACCATCCACAAAAAGAATGACGGGAAACTGAATTCCGTTTTTGCAAAGATGGGGATGAAGTATGTTTGAAATATATTCCGAAAATAATTCGGATTTCATCCAGCCATTGTCGCTTGTGCCTATGCCCCACTCGCCAGGGACACTTTTAGCAACAGCAGCAGGAAGCCTCTTATAGGGGTAAATAATCATCGATGGAGTAACTGAGCCGGCAGCTGAGAAGATGAACATCACAGTAATATTGGCCTTTGCTGTTCCTTGATCCACTTGATAAACATTTTTAGCTCCACGGGGAGCGACAACCTTATCTTCCTTAGGACAAAATAGAAAACAAGTTTCATCCCCATTGAACACTCTGGTTGGATCCCGCAATATATCAAAATAATGTTTCTCCTTCAAATAGTTTTCGATGTTGGAAAACCAGTTTTTTATGTCCCTTTCAGAAACGCAGCTGCTAGCTTTAGTTACCGCTTCTGGAGTTCTCAGTGTCAAGTTGGGATGACGCTTAAAGAAAGCTTCATACCAATGCCTTCCAGGTTGGTTTTCCTTGAAAGGAGTCTTTCGTGGATTGGCATCCAAGAAAGTTTTCACTGAAGACAGAATATCATCCCTCCTCCTCGGGAAACCTTTTCTGTAGCTATCAATGATCCACACCTCCAAGACAGCTTCCTCATGTCTTGTCAAATATGTTGATGGCCCGTGTCCTATTTTTTTGAATTTGTCACTTAATCTATGTTGAAGGGTTTGTCTTGGAATTTCATATTTTCTTGCGGCTTGTTTCTTGGGCATTCCATTCTCAATGTCCGTTACAGCACTCTGGAGGGCTTCCTCTGTATATCTTTTTTTGTATTTACTATCACTTTTGACTTTTGGCATTGTAAACAATCTGAAAGTGAACAATGCAATGTACACTTCACACAATACCCATTGCTCTTCATAATTCTTCGCGAAAGTTTAATGATTAATTTTGAGATAGATACGTACCACCACTGGTGCCAATAACTACATCTCACCAATAATTCAGAAGTTTTAGTTATTGGCACCAGTGCCAATAATTGCTCGCGGCACTTCTCCAGGGCCTACTAATCGGCACCCTTGTATTTAAAAAAACCGATGCAAATAATACGCATAAAGAACAGATACATTGACTAGACAGTATTCTTTTATGAGGCATTACAGAAAAGAGCTGTTTTAATGGGAGAATCACTAGTAACGCACGTCGAAATCTTGCTACCACTCTTAAGAAAACGTTAAGAAACTTACCTTAAACGATGTAGTCAACAGTCACAAACTAACTTCTGCAGCCATTTGCAAATATAAAACCGACGCTTACATTACCCACAAGCAAGAGTACGCCATCTATCAAATAACGTATTGATTTATAACTGATAGTTACCTCCTTTTCTTATAAAACAGTGAAAATATTCAAAGTGCCAATAACTGGGGCTGTGCCAACTACTGGGACACTTACCCTACTTAGTTTATAATTCAGCATGGTATGTATTTGTAAATAATTAACAATTTATTGACATTATATTTTCATTAAATGTAAGTAAATGTTGTTATATGTCTTACTCTCGCAAAAATAATAATATACCATCTACCTATTCTATTGAGGACAACCGGCTTAGGCGGGTGGACAGCATAAAGGACCTTGGCGTGTTCTTTGACACACATTTGAACTTCTCCAGTCATATATATTTCATTTGCAATTCGGCTTCAATGGCTTTGGGCTTTGTTTTGCGCAGTTGTAAGTTTTTTAAAAATCTACTGCCTCTGAAGGCTTTGTATTTCAGTTTTGTCGTCAGTAAGCTGGAATATGCATCACAAGTATGGTCACCTCAGTACATATATCTACAACTAGCCATTGAGAGAGTGCAGCGACGATTCCTGAAATACTTATCTTTCAAGGATATGGGAATTTATCCGGAACATGGCATCGATTACAATCTCTTGCTGCGAGCACATGACCTCCAATCACTGCGGGATCGCCGAGAGTTTCATGGTGCTCGCTTCATATGGAAGCTATGTAATGGAACAATTGATTGCCACATCTCCTATCATGCTTGAATTTTTACACTCCCAGGATTTCCTCTCGCTCCTCCTCCACGTTTTGGTTGCCCTTTTCGAGGACTAATCTTCTTCGGGGATCGCCACTGGTCACCATGTGTCGTGCTGCAAACTTACATTATGATGATATATTTTTTGTTTCCAATTCAGCAAGTAATACATAATTCTGCAACTCTATAGATAAATATATGTATATATGTAGTTGTAAATTATTTATGTTACAAATTAGAATATGATTGATTTGTATTTTATTAATGTAGGTTAACTTCTTTGTCCTCTGTAATTGGTTTGTTACTGTTGGACTGAATAAATTATTTTTATTATTATTATTATTATTAAAAGAGAAAATAAGTAAAAGAGCAACCAATAATAAAACATCGTTAACAAAGTAAAAAATAATATTCATATACTAAATACTTAGCAATTCTGACACTTCTTTTGACAACACATACTTCTTCTAGTAGGTAGTTTTGTTAGAGTTATAATACATGGATCTGAATTAAGAAAAAGGTGTTACTTACTCTACGTGACATTTTCTCGTGCCATTGAGCCTATATAAAGAGTTTATAATTTTTGTTCATGGCTTCTGCCGCCTCTTCAGATAACTCCAAAATTCACGAATTGCACTTCGAATGGGTTGAACACCCACCGTATTCACCAGATCATCTCTCAGCGCTTGGAGGATAGCAATTATCACCGAACGAGAAGATCATCGCATAGGTAAACGCCTAATTTGCGAAGCAAGATGCCAACTAGTATTTGGAAGGGTTAAAGAGGTTATAAACCATCGCTGGGAAAAGTGTATAGACTTAAAAGGAGATAATGTTGAAAAATAAAACTACATTTGACTGAAAAAGTGCTTGTTTCTATGTTAGGCTCAAAACATTTTGGACTACCCTCGTATGTAGTTATGTACAATAATTCCTACAATCGAGAGTAGAATTTAATCATGAAATTTTGCACTAAAAGCATCAGCGCAATCTCATAGCGAAATAACATTATTTTCCAATAATTATTCATACTAATTAACGTCGCTAGAAGATATTTTAAAAATCTGCTTCGCACTCTCGATCAGCATTTATACATAAGTGAGGATGACATTTTTAGAGGTGCATACTCCAACTCTTCAAAATTGAAAATTGTCTGCAAGATTGAATTACAAAATTATAACATACGTTCAGGAGATTTTCTTAAATGGGGAACTGCTTGATCGGTATATTTTAGGCGATGATGGGATAAAACTTTCGCGTCTCTAATTTGTATCTGGTTTGGAATGTTTAGTGACCTAAGTCTAAGGAGTAGCGAGATATTAGCGATGAAAGTTACGACTGCGCATTTATGTGTACTAATATTGATCTTATTGTTATTACACGAGATATGAACCGTGTCTAAATCTGTTTGCAAAGCTTCGCAATCAGAAATTAATACACTGGAATTCCAGGCGAGGCGATAAAAATAGAAGCAAAAATGAGATGTGGGCACCTTACCACTTTCAGATACGCATTTTTTTTATGCTTTCGTCCTCTTTATAAACCCTTGGGGAATGCATAATTTGCAACAACGAAAATGTGAATAACTGGTACTCGATAAGAGGAAAAGTGTTAGTAAGAATAGGTTTTATACTAACACTGTTAGAAAAAACCAACTTTGAAAAAAACTTTCTGTAAAATCGTTCTCGAGTTCAATTTTTAGTATATTTCTATTCTTTAGATATTTGAAAACTTATTAGTTGACGTGATTTTGAAAAAATTCGTTGTTTTCATCGAACATCCGATCTACCTATTTCACTAAAAACCAAACAGATTTTCCGAGAAAAATTATATTTTTATATATACTGGTATTGATAGCTTTAAACGTTTGGTCACTATCGTGGTCACATACAGATAGACAGAAGACTCACACACACTTATGTAAAATTTGAGGCGATCATGGCATAATTAAATAAATATTACTTTGGTGTCATATGTTATTGACTTCTATTTATTTTGTGTATTATAAATACAGACCGGACACGAAAGGTTGATGACTCATCGCCCATGGGCGCACTATTGAAATGATGTATTTTTAAAGAGGTTTTAATTTTATTTATATAATTGGACAACAAGTGCGTGGTGATCTATAAAATACAAAATACGTTATTATTTGTTCATTTTCTAGTCCAAGTCAAATAAGGAGTATTAATATTTACTAGAAATACTTTCTCAAGGTTCTCTTCTGTAAGTTTTGTTCTCTCTGATTGAAGTACATCCTTGTAGATAGAAAACATCCTTTCTACATCGCAACTGGTTATAGGTGCGTCCTGGAAATATTCTTTTATTTCAGCGTATTTAGCAGTTAGATTTTGTGTCATTGTCCCCATACACAATTGCCGCAATGTTATTAAATCAGGATTTCTATTAAAAACTGTGTCTAACTTTTGCCGAAGGCCACATCCGAAGTCACTTGGAATACTTTTGAAATTACTAATAGCTACATCTAATGTGGTTAATCCATCTTTTAATTTGAAATTTCGATTTTCAAAATATGTGATTAGTTTAGGCAAATTTCCAAAGTGTTCATGAAGGAATAACAACTGATTTTTTAAATATGGGAATTGTGTTACTTTCTTGCACTCAGAAATACTTCGAGCATCGTCATTTAAACATGTAACGAAATTTTGTAAACCATCGATATTCTTTGCATAAAAACTAGTAGCTTCTCACCATGTTCCCCATCTAGTTATTACTGGCGAGGGAGGCAGTGACAAAGATGGAAGTTTTTCCCTGTAAAAAGCCACTCTCGATGGTGCTTTTCTGAAAACGTTTTTAAAAGCGGATACAATTCTATCAACTTTCGGATAGGTGTCTCTGATATATTCACAGTTTCTGTGGAGAGCATGTGCTACAGAAGTAATATGCAATATACAGCATATAAGGATATGTTTACTTTAATAGTCTGCCTGTTCTTAACATATTTGCAGTACTGTAACTAACAAATAAAATATTTGTCCCTGCACCTGTTAAAAATGTCAGCTTTCAACGAGTCCAGTTTCTCTGTATGTTTTAACGATGCTAAGTGACGTTGTACATGTGCTTTTTGGGCATTCTGTAACGATATTTTACAGAGTTTGCAATAAATTTCGGAATCACTGACAATGGAAGACATACAGTCAATATGACCCTTAATCCAACTCGCCATTGTTTCATGATGCTATTCTCGACGTTCTTATATATCATAGTAACATAAACAATGTTTTAGATCTAAATAAATGATAACTAAAAATATATGTGTATGTTTTTGAGACTTAACGAAATCCAGTCCACTTACGTCAAGATAATTGGAAGAAGTAGATTCAATGAAACTGTAAAAACATATCTAACAATAAATGGAATAAAATAATAAATAGAAATCTTAAAATCTAAACACTTAAAAAGTGAAAAATTCTTTATATGTTTTTGAAAAATGAAATATGTATATACATAAAATTCTAAAACATTGCGAACCACAACAGTATACAGTACGAAGAATAAAAAAAGCATAGCTGGAAAAGACCCCACAAACCTGACATATTTTGGGAGTTTCCATAGTAAGGCAGCTTAAGGAATTCTTCTATGGGGTGGATCAGACGCCACACAGATTTTTTTTTTTTTACAACTGAAACAAGCATTCAGAGCAGTAGTTGTATTAAATTCAACAACGAATTGATTAAATGTATTTAGAACTTTAAATATACTTACTTCCCTGGCCGTCCTAATACATCCTTTATAGTTTGTTCCACATTCACCTCACACATAAATATCTAACGCATATTAAAAAGCACAATTGTGAGACCCGTATTAAGAATAATTATGTGATCCCTTACCATCGAGTGGGCTGTGCGCAGACAGGATTTGGTTATATGGCTGTAGAATTTTTGCCATCTTGTTTGAAGACGCTGCCTCCAAAGGCAGATCCTTCTGTCCAGTAGTATCTAATCCATGGTCGAATACTTCGAGCAGAACTACTCAGGTTGCATCTAGTCTCTCTCTCTTTTTAATTACCCGTTTTTGGGTTTCTTTTTTTATATACTCGTATTTTATTTATACTTAAATTTTAACCTTCGCTTTTTTCTTTTTTTCATATATTGTCGATTAATTTATTTGTAGGTATTATATTTTTTATCTACTAATATATACAGTGACAATTTCTGATACTGTATACCTGCCTATTTGTGCCTGTATAGTATCTTGAAATAAATTTAAACGAAATAAATTGATAATGAAATTAATTGAATATAACGAAATTATTATTTTAAAATTAATTCTTATTTATTAAGTTTAGGTTTACAGTACTATGTTTCAATTTTTATATAGTAAATATACACCCAATAAATTTGTCATACGTTCAGCAGTATGAATTACTTTCATTATGACCCATGCGAAAGTGCAAGAAGAGATGTGTAAGAAAAAGAAATTTCTCATCTTATTTACCGACAAATTTAGAACATTATTCTAAAAATGGGGCATTCAAATAACTTCCTATTTTGCGTATTATATATATCGTATTTTGATAAACAGTAATAAATTATTATTATTTACGTTTATCTTAAATTAATAATTCATTTGTAATTTTATGTATATTGAAAATTCCAAAGCTGTATTAATATTTCTAAACCAATTTCATTAAACTTTCAGATATGTTCCTCTTCCTTCGGGAACCCTACTAATTACGAGTACTCATTCCTCAGACACTGGATCATACAGGTATGGCATACTTTAATTGTAACATATAGTGGTAATAGGCACCTATGTTTACGATCACATGCTGTAGAATATTCTTAATTTAATACACGAAACTGAAATACGAAATTTTGGTTCTCCTTTTTTAAATTTACACAAGTTCTTTCTTGGGTATTCAGTTTGGACGAATAAGATTTGATATATAAACTTTATCTCAATTTTTAATGTTTTACTACATACATGTTTACCTAAAATATAAAGTAGGAGAAATATGTGTTGATCTCTATATTCCTTGCTACTCTGTCATTCTATGAATCAAATCAATATTTCAGTCATGAGAAATACTGGAATTTTGCTTAAAATCAAGTAATTTTTAACATATAAATTGTGATGTTTTATGTGTGTTTAATTGTTGTCTATCCATTTGGTTTAGAATTAATTACTAAAAACAATATCTAAACTATTGGAAGAATTTGAATAGTTATAATTCAAAAATTTTCAATCCAAAAAAAAATAAATAGGAGTTTTCTAAATTTATTAATATAATAATATATACAGGATGGTTGGTTTTTCATTGCCCAGCCTATATCAGCTTTATTATCAAAAATTCAAAAAGGAGGAAAATGTTTTTTTATCTCGAAATGGTCTGTTATATTGCATCATTAGTAATCTTTCATAGCCTACTGATTTTTAGCAGCGATAATCAACTTTAATTTCTTAAATGGAACACCCTATATATTTTTGCGGGATATGATTCTAAATACATTTCTTTTTATAACGATGTATAACAAGTAGGGAGCTGCCTTTAAATTATGCCTAATAATGGGAAAAACGAAATTATAGTTCGTTTCGTAAAAATCTTACATTTCGCCGAGAAGGGTAAGAAATTAAACCACCTAGAGGCCCTAGAAATATTCAAATGCTCCCGCAATTCAGATATTATATTGCTTAACGATCAGACTGATTTGATATAACACTTCTGTTTACCTGTTGTACTTAGGTTATTTAATTTTACCATTTTACTGTAGTCAAATTTCTATTTTTTGGTTTTCCCTATAATTATCATTTTATTGTCGCCAAATTTCTAATTTCTGGTTTTCCCTATAATTATCATTTTATTGTCGCCAAATTTCTAATTTCTGATTTTCCCTATAATTAACTAATAGTTATTACAATGTATTGTATATTATTCCTTGTATCCCCCCTACTATTGTATATTATTCCTTGTATCCCCCCTACTTTATAATTACCGCCTAACACCAAATTTTTAGCATACATTTTGTGTGTCATTTGTAGTACAGTGTTCGTTAATGGCCATGTTGGTCGAAACCGCGGTCACACATTTGGATTAATATAGTGATATAACAAAGTATAAGTGTTTTGTTATTTTGAAATTATAGTAGTCGACTGTGATATTCTGTTGTTTATACCTGTAAATATTTGACAATTAACATGGGCTTCACAAACAGTGAAAAAGTTGATATGCTGTGCTGTTTTCACAGATCAAACAACAATAAACGTCAGGCTGCTATCTTGTATCAAAATTTATATCCTGACAGAAGACAACCTCACGTAAATACTTTTCAAAATTTAGAAAATTCTCTGCGGTTAACTGGCACCTTTTCAAGGCGTATAAATAATATTCAAAATGGACGAGGAAACAACTACGGTAATGAAGTTGTTATTTTAGCTTACTTTAGAGCAAATCCAAGAACTTCTACAAGACAAGCAGCATTTGATTTGAATATTCCAAGACACGAAATTATGAATGTTTT
Source organism: Amphimallon solstitiale (assembly GCA_963170755.1). Taxonomy (NCBI): domain Eukaryota; kingdom Metazoa; phylum Arthropoda; class Insecta; order Coleoptera; family Scarabaeidae; genus Amphimallon; species Amphimallon solstitiale. Next base: position 37,350,291 of record OY720681.1, on the reverse strand, counting down.
AAAATCGTACAAACTAAAGCCTTTTAAATTAAATTTAGTCCAAACATTACATGCTAATGATCCCAACAACAGAATAATATTTTGTGAATGGCTCGTGAATGTGGGAAGACATTATTTAAATAATATCATTTGGACAGACGAATCTAATTTTCACAGAAATGGAATTTTTAATGAAAAGAAGCGAAGGTTTACATCGTCCCAGTAATGTGTAACTGGGACGATGTAAACCTTCGCGTAATTGTTGAAGCTCGTACGCAAGTGCGATTTTCAATTAATGTATGGGTAGGGATAGTCGGCAATGAAATTTTGGGGCCATATTTTTACGATGGAACATTGACTCAGAACCGATATTTATTATGTTTACAAAATGAATTTCAAGACTACATAGACAATCTCCCATTAGCTTTAAGACGAAACTTATGGTTCCAACATGACGGCGCCCCACCTCATAATGGAGCTGCAGTAACAAATTATCTACAAAATGAATTTGGTCAAAACTGGATCGGCAACCCAGGACCAATTTTGTGGCCTGCCAGATCGCTTGATTTATCAATTCTTGATTTTTTTGTATGGGGTTTTTTGAAAAACCAAGTTTATAATACTCCTTCTCAAAATCTTCAGGAACTGAAGAATAAAATTACCACAGCTTGCTTGCTAATTACACCTGCAATGCTGCAAAACGCCAGGAGGAACATAATTACGCGAGCCGACAAATGTTTAGAATGTAATGGTGGACAATTTCAACAATTATTATAAGGCAAATTACTTACTATTTAGTATTTCATTTTTTTTTATTTATAATAGAAATAACAAATTTTAGTTTTCCATACTTTTTCTTATTATTTCGTTTCCGTAGATAATTGCTACACATATGCCAACTTGTGACGTATCATAATAAACAGAATTTAATGAGGATTCACTTTTATAGAAAATATACAGGGTGTTCCATTTAAGAAATTATGAAAGATTACTAATGATGCAATATGATAGAATAGACCATTTTGAGATAAAAAAAACATTTTCCTCAAACATTTTTTTGAATTTTTGATAATAAAGCTGATATATGCTGGACAATGAAAAACCAACCACAATATGTTGAAATCCTTAGCCAAATATACAAGAAATGTAATTAAACTAATCTGTCATCATGATTTAGGGGCTATATTGATTAAATAGTAATTAATAACAAAAGTGATCATTAGGAAAGCAAGTCAGTTAACTATAATATTGGAAAAACTTTGATTTGACAAAAACGACTTTCAGCAACATTACAAGGCAACATTACCGAACTATATGTTTAGTAGAAAACATACAAATATGCAAATGCGAATTTTGTAAAAAAAATGTGAAAATGTAAACATTTAGGCATAGAACAGCCGCTTTTAGCTGGGTGGTTTCATCAATATATCCAAATTTATCTTGGACAGCATTTAATTCCACTATACAAATAATATCGACGCGAATTGTGTAATTAAAAGGGGAAATGTAAACAAAAGCAGTAGAGCAGTCGCATAGCATGCATGTAGATTGATCAGAAGATCTAGATTTATCTTAGACGACATCTAACCTTATCGCACAAATAATACTGCCTGTGTGGCAAAGATGTTATGCAGAATTGTGTAAATCAAATTAAATGTTTAAATTTTTAAATGTTTATATTTTCACTTTTAATTACACAATTCGCGGTTGTCATTAAACACATAGGTCGGCATTGTTGCCTTGTAATGTTGAAGGATGGCGTTTTTGATAAATCAAAGGTTTTCGAATGATTCTACTTAATTTGCTTAAAGGTAATTTTTGTAATTAATAAATCAATATTGCCACTAAGTCATCATGACAGATTGATCTAATTACATTTCTTGTATATTTGGCTAAGAATTTTAATATATATACATATATACGAGGTTTTGTCTATACATTTCGGCGAATGGTCTAATATATCGGTACTCGTAAAACAAGTAAACATGCATAGACATGTCTGGACCTGTTCTCTGTTGGGGATTGCACGAGGATACACAGAAGTATTACTATTGCATTTATTTCAACAGAGTGTTGCGAAGAGTGTGCATCGAAAGGCCATAGAGCAAGGACACAACAGTAAGTTCAACTACAAATTGGGTAACACGACGACGAAAATGTGTGTACTACGATTCGCGTTGGCAAGAAATCGGTGGAGGACGAACCGCGTTCGAGCCTGCCATCCTCAAGCAGGACACCGGAAAACATTGAATGTGTGCAAGTGTTGCTAGCAAAAGTTCGACAATTGACTCTACGATTAAAATCCAAAGAAGTGGATATTGGGAAAGACAGTGAGAGCCATCCTCTATGAAGATTTGATTAAACGCAAGATTTGTTCACGATCTGTGCCGCACGTCCTAACATACTAGCAAAAAGTAAGACGTTTTGACACCAGTGGCGATTTCATTGACATGTATGACCGACATCCGTCCTTTCGAATCAATGGAAAGGCCAAATAGTGAATGCCGCATTCGTCCAAGAGGTTCTCAAACGTTTTTTGCATGGGGGATCGGAAATAGGATGTTACAATGCACCATCGCATACGAGCATCCTTGTACGCCAATTTTTAACTCGGCGTGGTGTGACTGTTTTGTAACACCCACCCTACACTACAGATCTTGCTTCTGCTGACTTTCTTCTATTCCAACTTACAGAGACCTTTGCGAACGTCGAGATGGAGATTCAGAACCGTGTGACAGTTATTCTGAAAACGGTTCCAAGAAAAGACTTTTCCAACAGTTTTCAAAAGCAAAAACGTTGTAAGAAGTGTGTTTTGTGTCTCGTGGCGACTACTTCGAATTCCAATAAAAATGTTTCCAATTTTATTCTGTTTTTGTGTTTTTATTATGCAATTCACCAAATTTTATAGACAAATCTATGTATACAAGATCTAATATAATCAGTTCAGACTCAGTGGCAAAAAATAAAACTTTTAACTGTATTTACGTAATTTAACATGAAATATGTCACTACTATTCAAAATCGATATTTTCATTAATTACAGTTGTAACGTAATGAATCCAGTGCTTAAAAACAAGGCAAGAGAAAGTGGCGTAGGATGGTTGACGGTTACACCACTACCTCTACAATCTCCCAATGCCCTTGTAACTCCCCCAATATTTCTACCTCTAGGCATTCGCCTTAATGTAACTGCTCTGGTCGGAGAAAATGTGAACCTCTACTGTGCGGCTGATGGTTGGCCGCTTCCCTCTATACACTGGATTAAAGGCAATTACTAACGTACTTCCATCCACGACATTCACCTTAAAAACTTCTTCAACTTTTCAGAGACGAGTTCGATACCGCTGGGAAACTCATCTGTTCTAACTTTGTGGAACGCTACAGCTGAAACTACGGGTAAATATACATGCGTTGCTTGGAATCGCTTAGATACTATAAAACAGGTAAGTTTACGTAAGAGTTTACACGTACTAATGTATAATACACGCACTCTAAATGTGATTTAGTAGTTATTTCAAAGGGAGAGGGAACACCTTGAGGGTGTATTCAGAATGTTCAAATAAGAAAAATAAACATATAGGGGAACCTGGCCTAAAATGACATACCACTTTGTTTTTGCCTTATCATGTCTTTATTTGTTAACGTAGAAACTAAAAACAAATGCCATCCTCTCACAAAAAGTGGGTATAAACGAAAACATAAACAAAAAATAATAAAACAAAAAATTTTTCATAAAAAAATATAACAAAAATTATTGAACGTGTGTCATTTTGCACAAGTTGCCTTGGTTAAAATGACATAGGAAAAAATAATTGCACAATTCGCACACAAACTGCTTTTGATTTCTTGGAACATCTGTAAAATCACAGTGGGCCCATCTGGAGCAATGTAGACACCTAATCCAAAATTCTACGGATCTGGAGTGCAAGTATAACTCGTTGCAATATATACACGGGGGGTTATCCTCATCTTCTTCTATTACTTCTCCCCCTATTTCTTCTTCTGGTTCGATTAGCGGTAAAATGTTCTTCTTCGCTCTTTTACCTGCTCGCCGTTGCTCAATAGCCTTCTTTCCTCCTTCTTTTGGTTTAATTTCTTCAATGAGAGGCGTGCTTGTAAGTACATGAGTACCTTGATGACCATTTCGTCTTCTTCCAGATGGTTGACGTTCTGAACAGCTTGGTAAAGGATAAACATCAGACGGTTGAAATTGTATTTCAATACCGCTTCCTTTCTCGATTTTTAGTGGTTTCTGGCCCTTCATCAAGTTTTGGCGATGGTGTTATATTTTGTCTGGATACAAGTCCATCATGGATTTCAAAAGCAGCTTCATGTTCTGTTGGTTGCAAAAACTCTTTTTGGGTGGTGTTCTCATCATGGTCTCCACGAGGTTCTTCTCTAACCAACATCAGTTACAGCTGCCGGACTGAATAAATGATCGGGGAAAATATCAGGATTTAGCGGCCAAATACCGGTGTTTCTAAATCCGTTTACAGCAGTTTGATGAGTGGCGGCTTTGCCATATGCTTTTGTAAATAAACTTGCCACTTGGTATTGTGTCACGCTCCTTCCTGGATTGCATTTGATCCATTTTGTTTCTTCTTGGTCGTAGTATGTCTTCATTGGACCAAAGAAGCCCGCATCTAAAAGCTGTAGCCTATGCGTTCAATGAGGCGGTAATCAAAGCATAATAATCCCGTTCTCGTTTGCGTACTTGAGAACATGGATACTTTTGTGAGTACCGTGTCCATCGACGATTAATAAAACTTTTTTTTCAAGAGTTACATCTGAGAATTTTTTAAAGTGATTCATCCACCTCAAAAAACATTTGAAGTCATCCACCCGGTTTCTTGCTGTACTTGAGGTTTGTTAAAAGACTGAGCTCTAGCCAGAGACGTTGGCTCAGGTTTTCGTAGTGATATATCTGGATGCCTGTCTAAATCCACGCAACCAATCTCACTCTGCTATCTTGGAAGTTCTGTTGAATCGATGCTGCAGGCCTTTGTTTTCTGCCAATTGGTAGGCCAAAGAACGAATATCGTCACAACACAACCCGAATAGGCGAGATTCCAAAGTTTTTAAATATTCGATTCTATCAAGGCTCTTTCGAGCTCCAAAGAGAAAATTGTTTGATATCGGCCACAAACAATAAACAAGTAACGAATACTGAAAAGGCTAACCCCCTTTCAGTATTCATTACTTAGTCATTTTACGCCAAAGAGTAGCTTGAGGTATGTACATTAAATGTCTTGGATGCTTTAAACCATCCCATTTCATTGTTTCCTACAGCTTGAAGTGCCCTTTGCATCTGCTGCGAGTCCCATAATTGGCGAGTAGATTTTCTTTTATACTTGCCCACCATACTGCAACTCAAAACAAAATTATCATGACATTGATGACATGGCTAAAGTTTTACACTGACTTGGGTAAAATGACATAGTGTGTTATTTTACCCAAGTGGTCAACATGCCATTTTCATTTTATCCTAGTAGGCTTGTTTTCATTCGTTGATGTAGTACATTAACTAATTTTGTGGTTGCAAAATTTCGCTATTTCCGTACTCATAAACAGCAAGCTTTCATGTATTCTTACTTTCAATATTATACTTCAATATTTTCATGCCGATTTTAATAAGAACATGCAATTAACAAAAAAATTTGAGACCTACCTAGTATGTCATTTTAGGCCAGTTTCCCCTATATTAAAGTATGATTCTCAACCGTAATTGACATAGTCACGGTAGTTCTCTGTTCTAATTTAGTCGGGTAGCATTGGAATCTAAATAATTAGCAGAGGTTAGACATTTTAATTTGTCAATATTTTAGTAATCTGCGTAAAATTTCTTTAGTCATTGTTATTTATTTGCTTCATGTAAATTTAATAAATGAGAATCAAGAAGAATTGGTTGTTTTTCATGTTTGGCCTTCTGAATATGTCCATATAATAAATAATTGTTCTTCTTCCTGAAACACGTTGTCGCGTTGTATAATGTTTTCATAAAAAATTAAATTTTTGGAATAGCTATAATTTTTAAAAATTTACAAACTTACTGTCAATACAATATTATTTGCCATTCTTCCGCTAATATACAACTGTATGAGTTAGTTAAAAAATTAAAAAGTGGTAAATACGTTTTACCTTATAGTAAGTATAGTATCTCCAATACAGACGACCAATATTCTTTAAGGTTTTATAGACACGAATAACACAGTAGATGACAATAGACATAGACTAGTTGCAAAATTACAGCCACAATACACACAAAGTAAATAGGTAAACAACTCTTCGGTATGCGTGACGCGCAACATGGCCGCTTCCCGTCCATCGTTCAGAGATAAGAGGCAACCTATACTATTTTATAAAGTATAAACCTTGTATTACAACTTCTATGCTAGTGCCAATAGCTGGGTTTTGGCCCTTGGAACTTAGTGGAGAAATGAATATGACCCTCAGGCTAAAAAAATTAGAGACCCCTGATTTACACAATTGATTTACGATTTCTCTGTTTCACACGGATTAAATTCGTGAATAATTTTAATCGTCTGCGACGTGAATCACCCCTTGCATGACTTTTTCAATTAAATTGAATTTAAGATTTGGTTCGTTCCATCTTGTTAATGTATTTCTTGCTTTTCGAGTTCTTTTTTAGTTGTCAATTTATCATCAAATTTATCACGGCATAATAAAAGTTTTTCAGCAGCTGATATATTCGTGTTGAATAAATTCATATATGAAACAGCGAATGGACATTTTGATAGCGAAAAATTTCTTCTTCTTCTTCTTCTTCTACTACTTAGAGATCTGTCGATCTGTTAATTCTGAAGTTACCCCTGCGTCTTTTCCTGAGAGGTAGATAGCCATCTAGCTATTTCTCCATCTCTTAGGTGGCCTTCCGATAGGTCTGTAGCCGGGCGGGTTGTTCTCTAGGACTATCTTCGGAAGTCTGTTCTCGTCCATCCGTCTTACATGGCTGTACAACTGCCTCTTACGTTGTCTTCCCCATCTCACAATGTCTTGTATGTCGCATTGTTGCTCTGGAAAAACTGTGGTTTTTAATTGGCACAGTCGTTTTAAACAAGGAAGGGAATCACTTGAAGATGACCCACGGCCGGGGCGGCCTATCGAAGTGGTCATTCCAGAACTTGTTAAAAAAGTAAGAAAATGAATAATGGAAGGTGTTCGGCTAAAGAAACACAACTCGCAGGAACATGGAGTATCTGATACAACCATTTTTAAAATTCTTCATGATCATCTTGGCATGACTAAGGTCAGCGGAAAATGGGTGCCAAGAATGCTCACGCCGCGGCGTTCGAGTTTGCGAAAGACACCTCTCAAAAGATCGAAATCGTTATCAAGAAAAGCTATTGAACTGTTAGTTTCATCTCGATTCGTATAACTAACTCACCATAGTTTGAGTGAATATTCAACGGAAGACGACGAAAGTATCAGTAATTTTGATTGTGAAAACTCTGATACTGAATAGTTCTTAATTTGGTAATTTGAGTGTTAATACATTTTTTACACATTATGATTACACGTTTATACTACTTGTTGGTTATTTATGAGCATCCTTCAAGCATTTCCTACCCTTTTCCTGAGAAATTTAATATAACATTCGTTGTCAGTGACCCAAAAAACCCTCATTAGTCAAAGTTGGTGACAAAGACTTCTTTGAAAAATGTATCCGCCACCTTGTTTTCAGATAATTTAACACCAGATTCGTTACCAGGCACCCGAAAAACCCCCTTAAATTAAATTTGACGATAATCAAATGATTTTTTAAGAAACATTTTCCGCCATTTTTAATCCGCCATCTTGTTTTTAGATAATTTTACACCAGATTCGTTACCAGGCACCCGAAAAACTCCCTTAAATTAAATTTGACGATAATCAAATGATTTTTTAAGAAACATTTTCCGCCATTTTGAATCCGTCATCTTGTTTTTAGATAATTTGACACCAGATTCGTTATCAGCGACCCGAAAAATCCCCTTAAATTAAATTTGACGATAATCAAATGATTTCTTAGAAACATTTTCCGCCATTTTGAATCCGCCATCTTGTTTTTGGATGATTTGACTCCGGATTCGTTATCAGCAACCAGACAAATATAGAGATACACAACCTTGGATTTGTAGAATGAAAACTTCTAGTTTTGGCCAGTTTTTCAGGATTTTATCCCACTGTGCGCCGCCGCAAAAACAACATTACGTGGAAGATTCTCGTGCATCTTTGTACGAGGTAGGCGCCATAAATTCTCGGCCTGATATACAAAAAAGAAACGTGGAACAATATAAGAATTTTTATTTTTCAATGTGATCTCCCCTAACTTCTATACATTTATTAGAACAATTAATTAATAATTCTATACCCTTGTAAAAATAATAAGTTTTTCCGTCAAAATGTTTAATAACAGCTGCTTGCTACTCACTGTCGTCCTTAAAACTACGGCCTTGAGGCCTTTTTTTAAATTAGGAAACAAAACAAAAATCACAAGGAGCCATATCCGGACTATACGGTGGATGTTCCAATTCCTGATAGCCACATTCGCGGATGGTAGCTTGTGAAATGGCGGCAGTATGGACGGGATCATTGTCGTGCAATAATCGCACACCTTTTGTCAATTTTCCACGACGTTTTGCACGAATACTGTCCCTTAATTTATGCAATAAAGACGCATAATATGTGCCGTTCACACTTGTATTGCGCTCTTTAAAGTCAATTAGCAAAATGCTCTCACAATCCCAGAACATTGTGACTATCACCTTTTTCGTTGATTGAACGACTTTCGCCTTTCTGGGACGAGGTTCATCAGGTCGCCGCCATTCCATGGACTCCCTTTTCGATAGAGGATCATAAAACAGAACCATTGTTTCATCCTCTGTGACAGTGGACTCCAAAATCGGTTTTGGGTCGTCTCCACACGTGTTTAAAAACAACTGCACACATTCGACTCGACGTTCACGTTGGAGAGCAGAAAGAAGTCACGGTATCCATCTAGCACTAATTTTATTCATACTCAAATGGTCATAGAGAATTCGGCGAACGGTTGTTTCGGAAATGTTTGTTATCACTGCTAATTCCATCACTTTCAAACGGCGATCTTCTAGCACTAAATGTTCAATAATTGAAATTTGTTGAGGCGTTATCACTTCAATTGATCGACCCGATCTATCAGCATCTTCCAGGGATTCTTGCCCCAAGCGAAAACATTTTCTCCACTTTTTTACAGTTGAATACGAAGGAGATGAATCACCGTAAACGCCGTCTAAACATTGTTTAATGCGATAAGGTGTATGCCCTTCTTTTGTTAAAAATTTAATGACCGCGCGGTACTCAATTTTCGTTACTTCAGACATTTTTGTGCGCTAGTCACGTTGGTTGGCTGGTTACTAAAAACTACCAGGCTGCGAACCGTCATATTTATAGTATACACCTCGCGTATATGCATGCATGACGTGACGGAGTTTAAACATGTTTAAACCTGTAAAGCCTGTCGGGCCGAGAATTTATGGCGCCTACCTCGTACCTCTATAATGTCGGCAGGGATGGTGTATTGATACGAATTGTTACTGGGGATGAAACTTGGGTCTAAGCAAGACTCCCCGAAAGGTGTCCTGCTCCCGCACGACAATGCTCTCGTCCACAAGAGTCGTGTTGCGCTAGCTGTCCTCACCCGCCCTGGTCCAGACGTGGCATCTAGCAATTTTACCTGTTTTCTAAAATGGAGGTGCGTGGGAAGAAATGTACAAGCAATAAAGAAGTACAGAACGCAGTTTAGGCGTATTTTTCAGACAAAGATAAAACTTTTTGTTTTTGATAACACACACACAAGCTAATTGAAAGAACTGGAAAATGTATTAGGTTTGCAGGAGAATATATTGGCCAAGAAAAATAATTTGTATTTTTCTTTTTCCTATTCCACGACATAAAAACGTTTCCTCGTTAGTCTGCGCTTTGTGTGTAAGTTGCATTTACTACAATTAAAATGGTACAGTACATCTGAACTGTTTAAATATTTATTCTTTTTCATTTTGCAAAAACATATGTAGTTTTTTTTTATTTATTTAGATGAGATGTAAGTTTTGTCGTACTCATTTATTATTATATTTATTTATTTATGGAAATGCAGATACATGTTTCCTTTGTCAAGTTTTCGGGGCCAAATTACAAATGTTAAATTCGACATCGGCAATAAAAATGCAAAAGAGATCGCATTTTGTGTTGCATGAATGCATAAAATATTCAAATTGATATTTCGATTCTGAAAGGTCAGTGTTTCAATAAATTTTATGATCACATGACGCTCACAAAAGTAATATAAACTGTAATTCAAGTCACATATTTAATTACAAAAGTAAAATTGCAACTTAATCTGCATAGTTTTTCTTATAAAGTATCAACAGCATTATTAGGCAAATTTATTGGAATACGACATACATGTATTCATAAACATTTTTCACTAATTGTTTCAATATGGAAATTAAAGCAATTACTTCACAGTCAATGCCACTGACATACATTACGTAATTACCTATTCTCATGATTATATAGGTTAAAATTTATGTGTCAGACTTATCTATACGAACTTCTATTAAAGGATTTGTTTAAGCCAAACATTACTTATTATAATAAACTATAGTGTTATAACAATTCTGAGAATCTGTATAGATGGCTGTGTTGCTTCATTTCAGAAGCGTTGCGCCCGTGCTTTGATCGTTTTCTGATAACCCTAGATTCGTTCTAATCCGATCGCTTTGATAATATTAATTATATGAATTATTCTGTCTAACATTGTCTGCTTTTCAATTTCTGTTTGGCTTGCAAGTTTTGCACCTGTAAGTAACAGGCGTCGTTTACACTTAGCTTATAAGATGGCTGGCATGTGTTCCAGTAATAGCATAGGACCTGATGTATTCTTGTTTCCTATCCGCTATCCTCTTTTTAATTATTTTTGGCGACCAATATTTCGTAGGTTCTATCAAAAAAATATATTGGTAGGTGTCATTGCTTTTCATTTCAAATACAGGATCAACGACAAATATTATTATTCTGATATGCTTCATTACTTATTTCTAGGAAAATGTCTGACAAAGACAGATCGGTACTGTTATACTGTCTGAACTAACTGTCGTCCAAGCGTACAAATGATGCAAGATAGCAATATTATACGATATTTAGAAACTGATATATTTTCCGATCTGTCAACATAGGTTAATTATGAAAAAAACATCGGATGATTAACTATTATTTTAAGTACATACTTTAAACGATTTTCGATTGTTTTCAGTTTTCCCTTTCATTTAAAGAGATTTTTGAAGTGTAAACTTCTTTGGGCGCGTTGCGCTGATTGTAGGCACTGAACAAGACTGACCGTCACGCTCGGATATGTAACGCTCGTTCGGGTAATGTCGGCTCGAGTCGACTAAGGGAACAAGATAAATATATCATATAGAGGTATTTAATTTCAATTAAATTGAAATTTAAATGAATAAATAAATTCATGTCCCAGAGCAGATGTGAACCGGAGCCGCCTGGGTGAGAGGCCGGCACTTAACCATTATACCAGGCGCGGGGATCGTAAGCGAGTATTCATATCGTCTATTTATATATATACATACGTCCAACCGACCGTTACATGGGAGAGCATGACGCATCAGTCGTATAATACGTTACTGAATATTATACGCGTGTGGACATGTGTAAATGTAATAAATGTGCGAATACGTTTTATTTAATACGTTACTGAATATTATACGCGTGTATTTTGTATTATTAACCTCGCCTTGATGAAGTTTACACTTCTGCTGTGTGGTTTTAAACACACCCATTTTCTTTTTATTTTATATACATACTAACAAAAAATTTGTTCACAACAAAGAAACATTTTATTCTTACCCACTAATATTTTTCCAGCCAAGGAACTATTTTATTAATTCCTAAGAAATATATGTGTGTCAAACTTAACAGTTTTATCATAAAGAAATTATATTTTCGACTTTAAGGAATTTTTAGAATCTCAAGTGCCTGAATTAGGTGGTGTAAATAAAGTTACTGAAAAATAACAAATAACATTCTTGGGGGTATTCAAGTTATATTTGCTACAAAAATACTTTTTATTATATATGTTAACTGGTAATATACTCATTTATTTATATTAAACTACAGATAAACGAAACTATTGCTTGTCTTTCGTATAATATGTGGTCAAATTAACAAAATTGGCCAAGAAACTAGGACATAAAAAATATATTAAAATCTGTGGAAACAGGAGTCACTTGCTGCATATAATTCATTTGCATATATAACGAAATAAAAGGTTTTCTAAATCTATCTAAAATTTACGTTTTCTTTCTTATACATATTTGCCTTGGAATTCATTGTTCGAAGCGAAGGTCATCAGGTTTCGGTCAATGTCCAACCCTGAAATTGCAGTTCTTGTTGCACATTACCTATTTTAGACGTTTGCATAGATTATAATTATTACGCAGATGACTGTTAATGTAATACTCGGTATTGAGATATTGTGAATGGTTTGTTTGTAATTAATTAATATTCAGCATTGTTAGAGGTTGTCGACAAGCTAATATGTAGTTTATTTTTATACACATGTTTATTTATACAGTGTGTGTGAAACAGAGAGCGACAAAATTAAGTAAAAAGCAATTTACCTTTTTCTTATTTATGTAAATATACAAAGTATTTTATTCACTATAAAATGTTTAAATAGGCTGCAATTACAGTAAAGATTTTCTAAAAGAAAGACTTCAATTCAAAAATAATAACTTTAGAAGATTCCTGAAGACATACTTTGTAATACTTCAAAGTATGTCTTTCTAGAGAACATTGCTCTTTGTTATACCAAGTTACAAGAAATATTAGAAGTGAAATTTGTTTTGCTGTTTGCAACAGCATTATTTTATTTTCATTAATATTTCTGTTAATACGGTATTCATAAATATTCTAGCATATTTTTCATTTCATTATGGTTTGTTCTCTTGTATTAGAATTATATATTACTTATACATTTTTATATAAATAAGGATTAAAATAATAATTTATTCAAAAAAATAGTCTGCACTCAGTTTTGTCGATGCCTAGGTATATCAGTATGTATATTTTGATAGTGTTTGTATTTATTTAATTTGTCATCAAATCCATATTGTGTGTGAAAGATAAGGTGTGGGCACCGCACTACTTTCTTATAAGAATATGTTTTCCTAATTTTGTATAGAAAAAAATTTTCAAATTAAATTTTAAATACTTTTATCCACTTAATAAATCTGTCCAAAATACAACATTTGCAACGTATTTGCAAACAACGGCTGGTCCGACTTTTGAAAATGTTAAAATACAATATAAATAAAGTCTAAATACTTTTATACTCTTAGTAAATCTCTCTAAAATTCATAATTTGTGAGATATTTGCAAGAAAATCTGTTCGATAAGAATAAAAGCGCGCCTCTCCTCCGAATTTTGCAATTTCGTTTGTATAAAAATTGATCCAAATCATGCTCGAAATCTGGATAGAATGCATAGTTCGCGAGATATTAAATAAAACTGCTTTCCGATAAATAGAGTCTCTGAAAATGCTTGCACAAGTTACGCTCTGCGTTTTCCAGAAAGACTACAACCACACCGGACAATTTTTAGCAGAATAATCGGAAATTTAGGAAACCATGGAAGCTTCGAACAAAAAAGATCTATCTTAACAATGCTGATATACTTCAAAATAATATTTTACAATATGTTATGAACAATCCAAGGACATCAGTACGTCGAGTGGCTCGAGAAACTGGAATTCCGAACTCTAGTGTTTACAGAACGTTGAGAAAAAACAAATACCACCGATACAAACAAACAATTGTGCAGGGTTTAAGCGATAATGACCATCAGCGAAGATTACAATTTTGTATGTGGTATCTACAAAAATGTGAAGATGATACTGATAATATAATAAAAAACAAAAAAGTAGTCAATAAAAGTTCGTACCAATCAAACCACACCAGAGATTAAAACCAAATAGAACTTGAAATCCTCTTTGGTTTACCAAATGTGGATTTTCAGTAGACCAGTGATGATAGTTAGGTCTATTGAACACTCCGCAGTTGGTAAACCGTGTTTCATCTGTCCAAATTATTTTGCTAGAAAAATCAGTATCATCTTCACATTTTTGTAGACATCACCTGCTAAATTGGAATTGTATAGGTGGTATTTGTTTTTTCTCAACATTCTGTAAACACTAGATTTCGAAATTCCAGTTTCTCGAGCCACTCGACGTACTGATGTATGTACTTGGATTGTTCATAACGTATTGTAGAATATTATTTTGAAGTATATCAGCATTGTTAACTTGATAGATCTTTTTTGTTCGAAGCTTCCATAGTTCACTAAATTTCTGATTATTCTGCTAAAAATTGTCCGGTGTGGTTGTAGTCTTTCCGGAAAACGCTGAGCGTAACTTTTTCAAGCATTTTCAGAGATTCTATTTACTTTGAAATAAACTTCCAACATATACCTTTACTCCATTTGAAAATGTGTGTGCCAATATCAATTTTTATTAATCTCCATGCTCAACGGTAATTAGGTACTTACAGAACGTTCTAAATCTCCCACCAATTTCACTGCACTTTTACATGTAAATAATGACAGAGCTTATTTATCATTTGTTTTACACTACCATTTAATTTCATAGCCAACTAATTTAGTATTAGAGTGGTGAAATTTTATTCAAATGTTCATATCTCTCGTATAAATAAAGGTTTATTAGACATGTTGTACATTATTGAAAAGCTATTTTTAAGGACTATCTAACTAATTAAAAATCCAATATGGCCGGCATAAGAAAAACAAAATATAGCGTTAAGAACTTGGAAACAAATGAAAAATCGGTGGTTACTGTTAACACCAAAAAATTTGTCTTAAAAAAGTATCTGAACAATGTTAGAGTTTATGTCTTCTAATAACCGATATACCAATGGTGAGCATCAAAATCTGAACACACTGTATAGGTAATCTGTAGTTAACTTACGCATTGCAGTTTAGAAATACTCATGTTATTAAACTTTATTCAAGGGTTCAGAATTTTTTTCGACCGCCTCACACTCTTCAACAAAATATCATATTCTTCAAATGCAGCCTATTGTAACATACAATTAGGACACATTTGCATATGTATTATGGATATGGGACTAACCTGAGGTGCCAATGTACGCATTGAATTCTCAATGTGTCATTGGCGTTTCAAGATAGCGAGTGGCAGTTTTGTCATCGTCCTTATTTGAAACACTATCTAAAATATTCCTCCAACACTTTTTTTTTATATTTTCGAGATTAAGATGATTACACTCCGTCTCTGATACTTAATTTTTTCAAGGTGTCGGAAATATTCATGTCGTTTTCTATTAGAGTAATTTTATGAGTCAAATTACATTTTGATCCATCATTTGACTTATGTGTAAGATCTAGAGAGCAAAAAATTAAAACTTATCAGGTAGAAACGAATAATGAAACCGTTTTAAAATGATAGGAGTCGTCCAAGCTGAGTTTGAATGTTCATGGTTCACAGGGCATTTGAAATTGTCGTAGCTTTACCTTTGACCAATCGCTTTACTTTATAAGACCCAATAGCATTAATGCTTGCCAAAAATGTTTTTTTCTGGTTTTCTATTATTCTACCAGCAGCAGTTTTTTTCTTCCGCCGTGACAAATGTCTTGTCCGGTAACAATTGTCTGTAGAGTCCTGTTTCATTGTACAGCTGCTCCAATGTAATACCAAGATCTTCTATTTTATTCTTTGGCTGAATTTTAGATGGATCTACGAGTTTTGGTTGAGAGGACAATTTTTCACCAGAAATTTTCAAAAAGCGAATTCCAAAGCATTGTAGCCAGTGTAGTTTATCATTTTCTCTGATTTGTAAATGAATTAATTCTGCTTATTTCACCAGTTACAATAAAAAAAATATTTTGTTGGTCAAGAAATCTTCTTTAGACATTTTTTTTGCCTTGCTTGCCGACTAAGTATCGCTCACAGCTGTACAAGTTATTTTCTCTTCTTGTTTTATTTTACAAATTCTAGATTTTGTGACACCATATTTTTAAATACGTTTATCCTTTGTGTATTCAATTCTTGAATCACAAGCGACTTTTTTATTGATAAATACTTAAGTTACTATATAAACATGATTAACAACGATATGCCAACTTAGAATGATACACGAAATAAAATACGTAAAACTTATACGACCGGGCTAGTACTGAATACATATGTACAGGGTGTTTCATCGGTTGGGGTATCGCGAATTAAAGTGCCTAAATATAAAAATATCGACTTCAAATTTTAACCACTTATAGAGCTTTTAAACCGCTACCAGCAGGTTAGGTTGTTTTTGATAATATTATTTTAATTAATGCGTAAATTAAAAAAAAACGTATTATCAAAAATTAAAAGTGCTCAAAAAATGTTCAAATTTGAATGGTGATAGGTGGAAATATCACCCATATTAACTTCACAATCAGAATTTTTATAAACGAAACCGTTTGTCAAATAAAGTCAATATTAAATAATGTCGTTTTTCTTACGACAGATTTATGGTACTTAACTTTCTAATTGTGCTGTCCGCAAACAGGTAGTCCTTTTAAATTTATGACGGATAATAAATAAAAATTTATTATAAACTCAACACACAACACTGTAATAAAAAACCCATAAATTCTTCAACGTCCGCAAACAGGTAGTCCTTTTAAATTTATGACGGATAATAAATAAAAATTTATTATAAACTCAACACACAACACTGTAATAAAAAACCCATAAATTCTTCAACGTCTTGCCTTTAATTTTGAAATTATTGTAAAATATTCAATAATTGATTAAGTTTTAATTTTTTTTTCAATTGCATAGTTGATTTTATAGACATATCTTTTTAACACCTGAATTTCAATAAAATCTGAGTACTTTTGATTTTTTGAACGAAGGTTTTTTTTTATTTACGCATTAAATAAAATAATATTATCAAAAACAACCTAACCTACTGGTAACGGTTTAAAAGTTCTATAAGTGGTTAAAATTTGAAGTCGACATTTTTATATTTAGGCACTTTAATTCGCGATACCCCAACCGATGAAACACCCTGTATATGTGCCGGGATATCAACAATTAAATTGGTCAATGGTGGTCATGGATTTTAAAATTATTGTCGTAGCGTGCATCGTACATTTAGGTATGTCATAATTTTTTGAATGTCAAAATCTGTCAAGTTATGTGTTGAAGTTTTCTAATCCTGCACGGTTTTTGAATCATGGTTCTCACCACAGAGCACAAAATTTACATGATTGAAGCCTATTTTCGAACGGGTGTGCTAGTTAATGGAACTTGGGAATACAGTCAACGTTTGTGTTTGGATAATTTTCGAGAGCACTTCCCAGCCGTAGCAGTATTACCGGACAATTTTTATGCATGCCTTACAAATTGTGTTGAAGTGTTTCGCGAAACTGGTTCTGTGACGCATAAAGAAGGTGCTGGTAGACCAAGAGTTCGTACAGAAGAAGTTATTAATGACGTTCGTCAACGTATGGAAGAAGAGCCTACAAACCCTTAAAACGTCTCTCTCAAGAAATTCGGCTTTCTTATGGAACATGCCAAACGATTGTAAGGAAGGACCTGAACATGCATCCATATAAGATACAATCATATCAGGTTCTTTTGTCTGCATACCACCCCAGACGCCTTGCGTACTGCCATTGGTTCGTTAATAATTTAATGAATGACGATCTGCTGAACTTAACTGACGAAGCTTGGTTCCACCTTTCGGGATACATCAATTCTCAGAATGTGCGAATGTGGAGCACTGATAACCCGCATATTTTTATTGAAACGCCACTAAATAAATAAATATTTTTTTGACTGAATTTGTGCAACAGTTAGACGATGATGAACTTCAATACGGTTATTTCCAGCAAGACGGTGCAACAGCACATACTACACGAGAAAAACTTGCTTTTCTCCGCGAGTTTTTTGATGACCGGCTGATAAGTTTTCATACGGAAGTTGAGTTTCCTCCGAGATGATCTTGTTTGACAATTATGGACTATTGTATCTTTCCTTATTTAAAAAATAAGATTTTCGCAAATCCGATACATAATTTGCAAGAACTTGCAACAAAGAATTGTTCGGCAATGTGCAACCATAACGCCAGAAATGCTGCAAAACGCTTTTCACAGCATGAGGAGGCGCGTAAACTTGTGCATTGAACAAAACTGGGGATATTTCCAACAATTATTGTAATTGTAATAAAAACGTTATTTATTTCATAACTTGTAGTTCATTATTATTTTACAGCTGAACTAAGTAGGTAACACATTTGTAGGTTATTGATAATGTCAGTGTAGCTTGACAATGATTGAATTATTTCAAAAGGATGATTTAAACTAAGACAAGCGTTTTACATTCCATGACCAACATTGACCAATTTAATTTTTGATATCATAGTATATTAGACTGTGTTTATGTTTAAGAAAGAGCGACGATGCTAGCAAAGCGAAGAAAATTCCATATGTTGTTGATTTGAATGCAAGAGTTTATATTAGTGTAACAGCGAAATACATGTGGATTTGCAAATGAAATTCATCCATAACCGAAGGTACAGTTTGTTCGCGGTATTACTGTGGCATAGCGTACTTAATATGTTTTTCACGTTGTGCAGGTTTTCTGTTAAGCGATGATTACACTATCGAGGGTCTACTGCATATACATTGCCTTAATTTTTACTTCCTTACACGTACTATAAAGAGGTATTGTTATGAAGAAAATGTTCGACCTCGAAATTTTTGCAGATATTCACGTTTCCGCTTGTTGTCTGTGTTTCAGAAATATATCTGCCAAACTGTTAAAGCTGTCAATATTAAACCGGGTATTTGTAAGTGTAATCTTCCTCTTAAGATCTAATTAGATTTTCAAACAAATTGATAGTTCCGAAAGTTCACTTTAGAGAAAGAATTAAGCCTGAAGGAATTTTTAAAGGATACAAAATTGCTCAAAACCACCGGGAGTAGCACGTTTACGCTTATCTGATAGCAGTTTTTTGCAAATATCTCGTAAATTATGCATTCTATACAGATCTATTAATAGTACCAACGTATTTAGAAATTTTCTAATGTAATATCAGGAGAATGAAGAAAGATTTTAAATATGCGAATATATTTTAGTAAATTACACAGTGAAAAGATGTCGGACATTATTTTTATTAACATAATGCCACAAGTTTCATTTTTGACGAAATTAATGTATCATTTTACTTTCTTATACGTAGTATGAAAATTTTCGACCTCGAGATTTTTGCAGATGTCCACGTTTTGAAGTCCCCTGATACCGAAAAAGTGGTTTTTAAAAAATGTCTCTGTGTGTGTGTGTCTGTGTGTCTGTGTGTCTCTCTCTGTGTGTGTGACCACGATAACGGTCAAGCCGCTGTAGATATCAATTCCAAATTTTGTATTTACGTGTATAATCTCCCTCTTGAGATCTGATTAGTTTTTCAGTAAAATCGGTAGACCGGAAGTAGCAGTTTACTTCAGCGAAAAAATCGAATTTTGCCAATATTTCATCAACTACTAAGTTTTAACAAATTTATAAAGAATTCATACATACTTAAAATTAAAATTCAGTATAATTTTATCTAAAAAGTTTTCCGAAATTCCTACCGGAAGTAGGTCTTCTACTCTTATCAAAAATCAGTTTTTTGCGAATATTTCGCAAGTCATGCCTTTTTGGCTAGTAAGTTACGGATATAAAAGTATTTAGAACATAATTTTCAATATCTTTTGTATAAAAAAAATTTCAAAATTCAGACCGGAAGTACCACTTTTACTTTTATCGAATAGCGATTTTTTGCAAATATGTCGTAAGTTATGCATTCTATATAAATTTATCAAGAGTACAAAAGTATTTAGAACTAGATTTTCAATATTTTTTGTATATATGAAATTTCAAAATTCGGACCGGAAGTAGCACTTTTACTCTTATCGAGGAGCACTTTTTTGATAATATCTTGAAAAGTATGCATTCTATAGAAATTTATTAAGAGAATAGAAGTACTTAGAATAGGATTTTGAATAATTTCTGTAAAAAAAATTCTTAAAATTCTGTAATTTGAAACGCTCATACGTATAAGAAAGTCGTGTGGTGGCCACACCTCATTTTTTAAATCGTGATTACTTCCGGAGATAACGCGCTTCGCTATTTCTCCCTGAACACACTATATAAAAAGGATTTTGTCTCCATTCTCAGCGTATAATAATAAATAAATAAATAAAATAAGCTAATTGAATTAGTTGATATTTATTATACCGCAATCGAGTAGAAACATTCGACTTGATATAAAAAAAAATTAATTCTAATGTTTAGATAAAAAACGCATCATGAACTTGACAAGACGCTTTAGAAATTTATAATGAACAGCTCTTTCCTACGATAACATTCGACTGCATGCACGGTCATTTATAATTAGTTCATTTAATATTAGTATGATATAATTTAATAGAGATAATAAGGAAAGGGAAATGAAACAGACTAATATAATAAAGTTATTATTGAAACCGAATGCCATACTAATAATAATATAATTTTTCATTGAAAGAAATGAACAAATTACGTAAGGTGCTTGTTGACAACAATAAGACGACATATACTGTAATCACAATACTTTTATTAAGTATTTTAATAAATCTCGGCCACTAAAGCTAACAATAGTATGCTGATGTTCACAATTTTTCATATGAATCATTCGTATCAGAACATAAACATTATATAGGTTGAAATTATGTAAACCAATTTGGAAACAGGGTTTCTCAGTCAACTTTTTTAATGAAAATGCCTTGATCGAAAACTCCAACTTAAGCGTGCAAGAGATAATCACTGAGCTAATTGACAACAAAGATTGTAATTGAAAAAGTGAAAGTAACGTTGACGAATCTGAACTTAGAATATAGACATTAAAGATATAAGAGAAGTTTGTGAAAAACTAAGAGATGTAGAAAGTTTCCCTTTTCCATGTAAAAGTGAATTAGATATGTTGAAATTTGAACAAAATTTGAACCGCATGTTTTACAAAGCTTAAAAATTTAAAACAAAACTCAATAGAAAAGTATATCAATATTTGTATATACCGGGATATCAACAATTAAATTGGTCAATGGTGGTCATGGATTTTAAAATTATTGTCGTAGCGTGCATCGTACATTTAGGTATGTCATAATTTTTTGAATGTCAAAATCTGTCAAGTTATTGTGTTGAAGTTTTCTAATCCTGCACGGTTTTTGAATCATGGTTCTCACCACAGAACACAAAATTTACATGATTGAAGCCTATTTTCGAACGGGTGTGCTAGTTAATGGAACTTGGGAATACAATCAACGTTTGTGTTTGGACAATTTTCGATAGCACTTCCCAGCCGTAGCAGTATTACCGGACAATTTTTATGCATGCCTTACAAATTGTGTTGAAGTGTTTCGCGAAACTGGTTCTGTGACGCATAAAAAAGGTGCTGCTAGACCAAGAGTTCGTACAGAAGAAGTTATTAATGACGTTCGTCAACGTATGGAAGAAGAGCCTACAAAACCTTTAAAACGTCTCTCTCAAGAAATTTGGCTTTCTTATGGAACATGCCAAACGATTGTAAAGAAGGACCTGAACATGCATCCATATAAGATGCAATCATATCAAGCTCTTCTGCCTGCAGACCACCCTAGACGCCTTGCGTACTGCCATTGGTTCGTTAATAATTTAATGAATGACGATCTGCTGAACTTAACTTTTTTTTCTGACGAAACTTGGTTCAACCTTTCGGGATACATCAATTCTCAGAATATGCGAATGTGGAGCACTGATAACCCACATATTTTTATTGAAACACCACTACATGCTCAGAAAATAGGTGTTTGGATGGCAGTTTCTCGCAGAAGAATAATTGGGCCAATTTTTTTCAATTTCACCGTCAACGCAGAAAGGTACAGAAATATTTTTTTTACTGAATTTGTGCAACAGTTAGACGATGATGAACTTCAATACGGTGCAAGAGCACATACTACACGAGAAAATCTTGCTTTTCTCCGTGAGTTTTTTGATGACCGGCTGATAAGTTTTCATACGGAAGTTGAGTTTCCTCCGAGATCACCTTGTTTGACAATTATGGACTATTTTACCATTCCTTATTTAAAAAATAAGTTTTTCGCAAATCCGATACATAATTTGCAAGAACTGCAACAAAGAATTGTTCAGCAATGTGCAACCATACCGCCAGATATGCTGCAAAACGCTTTTCACAGCATGAGGAGGCGCGTAAACTTGTGCATTGAACAAAACGGGGGACATTTCCAACAATTATTGTAATTTAGTTTTTCTGGTTAATAAAAACGTTATTTATTTCATAACTTGTAGTTCATTATTATTTTACAGCCGAACTAAGTAGGCAACACATTTGTAGGTTATTGATAATGTCAGTGTAGCTTGACAATGATTGAATTATTTCAAAAGGATGATTTAAAGTAAGACAAGCGTTTTACATTCCATGACCAACATTGACCATTTATTTATTAGTTAAAATAAAACTTTGAAATTCGGACCGTATATATGAGTGATTGGTGGGCTTGTTCAGGTACACTCAGTTTTTCTATAGCACTTCCGGTCAAACCGGATTTCAAAGTTTTATTTTAACTAATAAATAAATGGCGTGCTGATACATGATCTCGTTGACACCCGGTATATACTACGTGACCATTTTGAACTATCCTGAGTTTACTATACCGATTTTAATATGGGAACACAGTGTAATTGGCAAGCCTTTTTTATTTATTTTTGTGGTTAGGTTTACTATTTAAAATTTTCCTGTGATAAATGTCAATGGAATAGGGTTAGTTACACTTTATTTTTTATCATAAACAATAATAAATACGTTACAACTTTATTACTGTAAAACATAATTCTATAATTATGTCACCAAATGAATACGTTTTATAAAAGTCTTCTCATGTTATTGAACACATTGTGGAGTGTTTCCGGTGTAATATTATGCAATTCTATTGTGACTACCTCTTGAAGTTCATCGAGATTGTGCAGTCTATTCTGAAACATTTTATTTTTTACATGGCCAAAGAGAAAAAAGTCCAGTGGGGTTAAATCAGGAGAATTAGCTGGCCATCGATTTCAACTAATCAATCGGTTACCACAGTATCCTTGCAAATAATTAATAGTTTGTTGCGCGCGCAATATGTGCAGTTGCCCCATCTTGTTGGAAGTACCCCAGGTTAAATTCATCTTCGTGAAGGATTTTAATGAAGGGTTCCAATATTTGTTCTCGGTATCGTATTGCATTAATTGTATCATGTAAACAAATTGGTCCAATAATCTGTCTTTTCGACATTGCAACCCAAACACCAACTTTGATAGGATGGAGACTATTTTCAACAAAAACATGTGGATTCCCTGTTGACAAAGTACGATCATTTTCATAGTTGATATACCCTGACAAATGGATCCAAGCTCCATCCAAAAAGAAAGTGCAATTCAAGTCTTCTTTATGTAATATTTCATTAAACCAGTGTTGTAGTACAGAAACATTATATGGGTGCGTATGTAAGCTTGTTTTCAGTGCCTTATGAGTACTTCCGTAGCAAATACCTACAATTTAAATACATAATGCTGTATAACAAATTACATTTAAGTTAATTAGATTTCTTTACCAGTTTAAGCAGGCAGCTTCCGTACAGATTTTGTGGGACTAACTTCCATTCGCTGCCTAATGTCTGCGACATCTTGAGTTAAAACTGTTGGTACTTTTTCAGGTTTACATTTACAAACACTCCCCGTTTCCTTAAACCTTTCAATCTCCATATTGCGATGACAAGTGAATGTGTTCAAGTTTATTTCCAGATTTCCATTTTCCGTTACAAATTGCTGAAAACACAATCCCAATGAATATGAATATTTCCATAATCCATCCTCCGTCATTACGATAAACGTATCCTGTTGCATCGTAAAAGCATGGTATACGAGGTATATTGTCTTGAAATAGACAGAAAAGCGACAATAAAATGATAAAAATACGAAAGTACAATACACATCAATACATTATGGTTTTGACATTTAACATATAAATTTAGTATGGGCAATTCACGGAAGTAAATATTTCCTAGTTTTCGATAATACTGGGACTTTTTTGTTGCCAATCCAGGACAGTTCAAAATGATCTCTTTGTATAATCTCATAATTTATGTCGCACATTTATGCCCATATATGTGTACTTTAATAAAAAAAAAAGCAGACATTATAAACATTTCTTCATTTTTGTTTACTCTTTCAATAGCGATCACTTCCATATAAAGGTCGTATTTATAGTTAATTTTAGTGGCAGCTACTTGGAAGTTTAACTAGAATTTGTTATTTTAATGCGTTTTCTGTAAATAGTATTTAAGCATATTTAAATATAGTATAAGAAGATATATCATTTGTTAGTTCGCATATGCTTTTCATATTTTTATTTATTTCAGATGTTTTTTGTGGAAATTCAACAGGCTCCATATTTCAATCACACCTTGCAGTCCAGGGAGTTCGTGCCGCCAGTAACTCTAAGAATGCCATGTAATGCTCTTGGAATACCCAAACCAAAAGAGTACTGGTTAAAAAACGGCGAACCCTTCAAGTATAGCGTTAGGCAGCGAATTCAGGCATCATCACTAATTATAAGTAATTCCATCATACAAGATATGGGTAAGACGATAAATTAAAAAAAAATAGTATTTATCCTAACTTTGTGTGTAATATTGTAATATTGTCAATTTACATTCGATATATACATTTGTCTTAATTCTATCAAAATTACGTATGGTAGTGTTAGTCATTAGTTTGAATATCGCCTTAAAACGGATATTGGCATATTGCTTCACTTTGCTTTATTTAGATTTACATTATTTAAATTTTCATGTAAAGTTTGCACATTCTTTATTATATTTAATACTAGCAGTACCTGCAAATCCTGCTGCTTGTAAGTGGTTGATGCTAAACACTATGCCGTTCAATGTAATCGAAAATGTGATTCTGATCGGTTAGCTTTTATAACAGAATTATTAAGAGGCCTCTGCACGGTTCAACAGCATATGCATTTACATGTAAATGAGCGTCAAAATATCTCATTATCCAACGAACCTGTACAAAGTGTATTGTAAGATTTCAAAAATATTCATTGTTAGGTACAATCCACCCGGAGCTTTTCTTAATATTCAGTTTCGTTTAACCCAGATATGCCTGAATTTATGCTTTTTAGATTTTGTCAATGAAATTAAGAGATTAGATTCATTATACAACAATAAACATGAGAAAAATTGAAAAAAAAAATAGTTAAAGAGCTTTGCTGTAAACGTATGTCCTTTTAAAAGGACAGTAGGCATTAAAGTAGCCATAGGTAAATAAATTTATAAGACCGTTTTATAAAAAAAAAAATTTAATAACATGAACTATAATATGTAAAGTAGCAACACATTTTACACTTAAACGAAATTACACCTAATTTTTTTAATGAGAAAAAAATATTAGTCATATTTTCCATGATAACTTGGAAAGCATTCAACATGTAAAGCCACTTGACATTTGGCACATTTTTTCTGCACTTTTTTGTGGCAAATTCGGCATCTTGTCTGCCGTCACTACATAGTATCCCAGGATACTATGTAGTGATCTTTATTGTCTATTTTGGATTCTTGATGTTCCATACTGTTGGGTCTTCCTCTTTTTCTAGAGCTACCTTGGTGGCTTTCTAACATTCCTTCTGCTACACATCTTCTAAAGGCTAGGTGGTCTAATTTCCCTCCCAAATAACGATATAATTGCCAAGCATTCTGTTCTGCAACGTCAAGGCAATATGCGACAATCGGGAAATAGCATTTCTTGCCACGGATACCAGTTCGATACAAACTAACATTCTGATCGCAACGATCTACCCCTCCCATGTACAAGTTGTATTTAGAAATGACATTTGGTTGTTTCACTTGAACTCGTTTTTTTTCTTTTTGAGAATACCTGGCGACTTGATGTACAGGTTCAACCGAGTGGCAATTGGAAGCAACATTGACACAACTATTGTCATTCCACTTTACAATTTCTACGGACGTCTCATCAGTTGTTCGATAGTCCATGAATCCTCTTTGCTTCTTCTTAGCGTCTGACTTAGAAATAAGTGGGCATTTGGACATTCGGTTTTCCCGGATAGTGCCAGTTGCTTTTACTCCTCTCCTTTTTAACTCGTGCAGCAGAGGTACCGTAGTGAAAAAATTATCGAAAAAGACTTGATAGGGAATATCTCCAATACTTTGTAAAATGTCGCAATATTGTAAGATAACAGAAGGACCTAAACCAAACAACTTATACTTAGGTTCAATAACTGAGTTCTTTCCTTGATAAGGCTCCATCCACATACAGTATCCTTGACTTGTCGCTCCCATCCAGATTTTAAAACCGTAGCGAATAGGCTTACCTTTTATGAATTGCTTCAGACCGTGTCGACCAAAATATGGAATCATTGATTCGTCAACACTGTGTGTCTCAAAGTGTGGAGCGTACATTTGAAATGTTTTGTTAAGTTTAGAAAAAAGTGGCCGTACTTTGGCAAATCGGTCATTATTATCTAATTCATCATTGCCTACACAGTGCAAGTTTTGCATTATATATTCAAATCTATCTCTAGATAATGCCCCTGCTACTAGATCGTTGTGGCTGTCTTTTCGTTGTTCCCAGTACATTCGGCGACGAGGCATGGATACATAGCCACTTAAAAGCAAAATTCCAAAAAATGAATACATTTCATCTGTGCTGATATTTCCCCAATAATTTTTTTTCTGGGCATATTCGTTACTAAAACGTACAAATATTTGGATGATCTCGGCGTCAAAAAATAAATAAAAAATCTGCTTTGGTGTTAGTAAGGGTTTGCAACCATACTTCAAAGGCCGCTCTATATTTTCTACATCGAGATCTTTGTTTTTCCAGTTAAAAGTTTTTTTGGATGCCTGATAATAATGAAGAGGAATATCGTCTTCTGTATCCCACTCACTTGCAACAACGTGGCCGTTCTCATTGTTTTCGTCCGGATTGTCATTCACATTATTATTAGAATAATCTAAATCCTCTTGAAAATTATCAGTTGGATTAAAAATTTCAACTTCTGCCGTGAGTTGCGAAGCGGGCAAATTGTTTACAGTCATAGAGTCTTCATCTCCCGAATCCTCATCCGTTAGGTCACCAGTTGCATTAGTCGGAGGCATTAATGCTATATTGATTTCACCATCCACGCTGACATGATTAAAAACATTATCGTCATCTTCCAAATAATGAAGAAGTTCATTTAACGTCAACCCACTAGAAAAATGAAAAAAAGTTGTAGATATGCCTACTGTCCTTTTAAAAGGACACCAAGATTTAACAAGTTTTTGTGCTAACAACAGGCAATTCATTTTTATTGTAAAGATATAGTCGTATTACTGAATCTTATTTGAAGCGATTTCAAGGAAAATTCATGACAATTTCCTTATATTACTTACCCAGTAAGCCTCAAATCAATAGGATGCGCCATTGTCTCCACAATCACACTTTTTTAAGGGCTTCCAAACTGTTAATTGTGGATAAACACTACCACTATTGCCGCCAAACGAAACTTTTACGTTTCTGTGACATAAACCTGTGCTGACCTCTATGTTTCAGTACTTAAAATGACGCTTTGGGTAGATAAAACAGGAACTGACAAACCGTCCTTTTAAAAGGACAGTAGGCATATCTGGGTTAATGACAATTAGATATCAAAGTGGAACGGTAATCAGCATAATCAGTCTCCCACTTTTCCCACCTTTTAAATAATTAAAAACAAATTTGCTCCGGTCAGATTATAGATATATAAATGAACAACAAAAACATATACATAGACGAATAAAAAATAATATACCTACCCCGTTTTTTTGGCGCTACTGAAATGTGAATTTTGCCACTGTACAATGGCGCTTTCTGTGGGGCAGTTGTACAGTATGTAAAGAAATGAGATGGAGATAGATGGTGCGTACTTCCTCTGTACAGATCGTCAGAAATTGTATCAGACTGTTAGACGCAAGTTCAAAAGAGTAATTTATGACCGAGCAAAAAATTATCGATCCGGTGTTGGGACACTTATAAAAAGATTTCAAGTAAACCAGGAATTGCTCGGAAAAGATATAATTTATTTTAAAAAGTTTACCGAAATACATTTGATGTTATCGTAAATAAAAAACAGACAAAAACAGGACTTATTATTTTACAGATGTAGTTACATAATAATGAATAAACATTAAACTTTAAATAATTTGTATAATAATAATAAAACAATGAAATTCGATTCAATACATGATATTATAGTACAGTCAATCTGTATTTTTTTTTGGAAAAAATATGCGAGACTATTTTATTTGAAAAATCGTTAGTGGGGCATTCGACGACCCTAAAACCAAAAAGTTGGAACCCCCCCCCCCCCCCCCCGTGGCTTTTTGGCAATCCCAAAAAGTTATTGAATGGATTTTCCGCGTAAATAATTGGTCGGACAAAAAAAAATTAACAGAAATTGTAGAGGACAATATGCCTTAATTAGTCTGAAGGGCAGTAGAGAGACTATCGTTTCGAACATTAACGCGCTCGCTGCGCTCACTCGTTAAAATATCTCGATCATTAATCGCCTTCATTAATGTACTTGTTGGTTAAATAACTATAAACACTGTAGCTACTAAACAATTTTTTTAACATTCCCCCAATATATACAAAAAATCATGTCTCTAAGATTATTTTTAGAAAAATTCATTATCGAATCATGCTTATCAACTGAGAAGCAACTTATTAAATGTCATCCATTTGATTGTCAATTTAGCAGCAAATATCATGGGTTCACTATATAATACCGTATTCAAACAAAAAACAAACTTGGCAATATTATATCAAAACATGACAATAGCTAAGTAGTGGTAACTTTTAAGGTAATAACGTCGTACATGTCTTTGATGCGGTAAGAAATTTAAAATTGAAGAGATACTTATACAGGATGTTTCATTTGAAGAATTACTTTTAGACAAAAATGTGTCATGTAATTTTAATCCAGTTTTCTGCACGTGCAATTAGCAATTGAAACAAAATTAAATATGCTTGCAATATTTCCTTTTATTACGAACAACACTACCAAACATGGTATCTAGTGCGTCGTTTTCGAGAAGCCGAAAACTTTAAATTTTAGACCTATACTATCTTATAACTTTTTGACTAGAAATTATACGGGGAATACAAAAATGTAATATTATATAGGGTGTTATATTTTAAAAAAAACTTTAACTATGGTCAGCCACCAAGTTATGGAACACTCTTATAATACAAAATAAATTCAAAAGTGCTCCTAATGAGTGACTATCGGCCTTCCACACGGAGATGACTCGCCTGTATAATAATTAAATTTCATAAAATTCTTTCTTGTTAAGGAAATTCTTAACTCACTTTCACCTTTCGTTAGTGGTCGTAGGGTCGAATTTCCGTGGTTGCTGAACATAAATAATGAACTTTAACCTTTCTTTCTTTTTTTTTATTGGTAACATTATTTAAAGTTTTACGAAATAAAACTTTAAATAATGTATAAATTTCAGCTTTACTGGTGCCAGAACGAGTTTTCAGACCTTAGCATAAAAATACGTCTTTTTTTTTTACTACAATAATCAACTTAGATACAAACTCTTTGTATGTATCATATTTTAAGTTCAATTAATTGACAAATGTAAAACAAGCTTAACAGTATTGGAAAAGGATACTTTTTCATTTTCAAAATATCTTTCAGGGTTTTCTAACTGAAATAATAAGTTTGAACTAGTGATATTGGATTCGGTTACTTTTCAATAATAATATCCGTTACTTTTTATTCGTTACCGAGTACTCGTTCAAATGTGCGGTGCGAGAATATCTATAGTTAATATATGGTACAAACAGAATGTTTACTTATACATACCGCATGTGTCAAATATCATTAGCTATAGGGATTCAATGTTTACGTGCGATATATACGTATACAAGTAATACGTGGCAACGTGGCACCCCTACTGACCGTCACCAATCCCGGCAACAATCGACATCACAACGATTTTCTCCGATCATCCCACCAGATTTTACATTCAATGTTTAGCTGCGAACACGTAGCGATCTAGTTTGCAATAAAAGCCGTCTTATTACTGGAACGGGAAACATCAAATGGCCGCCGCGATCTCCCGATCTAGCAGTTTATTATTATTTTCAGAATCCTTTTTTATTTACCTTATTAGGGTTATTTTTTAATTTCATTAGAATTACGCTTTTGTTTGTGTCATGCAGCGTGAACGCAGCTTAATAATTCTCTGCATTTACTGAAAGGAAAAAGAGAAACAAATCCTTGCAACTCGTAAATATTATTTCTGAAAGCATTACAAACACCCAAGTCAGTGGTCCAATAGTTACTGCTAACTTGTATTTTCGAGCATGTATCGGTCGCGCTGGCATTGGAGAGGAAAGTAGGGGTGGCACGTTGTCACGTATTGCATGAATTGATCGCCTATGGCTAATGAAAATTGACACATGCTGTATACTAATTTTAATATATATATATATTACGTTAAATAAATAAAATTCTTTGAAAGTGTCACAAGACATTTCAACTCAAAATTAACAGTAAAATAACAAAGCCTGAAGTATTTTTTCAGGAGTCCCCATTTTACGATAGACGAGATATTCTATCATAAAACCATAAAAACCCCGGACTCCGATATTAAATCACACAAATAAATGTAGAATGTAGTACATGGCACAAAATTTATTTTACATTGCATCAATAGAATAAGTTCAAACAAAGCTTTTATAATCAAATCGACCTACGCAAATACAAGTAATACTAATAATTGGTTAAATTCAAATATTTTGCACAAAGTTATTTACTCTAAATTATATTTTTAATAAAATATTTTAGACAAGAATTTATTCTAAGAGTTACATATTATGAGAGTAACTGTTTGAAAAAGTAACGATTATTTGAAACCAGTGTTCGTTACTTCGGATCTTATCGTGTAACGAATACTTCAGTAACGGATAGTTACATTTGCAACACCACTAGTTTGAACGTATCTACTATAACAATTAATTAACGCAGTAAAAGCTTTAACATATGATTAAACTTGCTGTAGTTCCTCGCATAATTCTTGAAGAAGGAAGTAGCATAAATTTTAAACATTGAACGAAGTTTTATTTCATTTTAGGTTTTTATCAATGTGTGGCAGAGAATTCGGTTGGAAAAACTTGGATTGCAGCTCAATATGTTCCGAAAGATTTAGTTCCTGACATTCTTCCGCCGACAGACGTGAAATGTCGACCATACAACGATACAAGTCTATGTATACATTGGAAGCGTGTAGAGAAAGCTAATGTCTATGTCGCATACTATTTTCATGACGGTAAGTTATACTAATAAAACAAACTAACCAATAACATGTATTATGTGTGTGTGTTTCTTTTTTACTTTCAGAATCTAAAACTGAAATGTTAAGTCTGACAAATTTTACTCATCAAATGATTGAAAACCTGAATAAAAGTACAAATTATACGTTCTACATTCGAGCATATACGGGAAAAGTTAGCCATCAATCCGAGCATGTTACTTGCAAACCTGGTAAGAAATTTATTCTTATAATATATACCGGGGTCGACATATTTTAATTTCTGATACGAAAGTAGAAAGAGGAAAAGAGCGCGACGAAATAAACTAAAGATAAACATAAGCGAGGCTGCCACACTGGACAAACGTTTGCTATGAAATGTAAGGCGTGGGGGTCCCCTGCCACTGCGTTGCTCTCCCACCACTGTTAGCAAGCAGGCATCGCTGCATATCATAAGGTCATCTTCTGCATATGATAGAAGTGCAAACCGAAATTAAAATTTGGCGACTATGGTATACACTTTGGTAGGCTCTGTTTAAGATTAAGTTAGTGAATTTGACTTACTTGAAAGAAATCTTACAAAATTCGTCAGTGACCGCTTACCACCAATATTTAATCTTTAATGAGGAGTTTTATGTCTGTCAGTAACGAGCGTGTTTATGGAACTTTCCGTTTATACAAACAACTTATCACAGATATACATACCGTATGTGTCAATTTTCATTAGGTATAGGGATTCAATTTTACATGCGATTTATACATATACAAGTAATATGTGGCAACGTGCCACCCCACAGCGTCCGTCACCAATCCCGGGAACAATCGACATCAAAACGACTTTCTCCGATCTTCCCACTTCTCCCGACCAGATTTTACATTCAATGTTAGCTGCGAATACGTTGCGATCTAATCTGCAATGCCGTCTTATTACTGGAACGGGAAACATCAAATGGCCGCCGCGATCTCCTGATCTAGTAATTTATTATTATTTTCAGAATCCTTTTTTTATTTACCTTATTTTCAATTTTATTAGAATTACGCTTTTGTTTGTGTCATGCAGCGTGAACGCAGCTTACTAATTCTCTGCATTTACTAAAAGGAAAAAGAAAAACAAATCCTTGTAACTCGTAAATATTTCTGAACGCATTACAAACATCCAACCCGCTGGTCGAAGAGTTACTGCTAACCGCGCTAACTTGTATTTACTTACGAGCATGCATCGGTCGCGCTGACATTGGAAAGGAAAGAAGGGGTATACTATGTTGCCACATACTGTATGGATTAATCGCCTATGGCTAATGAAAATTGACACGTGGTGTATACATATACGTATATAGTTACAACTTACTAATGAACTTATTTCTTTTATTGAATACATCAGACTAAATTTTAAGAAGGTCGAATTTGTTGTTGCCGCTTCTTCTAAATCTTGACAGGAGAGTTATTACGTGCCTAAAGGTTGTTTTATACTTACTCTGTATCAATTTGACTAACTTATTTATTAATAAATTGTCGTCATGTGCTATTTTTTTGGCACATTTCTCTTCCGCCAAAACCTTTCAAACGCAACCTAAAGCAAATTTGGTACACTGGTGAAATCAAAATTAAATAATTGTAGGCAAAATGCATAATGTTGATCAAATAAATCTACTCAATTTTAAAGTAGTGCAAACATGTTAAATTTATAACTAAATCTAAAAATCGTTTGGTCAACCTATTTTTAATTAAGCTGAAAGAAATTTTTTTAAAGATTGTCTTGTGATATTCAAAACGATAGACGTTTTGAAGTTATTTTGTCAATTGTTAAGTCATCATATTAATTAACCCTCTCCAGCACATAAAAAATATTTTTTTCTACGCTACAGACTCGTCACAAAAAAATATTCCTAAATCATCTACAAACATTGTTATATATAATGTGAACAGATAGCTAACTTATGTGATGGAGAAGATACTAAGAACTATCTTTTTAAAATAACTAGATATAAGTAGACCATGTGTGACGATATATAATCTTACTGAATCTTATTTAAATAATGATTCTACTTGTGTAATAATTTATAGGTGTCATTGGCGAAAGAAATTTACAAATATATTTATATAATGAAAGCACAATTGAATTGACTTGGTCTGAAGTAAGTACTGATATACCATGTGACGAATCGCCTTCCGATTATCGAGTGCAATGGAAACGTGCCAACCAAACTTATAGCAACATAGAGTACGTAAAAAAGCGCAGCTATTTTGTTAGTGGTGAGTAAAGGTATTGTAACATTTATTCTAGTTATTGTATATTAAATGTTTTTTAATCTATCTTAAATATTAAGAAAGTCGTATTACTCTCGCATAAACATGGTTTAATGGAAACATTCAATACATAAGTACATATTAAATATGTCAAAATATATTTCCTATAATATCATTATCTACTGATATTCTATTTTCTATACGGACTGATTCAAATTAAGTAAAAATAGATTCAAAAAGATCCTGCTTCAAAAGTACATGTATATGGTCATGTATTTTTGAAGCTTGTGCCGCCTCTTTCACAAACTGATTTGAGAAATGTTGATAAGTAAGGTACTTAAAGTCTACATTTTAATATAATCTTGCCTTTCATTTACATTATTAATTTACATTGTCATTGACATCTGAACAGGTATCTTTTGAAGACTATAAAATAGAAATAATTTGTCTAGCGGTATGGATTACTTCCATTACGTAATTATACCCCATGTTCATTGATTATACTATAAGATGGCCCAAGTCCATAAGAAAAAAGTTGCTAGTTGTCCTAGTATTCACATATGGTGGGGTTAATTTACAAAGCAGTCAAGAATCAAACCTTGAACCACATAATAGTTCCTTAGTTTTTGCTTTCAGTAAACAGATGGCGTTGTTATGGAATGAATTAAGTTTGTTTAATTCTGTCTTCGTGTTATTAGTAAATCTGATCATGTACAATATTATCATTATTAACAAGTGTACATATTAATAGTACTTAGATAATATTTTGTTCTACTCTGCGAGAAAAGCATGTACACAATATGTTATATAACTTCGAATGGGCTCGTCTCCTAACGTATTTAGTCGTATATATCCATAAATTAAAGTCCCTCAAAGCGAATTGTAAAACCAAGAATAAATATACTTTAATATTGGGGTAACACTGCATATTCATTCAATACTGCGTTCTTAAACATACATGATAACAGCTGTAAATGCACTATAAATAGGGAAGTATGCTTTACGTAATAATTAAGAAATGCCACCAAAGTAGTTTGTATTCTGTGTGTACAAGAAAAATATTTATAATTCTATAACAAATTAGCGATTTTAATATAATTTAATAATAGTTATATGACTGATATGGCCAATATGCCATTATATCATGTATTCTGGTGAGCATTTAAAGAGCAGACTATTATTATATATAAAGTGACTTATATTGTGATTTCAGCATTATTTAGGTACTTTGCTTCACTTCTGAAATCACGTTGACAAGTCTTGATGAACTTGTACTTTTTGCATCCTGCATCCTTTTGCATCAAACTTAAATTAGTTCATATTATGAACAGAGCCTTAATTTCCAAAGATACATTGGAATATTTTGGCATATTATTTTGACAATCAGTATACTAATCCCATTTATTTCCTTTTGTTTTGAACACTCAGTATGTACTGATGACGTCATATATGCAAATTGTGTTAAATATGATACGGGTACCGTTTTCAGCGTAGACTGTTTTTATTTATTTCAAACACAAAAATTACATCGTTACAGAATACTTATACTTCAAATGGCACTACTGAATTAGAATCCTTACTTATATTTATAGATATAAACCTAACAAATTGCACATACATACTATCTTTCACATTTAAAGTTTCCAGAACCAAGTTACCTCAAATTAGTTTGTCATTTTACATAAACGATTAAAATTATTTTATGGTTACAAATATGAAGTCGTTTTTAGCGTTCTTAAAAGTACTTATCGTGTTTTTGTTTAATTTTTAGATCTAGAACCATCAAGTGAATATCAATTTCGTGTCACCTCACTAACATTAAAAAAAGAAAATAGTCCCTGGTCGAATTTTATAATGCCTGCAAGGCGAAATAATGGAACTGAATCGAAGAATATAGATAACAAGACTTCCACCACTGCCCCTTACAATTTAAAGGCTGAATATATAAGTTCAAGTAGTATTAACTTGTCGTGGTCATATAATAGTAAAGAAATGGATAATTTTTCGATATGTCATATTGAAGTCTATTCGGATAAAGGCTGCCAAAGAAGATACAGGTAAGACATTCTGAACTATTTATAATATGTAAATACGCAATCTACTACAGATATAGAATTCTGGACAACAACCTACGTATTTCTCTGTGCTGATAACGACGGCATTCCTGTTGCTTTCTGTAGCACATTGGAGAATAAGAATGTAAACACAGTAAGATAGAAAACCACAAAATCAAAAATAAACACTTTACAAATGTATTATTATCAACTAAAGTACATACTCAAAATGGACTCCTGTTGTTTTACATTTCGAAATTTTAGATATCGTGTTTGGTAACCAATTCTAAACTACACGGATAAACGAAAATTATGGGAACATAAAATATCACAATTGTTCATAGCTACTAGATTTTAAAGAAAATTCTTCAAGTATAATTATATGAAAAATAAAATGCTAATTACTTGAAAACCATTGATGTTATGTATAGAGAAGCTTAAATATCGGAGTGAGGGAATAGCATATCTACATTAAAATGTAAAAATTTCCCCGAGAGCACTCTCGAAACGGGTCGAGATTTAAAACTTTGAGCGAAAAGATTAGTAACTGAAAACTAGAAATTCATCTTATAAGTACGGCGCGGACACGAGCGAGTCATGACTCATCGCCCATGGGCGCACTATTACTATTGAAATTTTGTATTTTTAAAAAAGTTTTAATTTTATTTATATAATTGGATAACAAGTGGCTGGTGATCTATAAAATACAAAATACCTTATTATTTGTTCATTTTCTCTTCTGTAAGACTTGTTCTCTTTGAATTAAGTACATCCTTGTAGATAGAAAACGTCCTTTCTACATGGCAACTGGTTATATGTGTGTACTGGAAATATTATTTTATTTCAGAGTATTTAGCATACACAATTGCCGCAATGTTATTAAATCTGGATTTCTATTAAAAGCGTCTAACTTTTGCCGAAGGCCACATCCGAAGTCACTTGGAATTAATAATAGCCACATCTAATGTGGTTAATCCATTTTTTAATTTGAGATTCGATTTTCAGAATATGTGATTAGTTTAGGCAAATTTTCAAAGTGTTCCTGAAGGAATAACAACTGGTCTTTTTAATTTGGAATTTGTGTTAGTTCCTTGCACTCAGAACTATATCGAGCATCGTCATTTAAACATTTAACGAAATTTCGTAAACTATCGGAATTCTTTGCATAAAAACTATTTCTGTGTATGTTTTAGTAAAGCTAAGTGACGAACGTGCGATATTTTGACATTCTGTAACGATATTTTACAGACTGCAATAAATATCGGAATCTGACAATGGACATACAATCAGTCTGACCCTCAATCCAACTGGCCATTGTTTCACGATGTATTTCTCGACGTTCTTCCATATCATAGTAACATAAACAACTTTCTAGATCTAAATAAATGATAACTAAAAAATGAGGTGTGGCCACCACACGACTCTCTTATACGTATGAAAGTGTTACTTCCGGTCCGAATTTTGAAATTTCATTTATACAAAAATATTCCAAATCCAACTCTAAATACTTTTGTACTCTTCATAAATATATATAGAGTGCATAATTTACGACATATTTGCAAAAAATCGTTATTCGGTAAGAGTAAAAGTGTCAGTTCCGGTCCGAATTTTGATTTTTTTTTAATTCAAATTCAAATTCAAATTCATTTATTTGTCTTGACACCAATAGGGTATGACAATTGTCATTATAAATATATGGATTATACATAAGTATATGAATGCAAATAACAAAGTCTACAGTTTAAAACATATATACACACACACCCATATGCATATACATATTATATATATATACAAACACACACACATACACACAAACATATACAGGGTCGGGCAAAAAGAGCGGAACACCGAATTTATGGCTTAACTAGCACTTTTTCGAAAATTTAACCTAAATTAAAGTTTTTGTATACTTTACGTATTATTTATTGGTGTTTGCAGATTTTCCGTTTTTGTCACATTTTTGGAGATATGATGTCACCGGATAGTATTTTAAATGAATCACCCTGTATTTATATTTTTTTTTGAGTAGATATTTTTTTCCTGAATTCACTAATACCAGGTTTAGTGGGTCTCTGACTTATGGTTTCATAAGAAAAAAATAAAATGTAATGGCACCTAAATATTTATTTAATAAAAAACGAACGACAATAACTAAAGATTCTATTCATTAAAGCGTCCATTAACTTTAACAAATGATTATGGAGTTTTTGTACCTAATAGTGTTATTCGAATGTACGTTTTTACTTTGACAGAACTCAGAAAAAAATATTGTAGATAAAAAGTTTTTGGTATACCTACTGCGATAATTACTTAGGGCCGATATCATAATAAAAGGTAATGCTGCATTAAAAGTTCATGTCACCTTTAAGCGAGAAATGAATTTCATAATCATTTGTTAAAGTTAATGGACGCTTTAATGAATAGAATCTTTAGTTATTGTCGTTCGTTTTTTATTAAATAAATATTTAGGTTCAATTACATTTTATTTTTTTCTTATGAAACCATAAGTCAGAGACCCACTAAACCTGGTATTAGTGAATTCAGGAAAAAAATATCTACTCAAAAAAAAATATAAATACAGGGTGATTCATTTAAAATACTATCCGGTGACATCATATCTCCAAAAATGTGACAAAAACGGAAAATCTGCAAACACCAATAAATAATACATAAAGTATACAAAAACTTTAATTTAGGTTAAATTTTCGAAAAAGTGCTAGTTAAGCCATAAATTCGGTGTTCCGCTCTTTTTGCCCGACCCTGTATATACAAAACTTATAATCTGAAAAAATAAAATTACATAACAAAGCATAAATAGACAACTACTACAGCTAACATCGAGTCAGATTCGCGTCTTGTAGGTATTCATCCACCGAGTAGTATGCTCTTT
The DNA here is from genome assembly GCA_963170755.1 of Amphimallon solstitiale. Lineage (NCBI taxonomy): Eukaryota > Metazoa > Arthropoda > Insecta > Coleoptera > Scarabaeidae > Amphimallon > Amphimallon solstitiale. The sequence goes on along the minus strand of OY720681.1, from coordinate 37,311,627 downwards.
CCAATAGGTATTCTTTTAATGATTTTTTAAACAAAGAAAATCTGTGTCTTTCATTTAAATCTTTCAGGGGTCGCGGAATATATTTTTATTGCCATATGGAATGGTGTAAACTCGAAGGCAGTAGTGCTATGTACTGGTACCACAAGGTTGTCGCCCCGTCTACCGACCGTACCCGTAGTAACATCAGCGTTTCTTATAAATAAGTCCGCATTATCAACCACATAGCAAAGAACATGATAAATATACAGAGACGGTAGCGTGAGTAACCGCTGCTGTATGAAATGAACTTTGCAGTGGTCACGTCTCTCCAAACGTAGCATACAGCGCAAAATCTTTTTTTGCATTCGAAAAATATTAATAGCATAAGTTGAAACACCCCACACAATTATGGCGTAACTCATTAAAGACTCCGCACACGAGAAGTAATACGCTTTCAAAGTCTCACCTGCTACAGAATTTCGCATCTTATATATAGAAAAGTAGACCGACGACAGTTTCCTCTGCAAATACAGTGTGTGACACTGCCACCTCATGGATGAGTGAACCCAAACCCCCAGAAACTTTACCTCCCCGGCTAACTCCACCGATTTATTTTTATTTCTAATTAGTATTGAGCATGTTGGACGAGACAGTTTAAATTGTATAACTCTAGTTTTTTCCGAGTTTAAAACCATTTTATTGGCCACACATCACTGATGCATCGTATCTAAGGCACTCGAAGTCATTTGCGATAATTTATCAATGTCCTTGTCCCATAAAATTAGAGTTGTGTCATCTGCATATTGATACAGTCTCGGAGGCAGTGCATCCACCAAGTCATTCGTGTAGATTAGAAACAGCAACGGACCAAGCAGTGAACCCTGAGGAACCCCAGCCCCCAGACGCGACCAATCCGAGTAGAAATCCGCTACAGTGTCCACAGAAGATCCCCTGACACAGACTCGCTGCTTTCTGTTCCCAAGGTAGGATGACAGCAAATTACTAGCAATCCCCCTGACGCCAATTTTATTAAGTTTTTCTAAGAGAATAGCATGGTCCACTAGTTCAAACGCGCGAGACAAATCAAAGAACACCCCCACCACGTGATTATGCTCGTCAAGGGCCTCATTTATATCCGTAATAGCGCGACCCAAGGCTTTTTCACAAGATGAACGAGGCACAAAGCCGTAATGAGTTTTAGACATGCTCCCCCGCATGAAAAATGTAAATAACCTCTCATAAATTATTCTTTCGAAGATTTTCGAGAAAGAAGGCAAAACAGATACCGGTCTGTAATTACCAATCTCAGCTCTTGTCCCCTTTTTATGAATGGGAACCACCTTAGCCTCCTTTAAACTGTTGGGAAAAACCCCGTCCGTAAGCATTAAATTAATTATATACGTCGAAACAGGCGACAATACGCCAGCGCAGTACCTTACCAGGTAAGCCGGAACCTCATCCAACCCACACGAGTACTTAGGTGGTATATCTATCAACGCCTGATGAACCTCCGACTCAGAGGCTGGATAAAGGAAAATTGTTTCAGTGTTTGCGCGAACTGGCTTCAATATCGCTTTTGCTTCAGCACCTTTTTTGTCAGCCTCCTGACTAAACTGGTCTCGAAAAAGAGGAGATATTTCATTAGGATCACTCACGTCACAACACCATTATGTCTCAGTTTTAATTCGGGTTCCTTCTCACTGCTTTTTAGTTCCTGCCTAATGATGTTCCACGCGACCTTAGATTTATTTTTGGCTGTGATCATTCTAGTATTATTATATTTTAACTTTGCTGAAGAGAGTTTACTTTTCAATTCGCGTTTTAGTACCTTATGCTCGTCCCATGCTTGAAGATTGTTTATTAATTTACAGAAATCATAGTGATTTCTAACGTATTCAGCGAATTCACGAATTTCTACCGTGTACCAGGGATGACGATTTCCTGAGCTGTCAATTTTTATGCGCCTTAAGGGGAAGTACTTTTCAAAATATAATTTAAAACCACTAAAAAAGGCATTATATTTAGCATCGATGTCACCCACTACGTCAAAAACGTCCCGCCATGATTCGCCCTCCAGTGCTTCCAAGAAAGCTTCTATATTGGGTTTGCTATATATGCGCCTATGACAAAATCTCTGTTGAGGCCTGTATTCCAACGGAACCTCGCAGTACAAACAATTGTGATCAGAGAGTACCGGATCGATGACACCACATCTAACTTCGCTTATATCTATATATTTTATACAAAAGGTATTGAAAATTAAGTTCTAAATACTTTTATACTCGTAACGTACCTTTCTAAAAAGCATGACTTGCAAAATATTTGCAAAAAGCTGATTTTCGATAAGAGTAAAAGACCTACTTCCGGTAGGAATTTCGAAAAAATTTTTAATAAAATTTTTCAAAATTTCAATTTTAAGTACATATGAATTGTTTATAATTTGTCTAAACTTAGTAGTTGATAAAATATTGGCAAAATTCGATTTTTTCACTGAAGTAAACTACTACTTCCGGTCTGCCGATTTTGCTGAAAATCTAACCAGTCCTTAAGAGGGAGATTATACTACTAAATGTAAAATTTGGAAAAGATAGCTATAGCAGTTTGACCACTATCGTGGTCAGACACAGACACACAGACATTTTTTAAAAACCACTTTTTCGGTATCAGGGGACTTCAAAACGTGGACATCTGCAAAAATCTCGAGGTCGAAAATTTTCATTATCACAATAATATGTATTTCCTTATACTACGTATAAGAAAATAAAATGTATACGTATGTTATTGAAACTAAACGAAATCCATTGCACACTTACGTCTAGATAATTTGGAGAAGTCGATTCAATGAAACGGGATTAAACAGAAACTACTACATAAATTACGAAGTACGTAATTAACAGTCAAAACAATGAAAAGACGAAACTAACTTAAGTATGAATAGGTATACACATATATAACTCTAATCATGCGAAATATAAGGTAAATACAATAAATTTTAAAAACCTCTGACGCTCCTATATCTCCGCCGATGAAAATAGGATATTTACGATTTAAGTGGACTTTTTTTGTGTTGTTTTCCCGTCAACATGTGAGTCAATAACAGTTGTTGCAGTTCACCATATAAATAATGCTTGAATAATGCTATTCAGTAAGCGTGTGTTGTTTACATTATTTCTTTGCTCCGTTGTAACTTCGTCGTAGTTTAACTCGGTCATGTCCGCGCCCTACTTATAAGCATTATATATTCTTGGGATATATTTTAATTAAACAAGTAGACACGAATTCCATTCTGTCGACGTAACCGCCGAAAGGAGAAGAGGAGAAGGTTTGTAGTGATTTGAAGGGGTCACAAACTCCGCCTAATTTGATCCCCTTACTTTCGCTTCCTCGACGATAATTCCGGTGGTGTCGTATTTTCGGTAAATCTACCAATTTTTACTTTGGTTTACCGGTCTACCGAAGTTCTTAATCTACCGAAAAGTCGACTTATCTTATGTGTGCAGAAATGAAATCGGTAGACCGGTAAATCAAACTGGAAATTGGTAGATCTACCGAAATATCGGTAGACCTAGCACCAATGAATAGTTCCCACAATAATCAAGAGTTTGCCGTTCAATTCGTGCGTCGCCTTTATTTCTTAGTTCTTTAGCAGGTAAAAGTCGTGATTATCGTATATCGATCATTATTAGTTAATAATGGCTAAAACGTCGTTAGAAACAAGAGGTAAAATTATTGCCCTTTGGCAATTTGGTTACACTAAACAACAAATTGCGTGTGAAGAGGATCTATCGGTAAGCAAATGTCATGGAAACCTACAATTTATTTGTTCATTATTTTGTTGCATTTACAGACAAGACAAATTCAGCGTTGGATTTCTCGTTACCGGAACAACAATGTTGAAGACAGACCACTTCGGAAGCTGCCACGTACCCGCCAGAAACATTGCTTAATCAGCACCAAACTGCTCAAAGCAGAGCAGTGGGTATTAACAAATCCCTTCATTACAACAGAAAAGATCAAAGAACAACTTAATCTGGGTTGCTCAAACGTTACAATAGAACGCCAGTTAAATGAGATAGGTCTCCTGTCTAGAAAACCATCGCAAAAAATTGTATTGACTAACAAACACGCGGAAGCGTGTGTACGTTTTGCGAGAGATAACTTAAACAGGGATTGGCAAAATGTGATATTTTGTGATGAAAAGATGTTTTCAACCTCTGACGATTCTCCGAAAGTTCTACGGCGACGTAATTTGACAAGATATCAACCCGAACATGTTCAGCCTACTCTAAGAAGTAGTCGAATAAGCTGTGCATTTTGGGGTTGGATGTGTGCTGCTGGGCTTGGAGAACTAGTACCTATTCGGCGTAGATTTACCAACGAAGAATACGTGACCATATTAGAAGATAGTTTGTTACCAAGTGCCTGTACTTTTTTCCTGATGGTCTCATATATTTTGTTCAAGAAAATTCACCCATCCATACTGCGAACATCGTAAGAAATTGGTTTGCAAATCTTGAAGAAATTTATGTTATACCATGGCCTGCCCGATCGGCGGATCTTAGCCCAGTTGAAAACCTCTGGGGTCTGATGGTCCGCAATTGGTCAAATGATGCAAACAGAAATGTATGGACTGTAGACAATTTAACTCGAAATTTCACGGAAGTATGGGACCGCTTGCGTGGCCGTGAATATTTTGAACATCTGGTGAATTCTTATGTTCATATGTTAGAATTTTCTTTTTTTTTATTACATTAATAATTAGTCTTCGTTTATTGAGTTATTAATTTATTTACATAAGTTTGTTTAATATTTTGGAAATGATATTAAGTTTATTGTGGTATTTAATTAAAGAATGTAATGTTTGTTTTATATTTGTGGTAATGTTACATGTCTTGCAGGAAACAAGTGCTGTATAATCAGCAATTATTGAAAAGTTAATCGTAAATTTTGATCGATTTGAAGATCTCCTTATGCTTAGATAACTTTTTAAAGCATAAGATAAATTTCACAGAGAAATGATTGTTAATAATTGAATATTTTTTTCTTTTAAGTCAAATATGTTCCTTCAAGTATATAATGTTAGATATACAGTACAATCGCGGTAATGTGAACACAATAAAACCGAGGGTGTCCACAGTATCGAGGTGTTCATACTATCGAGGGTATAACATAGGTTACTAATTATGTATGTATAGTATTGTAATTTATTTCAAATAAACATGTTTTAGTTGAAAGAAACATACTACATATATACGTTATAAAATATTATTGTTTTTCAAAAAAAGAAGTAATTTTTCGTTGTACTTGCTTAACCGACAGTTTTGCCATTATTGCTTTTTCATGGACGGCCTTCAATCTTAGAATGTCACTTATTCCAATTTCATTCTGTTTAGCCCATTCAATTGAAATGTTTAGAGCCATCACAGCTTCAGAATGAGTGATTTTGGTGGTCAGTGGGTCAGCGTTTTCAATATCACTGTCAACTTCCAAATCATCACTTTCTTCTGATTCATTGTTATCTGCTACTACAATGTCTTTATTCCATTCTTCAATATCCGGGACAGAATATTCGAGCAGTGCCTCATCAGAATTTAACTAAGGAGGTAGAGTGTGTGCAAAATTAGCAAAACATGTTTAGCAGTTGATAATTTAAAACTTACCGATGTTGTTATAGATTGTAGCAATGTTATTGTAGTTTCTATGACCGCGTTTTCTTGCTGCCACCGCCGCTGTAGAATACTGAGAGGTAAGTTTTCTTCGTCTTCATTTGGTTCAGACATTAGTATGTTGTGCCAGCATTTGGATATAACTGTAGGATCTAATTTATCCCACGCATGTGCTAAATGAAACATTGCATCTTTTAATGTTAGTTTCTTGAGAGCAATACCTATTGATTGTCCTGTAGCAATAACAGAACTGAGCAAACTGTTTCTGTAATATAGCTTTGTTAGTCTAAGAACATTTTGATCCATTGGTTGAATCAAAGGAGTTACGTTCGGAGGCATAAACATAACGAAAATCGACCCATCATTTGTTCTGAGATCTTCAGCTGGAGGGTGAGAAGGGGCGTTGTCTAATATGAGTAAAGCCTTCTCTGGCAGCCCTTGGCCACGCAAAAACCTTTTCACCTATGTACAAAGAAGTAAAACAATGAAATTGAAATCAAATTTTTTGCAACTTACTTCGGGAACAAAGTGCTGAAAGAACCAGTTTCGAAATATGTCGGCAGTCATGCAAGCATTTTTTGTGTGCGTGTAGATTAGAGGATTATAAAAGTTCTTAAAACAGCGTGGGTTTTTTGCTCGTCCTATAACCAACGGTTTCAGTTTATGTAAACCGGAAGCATTTGTACAACCCAAGAACGTGATCCTCTGTTTAGCGGTTTTCATTCCAGGCGCTGTTTTTTCTTTAATTGATACGTAAGTTTTGTCCGGTAAAAGTTGCCAATACAATCCTGTTTCGTCGGCATTGTATATCTGTTGCTCATTTAAACCGAACTCTTGTATAGTGTCCTGCAACTTTTTTAGGAACGGGTCGACAGATTCGGGTTGTGCCGATAATTTTTCACCCGTTATTTTTAAAAAGCGAATTCCATATCTCTTTTTAAATCTTTGAAGCCACCTGCTACTTGCATTAAATTTAGTAATCTTTAATTTGGTTTTTAGATCTAATGCTTTTTGTTTTATTATTTCGCCAGATATCGGCACATTTCTATCTCGCTGGGAAATAAACCATTGATACAATTTGCGTGCAAGTTTTGGAAATTCTCCTGTTTTTAGTGTGCATTGTGTTGTTGGTTTCAACGCATTGGCGACTCTATCATTAATCTTCAACTTTTTGTTTTTAATTGAGCACACGGTGGATTTGGCTATGTCATATTTTTTGGCGACGGATGTAACACTGCAGCCTCGACTTAATTCTTCGATAATTTTAGCCTTTACATGCAATGGTAGACATTTTCTTTGTGTTTTAGCAGTTTTCATTTTTGTGTATCACTCTGTCAATCGCACACTTGCACAAACTGTTAACTGTATTATGATTACTTGGGCCCGACTAGACAACATCTGAATTACCCCACCAACGTATTTAGAAGGAACGCCATAGGTTAAAATAAGTAAACAAGTTCCGACAGGTCGAATGTTATTGTTCATATAATCGAGGGTTTACGCTGTTCACATTATACGGAGCTCTATGTAAGCTTTACGTTGTTCACATTACGGAGTGGTTCACATTAGTGCGTGTTCACATTACCGCGATTGTACTGTATTTGCAAATGTATTTGGAGCTATACTTATATATGTACTAATTATAAATCTTTTCATTCAGTAGACAACCTTTTAAAAAAGGAAAATAAATAACAAGCACACACGCAGGCGATAAGAATACACAAACCACTGTATTATATTTTAAAGTAGATATGCTATTCGCAGACACCCGCTTATTAGGGAGAGATGAGTTCTGAACCTATCTTTTCCAAGAGCTTGTAGAGTTGAAAATAATTTTAGATTGTTCCCATTTTGAAAACTTATTGATTTTTATAAACTAAACTTTTTTGTTATGTTAAGGGAGAACAAACTACGAGATATCATTAAAATTAAATAAAACTAATAGATTTTTTTCATTCCAGTAATATGACTAAATTGAGTATTGAAAAACTTCAACCAAGGACAGCCTATGAATTTAAAGTGTGTACAAAATATGACAATGGCTCTCTAAGCTCCTGTTCTCAAGCAATAGAAGTCTATACGCTTCCTGAAGGTAATAATCACTTGTACCCATTCTCGTTTCTTATTTGATTCTACATTTTGCATTTGTAGGTCCGCCTACTATTCAAGATCTAAGATTTCGCGCATTGAATTCCACTTCAATTTGTCTAAGATGGCGTGCACCGTCTACAGTAAATGGAACACGAATTAAATATTTAGTGTCTTACAAAAATGCAACTGACGGCATCGTGGGAAAAACAATTGATATTAACACTTCTCAAGTACGTAAAGTTTCCCTGTCTATTAAAATTCAATATGCACAATGGCCTGGTTAAATTTCTAACCTTGCAAAAATACTACATTCTAATTTTGAACTTCGATATTAATTACCCTATATGGTCTTATATTCGCAAGAAGCGGTTGTTTAGATAATCATAACTTGATAGAAAATGTTTTTGAAACAAACTGATAAATACTTAGTACCTTTGCCTAATATGCGTATGCCGAGAGTTATTCCTAATTAACTATTTGTCGATAAGTGATATTTTCAGTACGAATTTCACATACATTGTAAATACTTAATTTTATACAACAAAAACAAATGTTTACGCAATACTAACTTTTAGTTGAAATTATGAAAAGCTTTCCATATACAATGTATTCTAAAGTACTAAATAATCTAAGGTGTAGGCTTCCGTGGCCGTTGTCTGAATGTAAACATTGGTTCCCGGATTGCAACCGTGTCATGTTAGACGTAGATGCCGGTATTTCATCCACTGTTGCAATGCGCATTTTCAAAGCTGCTACAGATGATCGTTGAGTTGCTATAGAAAGAAATTATCTTCAAGCTTTACAGCAACTCAACTTGAAGAGTATATCTTCAAATTATACAAACTTAACAGCCATATACAAGCATCTCTGAAGATGTCACTTGCAATAATGGACGACATGTACGCCTAACCTGACGCTGTTCCAACCCAGAAACCAAAGTCTATATAGCTATTAAATACTTCTGTAGTTTTCATATGGATAGAGTTAGCAATGCCTTATGTTAATACAATTCAAAATAAAGTAGTTATGGCAACGTCGCAATTTGAATACTATGTCCCCAGTTGTGTATTAGAACATCAATCAGTGCGTTGAATTCAAGAAGATACCTGTTGCAAAAACTAATAAAGTTAATTGTATATCCAGATCATGAAAAGTAATCTAATTGGTCGCGTAGTGTCGTATGTCTACGCGTGAAACGCAAATGTTCCGCCTCCTAGAATGCCATTCCAATACGATGTCTAAAATGACTGTACAATTCTTCAGTAGCAGCTGTATATAAAAGAAACGCATTCCGTGTTGTCTAATCGGCTTCCAATATAGCGGTTGTACTCGCTGTGGTCGTCACCTGCAATGATAGTCTATTGTCGTAAACCAGGGCCCTCCAAAATTTTTAGCCTAAGGGTTACACTGACTCCTCAACTCAATCCTATAGGCCAAGACCCTGGCTAAGTCATCAGACCAGCATGCTCTAGCTGGCGAATGAGGTATCTATAGCGCGGGGCGTGGGTGTAGACTCTTCTGCTGCTACTCAGTTCTGCTGCGTAATGAAACATGAGAAACCATTTACACTGATGACAAATTAATCAGTGATTGAATGATTGCAGCAGCAGAAGAAAGGTATCAGAAAAGCTAATTTATTGAAAAATATCAGGATTACATGATTGCAAACGTAGAGGAAATGTATCCAGATAAAACTGATTTATATAAAAACATCAGTTTGTCAGAAAATACTGTGACTCAAAGAGAAGCTAATATTGCAGAGAATATATTAACTCAATTGTCGGGCAAAAATCGAAAGTGTTCCTCTTTAGCTATGGATGAGTCAACAGATATTTCAGATACTGCTCAAGTGTTACTTTTCATTCGCGGAATAGATAAAAATATGGAGTGTATAAAGGAAGAACTTCTTGACATTCACTGCACAACCACTGGAAAAGATAAAGGATAAAACTGATAAAAGACAGTCTTCAGGAAAAACGTCAAGTGTTGATGGCAAAAATATGTAGGTTTTCGAATAATTGTTCATTATCGTAGTATCGGCATAATTGCACGCCGTGAATTTATAGAAATGCTGCAAAAATGGATTCACCAAGATCTTCCGTATCTATAATATATAACCCAGTCAATTTATAGACTAAAAAGGCCTCGGCCTTGCAAAATAATAATGTATTTCTGACTTTTTTAATCTGTTGTTAGGACATATACAGAAAGTTAGAAACCGTGGTTGCAGCTTTCGAAAGACCTGCGAAAGTAGCACGATGCCAATTTTTCGATTTTTCTCAATACCTATTAAGAATATTTAGCAAGAGACTGGCCAAATAAAAGCGGGTGTTTTTTCTTTTTGAAAAAAATTGATACTTTTTTGAGGTTTTTGGGTAAATTCTGGACGTGTACGAATCTTGATTTAGGCTCGTAAGTGAGATACAGAATAATAAATACTATAGTTCTGCATTTTGGGATCGATATTTACGATTATTTAATAATAAAGATTTAAGTATTATTACATGTAAATTCAAAAAAATAATATGGAATGCTACGCCGTTCCAAAGTTAAAATTAAAATGAAACATTAACTGTCAAAATAAATGGCGCAATAAAAATAGCGTTGACGGAAACTAAAATGATTGATCCGTTCGGCATTGATAGCAAAACGTTTTGGCAAAACTAAAATAATTGTAACACCGCAAAATAAAACACGAATGTTTCGGAAAAATTAATACTTATGCCTTCAAGGATGCCTTATCTGATACTACCCTAGTGTACTGATGGAAAATATGGAAAATGGAATTGCGCTACAGCTCAATCGGTCTTTGTGGGCCGCAGATTACAAAAAATCTCATTAGGATGAATTTTCGGACGCCACCTTCCTATTGTGCACTATTCCCTTTCCCAAAATGTACTTTGATCCGGAAGGAAAATCAGTTTGACTACTCAGGTAGCACAAGGCAAGACAAACCACAAATTCCAAACAACAACAATTTAATAATTCTAGGCCGTTGCGTAATTATAAAATTTACAGTCAAATGAAATTGGTAAGTTAATTGATTGATAAATAAAAAAAACTGAATTACGTACGGTTATAAGAGTAACAAATGATTATTTAATAAATTTAAAAGAAAGTGTCAGTGAAAAATAAATTGACAGGGGACAGCCTGTATATGCTATATGAAATATGTATATAAGTTGCAAGTTTAATAATTAAATTCTAACAAAACAGTTCTAAATAGACAAACTAAATTACTGTTGAAGATAGCTTGAGATCTCATGCTTTACAAGAGATTACAATAGTGTCGGTTCGTGGACACTCAATATATAAATATCAAAGTACTTAAAACATTGAGGAAAAATACTATGGAGACGCTGTAAAGCTTCTTTGCTGTACTCTCAAAACGGGAGCATTGGGCGGGGCTAAATGTGGGACCAATATGGCTGCCTCACCTAGTCCGGACTACTAAAAATTATAATCTGTCATCCCACACCTGTCAGGCCTACACTAACCTATGAAATATTATTCCAGACGAACACCGTCTCTGCTGTTGCAGCTACGTAGAGCACAAGAAACCATAATGTCTTTTAATATTTAACTTATTATATAACTCTAATACACGATGCACTTAAAAAACACTCCACGTTTTACCAACACTACCTGTTTGACGTAAGTGTAGTATCAATATGGCGGACCTGTACCCGGTTTGATCACGTGACGTCGTTTCCCTACCTATTCTTTCTCAATGACTTAAAATGAATTAAAACTGTGACAAAAGGTTGTAAAGAAAAACATTAGAATAAAATTTCGGCTTAAGGCCTATAAACTGAAAATGGACAACTTCCCCGATAACCCTCGTAATCTGGAAATTAACCTTTTGCCAAATCGGTCAAGAACTGGCAATAAGTTCTAAAATGGTTTATTTAATTGATATTTAAATACAAATTAGGAAAACGTTTTACAACTCTGAATAACGCTAATCTTAATAAACAATTAAAACACATAAAATGAGTTCCGTGCACAAAATTGCTTCGGAGAGAAATGTCAAATTTCAGAGTGTATGCCCCTTATAATATGTTTAAAAAAGAAATATTTGGATTTAAACTATCAATTCTTACTGATTTCACACAAATTAATGAAAATACAACAAGGATATCACTTATCTGGATCACATTAAGACGTGGACGAAAAATACAGTAGGGTCTGGCTCAATACATTTATTACGGACCTCCAGAGGAAGTGACTCCTGTGTGTGAACAGCTTAACACTACGGATGGTTTAGATAAATTTACTTCTAGCTAATGGATCACACAAAATCTTCAGGACAAAATGGCGATGCCATGAGGTTACTGTTTCCGTTCTTATGTCGATTAAATGTAAGTTTCTGCATAAGAATAGTAGCAGATATATTTAATTCAAACGCTTCCATTAATATATGACTAATGCATCGAAGAAGATAACCAACGAAACAATAGAGCGATGATCACTGCCGTTTATCCGCAATTTATCGTAATTTCACGATAATAGAGTGCAACATGCCCCAAAAATGCAGTGAGTCCAAGCGTCGAGCTAATATAGGTATATCTGCTACAACTATTACAGTCGGCGATAGAAAACCAAAATGACCGGGATTACGCGGAAATCTACCATCAACCCACGTCGGTGACAAAGACGACAGTACGAAACGGGTTACCAACTTTTACAAATTTAATTATACAAATAATTAGTACAAATTAATGAAATAAAATCAAGAAGCAAACTACTTGGTACTTAGAGAAAGAAAAAAAAAAGGAATATTCTTTAACACAAATTAACAACCAGAAACGCCTAATTAAAGCTAATTCGAAAAGTAAAAACGGACGTAATTAAGATTGTCTATGTATCAGTTAGATCCAAACAACGTAGATAAGTTGCATATAATTCGGTCGTCTACACCACGCTAGAGAAATCGCGAAGACACCGACCGTTCTTTGCCAACAGATGGCGGGACAGTTTAATACATAATTAAATCAATTCGTATTTATTTTAAAATACAGAAATGCATACTACTAAATATAATAACGCGATGGATAAAAATAAATCAACCGCAAATTGTTAACGTCAAGCGTCAGGAAACATATCAATAATCCTATGAATGTAAATAAAGGGAACACAATTCCGCAGTATACAGTTCTATTCAAAATTAATGTAACATGAATTACAAAAATACCATAGTAATAGCATTTGCAGAACGTTTAAAATAGATTAATTAAAAAGTAAATACATACCTAATTACTATTTTGGTTGGATATCTATACTTTCGTCCATTTGCTCCGAATGCCTACCAACGGGGGCTACCTGGTACAGGAGATGTCTGGTACACCTGTTTATATCTACATATTGTTTACTCACATAGATAGGATATTATTTAGAATAAGTGTCAAATAATTATATTTCTGAATTTATTTAAATATCTATTAATTATCGTTTCTATTACTTCAGTACATCTCTCAGTATAAGAAATTATTCGTTTACACGTCGAATATTGACTCAATATTGTTGTTGAATTGTATGATGTATGTATGCTGTTGACACTCAGTTAGAAGCTAAGAATAATATTAATTGGGTACATTTTAATAGTACGTATTATCATTTATATAAATATTGTAATTTAGCGCTGTTGGATACCTACTCCATCCAGTAACGACATATTCCAAGCTCAATTGACACAGTTAAATCCTGATATGAGGTATACTGTGTCCATCACATTAGAAAACACCTCATACAGCTACTCGATTATCGTGTCTACGCGCAAGATCAACACTACAGCTGCTGATCCAAAAATGCAAATTTATGAACAACAAAAACTTGGTTAGTGATTAATTTATACGAGTGTATACATGCTATTGTTTGTAAATCACGTTACAGGAGTAATTTTGGGCATCGCAATATCCCTTTGCGCAATTATTGGTTGTATCAGTTGCCTAATTTATAGTATCAAGAAGAAGCAAACTAATAATACAGTACCGCCTATAAGAGTCAATAACTATAATTCTGGTACAAATTCTATATCTACTTATACACAATTACAGTTACGATATCAAGAAGCAAGCATTGCAGATGTTCAAGAAATACAAACTCTCATTGGAGAAAACGGAGTATGTCATATACCATCAGTAGCGCCAAATAATATAGATACCAAGGTATGTACAATTTAAATAGGAAGTAACTTAAAATAAATACACTTAGACATATATGAAGTGCATTTATTTTTTACTTTGTCTTACATTTCTCATGCTTTACACACCTGTTAATTATTCAGCCAGTGATCATTGAATTAGAAAATCTGTTGTATTACGTTTACTGTGGTACAACAGTATATTATTGATCTTATTATTTATTTACATTACACTACAATGTCTATTTCAATCTGTTTGACTGTTCAAACGTAAAATGCGAATTTAGTTATTCCATATGATACATCATTTATGACAGACATTTATAAATATTTCAATTTCTTTTAATTAATTTATTTTGTGGTATTTGGAAAAAGATTAGTTGTCATTAATTAAACCTAGTAATTCAAAAGTCAGATAAGTAAATGACATTCAGAATAACTCTATACATAGGAAATGTTTCTGGAACTTATCTGTAGGTGTCAATTTATGTGTCAGATTACTGTTGACCTGTCATTATAATAATGCAAGATAGGTAACCGGAACATGAAAATAAAAAAATAATATTATAAATATGAATTTAAAATTGTATCATCGTCCATAAATAGATTTTATAATTTTATGATCACTGACTGTACTGTTTGAGTGGGAGTTTTTTAAAAACATTTCTGATGCACATGTTAAATACATATAAAAGTTTTATTAAAAAACACATGATCGCTGTTAATTCGCCAATTTGAAAGGTGACTGGTAGATACGTAGATGGAAAATTTGATATGATCAAACATTACACTAACAAAACTACATAGCATACAAGTTTGTTGGCAAAATTTATGCATGACTGACATTCAAATCGACGACTCTGAGCTTTCCACGCAAACGTGCTAATCATTGCACTATCTAGACATTGTTCGAACCATTTTGAAAACCTTACGGAACAGGTGACAGCTGGTGTCCATAGTCCGACACTCGCCGTGTATATATTACTAATTGGGTAATAAAATATAGAGCACGTCAAAGTTAGTTTTCGAAAGAAAAAACTAGCCCAAAAACGATGAGTTCTCCTTTTCCATATACTTTTCCTCCCCATAGATGTTTCTTCTGCATCCCACTTTTAGTCAATTCATATAAGTAGTTTTGTGTAAGAAAAAGTCATTACCATATGTTGTGAAATTGTTGATGATACATTTTTGGGTTGATACTTGTTTGAACTATTTCTGTGATTCATGTTGAAAATAGTCCAAGCAAATTACAACTTAAAAAGTTACTTTGCAATAAATACGAAATAAAAAAATGTATGTGGAAGAAAGAATTTAAGAAAAACAAAAATAACCTTACTAACCCAATGTTAAAAGAAAAAGTATCAAATAACCAATCCATAAAAGAATATAAATAACTAGATGGTCTTGGGAAATTGAGATAGCTACGAATATCAGAGTGTGTTCGATCTAATAGTAACTATTATATAGATACACTAATGTTAGTATTAACTAGTGTAAAGTGTACTATCATAAAAGTACAGTTTTAAAAATGACAATTACTAAAAATGTAAAATTGAACATCCATTTTATTACTTGTTTTATTTTATTTTTTATAGTCTGCAGCTTTTGTATTCTGCGAACATTTTTTCCATGTATCATTTAAGACAGCATTTCCTACATTATTACTCCGCTCGTGTTTAGTGATTATGATGATTATACCTTTTTTACTATTTTTCTTTGACTACTACATAGTGATTCAAAAAGAATGTCTGTCATCTAGCCTTGTTAATATACGATACATATTTTAGATACGTCCTGCATTTTTAAAATAGTGCTCTGTATTCGGTAATAATATGTCTAGAAATTTATATATTTTTTTTGATTTTTTGAACAGCAATAAGAATTTAGGAATTTCAAATTCTATAAGTTATTTTGCTGTCTGAGAGACAATTAAGACTTCTTCCTTCTTCCAGGCCAGTACTTAAACTTATTGGAAGTCTGCTGGCCATTTTCTCTTCAGTCTTACATTGTTTCTTGTACTAGTGATTGTAAAACATTATTGCTGTGAGTTTCTAATCTCATGGAGTTTCTGGTTTTTCTTCTGTGTTGACTCTTGGACTGTTGCAACAGTCCTGATATGACATCTAATCACATACCCTATTCTTAGACTCCTTGATTGTGATAATTGTATTAAAACTATTGGAGTTTCGTGTCGGCCGTCGTAGCATACACATCGCTTAAGATTTTTATAAGTAAGATATCACTAATTACAACAGTCATTTCATAATGACACATAACACCAGAGGAACCAACAGTAGATCAGTGAACAGTGTTGTGAATGTGGAAACCGACAGTGAAAAATGGACACACATTTTGAATAGAATGGACGAGTTATTTAAATTGATAAAAATTCAAACGGAGACAATTAAAAAACAGAGTGCGTTAATAGAACAACAAAGTAATAGGATAGAATTGTTGGAAAAAACAGCACGAATAGTAAAAAGTGATAGTGAGGCTTTGAATGGAACAAAGGGAAACGACAAACAAGTGAAAACGTTGGCAAAAGCAGAGGGGCCCAAGGTCAACGAGGTGACGAATATAAACCGGACTGATAACAAGAAAAACGACAATAACGAAAAAGTAGAACGAGTAAAAACTGAGGAAAAAATAACGAAAACAAAATCAATAATAAAAGGTACCGGAGATGCACGCGGTAGCAACTTTTTAGCGGCTGAGAGAAGAGCATGGCTATATGTGGGAAATGTAAATCGGTCTACAGCGGATAACGACGTAAAACATTTCTTAACAAATAAATTTCCGAATGAAACATTTACCGTTGAAGAAATACCAAAACATGCGGAGAATCTTAGTAAAAACAAATCTTTCAAGGTAGGATTTAAATACGATATTTTAACAGAGATTCAAAACCCAGAAATATGGCCAAAAAACATATCAGTAAAAAGATTTAGCTTTTTTCGAAAAACAGCTTCCTTTTCTGCACAGGGATAGTTTATTAAATATAAACATACAGTCTATAAATTATGATATTGGTCGCAATTGTGCTGAAAACACTAATAAGTTTTCTATTATCCACCAAAATATACAGAGTGTCTACAATAAAATGGATACCTTGCATATATTTTTAAATGATCTTAAACCAAGCGTTGTAAGCCTCACAGAACACTGGCGTCACATTAATCAGGTGCTGTCAGTACACATACACGATTATGAGATGGCTTCTTGCTACACTCGATCGCTCAAAATACATGGCGGCTCTTGCATTCTTCTGAGGAAGGGTATTCCTTATACGGAACTGCTTTATCTAGAACAAAAAAGTAAAGAATTAATTTTTGAATGTAGCAGTATTGAACTTGGTATGCAAAAAATTATAATAATAAATGTGTATAGATCCCCCGCTGGTGATATAGAAGAGTTTTTTGACATTCTAGAAGATACTTTAGAATATATAACAACGAGGAAAAGTACATATGATGTGGTTCTTACAGGAGATTTTAATGTAAATCTTTTGGATACCACCAGTGCAATTAGCAGACGTTTATTGGATCTGATGAAGAGTTACAATCTGCATCAAACTATTTTTGAACCAACAAGGATTACGAATAGTTCTTCTACGTGTATAGATAACATTTTTACAAGTGTGGTTCAATACGAGAGTTGCGTGATTCATTCTGCCTTGTCGGATCATCTGGCACAAAGTCTAAGCTTCCAAGGAAAAATACTCAAAAATGGAGTGTTCCATGAAAAAAGGCTATTTACAGAAAATAATCTCCTCGAATTAAGGGAAATATTGGCAAGTATGCAGTGGCGAGATATCTATGACTATGAGTTATTTAATGAAATGTTGCAAAGCCTAATGAGTACAACTTGCCCCTTGAAAAAATATAGAAGAAAGAGCGACAACGCTGCAAACCGTTGGATAACACCGGAATTAAAGCAGAAATGTAAACAGAAGCGAATTCTTTACGAGGACGCTCTAAACAATGGAATTGAATATCATGTATACCAGAACTATCCCAAGACACTACAAAAAGAAATACGTGATGCAAGAAAATGCTTTTATTCAAACTTTATAGCAACCTCTACAAACAAAACCCGGGCAACCTGGCAAGTAGTCAGGGGTTTCACAGGCAAAAATGCTCAGAGCAGTTTTTGTGTGGGTGACCTACAGAGTAATTTACAAAATGACGAAGCAAAGTTAGCGTTTGTCAATGGCCTTTTGATAAGGATATGCGAAGTCGCAGATAATGATAACGAACTGCATACTCATCTACTTACCAGCATAGACAAAACCATATTTCTTTTTCCTACAACACCGAACGAAATCTTGGATATTATTCACTCATTAAAGAACACCTGTGCCGTGGGACATGATGGCGTTCCTGTTGAACTGCTAAAATCTTGTGCTTCTGAACTAGCCGAACCTATAAGTTTCCTCATAAATTATACATTAGAAACAGGCAGTTTCCCAGATATGCTTAAATGGTCGACGGTTACCTTAATACATAAGAAGGGCAATAAAAATGACATAGGAAACTACCGACCTATATCGATACTTTCAAACATATCAAAGATATATGAGAAGGTGATTTACAAGAGAATATACAAGTTTGTTGAGAGACACAATATATTACACACAATGCAAAATGGTTTTGTGCGGGGTAGATCCACCATACGAGCTATTTACCAGGCTATGATGGATATCTATGATGGAATAAATGACCATGGGTATGCGGTGGGAATCTTCATGGACATTTCGAAAGCTTTCGACAGCGTAAATTACGGAAAGCTCTACAAGAAACTGCAATTTATGGGTATACGTGGAACGTGTTTGAAATTGATTAAATCCTATCTGACAGGTCGTAAACAAAGGATATCCTCTGTGGATGGAGAAGGCAACATCATCTATTCAGATCAGCGGGATATTGAACGTGGAATACCACAAGGCTCAATACTCGGCCCGCTCTTATTCCTTTTGTATGTTAACGAACTTCCTACTCTAGTGAAACACAGTACCATACTCTATGCGGATGACACATCCGTAATAATAAAAAATAACGTAGACTTGCAAAGAGATATCCAACTAACTCTATCCAGTTTTGAAGAATGGTTCAAAACAAACAGTATGTCACTTAATATGCAGAAAACATCAATTGTACTTTTCAGCCATTTTAAACAAACAACAGAAATAACATATAACAACACTATACTTACTGGGATGGAAAAAGCAACTTTCTTAGGGTTGGAAGTGGACTCACAGCTTAATTGGAAATCACACGTCTCCTGTTTGGCATCTAAGGTATCGTCCTTCAACTATGCTCTACGAGTTGTGTCTCAATACGTTGATGTGCACGCCAGCCTATCGGCATATTATGCATACGTTCATTCGAGGCTCCGATATGGCATCATCTTCTGGGGGAACTCGGTGGATGCATCACGAATTTTTGTTTGACGTGTTCTACGCATTTTATGCACTACACAGAATTAATAAATTTATTATTATTATTATTATTATTATTATGTTTAAGTCCCATAGCTGAATACCATAAGTCCATATTGCTAAGATTACTTCTTTCTACAGAAGTATTCGTTCTTTAGAGATAAATGAGACTTTCTGCTATAAAATCAGTGTATTTCTCTCATTTTAAGGTTTTTTTGCTTTTGGTTTTTGCTTAAGTGTATTTCCCAATACAGGTTAGTATAAAGTATAAAAGTATTACAGCTTGATTTTGTATAATTTTTATATAAAAAATCATTCAAAATTTGGACAGGAAGTAGTACATTTACTCTTACATAATAGCAATTTTCTGCAAATATTTCGCAAATTATGCGTCCCATACAGATTTATTAAGATAATTTAAAGTGGATTTAAATTGGATTTGGAGTAACTTTTGTATAAGATTTAGCTAAGTATTACTTAAATTGAAAGAATGTCTGTGATAAATCTGATACTATGGTGGCTTACAACTTATTTAGTTAGAGAAAATCCTCCAAATTAAAAGTTAAAAATTTTTCCTAAATATGTGGTTTACATATCAAAATTACTATGATAATAATTACTATTATGTTGAACACCCACATTATTTTGTTGTGAATATTGCAAGGCATGTACCATTGTTGGCTTTATTTAGTATGCATAATATTCATTCAAACATTACTATTTGTAACCCTACTATCATTATTTGCTTATCGTAAATTATAAAGTGAGCTAATAATTTATTTATAGGGTGGAATAGATTTTCCCAATCGCCAAGCTAATGGTTCTTTAGATCATCATAACAAAACTGTCTATATACCCAACGGTCACGTTCATATAACTGAAAATCCACAGGTTAGTATATTTGTGTACAACTGTGTTAAACTAAATTATAAAAAACTTAGGAAGACAAGACTCACTTGTTCAAAACAATGTGGTCACTTCTTATATTACCATTTATAAAAAAAGAACCTTTGGGTGTCATCGAATATTTGATAAGGTTATTTTCTATTGATTTTTTAATGGATTTTTTTATTTACATGTTTGAAATTTACTTTAAGACTCCATATATAAATGAGCTAGCTGTTTGGAGCTGAAAGTTGAACACTTAATAGAGAGCTCCTTTACATGTCACCAAAGTGATAAACGTTTGTGTAAAATTCTAGTTACCAAAAGAGTGATAAAGTAGAGTTGTAATTAATAATACAATTCGTATACTTTCAAAAGTTATTGTCAGTAGAATGAAGCAAATTAATGACAAGAAAAGTTGAGAAAATGTATTGGAGTTGTAAAATGAATAATTGTTTGATTTAGAAAACATGTAGCTGTTCATTTCTAAATTAACAATATACATTGACAAGATTTCTTCTAGTAAAATTTATTTAATTAAACAGTTCAATGAAGTTGCTCAGCTTTTGTCATGTGTTGATAAAATATAATAATAATTATTATAAATTTCTGTCGACAATAATGCTGGAATATTTTCAGAATTTGAATCATGACTGACTGACATGTTGGGTTTCACAGTTTATATTATTTTACACCACTTTTAATGCCAGCATAATTGTAGTAGAAGTCTTAACCATTTATTTAATGAATTTCGTTACATAATTCAGTATAGGTAACCACTAAGGATGCAACTGGCAAATAATGATTTTACTAATGCTTTCTTGAAAATGTGGTAATTTTGTATTTAGTAGTGGAGAGCTATTATGAAGTAGCTAGCGTTTAAATTAAAAAATATTGTAACGTTTTCGGGTTCGCAATAAACAACTCGTGCAATTTATTTATTTAAAACAGTCTGTATATTCACAAACGTAAAATTAATTACAATATAAAAATGTAAAACTAATGTATCACACTTAAACTACTACAATTTAAATTAACACAGGTATTTATTTCTATTACTAATATTTATGCCCGTATATTTATGTAACACTACCGTATGTATATCACTTCTATTTATATAACACCGTACCACGCAAGGAACTATTTATTTATTTCTTATATATCTTTTATGTTGGTCTGTTCCGCGCGACGAGTACATAAGGACTTTCTTATTCCGGAATTTTTCCTCATCCATCGGTTCAACTGCCTTTATATATACGTACGAAACATCTGGAACACACCAGATAAACGCTAGCGTTCTTCTCGATGTTTGTAGAACATACAAGAGACATTCTGTCTCTTCGCAGTACATATATAAATGGATGATTTATTGCTTTACGACTTTATGAGCACGTCTTTGTTGTCGCCTAGACGTCTGCATTTTTTTTTCGTAATTTATTTCGTTACAATATGTATAAGTCACTGGATGGAAATAAAACATAATAAATTACATAAGTTTTTATTTATAAAATGTAGTTTTACAAGTTTATTTCATATTAATTTAGCTGCCTTTCTTTTCTCTTTTCTTCTTTTAAATTACCGTAACTGGTGTTACATCCTGATACAAAGCAATTTGCAAATATCCTACCAATTCTAGATAATAATAAACAAAATTTTTATGATTTTTTTGACTAGAAAATAAACTCTTATTAGACTAAAGCTTGTATTTGACTCTTGTGTTTGTATATCTCCTCCGCGCACGCAACTATACTGTCCCACTCCATTCCTTTTTAAATGGATAATAGCACAAGACAGACATGTTTCTCTTGTGTACAGCTCGAACCTTAAATTATTGCCCCTACGTAGAATTGAGGAAAAGGATGAGGAATTAATATGAAATTTATTTAACGAACCGGACGAGTTACGTCATAAACAATTACTTCGGGCCAAGTATTGTTAAAATACAAAAATAACTAATTATTCTAGTAATACTGTTGATTCAGTGAATATATTATGTTACCAGAGCTGTGCGTGGTTGCAGTATAGTTTACAAGCATTTTATTTAATTTTATTCTGTCAAATCAATCAAATTTCGTTCGTGAACAAGCCCATATTTAGTAGTTTCAATTTCACCATATTTATACATCGATATTATACAAAAAACTTTTCACAACTAAATTATGCGTAAACCGATAGGAAACAAACAAAAGAAATCACTCACTGACTTCGAAAGGGAACACTATAATAATGGACCATTCTCTCGCTATCAGCAGTTCAAAACGTAATATTTTCTATTATCTATATTATAAACACTAATATTTTTATTATATGGAGTAGCAAGTGCTTTAAATGTTCATAATGTATCAGTAAATAGAATCGCATGTACAGTTTTGTGCAATAAAATGGCGTACACGTCTTATTGCTAATTTTGACATTATTTTGCCATTGTGAAAATGGCTTAAGTTAAGTTGACAAATTGAATTATAGCGTCAATTCAATTTGTCATACATGACAGATATTCAAACAAAAGTCATATTTACATAATCGTATATTAAGTGTACGCCAATTTATTGCACAGAACTGTACATCAAAAATGTTAATGATTTTACTGAAATGTGCAATTAGAAATACAGTATTGCAACGAAACAAATCCACAAAAAAAAAAAAAGAAAAGTAAACATCGGCGCGGCGACGTTAAAAAACGCACTGTAAACAAGTCATAAATCATCTACACACAAGTACGACGTAAGCGACGGAAAGTCTGGGTTTTCTCTCGTATACTCCCGGGCTATCGAGAATGAAGCGAGAGGTTTCTCGTATATTTCTAGAGTTTTTATATGCCGATATAAAAGCAGCCGGTGCCCTGGAAAGAATTCATTCAGTAGTATTCGTACAGTGCAAATAAACATATATACAGTGAGTAGTGCATAAATAGTCATGATAGAAATAAATACGTGTGTTAATTTAAATTGTTGTAGTTTTAAGTGCGATACATTTATTTTATATTTTTATATTGTGATTAGTTTTAAGTGTGAAAATATACAGACTGTTTTAAAACATTTGCACGAGTTGTTTATTTCGACCCCGAGAACGCAACAATTTGGTGTTAGGTGTTTAGGATGAACAATAAGTGCAAAAAAAATGGCTACCAAGCGTTTGGAAGAATTGAAAGTCCCCGGGTTAAGGGCAGAATTAGAAGAAAGGGACCCGATACGTCTGAAAAAAAAACAATTCTCCAGGACCGGCTTCATGACATTTTAATAAATGAAAGTAAGGATCCCGAAAAATATTTGTTTCAAATACAGGCTGATCCAAGCTGAATAATGGAGACTTTAAAAAATGAAATTGCAAATAATTCAAAACATTTCGAGACTACTATGGGGACTCTTAAAGATGAAATTGCAAATAATTCAAAACATTTCGAGAGTACTATGGGGACTTTAAAAGATGAAATTGCAAATAATTCAAAACAACTCGAGACTACCATGGAGACTCTAAAAGATGAGATGTTAAATAAAATTGCAAATAATTCAAAACAATTCGAGCCTACTATGGAGACTCTAAAAGACGAGATGTTAAATAAAATTGAAAATAACTCAAAACAACTCGAGACTACTTTTAAGGAAGATATTCAGCAGAATTCATCGTATATGAGACAGGAATTTTCTGAGGCCATCGAAGCCGTAGAACAGAAATTGAGGGACGAATTTAAAGTTCAGCTTCGATTGCCAGCGATGAACGATTGCAGTCCCCATGACACCTCAAGCGAAAGCCTGGAGATTTGCCCAACAGCAAAGGCAAAGGTAAAACCTCCCACCTTCGATAGAAAGACGTCTTGGATGACGTACCTGAAACAATTCGAAGCCGCTGCAGGGGCAAATGGATGGACATCCCCGGATAAAGCCACTGCTCTGATTGTGTCGTTAAGAGGAGAGGCCAGTGACGTTCTACAGACCTTATTTCCGGAAGAGTGTCAAGACTACCCTCAATTAATCAAGCGTCTTGAGATGAGATATGGGCATGCACACCTAGAGCAGGTATATCATATACAATTGAAGAATCGTCTGCAGAAAAAGGGTGAAAGCCTCCAAGAATTTGAAGCGGATATCGCCCGTTTGGTTCGTCTGGCATATCCAACGGCTCCAGATAGCTTCTCGGACCGGTTGGCTGTGCAAACATTCATAGATGGTCTTCGGGATGGCGATACACGGCAAACACTGAGGCTGGCAAGACCAAAAACCCTAATCGATGCTTTGGCACAGGGTCTGGAGTTCGAAACCACAAAGCTGTTCTCTCTAAACCCTGCAAGAGTATGTTCTGTCAGAGATCTACCAGAAGCCGAAGAATCCTTAGAACAAGTAGTCCGACGATTAGTGAATCAGGTGCAACCTAAGAGAAGAACGCTCCGATGCTGGAATTGTGGTGAAATGGGCCATGTTCGTAGTAAATGCGTGAAGGAGCCCAAGAAACCCATAGCGGAGCAAGCAGGAAAACTAAAACGGGTCGATGAGCCGAGGCAATGGCCGACCCAGTTTCATAGAGCCTCAAAAGTAATAGTGCAAATTGCATCTCTGAAACACCAAAACGCTGATGCTCATTCAAGGAGACCATGTCCACAAGGCTGGAGGCATTGCAACCGGGTAGAAGAAGAATCGGCCAACACACTCAGAACTACCGTGGTTGACGATCAGTGGCAACCTGACAATTTAAGGATCGATCAGGAAGCTGATGAAGACCTTGGTTCCTTGATGGTTTGGAAAGGTACTGGTCACAGACCGGCTTGGCAAGAAGTAGCTCCTCGTTCACAGGGACTGAAATCCTACTGGGTTCAATGGAACTCTCTGAAGGTGGAGAATGGCCTACTCAAGCGTGTTGTGGAGAACCCAGATGGAGAAGGGCAAAGGATACAGGTGGTCATCCCTAAGAAAAGGATACCTGATGTACTGCAACAGCTCCACGATGACAGCTCCGGAGGA
Source organism: Amphimallon solstitiale (assembly GCA_963170755.1). Lineage (NCBI taxonomy): Eukaryota > Metazoa > Arthropoda > Insecta > Coleoptera > Scarabaeidae > Amphimallon > Amphimallon solstitiale. Next base: position 37,286,472 of record OY720681.1, on the reverse strand, counting down.
CACTTCAGCGTACACAAGACACTCGAGAAAGTGCGCCAACGATTCTATTTGGTGAATTGCACACGAGACGTAATGGAATGGTGCCGAAAATGTGCAACTTGTGCCGCCAGTAATGGGCCCCAAAGACGTCGATGAACACCCCATACTAAGTCAAGGGTGGTGCATTTCAACCGATTGGCCCCATACCATGGACGTAACAACGGCGAAGTAACGAATGTGCGACAAATTACCAGAAAACATAGAGAGCCGACTTATGGGAATTTCATGAAAAAGAATATTCTGGTACCAGGAAGGCTCGTTTTAGAATTACCTTGGAGAAGCAACAGGATCTTTTTGCGGTGCCCTGTGATTATGCCTTAGCTCACTGTGTGGCTCAGGACCTATGTATCCATAGAGGGATTGCCGTGAAGTTCAAGAGAAGATATGGCGGGGTCAATGAACTGCTCCGACAAAAGCCAAGGGTTGGTAAAACTGTGGAGATAAAGCGTGACGGACGATCTATCTTTTACCTGGGCTGCGGATTAGACCGTCTGGAAGGGAGAATCGTAAGAAACATGCTGGAGGTGGTGTTTCGGTATACTGGTATGGAAATAGTCCTATGCAGTTATCGGCCCAATCAGCCCCTTATACAACCTAACACGGTGAATTGCCATTTCCACAAGACAACTGGGTGCACTCGTGGGTCCCAATGTAGATTCCGTCATCCACCAACAACAAGAACATCGCTATTCCATGTTCTTGTTGTTGGTTTCGAGACGAAACGCAGTTCTTAAGAAGGGGGCAATGTAACAAAACAAGTCCACAAAAAAAAGAAAAGCAAACATCGGCGCGGCGACGTTAAAAAACACTGTAAACAAGTCATAAATCATGTACACACAAGTACGGCGTAAGCGACAGAAAGTCTGGGTTTTCTCTCGTATACTCCCGGGCTATCGAGAATGAAGCGAGAGGTTTCTCGTATATTTCTAGAGTTTTTATATGTCGATATAAAAGCAGCCGGTGCCCTGGAAAGAATTCATTCAGTAGTATTCGTACAGTGCAAATAAACATAAATATAGTGAGTAGTGCAGTTCAAGAAATACATAAATATTACAGACATAAATAGTCATGATAGAAATAAATACGTGTGTTAATTTAAATTGTAGTAGTTTTAAGTGCGATACATTTATTTTATATTTTTATATTGTGATTAGTTTCAAGTGTGAAAATATACAGACTGTTTCAAAACATTTGCACGAGTTGTTTATTTCGACCCCGAGAACGCAACAGTATATAACATATATAAAATGTGTATGTTTAATGATGATTCTAAACGAGCATTAATGGAACTCCCACAAATTGTATTGAAACAAGTGACATTTTTATTTTTAGAACAATGAATATGTACGTTAATAATGAAAATGTACATCAGTTTGTTTTTCTTAAAGATACCTAGGTTTTACTTTCTTATACGTAGTATAAGGAAGTATTGTGATGATGAAAATTTTCGACCTCGAGATTTTTGCAGATGTCCACGTTTTGAAGTCCCCTGATACCGAAGAAGTGGTTTTTAAAAAATGTCTGTGTGGCTGTGTGTGTGTGTGTGTGTGTGTGTGTGTGTGCCTGTGTGTGTGTGTGTGACCACGATAGCGGTCAAGCCGCTGTAGATATCAATTCCAAATGTTGTATTTACGTGTATAATCTCCCTCTTGAGATCTGATTAGTTTTTCAGTAAAATCGGTAGACCGGAAGTAGCAGTTTACTTCAGCGAAAAAATCGAATTTTGCCAATATTTCGTCAACTACTAAGTTTTAACAAACTTATAAAGAATTCATATATACTTAAAATTAAAATTGAGTATAATTTTATCCAAAAAGTTTTCCGAAATTCCTACCGGAAGTAGGAATTTTACTCTTATCGAAAATCAGTTTTTCGCGAATATTTCGCAAGTCATGCCTTTTTGGCTAGTACGTTACGGATATAAAAGTATTTATAAAATAATTTTCAATATCTTTTGTATAAAAAAAATTTCAAAATTCAGACCGGAAGTGCCACTTTTACTCTTATCGAATAGCGATTTTTTGCAGATATGTCGTAAGTTATGCATTCTATATAAATTTATCAAGAGTACAAAAATATTTAAAACTAGATTTGCAATATTTTTTGTATATATTAAATTTCAAAATTCGGACCGGAAGTAGCACTTTTACTCTTAGCGAGGAGCACTTTTTTGATAATATCTTGCAAAGTATGCATTCTATAGAAATTTATTAAGAGATTAGAAGTACTTAGAATAGGATTTTGAATAATTTCTGTAAAAAAATTCTGTAATTTGAAACACTCATACGTATAAGAAAGTCGTGTGGTGGCCACACCTCATTTTTTCAAAATGAATCTATATACACTATATAAAAGAAACAAAAGTGCTTGGTAAAAGGTACAATCTATTTTTCAATATTGGTACATTATGTATCTTGTTTTAAATATATAGTATTACATGCAGGTAGGTAATTCTAACGGATTTATTCCTGGGGCAATCCTTCATAAGTAACAGCATGATAAATATATAAAATGGTAGCTGCTGCAAATAAAACTGTACTGAGAGTACCGCCATAATGCAAGCTCAATCCAATTGAAATTCTTTGGGCGCAAATTAAGAGTAAAATTGCTTCTAAAAATACTCCATTCAAAGTGTCCCATTTACAAGAACTTTTGACTAAAGCAATTACATATGTTACAATAAACAAATGTAAAAAATGTAATGATCATGTAATTAAATAAAAAAATCCTAATATAAGTTGTATTCTGGGTTTTAGTGGGATATTTGAAGCACTCTTTCTTATTCTGAGACAAGGTATAATAAACACATAATACGGTTTGTGACAACCTAACCTCATAAACTATTTACTAAAAACAGCTTACTCAAAGCAGTGTAATTTGTCACACTGTTATGACATCACAGCGACCTTGTTTATGACGTAACTTGTCTGTTTCGTTAAATAAGCTATAAACTATATGACAGCTCTATACCCTCTTTAGTATCTATTTGTGTAAAAGAGAGGTAAATGTTTATGTCCATAGGCGTTTTCGGAAAATGTATAGCATTTAACTGACCCGGTTAGATAGTACCTGACAGGTTCACAAATTTTACCCGGTTATTTAAAACATTTCCGAACGCAATTTCCGGCCATGTATAATAACGTAACATAAATATAACCTATAACCTATATTCATAGCTTAGATAAGCAGAATAAAAGAAAAAATGAATACCACAGTGAATACTCCAACTCCAGATATTCTTAAAATAATTTTATTGGCAAGTTTGTTTGTACTTGAATCTGACGATGATACTATAATCTGTATAAAACTCAACGCAAAGAGGAATAAAAAGGAAGTTTGCATTAAAAATTATGAAGTAGTTGTCGCATAATACAATTTATCATGGCTTTTTTTAAATTTGTTTTGTATAAAAAAAAGTTTGCATATTGACACTAAGGCTTTGTAAGGTTATACCCGGAGAGGGCGTAAAACAACCTACACTGCCCTAGTCACTTACCAGGGTTATGAAAACCGAACCGGGATTTTGAACCCGGTTACTTTTTTTATTTTACGACCACGGTTGTTTTTAATCGACTGAATTAACGCATTTATGCTAACAGTGTTGTAACCCCAATGCCCGGGTTTAATTTCCGAAAACGCCTCATGAGTGTACACTTGAGGTGTTTTCGGAAAGTGTATAGCATTTAACTGAGCCCGTCAGGTAATACATGACAGGTTCACAAATTTAACCCGGTTATTTAAAACATTTCCGAACGCAATTTGCGGTCATGTATAGTAACGTAACATAAACATAACCTATAAACCATATTCATAGCTTAGATTAGCAGAATAAAAGAAAAAATGCATACCACAGTGAGTACTCAAACTCCAGATACTCTTAAAATAGTTTTACTGGTAAGACCAGCCGACACTATACATAGGCGAAATAGGGGAGGGAATACAGTTCAGTTTCACTCGGACTAGACCGACTTGTGTTTTGTGGGCTCTCGGGGAAACCGGTAGGTAATACGGTGCCCGAGAGCCGACAAAACACGAGTTGGTCTAGTCTGAGCGAAACTGATCCGTATTCCCCGCTCTCGCCCATGTATAAACGTAACGTAAACGTAGCCTATATTCATAGCTTATAATCTGTACCAGCAGAACAAAAGAATAAATGGATACAACATTCAAATGCTCGTAAAATAGTTTTATTAGCAGATTTGTTTGTACTTGAGTCTAACAAATCACGCAAAGAGGTAAAGGGTTTGCATTGTAAACTATAAAGCAGTTTTCGCAAAATACAATTTATTCATTTTCTTTTAATTTGTTTTGTGTACAACCTTACACAAACGCTGTGTAAGGTTATGTTTGGAGAGGCAGTAAATTGAGTAAAACATCAGCGTTATGAAAACCGAGCCGGGTTATTGAACCCGGTTACTTTTTCCATTTTACGAACACGGTTGTTTATACCCGACTGAATTAACGAACGCAATGTGCTATGTAATATTATACAAATTAGTTTAAATAATTGATTTTTTTTAAGTATAATTAACAATCAATTTATAATTATTTCAGTTTTGTGTGAATAATCAACATAAAGATGGCCATCTAGAAAGCGACCCGATACTTCATCAAACTCAAGAAAGTGCTTATGAAGAGGATTCAAATTCCAATTTTCAAAATATAAAACTACGCAAACTTTTCTTGCGTAAACCCGAACGGAATGACAAAAGGAAAAGTGGAACATCCGAAGAGCTGAACAATTCTGTTAGCTCTAGTATAGACTCCTCTTTAGACGTCACACAACTAACAACTTTAGAGGATTCTGGTATATCTCCAATTGCATGTAGAAAAGTGTCTGTACCTTTAGGCCCTAATGGTTGACCGTAAGTCTAGTTCGAATTTAAGTATTCTGAAAATTGAGTAAAACTGAGTCAATAATGAATGCGCGTATTAGTAGATTAGTGAACCTATACACTTTAAGATACGTTTTTTCCATATACACACATAATTTATTAGCTCATCTTGACAAATTGAGAATTATCATATATTAGAAATTTATAGCACATATTCACATATTCAAAACTTTCAGAACAATTGAATTATGAAAACACTTCATATTGCGTTTATATTAATCTTATAATGCATACAAAACATTTTGCCTATAGGTATATTACTTATGATTATCAGTATTTCTTTCTTTATTTATATTAATAGATTCATTGTGAAGTTGACCAAAATATATACGTTACAAGAACAAAGAGAAGAGAACTGACTGTGACATCAATAAGCATTATAAAGCTTCATGAAATCACTTAAAATATCTGTTACTTTATTTCTTTTACATCAGAATCAACATTATACAATATTTATTACTTACTACTTATATATTAATTTATCCACGAAATGATTGAAATTTAAAAAGAATTCAACCAACATGTTATTACTACTATTCAAATTACATAACCGTTATTAACATTCACTGTCATTACACTATTAACATATTGTAATAGAAACAGATTTATCATATTTGAGAGCCTTATCGACAAGTCCATAATATATAGTGCACATGTGCGAAATCAGGATTTATGACCATGTAATCTATTAATTATTTATAAAATGATGTCAAATGTATATATATATATATATATTTTCTCATGCTTAATACAATAAAATTACAGCTGCCTATGCAATATAAACAGACTGTTTAATCACCATTTATGTATTACACCATGTATTGCATTTTGTTATTTCGAAAATAATAGGTTTGTTCCAACGTCAAAAGCAGTAATCAGTCAATATGTACTGTTCTGATGTGCATGTTCTATCAGAAATCAATATCCAAACAAATTGAAAGTAAGTTTGTGGGAACTCTATATTAGTTTTTTTAGTTAGTATATTTCTGGATAGATGGCATTTGTTCAGACAACTTTTTGAACTATTCTTTCCTACATTTGAAGTTTTTTTGCCAAAGCTATATTTCTTGTAGTACTAAAATGTTCTTTAAATTCAAATAATAAATGAAACCGTGCTAATTTAAAGTTGTTTATTTGGTAAAATATATACGATTACATAATATGGTATTATAACTATGCATTAGTTATTTTTGCACCTTTGTGAGCCATTGCATTTGAATGTTTCGTTGTTTACAGGAACACTTATTGTTAGTGCAAAGTCTCTTGCTTTTCATTTGAGAAAACCTTGACATGGGAGCGCTTTACTGACATATTTGCGACAGTTCGCAGACAAATTTTCTTGGTACGGATAATTACGAATTAAACTGCTAATCACCTTGTAGGATGTCATTTCTCGAATGTAGTCAGGGGCCCACATTCGGTGTTAATATGTGTAAAGCGCCATTATTAACTTGCGTAACAATGGCTAATTCATATTTTGGGTATTGGAGCACGGCGGCGTCTATGAACACCTGAAGTATTGCCAAAAATGTTGCCTTCAATGTACCAAAACGTTTATTTGAGTTTTATACATTTTACTAGGTTGTATTTTCATAAGTGATTCTTCCCGCGCATTTAAAATTCTCTTATTTCTTTCGAACATTTGAAGCTCTAAACTGTCATTGGCCGTCATGCTATCGTTGTTTTCTAGTAGTTCACTTTCATTTTTGTCATTGCCATTTTGATCATTTTCATTGTATATGCTTTGTACCGTTTCCTCCAAGTTTACTCCACTAGTTACTTACCCTCTTGATTATATTCATTTTCTCTGCTATTTATGACTTCTTCCAACTCTTCTTCGCTTTGTAAGTTGTTCACAATATACACCTATCATTTCGTTATCATATGACAATGATAAAACTTAAGACAGACGTTTTACATTCCATGGCAAACCTTTATCAATATAATTTTTAATCTCGCGATACTACAGTATCTGATAACTAATGGGCGTCTGTAATTGACTTGCAATTTAGTAAATTTCATGTTTTTAAATCGGCATTTTAATTTTTGGTATAAACATCATTCTGTATAATATGATCATGCTTACATACAACAAGTATGATGCAATAGCATTCATGATCTGTAATCTGAAATTAGTAAATCACACCTGTTATAATTATGTATTACTGTTCGTGTAAATCATACGGAATGACTTTTTTGGAGATTTGTCCAAAATGCTGCAAATTGAAATTAGTATGGCTACTTCTAACAAAGTTATAAATATCTCCTATATGCAATATGCTTGTTGATCCACTTTAAGTAATATTTCTATTTCTATTTGACAATACCATTTGATTGTGGTTTACTTAGATATCATAAATATGTGTTTTTTTTTAATTTTGTTTCTTTTATAACTGTTTCTTAGGAAAACATGTTTACAGTGTGCTGTGGTGTATACTAAAAGTACTGGTACTCTTAATACTATTAAATTATTAGATTTTCCATATAAACTGATATAGGGATTTTCACAATTTATAACTATAACAATTCACAAATATAATATAACTGCTGATTCGCCAATAAAGCTATTTATCAAATATGTATATATGAAAATAATAAATACGTACAAATACATAAGAATTAGTTTGTACCATTTCATTTTCAATACATTTTTTGTTCTTGCTTCATAATCATGTGCAAATATTTGTATCGTTTGAATCTATTGTATGCCTACAGTTTCCGGCATTAAATAGAAACTATGATATCATATCAATTGTCTACAGTGGAAAATGTTTTAACTTAATGTTATTTAATGTTCGATGGCTTTTTTTTAAATACTAACAATTAGTATTGTAATGTTTTTTTTTAAAGGATACAATAACAGCAATTCTAAAAATTATTTACCCAGTCTGAAATGTTCAAAAGACAACCTTTACTTAAAATTTCTTTTTAAAAGAGTCAAAACATTAAACTTTATATTCAACTACTACATAACTGCACTTTATTAACTGGATCTTTTTTTGGCATCGCTTATACATTACTTCTTACATATATTGTAGCGGTTATTTGCGTTATTAATGTCATTCTAAATATATTTATAATATTATTGATAGTAAATTACAAAAGATTGTGTATTTTTATCTTCGAAACTTTTTATTAAGTAAAATATCAAGCAGTTCAGTATAATATTGATGTATAATTCACTACTTACCCCTATATAAAAAAGGCAAATGTTGGGTATGCATTATGTAATACAGCTCTGGAGTACCTGATAAAATAATTGAGAAAATTGACTTTAGGTTAAGTTTTAATTAATGTACAGTAAACATAGTGTATGTTTGTGTTAGAATGAATGTTCTTAACTGTTAAGTGTTTCATGTTATATGGCAAAAATGCTAACTGTTCTAATTTAATGTTACCGATAATTTATTACTACTTGTTTTACCGAAAAGAAATCCCAAAGATTAGACTCTGTATCATTTCTACTAATTAAAACAGTTACTTTTTCTCCAGTCATTCTATAGCATATAAATTATAAATACAGTGTGTGCCTTTATATTGTACAAAACAACGATTATTTTTAAATTGTTTGTATATAATTCAAGTACTACTTTAAAGTTACCGTTTATCTTTTTCATTCTCCTCTAATTACACTACATTTATTTGGTTGTTAAATTTATTTTAAAATTATCATGTACATAGTATTTTTAAGTTATTTAGACTTACAGTATTCACAATTTTCATATTTGATCAAAGTTACACTTACTTTGCAGCTAACAAACTAGATGATTAACTGTTATTTTTTCAGTTGTTATTTTTAGCATTTTTTATTACATTATAATATTCTAATTATATAACCGTTAAATATTTAATATTATGATTCACGTGAATTACATAAAGGATATTGTTTTATATACATATGTTGTATCTTGCATATATATTATATAAAAGATTAGTATTTAAAGTAGGTTATAGAATTTAGTTTCAACCAAGATTTCACTGAATTTGTGGAGAGACAAAAAGCCCATGCAATTGTAGACAACATTGTTACTTTAAACAACTCTTTTTTTATCAGTTCTACATAACAATTATGAAGCAATACTCCTAAATTAGAAAAAAAACTGTTATACACTGTAATACAAAAGATAGTCTCCATAATGGTAGTTACTAAATCTGAATTAAAAAATATGATGTTACTTTGTTTTCAGTACATTTTCGTACAATTGAATTTGAGATCATAATACTTCGTTTCGGCATGTACATTGGCTTTGGAACCTCCTAGTGCCTCTTACAAAATTTACTAGAAATGAGCAATGTGACGCTTTGCACTAAGACTACGTACCAATTGTATATTTTTCTTGATGAGTAGACGTAAAATAAGTTGTTTACATCCGGCCAATCTTATTACATTGTATACCCTCGAATCCAACAGATGCGATAGCAGAATAGCTCTAAACATATCACTAAACATAGACAGAGAGTTTATATGTTCAATATTAAATGTAATAAACATATATATGTGTATTTCGTATTTTCGAATATTTATCGTATAATTCTATATAAATATATTTTTTGTTATGGTAAATAAATAATAATAATGTTATTTTTTATTATCAGAACTTGTTCATTGTTTACTTCTGTAAATTTTGACTTTTGAAGATAATATGTCCTTTAAACAATGAAAATGTTTGTTGACAACGGGACATATATAAGATACAGTATCAACGTTTCTTACATTACAATTATTTTCAGTATTATTTATATAACTATAGTATTTTTCCAGAAGCTATAAAGACAATTATTAAGTAATTAAATAAATTAAACTTATGAATTATCATAACTCTTAACTCTATGTTCCGGAAACCAAGGAGATCCGGAATACTTTCTAGAACAAAATAAAAAAACAAACATAATATCACAGACGAAAAGGAATTAACTAACTAAATAAAATCCAGCAAGGAGTAAAGTACATTGGTGTAATCACGCATTGATTTACAATGCAGTTCTACAAGAACAAAAAGTATCGCTTTTGCCAACAGTAAAAAAAAAAAACAGAATCGAAAATTGTATGCTGTTGCTTAAATATTTTTGACTCCAAGTATTGCGGGGCGGTAAATGATACATCTGTAAAATGTACTTTATCCATCAATGAATTATCACTTATTTTACGTTCGCTCTATGATTATTACTCATTAATTTAACTTTTAGGCCTCCATGTACTAATTTTTAACAGTCATAGCCGATCCGAGGCCAAGGAGAAGCATTTTATTTGTTAGTGTCGGGGCCTGGATCAAACCGAATACCTTTGGACTTATTGCCAAAGCTAACCTGTCAGGACTCCCCATTTACCTTAAATTAATATAAAGTACTGCTGGAAAAATAATTCATCAATACACAAAAGTGATATTTGGACTATAATTTCTGAAACAATTAAAATTTTTAATGAAAATGTAATGCAAAATTGAAGTATGAGTAATAAATCTGAACTGTGTTATTTATTTAATATAACATTGTTTATAATTTTGGATACATAAGCCTGCTATGGTAAAGATTTTTAAATTTAGTATTTCCACTAGCAGAAATATCTTCTCTCGCATATATTTTTTTCTCAAATTCAATGCCCTGTTATATTGTAAAATAGTGCTGCACAGTTATATCTACATGACAAAACTGCATCAAATCCAGCCCACAAATGTTCTGCAAAAATCTTCTAAAAATGTCTCGCAAAATACGTCCATACAAATGTTTACTGTAGTACCGGTTAGCTAAGTCTCCATTCTCAATGATACTTATACACTTGAGCAATATAGTTTTATATGTAGTTTCTTGAGTATTTTACTTAAGAGGGTGTACTAGTATGGTTGAGACACTTTATGTAACCTTTTGATCTATCAACAACTATTGCATCACTGTCAAAAGAATGTTAGATATTCTGAGTTACTTTTATTGTCATACATTGATGGATTTTTACCTGGCAAATTTCGAGTGTACCTACAGTTTCTCTCTCTCTCTTTGTTTTTTCATCCAACTGAAGATGACTTTTCAGGCATATATTTTTACTATCTTTCTATATTGTGCCAGATATATTACTTAATTATAATTCTTCTGCTATTTTCTTTCTCATAGCGAATCTTCTCTGAATATTTTAATCCCTGTTTTTGTCTACTCTTTTCCAATTCGCTAATTTTTCTGTATATATTCTCAAAGTAAATAAGTCTGCTAGTAATACCCTTACCTACCAAACTTTATATGTAGATTGCAGCAGCTTTCGTTGTACATACTGGTTAGAGTCATGTCTTCCAAAATAAATATCCATTTAAATGATTTGAAAGAAGAATACAAAATATTGGTTGCAGGCAGCTTTTTAAAAAATATTTAATCTCCATTGACAAATGCCAAAAATGTTGTACCGGGTGTTTTTTATCTTTGATATCATTTTGATCACCTGCAACTTTCTTGTTTTTAAAAATATTAGAATGAAGCAAAAATCATTTTGCATAGGTATCTATGAAGTTTTTTACGTTTTAAAAAATAAAACAAAACACTAACGTTTTTCCAAGATATTAACCTAACTTATATTTTTTTAAATGGAAAGCCCTAAATATTTTCGGATATTTCGCTTTTACATGAAATTTCAAATATATTTTATAAAGCATACCCCATACCTATCTTCAACGGTTTGCGAGAAAACGGCGTTTAAACATGCCATTTTTAGAATAATTTAATTTTGTAAAATTGTTTTTTTTAATAATTTGTTACTTTGTTAATCGTTAATCTTTTGTTTTATTAAAAATAAACTTTCTAAATAATTATGAAAAATGATTTCTGTTTGATTTCGACATCTTTAAGAACAGGGTTACAAAACTAAATTTTTCTTTGTTGCATGTTTAAACGCCGTTTTTTCGCAAACCGTTGAAGATAGGTATGGGGTATGCTTTATAAAATATACTTGAAATTTCATGTAAAAGCGAAATATCCGAAAATATTTAGGGCTTTCCATTTAAAAAAATATAAGTTAGGTTAATATCTTGGAAAAACGTTAGTGTTTTGTTTTATTTTTTAAAACGTAAAAAACTTCATAGATACCTATGCAAAATGATTTTTGCTTCATTCTGATATTTTTAAAAACAAAAAAGTTGCAGGTAATCAAAATGATATCAAAGATAAAAAACACCCGTACATTTTCAAAATATATCTAAATAAAAGTATTCATCAAACAAATTGTAAATTCAAAATTTTGTTTTAGTATTATTAGGATACCCTGAACTCTGAACTACCGTATTTTAATTTAGTTTCGAGTTTTATATTGCAGTTACAATTACCTGTCTACATGCCGTATAGATCATGGCTTCGTTTTTGAAGTTTGGAATACTTTTTTTGTATGAAATTCCGTGTGTTATACACTACACTTTCATCAGCTCTCTCTCTGCGGCTAATTGACGAAACTGTTCAATACTCTAAACATGACAATATGTATAATACGATGGCAAGTGTTCAGCAACATTTTTCCTAGACAATTTCCTCTCCACTCTTTACTGTTAGTAGTTGTTCCCTTCAGGTCGTTACTCTCACTTCTTCTAAACATCCAAAAACTGCGTCCCTATACACCTACTTTTCTTTCGGCCTGTTTCTAAAATCTCGCTTTCAGGATTATTTTGTGTTTTTCCATCAAGCAAACCTTTCAACTTGTCCACAGAACACTTTACTAGAATGGTAACTATCATATAATTTACTGGTCTTATATAGCGCCTCTAGTTATCGGACCGGTACTAAAAAAAAAGAGCGCCAGATTGAAATCCAATTTATATTTGAAAAAGAGATATATATTAATCTGAGAAAACGCGTATCTTGAAAATCACTACTTTTGTGGAGACGAGAAAAAATTGTTAATGCTGTTTTAATTTCGCGCATATGTAATAATTAATGTATGAACAGAACAAAAATGCGAACATAAAACAGCATTAACACTTTTTAAGGAAGTTATCGTCTCCTCAAAAGTAAGTTTTCAAGATACGCATTTTCTCAATTTCAAGGACGGTATTATTTCTGTGGCACAGATATGAAATGATATTCAAAAAAAAGTCAATCTCTTTTATAAGCTTTTGTTCAACATATATATATAATTACTAGTATTTAAGAAAATATAACCACGTATCTGTAAAACTTAAATACTATCTTAAAATTAATAAAAAGACATCTGGTTCAAATGTAGACATTACACTATGCAAATAAAGAAATCAAAGTAATAATTTGGGGTTACTTAACACAAAGTATATTTTTGAAAGTTACAATAACGCTGTTTTTTGTATAATCCTAATAGAAAGAGATTAATTAGATATTGTTAAAAAACAGTAATAATTAAAAGCTTTCCAAAACATACCTATATTAGTTTTTATCTGAAAAAACAACACAAACATGGCAAACAAACAGCTCAGCTATTTCGCTATCGGTATAATTTGTACTCTATTTTATCGACTGAGTGTTCATTTAGTACCGGTCCATTCGCAAGGAGGCGCTGAAAATCGTTACCACCTTGATGTATATATCCGATACACACCTGTCTGAATTTTAGATACATTATTCTCCAACTATCATTACTCAAGCTGCGCGCATCTATGTAATTGTCGATAAATTTCACGTTCTCTATTTTCAACACATTTCTGCTTCGAAAATCAATTTCTAAAGCTACTTTGCTTTTAGCTCCTTCTCAATAACTTCATAACCTTTCCTCCTGTAAAATCTTTCTCATCAAATCTATCAACACTTTTAAAGATGTAGCAACCTGAAATGTGAACATCATTCGTATAAGCTATGTTTCGTAAACGTTATTCCAGATCGATTTACTTCGCCTTTTTAATTATTTCCTTAAGTGTCAAATTAAGAACTGTTCTTGAAATTTTGCAGAAGTTTCGTTGTTACATTTAATTCTTATATGATATGTGACTTGAGGTATCACTAACAAAATTTTAGTGATGAGCTCTGTCGACCGTTCTGACTGTCGATAGGGCGACCGAAGTCGCACTATCGATTTTGCAAATAAAACGTAGTTTATAATAAAGTTAAACTGTATAATAGTAATCTCACTCATATATGAAATCTCAGTTGAAGCTTTTATTCTATACCACTTAAACAATTCAGGTTTAAACAGAAAAATACCTCAGAAACATTCCTGAAATGCAGTGGCCGCTAATCTTAATCATATAATTAACATTCCATATAATACACTATTTTATTTATTGTACTAATGTATATTTTTGTTAATAATTTCGAAATATGAATTCTTGTTTTTATTTATTTAACTAAAATAGTTAATACAGTTTACCAATACAATATATAACTACATGTACAAACAAGTTAATAATAGATAATATATATTAATAGCACCATACGTCGAATTTCACTGCATGAACAAACTATTGATTTATTAAATTTACAATATGCTTTAAGTATTTGCAAAAGAAAATGACTTAATGTTGATTAATCATCTTTTTTTCAATATTGTGACCTCTGAATATGATACTAAGGAGTGTTTAAATATTCATTCAAGCATCTAGTCCTACATTGATTATCATATAAGTTAGCTTGGCTTAACATAGACAAGAAAGCCCATTCTATGTTAAATGCACCAGTAGTTGTTGACACAATAAGAGGACTTTTAGCTTTAAATGTTATCAAAATCTGAGCTTCTGCATCTGCTTCAACAATCCAGCCTGAAAAATAATCATCCCTATATTTAAATGTGATGATCATCGACGAAGTGTTCTTTTAATCTTTCTTCTTTGTACCTTTATTTTGTAAGATAATCCTGACTGATGAATCTGAAGAACTATCAATTTTAGGTCTTTCTCATTTCTGTTTTGCTATGTTCATTTGTCTTTTTCTCGCTTATTTTCTCCGTTAACTTTTCCTTTATTGTTTTTCAAATGCTTTCTTCTCTTTCTTTCTTTTTTTGCTTCCTTTGATAATATTCTTTTCAAATCTCTGATGTTGTAACTGTTCTTTTCCCGTAGTTTTTTAGGTTTCCTGGTATCTGTGGTTTTGTCGAGAATAAAGTTGAGTTAAAAGAGCGAGTAATAGGAATATAATCAACTTGTATTTGATTAATAATACCAGTGGAATTATTTGTTTATTGAAATTGTTCATGTGAATCATTTTGGTTTAAGAGTCAGTATTTTTTCTTGTTGTCGTTCTTCCATTAATAACCATGAGTTATTAACTGAGCAGTCTGAACAGAAACATTGGGAGATAAAACATTTAATTCCATCTCATCAGATGATTGAAATTTTTATTTCGCAACTACGTCTACCATGACATCAGTAGTAGTTCCTGATGATTGAGATGCTGTTGCGCTGGAACAGATATTTCATTAGAGTGTTCAGTTTTAAACGTGTTGATTTTATCACCTCATTTATAAGATGCTTTGTTTGGACTGTTTTTGCAGATTTGACGTAGTTTTAAAATATGTGTCATAGCATCAGCACTAAATGGAAGCAGACCATATGTTCTGAATCTTAACTTAATCATCTCTTTCGTGATTATTTTTTCCAAAAACTATTCTCAGTAAAGGATGAAAATGTTCTCTTCTACTTTAAAATAATGCACGCCTTGCATCTAATTAGCTAACTAACTAGGAATAATGCCTCCAAAATCATTTGATGATTAGAGTAAAAGTTGGTTACTTAACTCCAAAGTCATGTGTGATGTATGGCCGTCAACATAAAATACTACTGATAATGATATTTCTTTTTGTATCAGCCGTGGATATAACATGCTCGATTACAAAAAAATTTTGTCTCGTAATCCACCTGGATTCTGATTTAAGATAGTATTCTTTCTGTAGACTAGCATAGATGGAAACAAGTCACCTATGGCATTTGACACTATATTTCATAATTTCCAATGAATTCATATGGAGTTTTGTCACCTTTTTTAACAAGATATACCAAGAGTACGGTTACTAGCCAAGAAATATGCAGCCTCGTCTACATTTTATACTCGTGCCCCTTTCAAGGCAGAGGATAACTATATTGAGACTACACCTACCTGAGCACTCCTGGACTACTTGATATTAAAAATAAACTTTCTACAAACTTCTTCACCAATTTCTTTCCTTTACTTAAAATCAACATTAATTTTGGCATCTTTAAAAATTCTTAACCTATTAAATTCACGAACAGTGGTTGATCTTGCTGACACTAGTTAGCAGTTGGCATTGAAATTTACTTCGAAAAATTGAAACTTTTCAACAATAAATAATCTTAATACTTCAAATTTTTCAGAACTATGTGAGCAACTGAAACCGTGTCAACTACTGGTGCGGTTACCTTAGTATGTACTTATAAAATTGCAAAGATTATCTATATATATATATATAGTGTGAGTAACTTGACAATCTCAAATATACTTGATATTTTAAAAAAGTATTTACGCTATGAAGTGGAACACTAAATAATCATTTATGTGCTAGCTTATCTTTTTTTTTTTTTTGAAAGCAAGAAATCTGAAGTAGAATGTCAAGCTCCAAAGATCCATTACCTTAATGACTGTCTACATGTTTATGTAATCATACTGATACGTCCACGAGCCTTTGTCAAGTTGACTGATATATCTCACGGTTGATATAGTAGCTTTTGGCTTTTATGCATAGAAAAATTTTTGGGTATTAGAATGCTTTTAAAAGTGGGGACAAAGATCAGATTATTTCTAACGAAAATTGTCGTCTTGTGTCAAAAATGTACTTACATTTACATTCTTAACTTTATTTATTGCGTTCTTTAAATACATATCTAATCACAGCTTATTATATTAATCCATATTTAATAATACTGAATTATAGATTTACTATACCATTTGAGAGATACCCACAGGGTACCCACATTATTGTCGATTAGGTTTCTATTGATTTCCTATCTTATGTCACTACTCTTATTATAAAGGCACTCTAAGGGTGTCTAATAAATATGACCCTCTCCTGGCTTTTGGGATAATAATAATTTTATATTTTGAGATAATAGAAAAGCCTATCGTGACGGGTGTCTGTAATTACGCATTGCAATTTAGAAGTATATATGTTATTAAATCAGCAACTTAGAAACGTCTTCCTTCATTATTGTGCTTAAATACTAATTTACAAAATAAACGTAATATTATAATCATATGATAGTGCTTACGTGCAGCTATAATATTATCAATATAATGAAATCGCATAATATACCTGTAATTTAGAATTCATATTCAGTTAAATTTAACTGAATATGAATTGTAAATTAGTTTTTGTCGATAGAATCACTGCAAAAAAAACTTTTTAAACTGGGCTTATGGGATTCTAACTTAAAATTTGACAGTGAATTTGAATTTAAGTGGTGATGTAAATTGTGAAACTTAAAAATCGCTTAAATGCAAATGGCCGATGCATAAATTTATTACAGACATTATATATTGGGAAAGGCTGATATTGTAGTCGAAACTTGACAAAGGCTGTTATATATTAGAATGATTATTGTATCACTGGAGCCTGAAATTTTGTATTGAACCTCTTAGTTTACAAAAGTTTATTAACAGGGAACACAGGAAAAGTGACTAATTTTTGAGTAATACTTATTGGAGTTAATATGACGACTTACTATAATAATTGCAATCAATCACAGATATTCCATTATTTCAAACAGAAAATTGTTCACTAAAAATGTGTATATTATGTAAGTATATTCTTTTGCCGTTGACATGTTGAATATAAAATACATACAGATGTTATGTTTATAATTAATATTAAGTACCATGGGATATTTGCAATCAAGAATTATTATTTCTCTATATCATATATTGTGGTATAGAGGTTGATCTCTTTTTAACGCGAACATATTGCAATAATCTTATTAGAAAAAATAATGACTTACTTAAAAATTTAGAAAAAAAGGAGAAAAGGCAGCATGTAACTGATTAGTTTATAAAATACTCCTTGATAATGTACAACTTTTAGAAAGTCTGTCTTTTATTATTAAAGGTAAAAGATATTTGAACTAGTCAAGTTGAGTACCTCATCTGGGTAGATATGTATATATATATAATCAATTCTAATACTAGTTTCAATAAAAGAAAAATAATAAAATTCAAAATGTAGAACTTACAGGAACATCAATAATGCATTAAAATAACAGTTACTATACAAGCATAATCTCATTAACACATTAAAAAAATAGATTGTTTTGTGCAATAAATCACTTAAATAGTTATATATTAAATAGCCTGTTATTTAAGCAAGCACTTTCAAAACATTTCGAAACGAAAACTACTTATTATGTTAGTTTTATAATCTATTTTTTCTATATTTGAATATTCAGTACCAAACAAATGCCATACTTTGTGGTCTGTTGTGTAATTCATAGTCAACACTGAAAAATGAATAGTATATAGAATGCATAGATTCTCGAGAAGTAATTAATTAATCGCCATTGGCGAGTTACATTATAACTTAGAACAAAATATATAAGTATGTACATGCATACATCAAATGCAGATAATTCGACGTACAATCATAATAAATTAGAATTGAAAGTTTTGTTTTATAATATAATCTTTTCGCTTCAGAACAACATACAACAAGAAAAAAACTGTAATATTGCTCAACTCAGGGACAATAATATTTCCATGGTACATAACACCAAACTTATGTTTTGAAAGTGCGCCTAAACTTTTTTATTTAGACTTTTGTGTATATATTTATAAAAAACAATATAACTTAACAGTGATTAACTGATGTTAATTTTGAAACTCCTGTGAGAGACATAAAAAATATACTTATAACATAGACCAAAAGAGTATATGTTTAAAGTTATAATATAGTATTGTAATGTTCAAAATACTTATCCACTTTTTCGTGGTGTTCCAACTACCTCATTAAAATAATCTATTTAATAATTGTAAGTATTGTCTAAGGTTAAGTTTGTTTCCGTTGTCTCAGGGCACATTTATTTTGTATTTTATTAAGTAGTATTTGGCTTTGAACATCCATGATATTAATTGTTTAGCATCTAGATTTATTAATAATGATGTTACTATTGAACAAATAAAGTTGATCTGAATATTGCATGAGAATTAGTCGGATGTTCACAAAAATGTAAATAGCTTTTCTCGCCCTATTGTAATATATGTTTATTGTTGGGTGTATATAATTAATATATATCTAGCTCTGAAGTTGTACCTAAGTCTGAAAATTGACTAACATGTAGTCTTCAGACTTTGTTGTTGTGTTTGAATACCTGTATAATAATCACATCCTATATTTATTTTTAACATAAAAAAAGTTATGAATAAATATAATGCCACTAAAATAGAAAACACAACAGTCATTGAAATTATAAGTTCAAAATAATCTTTCTATATTCGCCCTTATAGTGTTCTTTGTAAGTTTATTTAAGCAAACCACAATGTGATATTTTTCTACGAATAACAATAGTAATAGTTATTTAATGCTTTTTTTTATACTATATTAAATTAATGAACTTGAATTTTAATAACTGTTATATGTATAGGCAAAACTAAAATGATGCATTGCATTAGTTACATAAACTTTGAATATTTGCACCTAAGTACACTTTATTGAATCACTAAAAAAATCTTCATTAATTACAAAATATATACCTGAAAACATTTGAAATTCGTCAAATATCTCATAAAATGCAATAAATAATGATCCCTAAAGCAACATGAAAGATAATAAATAGTATTCCTTAACTTCATTATAATTCCAATATTGGTGTAGCATTCTAAACAGTTTTAAAAAAATGTTTATGAATCAATGGTTCTGCCTATGCATGTGTAAAACTCAAATTGTTACAATTAATGCTGAAAAGATATATTGTATATTTAAATGACAAAAAATGTGTAAATGTGTTGATAATATATTTTTGTACGCTTGAATGAGTGCGATATTATTACGTATTTTAAAAATAAATATTTCCCAGATATTAAATTTAATTTATTTTCCCAATTTCTTGAAGTCTATTCAAATTATCCAATAAAAATTGACAAAATAAAAAAATATGGATGCGAAGGGAAAAAGCTTGCTTCATATTCAAAGAGATCTAGGACCCTAAAAAAATGCAAGCACTTGTTGAAGGATAAGTTTTAGTTATTGTTTAAATAACATCACTTCAACAATGTATAGAAATGAATTTTATAATTTAATAAAAATAACGTAGAAAACGTTGGTATATGTTGGTGCAATTTTTAGGAGAGATGAGTTTTATTCACAAGGAACAATTTAAATTTCAGCAAGATGCAATCGATTAATCAGGTAATCATCACTTGGTAATAGAGTAATAATTGTTTGTGTTTCTGTTGGCATTATTTACTTTAGTGCCACTATTATTATCATAGGGACTTCAAGAGGTGCTACTACGTTGTCGCGCCAAAAATTGTAAACTTATTGTAAATGGTTACCTTGTGTTGCGTTACCTATTACAAGCGTGTTCAGGGTCACATACATAATTCGTTGTGCAGACGGTTGTTACAAAATCCGAGCCAGCTGCATAAAGCAAATAGAACAGATAGATTGAATAAGTCTGCATCGAGACCAACGAATGAACGCTGGCAGCGTCCTCAAAATGTAATGCGATATGCGATCGAGTATTTGTTATTGATGAGAATTAATTTTATAATTCGTTTTAAATACTGAAGAGAATGACACCTAACCAGTGGCGGCTCGTGATTTTTTGGGACGGGAGGGCACAATTTAGAATTAACAAATTAAATAAAAAACATATGTTTCCATTTGAAAAAAAAATTGATGGTCGTAACTTATTTTGTGCAGTTATTGATATGTTCAATTGTAAATTTCTCGATAACTGTTGAGTTTGGGTATAGGACATGGTACATGAAACATACTTAGAATTCAATCTAGAATTAACAAATTAAATAAAAAACATGTTTCCATTTGAAAAAAAAAATGATGGTCGTAACTTATTTTTGGACCACCTTTGTACATCAATTTACCATAAAAAAAAAACCGCAGCTAAAAATAAAAATCGACCTATCCGAGCGTTTTTCCATAAAACAAAACCAAAAATTTTAAATGAATTTATTCCAACCTGCGCGTCCTCACTGTATATTACATACTGGACAGCCACGCGGCACCATAGAGCAGTGCCCCACCGCTGACGTATATCTGCGCGCTACCCGCGCCAGTTTCATCGCTCGATTTCCAATACAGACGGGGCCTCACGGAGCAGTCGCGCGAAATGCCCCGGAGCGTACGTCAGACTGCGATTTTTAAACGCGCTGAAAAAACGGACTGTTACTTCCGAAAACATAATATTTGTTATCAAACAAATCAGAAAAATTACATACAAATTATGTATTTATAATTAATTTATCTGTTAAAAGAAATTTGTCATGGGGAAATTTGTCACAGGGGGGCAGTGCCCCGTTGCCCTCCCTGCAGCAGCCGCCACTGCACCTAACACTAAGTAGTTCGCATAAGGTTAGGTTAGTAATCCAGACTATAACTGAGGAATGCCGCTTATTGCGGTTTAATTAGCAATTTGATGGATGTAGAAAAGGGTTAATTTTTCCCGGCCGCTTCAACTACATCCGGTATCTCAGGGTCGTTTTATAATTATGACTACAAGAAAATTAAGGGATACGCACATTTAATTTAGTGACAAAACTTACATACCTTTGTTCTAGAGCCTTATGCTCTATATCACTTCCCTTGTCCCTCAGGTAGTTGGTGTTGATAATCTTAACCTGCTAATTACGACTGACTTAGTTGTGTGTGAGCAATTATTTGATAGGTCTTATGACGGATGGATAATATCTCCGATAGGCGCCACTTACTCCTGATTAATTATACTTAATTGAGTATTACGTTAATTAGCTAGCATTAAAAATTTGTTGTTAGTGAAAAGCAGCAAGAAAAGTTCACTGAGCTTGTTAACTACTACAAGGAACGAGGATGATTAATTAATAACACATAAAATATAATAACTTAACAATGTTTATTACATAGAGTAAATTCAACGTTGCACATTACAACAATTCCCAACATAATTATAGACATTCAAATAAACTCACAGGTATTTAATTAATGCCTAATCTGTGTAGAGAAAATAACTCTCAAATAGATAGCAATATATGACGCAAATGCTTATTCAATATTTCGATAAAATAAGACGTAATAGCTTAATAAACATCAAAATAAATACTTGAACTATTATTATTATTATCTAAACAGCAATGTAAACTAAAGATACATGATCGAGCAACAATAATTACAGAAAATTTACACGAACCTAACTTAAAATATTGATAGTAAGAAATAATAAATGACTAACTAAAAGAGGAATGTTAATTTCTTAAGAAACAATGATTAACGAACAGCTTGTTGTATCAAAATATGCACTTATTGATATTTAGAACTTTGTTAGGTCTTATCTTAATTAACAAATGTATATTACATATTAACCCTTCCGTCGGATTACAAGAATAATACAATTTTATGTTTACAATGATTGAAATAATAGTTCTTGTCTTTAGCGACGGCAAAATAATGCTTAGGCACTCTGATACAAAATTGATCGTAAGTTACCTTGAGGTAGATAGTTCAACTTAGGTTCCACAAATGGGTCAGGTGTCCACGTTTCTCTCGGAGTATCCGTTGTTGACCGCCGCAGATTAAACAAGTTATGGGTTCGGCGGCAACTTCGCTGACCACGATCGAACTTTACACATTAGATCCCGCAAGCGGAAATACCAGGATGGGAAAAAATCTTCGGCAAAGATTGACTCAAAAAGAAAGCCCCTCTGGCACTCACGAAGCTAGAGCACTCTAGATCGTCGGCGTGACGAATTCTAATCGAACTTTAATTAAATGCACTAGCGTGATGCACTTCGATGGCTCAACGAACGCCACTCTACTTGTTAAAACATTAGAAACGTATAACTTAACACCCGGCCACTACTGGCGTGCAACTATCTTGTTAATAATATAATGAATAGTCAATCAATTTTCGAAGCGTTTGCCCTTTTCATTAGCCCCGTTTGCGTGGGGGATGATACGTCAGTCTCCGTTTTCCGGTTTCTAGACTGTTCTAAACTGTTCTGCCCTTTTCCATTGCGTCCTACGCGAATAAGACGTCTTTGAGACGCGCAAAAGAAACCTATGTTAACATAAAAATACTCGATTCCCACAGTACTTTGAACAAAGAGTTATTGAGAAAAATAAGTATATACAACTCCAATATTTACTTTTAAAAGAATATTCAATTTAATTTGCGAACGTTGTCATACAAACGGTTCTTTTAAAGAAATAACTACGTAGTTGAAAAAAAATATAAAGAACGATTTTATTAAGAAAATTAAACAAGCTTGGCTGTGGCAATTGCAACATATGTATTTTTAAATTTAGAATATATTTTGTGTATCGAGAATAATAACTAGCGTACAATCTGAGCCTATAAGAATGACATTACAATTGATTCGTAAGTCTCAAGTAATTTAATAATTGCCAATCTAAGTAAACGGATATTAATCAATATTTTAAAGTTAAATTAGTCATTCCCTATGGGTGTGCTAAAAGCGTGCAAGACGCTAGTTCTTTGCTAATACTTTATTTGCTAAACATTGTGGAGTTTTTCACAGCCGTTTTTTGTAAAGAGATATTTACAATACGCAAATACTCGTAAACCACATGGATGGATGCAACACGTGCATATATTTTCGAGAAGGAATATACTAGAATCGCCGAAGAGATTCAATAATAAAAGTGCATGATCATAAAAATGGTTGGTAGCAAAGATCGTATAAATACATATGTGTGCATACGACTTCGTGAACCCAACGTGATAACTGAATCTGTTCAGCGATTTGGGTATAGTATGACAACGTGGTAGCCGGATGTATCTTGGGGTTGCAGAGTAGCCGATTATTTTACTCGGCAATGTATCTCCACATGCTCAAGCCATCAAGCGGTGGAAGTTTGTCAAAATCCGGACAATGCAGGTAAATGTTTACATACATGTGAATGGTAAGTAGTTTTCAATGTATAGTGGCGCATCTCCCAACAAACGTTTGACTTGAAATATTTTAATTATTATAAACAACCAATATTGCAATTTAGAAGTTCAACGAATTTAGCACATTTAGTATGTATTTCAATAAATGCTTTAATAAAAGTTTAATTCTCTGTATTCAAAATAATAATAATGCAACCAACATAACCTTTGCATTGAAAAAGTTTTTTTTGAGATGTGATTTATGAGCCCTCATAATTTCTCTTGTCCCCCTGAAGAAAGATCGGACTCGCTAATCCATCAAGCAGGTACCGACACGCCAATTCGTCTGTCGATTGTATCTATAAATAGGTACCTCTTAGGCAATGTATAAATTTAAGTAAATGATATTTAACGAGCCCAAATAAATCACAGATCATTTGTTGCTTGTACATCCTTGGTTTTTGTTATTTTCAACTTCTATATTTAAAAAGGGTACAATTTTAAAGCAGTTAATAATAAAAGTGCTTTATAAATATGTATTATTATAAATTCAGTTAATGTAAAAAACTGCATTTTGGGCCTAGTATGTATGTACGGGATTATTTTACTAGTCATACAGTCAAACAGAAATCATTTTATTATTATATGGTAATTGTTCATTGATTGAAGAAAAATAGTACATTATTATCACAATTTGTTCTTGGAATTACTCCCTACTTGGTCGAACCAAAATTACCTGCTCCCTGGGTTTTCCGCTAAGCTAAACAATACAGCACTAAATATGCCTTGTTGTGAGATATTCCTATGTGTATAAAGAAGATTCTGTAAAATTTACACTTGTTTTCATTCAGTCCCTTTTTAGATAATGAACTGAGAAAATTGATGTTACAAGTCTTTCGGCCATTTTTGAAAGGTTCTACAAAAAAAAGGAATGCATTCTCATGACTAAAACAGAAAGAGTTTGACTGACTCTCTTGCATGATAGAAAAATTAAAAAAATATATGCCTGAATTTCATTTCATGCTGAAGACATTGGTTTTCGAATTATTCTGATATCTTTTAAAATAGCTTGGCAATTAAACTTTCCGCAAATCACGTTTTTCTTAAAAATTTTAAAAATGACTGCCAGAAAAAAAACTCTGGCTTATAAAAAAAATTTAAACAGTGTTTTGTTATTGTCTAGTGCCTATAGGTAACTCATGATAAAAAATCAGGAAAATGAAAAATGTTGAGCAACATTGCTTGCGTCATAAAACACAAGCGGTTAATACAATGGTGTGACGTGGCTGCGTGCGATTGGGTCATATCACATACATACTGCGCCAGAACATACTTATAATACATTTCTACCATGGTAGGATGGAAGGCTATAATCATGGCTATAACTGCCTATAACTGTCAGTTCAAGATCGATGACCTTTGGAAGGAGGGCCAAACCACTAAGTTATATAATAACGCGATACCTATTTCTAACTCTACTTGTCAGTCGGAAATAGTTATCGCTATTACTTAATTTATAATTCAAAGAAATGCGATGTCAAAATTATGAGATTTGGCTCAACAGGTAGCTGATTAAGGAAACCTTTTTTTAGAAAAGCACAGGATAGCCAGTGATTTAAACAATGCAGTTTCCGTCGACCCCCCCCCCCCCAGCAGCGAAAAATGTTGTCTTTAAAAGAAAGTAATGTGAATCTGTCTGCTTATTGATATGTAGATATATTTGAGTGGGAAAAAATATTGTATTTAGAGATAAACAACATTAAAATAAATACTGCGAAAAAATTAGAACAAATTACGCCCCCTTCTTTCTTACATGAGTGATAATACTATATAACATAGGTACTTGTTAGTTTATTTAATCCTAAGAGAGTGTGTTTACGACCTGGACATCCAACGCACCAATAATGGTGAAAAACATGTTCTTTGGTCTATGACTTCAGAGTGGATTTTTGAAACTGAAGAAATTGGTGATATATGAAAAGTTTATAGTTAACTAACTGATAGATTATGTTTAATGTAGTAATAAACGTAATAAAGAAAATGCACTATGGTAGGTGGTGATTTGCCCACAAGCTTGCACATAATGTAATATAAATATTCCATTTGCTATACAGACCATATTTATATCACATTTCCTTCAGTTTCATCCATAGAATACTTCGATAAGTTTTCATTTCCTAAAGCTTTAGTTTTTTTAGATAGTGTTTTCAAGATCTATTATGAAAGAATGCGACTAACACTATTTTTAAGCGTTATTAAACAGCCTGTTAAAATCAAAATTTGACTACAGCACGACTACAGTCAAAAATAAAAATGTAGGTTATAAAAGATAACACACCCTTGAAAATAAAAAGTACTAAAATCATATTTTGTTTACACTTCTAGGGATATTAATGAAAGCACATGTCTGCATTTTTGAAATTGGCATCACTGTACAGTAAGAATTAAGTATATTTCCAGTATTTTTCTTAAATTTAGGAACATACGATATTTTTAAGAAACCTTTAAAACAATCTGTGATATAAACCTTTTATTGTATACACTTTTATTACATATAAAATAACGAATATGTCTAATAAATTCGAAGCGTAAGCAAGAATTCATCATGTAGGTACTTGTATGTAAGGTAAATACATCAAGCTTTTATCAACAGATTGAAACATCATGTCGAGAGTTCAGATAGTGGAAGTGGCGAAGATGATATAGGATCTAATTTAAGCACAGATTTAGGCCCTATAGAGTATCCACCAGGAGAACATCGATTAGAACATCCATATTGTTTATGGTACTCTCGTAGACCAAATATTGGTAGAAACTTGCCCATGCAAGGGTCACAGGGTTACAGTCAAGCTTTGAGATTAGTTGGTCAAATTGGTACTGTAGAACAATGGTGGGGTATATATTGTCATATGGTTCGATTGTCAGAACTTCCCCCATATACAGATCTTCACTTATTCAAAAAAGGCATACAACCCATGTGGGAAGATCCAGCAAATAGTAAAGGTGGAAAATGGGTATTTCCTATTTCTGTTAATTTTAAAATATAATAATATATACATGCATATATTTTCAGGTAATAAGGTTAAGAAAGGGGCCATCGGGGCGAGCATGGGAAAACTTATGTATGGCAATGCTAGGAGAACAGTTTATGGTATGCAATAGAAATTACACTACTACATTAAAGTATATGATAATCAAAAGATTAAATATATTACTTGTAACAGTAATATTTTAAAATGACACCCACATAAATAGTATTACCGTAAAAATACCAAATATATATGTTGGCATATGTAAATAGAAAGTTTGTGTTCTAGAGTCCAAAAATAGGCTTCATTGCTGACAATGAAGCCTATTTTTTGTGGATAAAAAGTATCAGATTTTGATCTTAAACAAACTATATTTCCAGGGTTAAAATCCATTTATCAGTGGAAATACATGCAACATTGAAATAGGCTTTCTATTTACATACCTACAAACATATTATTCGGTAGTTCTCTTATATTTTAATAATATTTTCATGGGCGTTATTCTAAACTTTAGTCCCTGTAACTTTTACATTCCACATATATGATGTAAAAGATTCATCTTTGGTAAACATCTCTAATTTATATTGAATTAACACTAGATTAATGGAAATTTAAAGACTTCTTACTATTGAGACAATTTTCAATTATGGACTTTCAGGATGTCATCTAGATAAAACCTAATAAGTTTCATAGGACAGACTCATGCAATAATTGAACTACGTTTTGTATTTTGTTTTGCGTGTATTATGTTCTTTAAATATAATATAAACCAGCATATCTCCTTTACTAAAAGTAAGGAATAAAAGAACTTAACGATTTAAATATAAAATCGGAGCTTCGAAAATGAAGAAATTTTTTTGTGGTTAATGTGACATTCGAAAATTCTAATTTGATATTGTGATAACTTACCTGTTGTCCGGGGCTAGCAACAGTTTAGATGTCTTATTTGCTCGTCGATGAGAGTACACTGAAGTCTGCAATTTGCATGTATATATACATCGCCAATGAAACAGTTAATAGAGAAAACACGGGATAAAAACGAACCAATATACATGGCATTCATATATTTCGTAAGTTATATATGTATATACCTATTTATATTTATGTTAGTTGCATTTTTTCATTGATTTGACTGTTAATTACATACTTCGTAAATTTTGTAATTGTTCCTGTTTAATACCGTGTCATTGAATCTACCTCTCCCAATTATCTTGACGTAAGAGTGCACTGGATTTCGTTAAGTTTCAATAACATACTCATACATTTTTAGTTATCATTTATTTACATCTAGAACATTGTTTATGTTACTATGAAATCGAAGAACGTCGAGAATGGCATCGTGAAACAATGGCGAGTTGGATTAAGGGTGATACTGATTGTATGTCCATTGTCAGTGATTCCGAAATTTATTGCAAAGTCTGTAAAATGTCGTTACAGAATGCCCAAAAATCGCATGTTGGAAGCTGACAATTTTAACTAAGAACTCTGTGAAGCTATAATGGCGGCTAATATTCCATTAAATAAACTTGACAATCCCATTTCTCCAAAAATATACTGGTCGAAATGTTCCAGATGAATCCACCTTACGCAAATATTGTGTTTCTAAGTGCTTCACGAAAACAGTAGAATGCATTAGAACTAGAAGACATCTTTCAAATAAGTACCTATGGATAAGTGCGATATATTAAGACACTGTGTGGTAAATGTTGTAGCTTGTGTACATCCAACTATTCCATATAATGCATATGTAATAGCATCTAAAGTTATAAATACAGTTGATGCGGAAACAGTTGCTAAAACCATTGGCGAGAATTTGCAGAAAATTTCGGACGGCAGGTAGAGGGAAAAAATACTTTTATTTGTTATACTCCATTCACTGAACAGATAGAGTAATCACGAGCTGTTCACGACTGTTTCACGTGCACAGCTCAATTTACAATAGAAAAACTTATATTAACAATAAACTGTTATAAAATCTTTTGATTACATATTTAAATTTTCAAAAGCAACCACTTATTAGTTTATATAAAATACCGACCCGATTTAAATTTACAGAAAATGCATGTTTTGTCTTTTTAGATAACTAAAATACGTAAATCTCAAACATAACCTATATCAACAAAACATTCGTAAATTGCTTAAGGGGGCGTTTGAATCATAGAAAACATAAGTAATTTCGTTACTGTCAGAAAATAACAACATTTTAGTCCTAAAGATGTCGCGCTCTGTATCAGAACTCATCATCTCAAATATACAAATAATTGAATTGGCAGAATTTGTTTGAAATAACAAATAGGTATACGATCACTATTAAATCATTTTAAATAACGTAGATATTTATGATTATCTGTTAATTTCCTGAGATAACCAGTCACAGTACAGTATTTTTGAATCCGCGCCCTCTCTTAGGGAATCCTGCAAGGTACAAAATACAAATATGGCCGTTCTTTACCAATTATTTAAAATATGCAAATAAACCAAACCAATACATCATTGTCAAAATTTCTGTTATATTTCTCTTCTACGAAACACGCGTCATAGGGTTAAGGGGTTCTTTTGATAAAATTGAAATAATTTTTTTATAAAAAGAATTTATGTAAATTAAACCCCTATACCATACGTAGGAGGATATTATGACTTATTACATACAATAAAATAAACAATTAATGATTTTATAACAGACATTTGCATAATTGTAAATTTATATTGTATTCTATGATTCAAACGCCCCCTTAAAATCCATCACTTAATAAGTGGATAAATATTAATTGACTTAACAAAAAGATACACAAATGCGCATTTTGTAAACAATTTAAGATAATTTAATATGCATTTGTCAAATTCAATATCATGCATTTTAACACATAATACAAAACCAATATAAGTATTTAAAAATGAAGCAAATACCTATATTAAAGACTTTATTCACATGTGTATATAATATAAATTACAAGTTTAAATAGGGCATAGGTAGTTACTTTATTATGAATTTATAAGGTATTTTATACGTGTATAGATAGAGTACATACATAGTAAACATATAAATTAAATGCATACACAATATACTTTATTTTCAAAAAATATATAGAAGAAAGAGCGAAAGAAACTATGAATGTAATCATATATTTTAAATTTTTCTGTGTTGACAATTAAAATTATTCCTGAATGTCACTGTCACATTCACTACTTTCAGAACTTTCCAAATTAATTATGAAACTCTCTTGTAAATTTTCAACAATTACGTCTAACTCCCACATATTCTTCACTACTTCCTTAACATGTTTGATGGCATTAAACAGTTCTATTTTATAACATTGTTCAATTATGTGTGTAACAGCTCTTTGACTTCCTTAATTTAAATGTAGTGTTTTTCCTTGCAATTTCTCCTTTAACTTGGGCCCATATTAATTCAATCGGCTTCAGTTCGCAATGATGTGCTGGTAGTCTTTAACATTTTTCCTTTTAAAAACTATTATGAGCTCTTTTTTTGAAAGAGAAATTCACTTCCACACTGTTGTACGTTTGAGGTTTGGCAAGTTCTCATCTTCATTTATTTTCAATAAAATCTTATCCACTCTCGGCACCTCATTTTTATAGAAAAATGAGTGTATTATACGTCTAATAATATTGCGCATATCATCATCAATATTATCCAGGACAGATCGTCCTCTTGTCTTTGGAGGTTTCGCATCTTGTGCATTGTGTTCTCGTAAAATATTAAAAACACTTGCAGAGCAGATACCTGCAGCTTCGGCTGTAAAGTCAACAATTCGTGTCTTAGAGTCAGCTGGGCATTCTTGTTGCCGTTTGGTAAATATATTCAGTACAGTCTCTTTTTCTAGCACTGTAAAATGTCTCTTTACTCGTTTCTTCAGTTTTGACTGCATTTTGCACAGTACTGTATAAACAGGTAAAAACAGTAACTTAAATTCAACACTTCTGAAAAGCTGAAACATAATTAACCTATAAAGCATTTGCTTTGTTTACGATTTATAGGTCTTACCTTCAATAAATCTTTAATCATTAATAGAGTCTTTAAAAATACTGAGATTAATAATAATAACAACTTAAACAAATACAAAAAGCGCAAACACAAGGAACAATTCAAAATACTATATAGAAAAAGCAAAAAGTATACATATATAACATATATTTCAAAATAACAGACAATGTTATTTATTCCTACTAGCACACTATATGCTCACTTGTTCTACATTAGCAAATACGTATTTTCATCCTTCTCTAAAATTGTGATTTTGCTGCATGGGTATAGTCACAATCATGTGACATAATCACAGAAAGCAGATGGTTTATATCGTGTGTTTTAGGATTTGTATGTAACTCTCAGAGCCAATAGAAAGGCAGTATTAAAAATCATGTGTTGTTCACGCGTTTTTTGCTACTCTATTGGTTCGGTGAATATAGTATAGTGACAGTGCCGCATATACCGTATGTGTCAATTTTCATTAGGTATATGGATTCAATGTTTACATGCGATTTATACGTATACAAATAATATGTGGCAACGTGTGTCACCCCTACTATCCGTCACCAATCCCGACAACAATCGACATCACAACGACTTTCTCCGATCTTCCCACTTCTACATTAAATGTTTAGCTGCGAACACGTTGCGATCTAGTCTGCAATAAAAGCCGTCATCATCAAATGGGGATCTAGTAGTTTATTATTATTTTCAGAATCCTTTTTTATTTACCTTATTTTTAATTTTATTAGAATTACGCTTTTGTTTGTGACGTGCAGCGTGAACGCAGCTTAATAATTCTCTGCATTTACTAAAAGGAAAAAGAAAAATCCTTCCAATGCGTAAATATTATTTCTGAGCGCAGTACAAACACCCAAGTCAATAGTCCAACAGCTACTGCTAACTAGAGGTAACTTGAGCTTGTATCGGTCTCGCGCTCGCATTGAAGAGGAACGGTGGGGTGCCATGTTGTCACGTATTGCATGAATTAATCGCCTATGGCTGATGAAAATTGACACGTGCTGTATGTTAAAAACAGGCAGGCTATTAAAGGAAACATATCCTTATATGCTGCTTATTACTTGTGTAGCACATGCTCTCCACAGAATCTGTAAATGTATCAAAGACACCTGTCCAGAAGTTGATAAACTTGTATCCGCTTTTAAAAAACTTTTCAGAAAAGCACCATCGAGAGTAGCTCTTTACAGGGAAAAACTTCCATCTTTGTCACTGTCTCCCTCGCCAGTAATAACTAGATGGGGAACATGGTTGGATGCTACTAGTTTTTATGCAGAGATATTTGATAGATTACAAAATTTCGTTACATGTTTAAATGACGACTCGAAGTATTTCTGAGTGCAAGGAAGTAACACAAATCCCAAATTTAAAAATCACTTGTTATTCCTTCAGGAACACTTTGGAAATTTGCCTAAACTAATTACATATTTTGAAAATCGAAATCTCAAATTGAAAGGTGGATTAACCACATTAGATGTGGCTATTAATAATTTCAAAAGTATTCCAAATGACTTCGGATGTGGCCTTCGGCAAAAGTTAGACGCAGTTTTTAATAGAAATCCAGATTTAAGAACATTGCTGCAAGTGTGTATGTATTCTTTACTCGACATGAACTACAAAATGAACAAATAATATCGTATTTTGTATTTTATAGATCACCACCCACTTGTTATCCAATTATATAAATAAAATTAAAACCTCTTTAAAATACAACATTTCAATAGTGCGCCCATGGGCGATGAGTTATCAACCTTTCGTGTCCGATCTATAATGATATATATATGAAAAGCAACTGTCGTACCCTTCAAATTATTTAACAATTGTACCCAGTCGTCGGTATTAGGATAGGATAATCCTAATACCGACGACTGGGTACAATTGTTATATACCGCATGTGTCAATTTTCATTAGCCATAGGCGATCAATCCATACAATACGTGGCAACGTGACCCCCTACTTTCCTTTCCAATGCCAACGACGCGACAACCGATACAGGCTCACAAATACAAGTTAGCAGTAAGCATTGGACCACCGACTCGGGTGTTTCTAATGCGTTCAGAAATAATATTTACGAGTTGCAAGGATTTGTTTTTCTTTTTCCTTTCAGTAAATGCAGAGAATTGCTAAGCTGCGTTCACGCTGCATGACACAAACAAAAGCGTAATTCTAATAAAATTAAAAAACAACCATAGTAAAATCAATAAAAAAGGATTCCTCCCTGCACAGCAAGACATTTGATGTTTCCCGTTCCAGTAATAAGACGGCCAGGGACCGCCCGCAACGTGTTCCCTGCTAAGCATTGAATGTAAAATCTGGGTCGGGATCGGAGAATATCGTTGTGATGTCGGTTGTTGTCGGCATTGGTGACGAACAGTAAGGGTACCACGTTGTCACGTATTACATTCATACGTATAGATCGCACGTAAACATTGAATCCCTATACCTAATAATATTTGACACATGCGGTATATATATATATATATATCGCCAAAAGAGAACGGTTACATTTGGAACAACACCGACAGCGTTTATAACATGTAATAAATAATTTGGAAAAAAACTTCTTTGCTTGTTATTGGCACTTTGTGAGATTGATAATTAACTTCAAATAAATCTTCAAAAACGTTAATTTATTTCACGGGACAATTTACCGCTTGCAAGACGTTTTTTTTTTTTCAAAATTTGTACAACATGCTCATGATTGAAATTATGTATGGTTACAAAAGACTGGAATGTATATGTAATTAACGTGTGTTAACATTCTAGGCGGGCCAAAGTCATTTTAAGTGGTCATAGTTGCATTTCCAAGTATACATCCGGTAGCCCTAATTAAATTCTCTGTGGGCGTTTTTTCCCTTATTTTTTGACATAACACTATGATTTTGGAATGTATGCTGCAGATGATGATATTTTTAGGAAGTTTTCAAGCAAATTTTGTCACAATATATAAAATTGTGTATTTATGTGTGAAGTTGGCAATGTTCATAATAGTTTTTATGGCCATGAAAGGTCTCTGGTCTCTGTCGACGAATACATTTTTTTGGTAAGCACTTCTATTCATACAGAGACATTATAAATCAATGATTAATCAAAGAAAGAACTTATCAAGCTAATTAAAATACTCAAATTTATTGGAGGTCAGACCTCTCTCGTCATCGCTATCCTCGTCATGGGATTCACTATCGGAATCGTATTTGTCATTGTCACTATCTTCGTCTTGGGAATTTGAAGATTTTCCCTCAGATTGAGCAGTCTGCAAATAAAATGTGAATAGATATACGTAATGAGAACAGTTTTTGAATACTCAGTGTGTCATTAGCCTTTGGTCGAGTATGATTTCTACAACTGTATTGGGCAGTTGGTCGCCATTGAACTATTTGAAGTCGAGTTTCTCTTTCTTGATTTGTTACCCGTATTTAGTTGGTACCAAACCCATGAAATTTTGCGTGTGCGCTATGCTCCACACTTTTCCAATGTGCGCCAATCCCAGAGCGTGTTGTGCAAGTTTGGATTTGGAAAGAGGTACAGTAGACCAAGCGACATTTTTGACATTGGTATGAGCTTTACCTCTTTTTTTTACGTTTGTATATCTTCGTTAAAGTTTCTACTCAAGCTTAGTTAACTTTTGCTTTTCGTTTAACCTTACAACGCAAATGTACCTTTGTGCTCTTGAAGTACATCAGCAATATCTGGATATTTCGATATATTTGAAAAAGGATACAGCTACAACTCTTGCAACAATGAACAGAAAAATAAGTGTGCATAATTTTTAAATCTTGCTCATGTTAAATTGGATTACATCATAGAAAGCCTAGGAGTACTAATAGTTACCAAACAAAATACATGAAAAAGTAAACTGTACAATCAACAATACAAATGAATTAAGGTACTTTAATTATTAGCAATAATAATGCTCGATTCTGGAAGTGCAGGAGACAAACTCATTTTAGTCTATAAACTAATAAAGGATCAAAATCATACAAACTATTATTATCTATTATCCCTATCCAACTCTTGTTTGGAATTTGCGAGTCGATGCCGCAGTTCTGTTTTATCAATAGCACAACACACATAATCACGACTAAGATATCTTAATTTACAGTAAACAAATTTGCGAGTAGACGACAGTGACAACGACAATAATTACACTTACTGATCACTTGATGATACCTGATTTTTACTAACTGTAAACCAAACGAAGATAAAGGCCCTATATTGCTGATACGTTATGACACCCTGTGCTTTCCAGTCGATAAATGAGCACATGCTTTTATCGAAAGTTGAATCGCTTTGGCAACCGACATCCGCCAATAAATTAAAATGGCGTCAAATTTGAGATGTTGCAAAATTTAACCTGTCAAATAATATAACCTACAGAAGCCATTTCAGAACTATCATAATTAATAATATTCTTACAACTTTTAAATACCTTCTAATGTTTGTTATGTCATCCAAGCAATATAAATTTGTCCACAATAGTTGCTTACTACACAGAATAGCCAAATATTAAATAAAATATAGGTACGGAAATGTAACATTTAATAACTTTATTTATAAAATGTAATTTATAACTGGCTTTATTTTAATCGTATTTTAGTAGCAGAAGCTATACTTATCCTGATATATTAATTAATTAGTTTAATTTATTGTTCTGAAATTGTTGCGTTCCATGTAATGGCATTCAGTCGTCGTCTTTAGTTCGTACTTTGACCTTGTTGGCTGCCAAAACGACTTGACCATACTTGACATACAAAACTTTTCTGGCCCCATCTAGTGTTTGAAGGAGCAACCCAAATCGCAAACCCTGCTTCAGCCTGGGCACAGTATAAACATATCCAGTAGTTGCAGTCAGTGTCGGCACCTTTGATCTTTAGAAACCAAGTTGTATGTTCGCGCATTGTAATGCGCAATGTCGCATAGCGGAGAGATCGGAAAGTTATTTAATAAGCAGGTCCGGATCTAATCCTATTTTAAAATAATCGGGGCCGGATTAACTAAATTTGTTAATAAATGAAAGTATTTGAATTAGAAATATTTAAACAATAATTATGTACGTTATGCATATCATTGTCTTAGATTTGAAACCTGTGGCCAATTTAACAAATTTTACAAAATGTTGAAAACTATTTTGGTAAAGTCTACTAGATGGAATAAAATGATTTGGACGAAAATTATACATTTAATGCTAGTTTGAATATATGAGTTACATTTAAATATTACTATATTTGATATAATTTGTAAATGTTGCAAAATAACAAAATTAAAAACTATCTTGGAAAAAAAAGCCTAATAGATGGAATAAAATTATATATTTTAATGCTAGTTTTAATATACGAGTTACATTTAAATTTTACAATATTTGACATATTTTATAAATGTTGCAAAATAACTTAAAATTAAAAACCATCTCGGAAAAAAAGTCTCATAGATGGAATAAAATTATATATTTTAATGCTAGTTTTAATATACGAGTTACATTTAAATTTTACAATATTTGACATATTTTATAAATGTTGCAAAATAACTTAAAATTAAAAACCATCTCGGAAAAAAGTCTCATAGATGGAATAAAATTATATATTTTAATGCTAGTTTTAATATACGAGTTACATTTAAATTTTACAATATTTGACATATTTTATAAATGATGCAAAATAACTTAAAATTAAAAACCATCTTGGAAAAAAGTCTCATAGATGGAATAAAATTATATATTTAATGCTAGTTTTAATATACGAGTTACATTTAAATTTTACAATATTTGACATATTTTATAAATGTTGCAAAATAACTTAAAATTAAAAACCATCTTGGAAAAAAGTCTCATAGATGGAATAAAATTATATATTTAATGCTAGTTTTAATATACGAGTTACATTTAAATTTTACAATATTTGACATATTTTATAAATGATGCAAAATAACTTAAAATTAAAAACCATCTTGGAAAAAAGTCTCATAGATGGAATAAAATTATATATTTAATGCTAGTTTTAATATACGAGTTACATTTAAATTTTACAATATTTGACATATTTTATAAATGTTGCAAAATAACTTAAAATTAAAAACCATCTTGGAAAAAAGTCTCATAGATGGAATAAAATTATATATTTAATGCTAGTTTTAATATACGAGTTACATTTAAATTTTACAATATTTGACATATTTTATAAATGATGCAAAATAACTTAAAATTAAAAACCATCTTGGAAAAAAGTCTCATAGATGGAATAAAATTATATATTTAATGCTAGTTTTAATATACGAGTTACATTTAAATTTTACAATATTTGACATATTTTATAAATGTTGCAAAATAACTTAAAATTAAAAACCATCTTGGAAAAAAGTCTCATAGATGGAATAAAATTATATATTTAATGCTAGTTTTAATATACGAGTTACATTTAAATTTTACAATATTTGACATATTTTATAAATGTTGCAAAATAACTTTAAATTAAAAACCATCTTGGAAAAAAGCCTCATAGATGGAATAAAATTATATATTTTAATGCTAGCTTTAATATACGATTTACATTTAAATTTTACAATATTTGACATATTTTATAGATGTTGCAAAATAACTTAAAATTAAAAACCATCTTGGAAAAACGTCTCATAGATGGAATAACATTACATATTTTAATGCTAGTTTGAATATATGAGTTACATTTACCATAAAAAGAAAGTCATTCAACCCCACTGTTATGTTCCATTTACTGGTTAATCTGCATAAAGTTGCTTTTGATGGCAAATGGAGAATATCAGATAAAAATCTATAAACTTTAGGGCTGAGAAAATATATAGTTAACGCAAACTGTTTAAATTCATTTGTATATCTGAAACCATGAGCCCTTTTACTTGATAATTTCAGCTGCATTTTAAACAGATTAACCGTGGCCTCATTAAAATGGCTTTCACAAAATGTAATAAAATCAGCATCAGAAATCTGATTTTCTTTCTCTGTCAGAGTAGAAACCTTCCCTTCGGCTCTCTTTAGAATACCTTTCAAATACCGAATCTCAGTTTTTAATTTGCTCTTCCTGGGACTTGTAGCTGACAGGCTTTGCGGTGTTTGCACATAAATGTTAGCTAAACATAAGAAATATAATTTAATGATATCACATAAAACATCAAAAACTGTTATTACCTGTATGAGTTTCAGTATGTTGATCGGTATCACATTAACATCTTTACTTGTGCCTGGTAGTGGATCATCTTTTAACACAGGTGTAACATCTGTACATTCTGTAAAATAGAATTATCATATATAAAAAAAGGTGTATGTAATCTTGGTTGTTAGAAAAATCACAGAGGCATCAAAATCAAATAAATATAGCAAAGCTAGTTGCAATCAATATATTTGTGATTAATTTGATATAATCAACATTTAAAAGAATTTTTTATTAAGAAAAGATTAATTTCAAAAAATAAACAGTTGATTTTATAAGTTTATCTATCCTAGGGCTTACCTGTAA
Organism: Amphimallon solstitiale; assembly: GCA_963170755.1. NCBI lineage: Eukaryota > Metazoa > Arthropoda > Insecta > Coleoptera > Scarabaeidae > Amphimallon > Amphimallon solstitiale. The sequence continues at coordinate 37,248,051 of OY720681.1, read as the reverse complement.
GAAATAAAGTGGGCACTGCAGTAATTTCTAGCCTGTTTTTCATTACATTTTTGAAGTAAGAGTTTTCAAAATGAATGCTACAGACTTTGGCATTTTTCTTTACAGAACTTGTTTCTCCAATTCCAGCAATCCACTCCTTACGCCTAGTGCAGAAAAAATTATTAATCATATGCAACTATTATTATGTACAAGAATGCTTGAATGATGTAGCAATTTTAACCATCAATAATTTACGTCAATATTTTTTTATATTTTACAATAACTTTTTATAAATTCTATAATCCTTTATGTCGTACTTATGTGCATGTATATCTGAATATTTATTTGAATTTTAGGCTTACCTTATTTCCTCAGATGGAATATTAAAAAAACTACTGTCTTTTATGTCCTTTGAATACACACTTTTACACTGCGGTACACAACACTTTATACTCATTGTACTCGATTAATTTAACACACTAAATCAAATAAATCTTTTGCAATTATCCACAAAAACCTAATTCACTTTAAAAACGGTTGGTTATTTTCAAAAGCACGTACTAAGATCTGTTGACAAACAAACTATAAACAAGTCTAATTCTGTTTCTTACCGTCACTGCGACATTGCGCATTACAATGCGCAAGAAACAACTTGGTCTCAATAAATTTTGGGAGTGCAACTACTGGGAAGGTTTATACTGTGGCCTGGGTGCATCAAACATCTCTGTATGAGTAAGTCGTCGGTACATAACGCAGTGTTGTGGAATATTATTGCCGCTATCAGAATTTGTGTATCATCGTCACATGAAACTGAAACCGGAAAAGCTATAGAAAGCAACTGATTCAAAAAAAAACGAAAAGCCTCTTTCTAATAGAAACACAAATGGGTAGTTGTTTCAGTTTGAATTCAAACACTTTTGAACTACTCTCTACTGTACTGTATTTACTTAGATTGTATTATTTCAGCAGAAATCTTTTGTCGATTGGAGTGGTACGTTTTTAGACGAACATTGTTCCAAATGAATCTTTAAATACTTTTGTATTTTCTGAGCACATTTATACTCTTCGTGCATAATTTGTGATATAATGTCTGTAACATGTGTTGTGTTTTTAGACTGGAAACGAACTATGCGGCATAGTAATTTCTATACGATACCAAGAAGATTTAATTAGCATTTGGAATAGGACGTCTTCAGATCAAGCTACAACAGCTAGAATTAGAGATGTGCTTAAACGACTACTTAATTTACCTGGAAATGCAATCATGGAGTACAAAACACATAATGATAGCCTCAAGTATGTACTATAGTCATTTAAACTGGATAAGTTTTATATAATATTATCATCTAATTTTTTTATTTTAGGGCTTGGAAAGCTCCAAATTCACTGAAGAGTTGATCAAATTGCTGCTACTACTGACAAGTTAGACAATTGTTATGGAGAGAGTGTATATTACGTTTGCTATATATACTTTATTTGTGTCAATAAATTTTCAATTAAACATTTTGATTTTATTTATTGATAAAACAGCATACAGCATGTGTCAATTTTCATTAGCCATAGGCGATTAATCCATACAGTACGTGGCAACATAGTACCCCTTCTTTCCTTTCCAATGCCAACACGACCGATGCATGTTCGTAAATACAAGTTAGCGTGGTTGGCAGTAACTATTAGACCACCGGCTTGGGTGTTTGTAATGCGTTCAGAAATAATATTTACGAGTTGCAAGGATTTGTTTTTCTTTTTCCTTTCAGTAAATGCAGAGAATTATTAAGCTGCGTTCACGCTGCATGACAAACAAAAGCGTAATTCTAATAAAATTAAAAATAAGGTAAATAAAAAAGGATTCTGAATATAATAATAAACTACTAGATCAGGAGATCGCGGCGGCCATTTGATGTTTCCCGTTCCAGTAATAAGACGGCTTTTATTGCAGACTAGATCGCAACGTGTTCGCAGCTAAACATTGAATGTAGAAGTGGGAAGATCGGAGAAAATCGTTGTGATGTCGATTGTTGCCGGGATTAGTGACGAACAGTAGGGGTGCCATGTTGCCACGCATTACTTGTATACGTATAAATCGCACGTAAACATTGAATCCCTATACCTAATGAAAATTGACACATACAGTATATAATTCCTCTCCAGTATATTTTAACAAAATCAGATATATTTTGTATAAACTAACAAACAAGCACGCAAGTTTGGAGGCATTGTAGAAATTGTTGTTGGTGTTATTGTTGATGTTACAAATCGATAGGCAGACGACATATACCGTCGTAGGAAAAGAGACCATTCATTGTCTATGATAAAATCTATGTAAGAAAAATTTCAAAAACCAAGCGATTCCTATTAATTCAACTTGTGAGAAGGGTAAATAAAGATGGCATACCAAAATGGATTCGTTGCTCGTAATGGGCAAAAATGGATGAAAAGGTCGGGCAGTTGCCGACGCGCCAAGACACCCGGTGCGCCGAATGCTCGCAAAAGAAAAAAAAAAGGTCCAACAAATAAAATAGATAATGACAACAAGAAGTTGCAATGCAATTGTATGTTTTACTACGATGAAAATGAATTACGACTGCCTTATAATTTTCATACTGTTCTATATATTGAACGCCTAACATGAATTGTGCAAACACAAACAAATGATTTCGTTCATGTCAGCTTAACTTGCACACCAACCGCGCGTTTTTTTTGCAGCCTGAACCTGCTTTGTACAAAACTATAAAAGTGCGAACTGCAGCGGTCGCGAATTATATATTTTTTTAAATTTCTGACTGCCAGTACATACCTCAATGAGAAAACTTATTCAGCTTTGTATTTATTCATTTTGCAAAATACAAAATTACAAATAATTATACATCAAAAACTTGTTTTATATTTTTAATAATTCACATTATATTGATTTCAATAAGGAAAACTTTAATATATAGATTTTTTTCATGGTTTTTGCTTGTGATTTTGTTTTATTTTCATAACAATTTGAATGCAAATTTTGTGTATAGCAACCTAATAATTTGTCTAATTTGTATTCACTGTACCTCAAAATTAGACATATTTCGAAATTGCGAAAAAAACTTTGTAAATTAAATATTTAAGCACGACTCTGGTGGTACAACAAATAAATGAAAACGTATCCCAGTTGTCGACGTAATAACAATGTGTAAGTCTATTACAGACACGCAGTGGCGGTTCAGTGATCGGATTCAGATGATATACGCTCACTATGACCATGTGGTGGGCGGTCCCCATTTTTGCAAGCGGAAAAATTCTGTACTCGCTGAGTGTATTCGGTCCGCATGCGCTACTAATGCATTCCAACACCAACGTAACACAATTTTGAAGGAAATACTAGAAAAGTAAGATAAGCAAATTAATGCTATATAACCGAGTATTTTAATCGGGGTTTACACTAAAAACTATGTCGAAACATAATGCAGAAAAACATTTTCGTTTTAATTCGTATAAATCTAACACGACAGCAGTGAGAACAGTGGCGTAACTACAAATTTTGCCCCCCGCCCCCCAACATCCAGCTCAACCTAACTAATTATTACGTTGGTGTTTCCTACAAATAGGTGTATCTGGGCTCTTACGGGCCCACGACTCTAGGGCCCCACCGCACCGCGGGGGTGTAGTTACGCACTGAGTGAGAAGTACCAAATGGAACATGAGTCGGTCTAGTCTGATTGAAATCGTATCCACTTCCCCTATCTCGCTCATGTATAGTAGAATTACCGAACAGATGCAGTAGCAACAGCGCATTTGCCCGTTTAAGCTATTACAAAAATGCAATGTATAGGTAATATTTATTTGCATACCTATAAGAAAGTAATATTTCAAAATAAACTTAATTCTGCAAATTAATATAAATATCTTGGCACGACACTGGCGGTAAAAGAAATTTAATAACTTGAAAATTTCTAAATCGCAATGCGTAAATCAGTTACAGAGGTTACATGTTACAGACGCCGTTCATTTGATGTTGCACATCGCACATCTATAATGTGTAACTTTTAATTCACATTATTTTAAACATACATATGTTAAAGAAGGATTGGCTTATGTTAGTAGTTTTCAAAGTAAAAAAATCCCTTCTTCAAACTGAACTTATGTATCACGCAAGTACACAGCCCAAATATCACGTTAAATTTCACAGTGATCCATGCAGTGATCTTAACTGATTCAGATTGGGTACGCCTTTACACTAATTTACTGTCACAGTATAAACATATATATATATACTGGGGTACTGTTTTGTAGGCAAATTAGTAAAAAGTAGAAAATTAGATTAATATGTAAATATGTATAAATTATACTAAAAGTAAATACATGATATAAATTTTTATTTTCTAGGTTAAATAACACTGTATTGAAGTTAAGTAAAATACTTCTGACGAATACCGTTTTTAATCGTATCTCAAGAACTTATGGTAGTGGGTTTTTAAAAGAATTTGATGTTTCACAATTTTGTACGGTGAATATTAATTGCCCCTATAATATAAATGTTAAACCGTTAGATGTATTTCATAGTCAAGATAAGGTGTTTCTTAATTTTGACTGTAATAATTTAAAGCAACCAAATATCAAATGTGAAAAGAATGATGACACAATCTTAATAAATGTTACTGCGAGTAACACTGATGGAAATTATGCATTGAATGTTGCTGCTCCTGTTAAAGCTAGTAAACGTAAAACTCAACTTAAGTATAATTTATTAACACTGTATATTATAGATTTAAAAGTTCTTGGAGGTAATGGCAATATTAATATTGGAAGCTTCTATGGAAAGTTTATAGATGTAAAATCTTTAAGTGGTCATATAAACATTTCCAACTCGCAAGGTGAATACATAATTTTAGATACGAATAATGGAGATATTACATGCAAGGGCGTTATACAAGCAGGTGATATTACAATGCAAACAAAATGTTCTGGAGTAAGTAAGTGTACTTAAGTTTTTTTTTTGTAAAACTGATGTAGGTCTATCTTACATTTATATATATGCATATTTATTTCTATGAATATTTATGAAAGGATTCAAGTTCATAATATGACACATAGTTTAAAATATTTAGTCAATGCGAACACATGAGTTTAAGGTATCTCCTTATTTTCAGTAGTTTTATTCCATCCGGGGTTTTAGTAGACTGCATGAGCATACTCAGGAGTCGAGTTTATGTATTACACAAAAATTAACAGTATATTCAAAAAATATGTGTAGAATGTAATCAGAGCCTTCTGAACTCTCAATATTCAAGAGTAGGTCATTGAAGTCATTTTAAATAATCTATTATGTATCACTTATTGGATGTTTTATAAGTCATGCCATGATGCATAGTATTTAATGAATGTACAAAATTGTACTTTGCAATGACAAGCACCTGATTTTCTCAATAGATGTTCCAAAGGAGGCAGATTTAGAAGCATTACATATTTGTATAAAATTATACCCATCAATTTTTAAATCTCCCCATAAATTAATGTTAGAATTTAAAGATGTGTGAAACTATCAAAGTAAGATTTTTTTACTATACCAGAGTATTTTAGCATCCATTGATTGATGTAATTCATAAATAGTAAGCAAATATCAAATGCAATACCTTGTAAGCGTTAAATATCATAATAACATGAACGTATGTGTCCACTATTTTAGAACTCTAATGTACCCTAATCTTGTATACCTTCCAAAAAATTCCTGATAGTTATTTCGTGTAATCATTAAAGTAAGGACGTTTGATTAATGTTTTCTACTTTACCGCAGAGTTTCTTAACAACCCATTTATTTGTCATAGACAGCAACGCGGATATTAAACGCAATATCTTCTAACCATCTAAGACATTGAATATCTTTCATTTCTGTACCAGTAATGAACAGGAATTTTCCACTTAGATAATATTCCTCTATAATTAAATTGTTTTGGCAACCCTCACGGCCAAAGTAGGAACTAACGACAAGGATTCAAAATCACTACAAATTCCCATAGATCGGAAAAATTTAAGAATATAGAAATAAAGAAATAATATTTCAGAATATATAGCTGTGGCATGAAAGCTATAAATTACAAATTTTTCTATACTTATATTTTAAATTTGGCTATTATGTGTAGTAGGCAAGCATTGTTGATAAACTGATATTATTTTGATGGCAATTAAAACAAATTTCAAAAGGTTATGAATATTATTATTTATCGACTACTAAACAGTAATAGTAGTTTATCGACGACTAAACAATAAAGTAGGTATTATATTAATCACTATTGGCTAATAATAACACTCATAATACCCGGAGGGAATAATGAAATGCGACGAGGGAATAATGGGCCATAGCGTTACCATTATTCCCTGCATTTCGCCAATAAGAACATAACGTTCCTAACGTTGTCGTAGTAACAATAGACAAGTCCGGCCATTTTACTAGCTGTAACCGTCAAACGTCATATTGATATAGTAATCTGACATTTTCGTTTAATTATTTTGATTTTTTTAAGTAATTTTCAGTTAGTCATCGATAAAGTAGTGGATACTAACTCGCAATAATGACTATTATTCCCTCGAGCTGAGTTACTCCCTCGCCGCTTACGCGGCTCGGTTCGTAAATTCAGCTCTCGGGAATAATAACGGTCATTATTGACTCGTTGTATAAACTACTATTATACAACGAGTCAATAATGACAGTTATTATTCCCGAGTGTCGAATTTACGAACCGAGCCGAGAAGCAGCGAGGGAATAACTCGGCTCGAGGGAATAATAGTCATTATTGCGAGTTAGTATACACTACTTTATCTAGGACTAACTGAAGATTACTAAAAAAAAAATCAAAATAATTAAACGAAAATGTCAGGTTAATATATCGATATGACGTTTGAAGATTAGACAGTTTGTAAAATGGCCGAACTTGTCTATCGTTACTAGGACAACGTTGGTAACATTATGTTCTTATTGGTGGAATGAAGGGAATAATGGTAACGTTATGTCTCATTATTCCCCGGCCGCATTTCATTATTCCCTCTGGGTATTATGAGTCCTATTATTAACCAATGCGATTAATATAATACCTACTTTATTGTTTAGTCGTCGATAAAGTAGGTTTTATATTAATCACTATTGGGTTAATAATATGATTCATAATACCCGGATGGAATAATGAGACATAACGTTGCCACTATTCGCTGCATTCTGCCAATAAGAACATAACGTTGCCGTAGTAACGATAGACTAGTCCGGCTATTTTACTAACTGTCAAACGTCATATCGATATAGTAGTCATAATATTTTCGTTTAATTACTTTTTTTTAGTTATCTTCAGTTAGTCGTAGATAAAGTAGTGTATACTAATTCACAATAATGACTATTATACCCTTGAGCCGAGTTACTCTCGGTAATAATAACTGTCACTATTGACTCGTTGTATAATAGTAGTTTTATACAACGAATCAGTAATGACAGTTATTATTCCCGAGAGCCGAATTTTCGAACCGAGCCGCAAAGCGGCGAGGGAGTAACTCGGCTCGAGGGTGTAATACTCATTACTCATTCCAGTGCAACCTATCATTAGCCCATTCCAGTCGTGCAGTTAAAGGTATACAAAGAAATGGACGGTACAATCTAAGTCCAAAATATGGTATTCTTCGATGCACATATCGTATGGAGATCTGTTGATGAACTAAACCCTTCCATCTACCACCAATTTCTCTTGTTAACGAAAAACAATCTCTAAGAGCCGTAAGCCGAAAAGCACGATCTTCACGACCGGTGCCGAGTCTAGGACGTGCAGCCCGTGGACCTCGTCGCACCTCATTTTCTCTTCATCTTCGCCAACATAGAGCAATTGTAGCAACACTGCGGCCCATGCGATTAGGGACATCACGAATTGATAAACCGGCCTCTCGTAAGCCGATTATTCTACCACGTTCAAATGTCGTTAATTCATGAACATTTGCGCGTCGTCGAATAGGAGAATTTTTTTTCCCACTATGACACTATAGTCGAGTCGCTCTCGCAACCGACATGCGCTACTATATTAAAATGGCGTCAAATTTAAGATGTTGCAAAATTTTACCTGTCAAGTAATAACCTACAAAAGCCTTTTCAGGACTATCATAAATAATAATATTCATACACCTATTGGCATTTGTCATAATTATCTTTTGACGTTTGTTATAATTGTCTCCAAACATTTTAAATTTGTCAACAATGCTTGCCTCCTAAACAGTATAGCCAAACGTTATATAAAATATAGGTGTAGAAAAAATAATACTCCAATAGCTTTATTTATAGTATTTAATGTGTAACTGGCTTTCATGTAATAGTATTTTACTATAGGAAGGTATACAGGGTATATCACGACGAGATTTCGTTAGAACAATATAGAAAACTAATAAGAGTTGAGTTTTGAATTTTTGCTTCTTCCGGTTACACCGGAAATAGATATCAACTTCCTTATTTTAAATGGAATACCCCATTTTTTATGATTGATTCGTATTTCCAACTTCATTTTAAGGATAATTTGTCTAATAAACGTTGCCTCTAAAGTTAGCCATTTTTGAAGTACCGCGCGATCATTTAAATTCTAAATTAGAGCAGGCTGTGAAATTTAAATTAAGTTGGTATATAAGTACTAATTTACAATTTGAATTGTCAAAGTGACGTTTCATAATGTTAATTAATCAATAATTGACATTCTGGACAACCTAATAAAAAAAAATCCCGCCTGCTATAATTTAGAATTTAAATGATCGCGTGGTATTTCAATTTTTGTAAAAAAATTGACAGCTGCAGACTATTACTCATAACAACATTCCCAATAATTGAATGCATGCACATATTTTAAATTTTTTGGAAAGTATACTGCCTCAAATGCGGTATTATAAACTTTTCAAAATAATACAGGGTAATCAGAAAACCATGTAAACATTTCATCCAGAAAATATCAATATCTTGTTATTTTTAAATAGCAACCTAAATTTTTTTTCAACTTCATTCATTGTACCTATTGCACGTTGAAAATTAGGGGCAGTATGTATTTACTTCCCTATAACTAAACGTCTTAGTTTCAGAGTTATTTTGGAAAATGTATCAATACCTTTATAGTTTTATTTTGTATAATCAGTTAGGCTATGGAAATTCATGTGAATAAATAAAAAGAAGTTATACTCATATTACCTGTCATCCGTAAGGTATTTACTAGTGCTATTCAGCGTTTTCTTTGTCTTCCGTTTCTGAATACTTGAATAATAATAATAATAATGTCGGGATCCGGATTTAATAACGAAGATTTTTTAAATCTAATAATAACTTATGGTGAATGTAATAGAATAATCGATAGGACATGTGTTTATGCAGAGAAATATCCAAAACGGTCAAGACCTACCAAGAGTATCTTAAGCAATCTTTTAAAAAATTGCATTTTCTTGGGATCATTCTTGCCGAAAACAACCAAAAGAAAACCTGTTGTTGATAGTGAAAATGTGGAGGTAACAGCACTTGCTTACTTTACAGCACATCCTTGTAATTCTCTAAAGGGTGCAGAAGCTGAAGTAGCACCTACTTTTTCAAAATTCAGAAGAAACTCGTAGTGTATAGTTTCAGATGGATGGTGCACCAGCACATAGTACTAGAGCTGTTGGAGAAGTATTAGACGAAATACTTTATTATCGGTGGATCGGAAATAAAAGACCTTATAGGTTTCCACCGCGATCACCTGATTTAACGCCCCTAGATTATTTTATTTCGGGCTATGTTAAAGATGAAGTATACAGTATACCTGCTACTACCAAAGATATGATGGCAAGAGTGCGAGGCGCGTTCAATAATCTAGCGTGCCACGCGTACAAACATTTTAAAAAGAGTAAGAAAGTGTTTAGAATGAGGTGGTAATGTGTTTGAAAACTTTATTTAAGATTAGAAACTATTATTAAGACTATTTCTTCTCGATATTGTGTAGATTTCATGTAAATGTTTTAGGACATTAAACGATGACTTGTTTTGTTTTTATTTATTTACATAAGTTTCCATAGCCTAAGTGATTATAAAAAATAAAACTTTAAAGAAATTGATACATTTTCCAAAATAACTCTGAAACTAAGACGTTTAGTTATAGAGACGTAAATATATGCTGCCCCTAATTTTGAACGTGCAATCTAATGAAGTTGAAAAAATTTAGGTTGCTATTTAAAAATAAGAAGTTATTGATATTTTCTGGTTGAAATGTTTAACATGTTTTGTGATCACTTTGTATTATTTTGAAAAGTTTATAATACCGCATTTCAAGCAGTATAGTTTCCAAAATAATTACCTAACATTTTAAATATGTGCAATATGTGCATGCATTCAATTATTGGCAATGTTGTTATGAGTAATAGTCTGCAGCTGTCAATTTTTTTACAAAAATTGAAATACTTCAAAAATGGCTAACTTTAGAGGCAAAGTTTATCAGACACACTATCCTTAAAATTAAGTTGGAAATACGAATCAATCATAAAAAATGGGGTATTCCATTTAAAATAAGGAAGTTGATATCCATTTCCGGTGTAACCGGGAGAAGCAAAAATTCAAAAGTATTTTAAATAGAAAGAGCTTAAGGCGAAACTAATATTTGCGAAATTTCGAAACTCAACTCTTATCAGTTTTCTATGTTGTTCTAACGATATCTCGTCGTGATATACCCTGTATATCCTGAAATATTAATTAATTAGTTTAATTTTATTGTTTTGAAATTGTTCCAGCCGATCAAAATTTGTAGTGGTATTGAATCGTCGTCTTTAGTTCGTACTTTGGGCCTGTCGGTTGCCCAAACGACTCGGCTATAATTAATCCTGCACGTATGCTTTATAGTGACAATCAAGTAAACAACGCCAAATAAATGTCAAAAGAAAACACTAGCTATTGCTTATTATTATTTCTATGGTAATTTGAATCTTCTGTTGTATATTGTTGAAATTTTCATCGTTTCTTAATATGAATAAAATACGTATTTCCTGTAAATTACGTTAAAATATATCTACGTTTACTGGGTGTTCATTTACTTATGGCGGCCAGAAAGTATTCAAGACGATTTTATGGAAAGCACATCTTCGACGGTGTTAGCTTACCCATGTGTACATGGGTAATTAATTAATGTTGCCAATTCTTCTGAAGAATTGGCAACAACTACAAGATCAGAACGGCCATAAAAACAATGAACACCAATAGGTCCGTTCTAATCAGAACAAAACCCGACAACGAAGACCAACAAACGAAAAATTGCATATACAAGATACCATGTGAATGTGGAAGACCATACATTGGAGAAACCAGCAGACCCCTAAGAGTCAGAATCAAGGAACATCAAAGAATGGTACGCTTAGGGGAGACAGAAAAATCGCAGCTGGCGGAACATGCTTGGGAAGCAGACCACAACATTGCATGGAATGAGGCGACAATCCTGGCCAAACAAGAACACGGTTACAAAAGAAAAATTACTGAAACAGCATATATGAAGGTAACACCGGACACGATCAGCACGCCCAGCCTGAAAATCAAGAATATCTGGCTCCCTATGATTAGAGAATGTGTTAACCAAAGACCGGCAGCCATGAGACCGGAGACAGACTGATAAACATACATACTGCGCATAACCACCGCGCAGATACGGACAAAATGCACACTGCGCACACCCACCACGCATATACGAAAAAATGCACACTGCGCACACCTACTGCGCATACATCTGTAACTTAAATATAGGTTTAAGAAAGTAGTTTCTGTCCCCCGAATTAGTCGAGTGGTAAAGTGGATAGGATATTGAAATTCGGAATTTATCGACCGGGTTCAAAACCTGACACAGAGCACATCAGATTAAAAATTATAGGGAAGACTCATACCGCCAGATAAAGTCGATGATATAATGACAAGTTTGGCAAGAAACAGTCCTTCTCAGGACTACCCTGATGACGGCAGTAGACGGACTGCCGAAACGTCGGACTACCTATGTTCCTCAAACGATGGAAATAGCCCAAACAACAACTCAAACGACTTTCATTTACGTATGAGCGTTTCAAATTATAGAATTTAAGAATGTTTTTATACAAAAATTATTCAAACTCCTATTGTAGGTACTTCTATTCTCTTAATAAATCTCTATAGAATGCATAGCCAAGATATTCGAAAAAAGTGCTTCTGACTAAAAGTGTTACTTCCGGTCCGAAATTTTTTTTTTAGACAAAAAGTATTGAAAATTATGTTTTAAACACATTTATACTCGTAATGTACCTAATGTACCGTAAAAACCGATTTTCAATAAGAGTAAAAAAACCTACTTCCGGTAGGAATTTCGAAAAACTTGTTTAATAGAACTTTTCTCAAATTCAATTTTGAGTACCTTTGAATTCTTTATAAATTTGTTTAAACTTAGTAATTGACGAAATATTGGCAAAATTCGATTTTTTCACTGAAGGAAACTATTACTTCCTGTCTACCGATTTTACTGAAAAACTAATCAGATCTCAAGAGGGAGATTATACAAATTAAAAATTTGGAATTGATATCAATAGCCGTTTGACCGCTATCGTAATCTCACACACAGAAATTTTTTCAAAAAAACATTGTTGCGGTATCAGGGGAGTTCAAAACGTGGACATCTGCAAAAATCTCGAGGTCGAACATTTTCGTCATCACAATACTTCCTGATACTATGTACATATAAGAAAGTAAAAGAACGAAATAAAATGGTACTTAATACATTACCTCCTGTATCTACATTGGTAGTTTTGCCATTTTCTTCAAACGTCCTTTTATAGTATTGCAAAGTAAAACTAGCAGCAATAAAACCAAAATTAAGATCATTATAAAATTAACTTTAGAAATGATTAAAATTCTATTTATTTTGAAATAAATAAAACAAATTTAGATGGTTTCCATAATAATTCAATTAGAAATTTTTGATTATGCTATATATATATATATACAGTGTGTATAAGCCAAATGGAATAAATTCATTATTTCGGTTACTGTAGATATTTATAAAAAATCCCGAAACATGTCATATTTAATTTATAAATTAACATTCTTCAACGTGAAAATGCGATCCCTACCTTCAACCCCCTTCGAATGACAGGTACAACCCCCATTTTTTTAAATGGGAAATATAGGCTTGTGATATATAGTTGTAAAGGTCTCTTTATTCTCTATTCAAAAATGTTATAATTTTCATGTTTGTTGCAACAATTAAGATAGAATAAAATAAAATCATGTTGTTATCGAAATTCGCTACAATATTCTCAAAAAATAAAATTTAATGCAAAATGTAAAGAAAAATTTAAAACGCAAAAAAAAAATATGAATGTCAATGAAGTAGATGTTCAAAATGTTCACCATGAACGTCTTGGCAACATCCTAATCTTAAATAAAACTGTCTTCTAACATTATTTAACATATCAGGCGTGATCGACCTAATCGCAAGCGTTATTCGTTCTCTTAAGTCATTTAAATCCAAAGGTTTAGTTTTGTACACAATGCTCTTCAAATATCCCCATAAAAAAAAATGAGGTGTGGCCACCACACGACTTTCTTATACGTATGAAAGTGTTACTTCCGATCCGAATTTTGAAATTTCATTCAAACAAAAAATATTCCAAATCCAACTCTAAATACTTTTGTACTCTTCATAAATGTATATAGAATGCATAATTTACGACATATTTGCAAAAAATCGTTATTCTGTAAGAGTAAAAGTGATACTTCCGGTCCGAATTTTGAAATTTCTTTTACATAAAAGATATTGGAAATTAAGTTCTAAATACTTATGAATACTTTATAAATTAGTCTAAACTTAGTAATTGACGAAATATTTGCAAATTTAGATTTTTTCACTGAAGTAAACTACTACTTCCGGTCAGCCGATTTTGCTCAAAATCTAATCAGTTCTCAAGAGGGAGATTATATTCGTAAATACAAAATTTGGAATTGATATCTCCAGCGGTTTGACCGCTATCGTGGTCACACACACACAGAGAGAGAGACAGACACACAGACATTTTTTAAAAACCACTTTTTGGGTATCAGGGGACTTCAAAACGTGGACATCTGCAAAAATCTCGAGGTCGAAAATTTTCATCATCACAATACTTCCTTATACTACGTATAAGAAAGTAAAATCAAGTAAGGTCAGATCAGGTGATCGCGCTGGCCATTCTATCGATCCTCGCCTTCCTATCCACCGATTGGGAAATATTGCATCGAGGTACTGCCGGACATTGCGTTGGTAATGTGGTGGTGCTCCATCCTGCTGAAACCATATCGTATTCATTGGAACTTGAGGGTTTCCTGGATCAGGGTATAAATTTGCCAAGGTTGGAATGACATCATTTTGAAGTAGTGCCAAATAACGATCGCCATTCAAATTGCGCTCAATGAAAAAGGGACCAATGATATGGTTTCCAACAATACCTGCCCAAACATTAACTTTTACTGGGTATTGTGTGTGTTCTTCCCTCATCCACTGAGGATTTTTCGTAGACCAGTAGCGGCAATTTTGCCGATTAGCATGACCGCTAAGAGAAAAAATGCACTCATCAGAAAACATAGCGTCTTCTAAATTGATAATATTGTTATCCAGCATGTCCATCATTAGCTGACAAAAATAAGTTCTTCTATCAAAATCGTCTTCCATAAGCTCCTGAGTAGATATCATTTTATAGGGATGCATTTTATTTTCTTTTAATATGTTTACTATCGATGTATGGCTAACATTTAATGTTGTGGATGCATGTCTACTCGATGTATGTGGGTTTTCCATAAACTCAAGCATCACATCTACTTTGATTTCATCACTCACTGCATTGGCAGCTGGTTTTTTTATCTGCCTTACATGACCAAACTCTCGAAACTGCTTCTCTATCTTACTTATTGTTCCTTGAGATATAGGCGGTAAATCAGGAAATTTCTCATGAAATAGGCGGGTTACTTCTTGTTGTGTTCGGGTTCTATCTCCGTAACCAATCATTTATATGACTGTTATTTTATGCATTTCCGTTAATCTAACCATTTCCCAGAATTGTATTTTACGAAATTCAAACTAAAATTATCAAACTGTCAATTTAAATGACAACTTTTAAATACAAAACTATTTACTAAGGCGTTTTAAACAAACTAATGTTGCCACGGAAACTTTTTAAAGTATTTTTAATGGATACCATCTAAAAAGCACATTGGTATGGTTTTTACTCACTTTCTTATTATGAATATTTTTTTTATTTTTTAAGTATATTGTAGCGAATTTCGATAACAACATGATTTTATTTTATTCCATCTTAATTGTTACATTTATGAATAGAGATAACATTTTTGAATAGAGAATAAAGAGACCTTTACAACAATATATCACAAGCCTATATTTCCCATTTAAAAAAATGGAGGTTGTACCTGTCATTCGAAGGGGGTTGAAGGTAGGGATCGCATTTTCACGTTGAAGAATGTTAATTTATAAATTAAATATGACATGTTTCGGGATTTTTTTATAAATATGTACAGTAACCGAAATAATGAATTTATTCCATTTGGCTTATACACACTGTATATATTATCTGCATCCTAAGATTGTTTTTCTTTAGCTATATGAGTTTTTTCGACTAAATTTTTAGGGGGTTTAACATCAATTTGGACACATATTCATATTTTTAAATATATGTACTTAAAATTTTATTTTCAATTTAAAAAAAAACTGGTTATATGACATCAATTTACTTTCATTTTGTTGTAGCAACATTGAAATTGCAGCCATGGTATATGTTTTAGTTTACATTTGGAATTGAAACATAATAAAATAGACCCTATTACTATTAGAATTACCTTACGATATGGATTTCTTTCATTTAATAAAATAGAGGCATACGAATGTAAAAAAAAAAGACTGCTTCATTGATGTCGAAGCAAGACGATCACTGCAATAAACCTAACTGTCCCATAAAATGGATCTTATGTTCGTTTCTTTCGTGAAATACTTATTGTATTTTATTTTAAGATATTCTGTTCCGAATATATTATAAAGAATAATGTTTACTCAACATGTCTGAAAAAACTAAATACAGTATTTCTATATTTCTCTATAGTATGCTAGTGCTTGGGATTTACTACAGCTGACTAGATATACCTCCTGTATCGAAGGTCGACGACCCCTCAAAACTTTTTGCCGAAAATCATATTGTGGCTACAAAATCCCTGGCTTTACTATGGTCACATGTAAATTAATAAAATATTCATACCTAATCCATTATTATTCATTTGTTAAGGCAAATATGTACTAAATACAACTTTTTTTTAACTTTTAGAAAATCACCACTGATAGATTACAAGGCCTGAAGTTGAGAGTAACTACTGAATATGGCTCAATAAATATAGCATCATCATATTGTGACAACACCATTTTTGAAACTGATTTTGGTGAATTAAATCTTTATAATATTCACAAACGTGCCACAATAAATATAAATCATGAATCATTATTAACTATAGGTAAGATTTTGTATAAATGTGGTGCTTGTATACTGATATACTTAAATGTTTGTAGTTGGCTTTGATGGTGAATTATTTGTTTACATGAAAAAAGGTATAGCCAACATCCAGCTAGCAAAAATTTTGAAGAATTCCAGTATCTTTATAGAAGACCCTAGCTCCTTAAATTTAAAATTATCAGATGATTGTCAGCAGAATTCTATAGTAAATGTTTTAACAAAAGATTATGTTTTATCGGACTCCATAATAATGAATCGTGAAAAAAATCATGATTCTTGTATACTTTTTCCACAACATGAAAATGCACTTGTTAAATTAGAAGTAAAATGTGTAGATTCTAAGGTGTCAGTCGATACAGTCTCTTGGCCAGAATTACTAAAGGCATCATTAAATAAAAAAAAACTTAAATGATATTTATTAATAAGACAATAATATTAAAAACTGATGTGTTCTTGGTATTATTAGAAAGAATAAAATATTTACAATTCCATATTTATTTAAATATATTCTTATTTACGCTTTTTATTAAACTTCTTCTTCCCTTTTTGTTTTCTTTTCTTCTTTTCAGCTATAAGTCTTTGTTTTAAAATTTGATCATTTGTTTTAAGCTCAGATCGCCTTTGTTTTAACTTCATTTTCTCATTATGTCGGGCCCAATGAGTATTTGGTCTTCCTTGCAGCAAATCTAAAACAAATATTATCAGCGCTATACTCTTATTAATACTGTAACGAAACAAGCCCACAAAAGAAGCAGACCTCCGGGCGACGACAAAAGAAAAGTAAACATCGGCGCGACGCACCGTAAATAAGTCATAAATCAACTGCACTCATGTACTGCGTCAGCGGCAGAAAGTCTGGAATATGGTAGAAGAGAGCCAAAATTTGCTGGTATATCTCTAGACCTTTTGTCTACAGATATAAATGCCACCGGTGGGATAAGGAATTCATTCATTGAATAGTAGTCGTGCAGTTCAAATAAACATAAATAAGTGTGCAGTTTTATTACATAAATGTTACAGACATAAATAGTAGTGATAGATATAAATACGTGTTATTTATTCGTGGTAGTTTTAAGTGCGTTACATTTATTTTATATTTTGATATTGTGATTAGTTTTAAGTGTGAAAATATACAGTTTTAAAACATTTGCACGAGTTGTTTATTTCGACCCCGAAAACGCTACAATACTTTATATATTAAACATGAAAACTTATTTTCTATACTGATGGGCATAATATTTTAATAAGTAATATTCGTTATGATGAATGTACTCGAACTGAAAAATGTAGAATTATTGATTTGACTGTACCAGATTCAAACGCATCATTACGGCATGCGTACAAAAAAGTTACGACGCTAGAAGTAATTGAACAGATTACAGAAGTAATTTAATCCTTTTGTACTAAAATTTCATACTTCATACTCAAATTTTAGCAGTTCAAGTTTATTTGAGTTTATTCTTTTTATGGACATCATACAAGTTGTGCACTGAAGTTAAAATTAACGTATTTGCTGTGTAATAATCTATTAATACCGGACATTAAATTATTAGTTCATAACTGAAGGTGAATTATTTCCACATAAATATGTCTAAATATACAACACAACATTTTAGAGAGGATATTCAAATGGATTATATGGATATGTCCATTCTACATGATGTATCATTTAATACTTTTGTATTACCTGATTTTGTTGCAACAGTTGTAAGCACACTATATTGCAAGTTAAAGTTAAAACCTATATATTCTATGAATACTAATTTGTAGTTCTAGTAAGTGGTAGTAGTATGTCAATATGCACTACAATTAAAAAAACATTTAGAGTATTAGAATGTGTACTGTAAGCAAATGTCTTTCTCAAAGTTCTCATGATAAGTCTTAAGTTACAATTACCTACTTAATTGACAATATATCCACGTTTATACATAAGTTGAAACTGAATAATTAGCAACTATACTGCTAATGTATCTTAAAGAATAAACAATAGATTCTTGAAAGCAAGAGAAGTGAATGTTCAAATAAGGAAAGTGGTAGGTTTTATACTATTTTAAATCTCAAGTACAATTAAGGGAATATTGTATAGGAATAGTGCTGCAGTTCTAAGTTATGAATAAAAAGTTTGAATCCTTATTAAGAAAAATAAAATTGTACCTTTTTGGGGTTTATTATTATCATCTTCATCCTCACTATATTCTGCATTTTCTGCGGCTTTTGTTCTTTCTTTCCATTGATTATAGCGATTACTTTTGTAAGTTGCTGGTATCCAAACTCCAGATTCAGTTTTAATTTTGCCTTCCTTACTACCCTAAAATTTGTATTAAGAGTTAGAATTTTTGATGAAACAAATAAAACATAATACTTACCAAATTTACAGTTACCATTTTTTTCTTCTTTCTGTCCCACTTCTTAATTTGTTTTGAAAGTTTCATAGCTTCTTCTGAATCACCAGTTATATCAAACTGTACTTTGGAAGCATCCTGATTAAAATTATTAACTGCCAATCTGAAAATGAATGTAGTAATATATATAATATACTATAAAAGTTTTCTTGTATCAATATACCCCTCCTCTGTGTGTTTGTCACTAGGTAGGTAAGGTACGTAATGTTCTTCGTCTTTGATTTTTTTGTTCTTTTTCTTGTACAAATCGTCAATTTTCCTCTTTTTAGGTAATACAATATCTTTAAATGCGTTTGCTATGTCATCATTATTACTAGGCGGTAATGAATTTTGAGGAATGACAGATTCCGAATTTTGCAATCTTTCTTCAATTTTCTTATGGTGAGCAATAATGTGATCTTTATGAACTGCTCTTTTATTTTTCATTGCCATATAATCTTGGGACCTCGTTTTAGAACAAATTTCAAATACTGTCTACAAACAAAGGTACATTAAAATCAATAGTCTATTGCAAAAGTGTCACACTAAACTAATCATAATAAATTGCAAAATAAGTGTTCATAATATGTAATAATGTTAGTTGATTATGTAAAACTTTTAAGTCGTGTCCAGAGAAGGGCAACCGTAGGTCATCATGTAGAACGATTGACTACATGTACAAGGGTTTGATCCCAGTCCCACCTGCCACTAACATCTAAGGTGTTATTTTGGAGCTAGTTGGACACAGGCTCTTGATAATCAGTGCCTGAAGGTGAAACCCTGGAGTAATAATAAGCGGTCAGTGCCTAGCGCTAGTCACTTTACCATACTAGTGCACCAAAAGATTCAAGACATAACGCTCCTACAAGTTATACTCTTGAAGGTACCCCATAACAGACGTTCAAGAATCTTTTGGTACACTAGTAGTATGGTAAAGTGACTAGCGCTACGCACTGACCGCCTATCATTGGAGACTCTTACTTTTAGCTATACGTACATAATCCGTAAGAAACATATTTCAAAAAATAAAACTTGTAGACAATATTGTACTTCTTCATTAATACTTTCTCTTACAATATAAATACCAAGAAAAGTACAGGCAGCGCACACTTAACATACATAATGCGTGCACAAATTGTTGTGCGTTAAACGGATGTACGTTAAGCGGACGGTGAAATTCCATATAAAAACAGGTGTTTACGATTTTATGGTTACATATGCCTCTTTGTTCATACGAACGTACGTAGTGGTTTATTCGAACGTACACTTTGTCGGCTTGAAACTATGCAATAAATGCTTGATTTATTATACGAATTCACAAGACGGGGATTTCCCCTATTTTGTAGTCACCGTAAAATAAACTGCTTTCTGTTACTAGTTTACAACCATTCGTTAAATGTATTGATACCGAGTGGTGGCTGGAAATAGTGATAGTGACTCTAGCTTTACGAAATATTTAGTAAAAAACATTAAAAATATGAGTGAAAGTGAAAGAGATCGAAAAAGAAGAAAGACTATTAGTTTCGAGAAAAAATTACAAATTATTGAAAAAGCAGAAAGAGGAGAAAAGATGGCAGAAATAGGACGGAATCTAGGTCTGAGTCGTTCAACAGTAAACACAATAGTGAAAAACAAAGAAAACGTAAAGGCACATATGAAAAGTGGTGGAAACATACAGCAGAATTTTGCTACTCGAGCACGTTCAAAAGCGATGGAGGAAATGGAACGACTTTTAAAGCTCTGGTTAGAAGATCAAAGTCAACGTAATGTTCCAGTAAGCCTTTCTATTATCCAAGAAAAGGCTAAACAAATTCACAGAGAACTGACATATAACATGGGAGAAACTTCAAATGTTGAAACTTTCAACGCAAGTTGGGGATGGTTTCGAAGATTTAAAATTCGAGCTAGATTACATAACATTAAAGTGACCGGCGAAGCAGCTAGTGCTGATCTTAATGCGGCAAATGCTTTTCCTGGATACCTCAAAGCGATAATAAAAGACAGAGCCTACTGCGCGCAACAAGTGTTCAATGTCGACGAAACAAGTTTATTCTGGAAGAAAATGCCCGCAAATACGTACATATCTGTTGACGAAAAACGTATGTCAGGACATAAAGCCTCCAAAGATCGCCTTACACTACTATTGGGTGGAAATGCGGCAGGGGATTTTAAACTGAAGCCTATGCTAGTATACCATAGTGAAAATCCTAGGGCTTTTAGGGGAATTGCAAAATCTTTATTGCCAGTAATTTGGAAATCAAACCGCAGAGCCTGGGTTACTGTTGCTTTGTTCGAGGATTGGTTCAAAAATTATTTTGTACCCTCAGTGCAAAATTATTGTTCCAAAACTAATTTAAATTTTATAGCCTTGCTAATTCTAGACAATGCACCGGGCCATCTCGTAACGTTAGATGAATTGTGTCCTAATATAAGTTGTTTATTTACCGCCAAACACAACATCGTTGCTTCAGCCTATGCGGTTCGAAATATTGGTACAAGTAGGGCTGAAATTAAAAGTACAACTATGAATAGATCTTGGAAAAAGTTGTGTCCTCAGTTTGTTTCTGACGATGAAAATGTTATTGAAGAAACTGAAGATGGAATTATAGATGAAGTTGTGGAAATGGGAAGAAGACTTGAACTGAATATCGATAATGAAGATATTATTGATTTAATAGAGGGTCATTCAGAAGAGCTTACAGCTAGTGATATAATTCAACTGCACAAACAAATGGTAACACAAATCGATCATGAAGACGAACATCAAGAAAACTTACTTCCAAAAGAAATAAAACTACAAACAATAAGTGAAATTTTAAGTAAGGTGGAAGATATTGTTGCTCTAGTAGAAAATTGTGATCCAGATAGCGAAAGAAGCATAAACGTAATTCGTAGTCTTCGCAATACCACATTATGTTATAAAACACTGCATCAGGAGAGGAAAAGAACTTTTACAACACAATTGACTATGGATAAGTTCTTGACACAAACAAAGAAGAATTAAATTTAAGTTTTATGTACACTTATGTAGGCATTACTTTATTTTTGTATTACATTACAAACTACAACAAAATAAATTATTTCCATCAGTTGTTATTCATTATTTTCATTTTTAATTTGACAAACATAACATGCATAAACGACGGACAGCCGACAGTGTAAGTTACGTAGATCTGCTGTATTACGTTCGTACGGATATTTGATACGTTCGTGCGAACAGAGGGTGGTAAATGAACATGTACGTATTAGCGGACATACGTTAAGCAGGCTGTACGTTAAGCGAGCGCTGACTGTATCTACTACTTGAGTCCATAATTGGAGAGATAAGTACCTGAACACTAAGATCCTCTCCAAAGAGATTGGTTTGAACTTTGGTTGCTATGCAACATATCGTCGCCCTAAAGTCAAAACCTCGTATCTCGGTTTTTGGCAATTTTGAGATACGAGTTCTGATGGAATTTGTTGTTATGCATAAGTAGCAAAAGCTTCTATGTCGATATCAGCAAAATTGCGTATGTGCCACCTAAATACCAAATACTCGTATCTCGTTATGAAGTACAAAACCTCGTATCTCAATGAGTTGTGAACACGTGTGTAGTTTATCCTTGTTTTCTCATGAAATTCAAGTGAAATATTAGATTTTTTCTTTAAGTAATAGTGCCTTATAAAATGGTGAGTACATATTTTCCACTATTTTGTTGCTAATCTCAATAGGACTTGTTAGTGTACAGAAATATTCAGTAAATCACTTGCTTTTTCGAGGTTATGTTTAATTATTTTTGAAATAGTAGATGTTGGAACAGTTATGATAGCATAACGATAGACTAGATACTATTCTTAATTAAATAGCCACACAAGAACACAGTCAAAGTTATTTTAATCAAGGTTTTCAAAATTTATTTCGAGATGCGTGGTTTTCGCATTTACAAAAGTAGTGAGAGTTACGAGGTTTCTGCATGAAAAATACTCTCTCAGTAATGTGAAAGCAACACATAATAGCAACCAGTACTTTTTTGGTTAGCACTACTATCATCTATAGCTAGACTAAAACGTAGTTAGACAAGCACTAAGTAGGTATACACTGTGGCAAAATTGATAGCTACTTTCTTTGAGTACTAGCTTTTATAGTCGAGTGAAAATGATGTGAAACTTATTCTTCGTTGCAGACAAGTAATCGAACAGCCAAAATTTTGGAATTGGCGCTACAAAATAATAACACAAGTCCTCAACTTGGAGAAAGTGACTTATCCGAAGAATGTGATGATGCCTGTTCTCCCCGAGGGGCGTATGATATTGTGCAAGAGATGTATTGTTCTGACGTAACCAATTCAGTAAATACACAAGAGGAAGTCTGCAATGTTACTGCAAACATCAATGATATACAAACTTCAGAAGTTCCTTTAAGTGCTTCAGATTTTGGGGAAAGATGTATTATAGAAGAGGACCCTGATCCATTTGAAGAGTCGGGTTCCAGTTTTCATCCCTCTAGTGACTCAGAATCGTCAGAACGAGAATCTATAAAGAGGAAGCGTGAAAACGTTGGAAAACTTAAGCAAAACATCAGAGATGAGAAAGCGAATGTGAAGAGCCGATCTATGAAACCCGACAATGTTAAGCAAAAAGAACAAGGCCCGAAGAGAAAACGCGCAAAAAAAGGACAAGCAGATCCATCAAAATTGAAGCGAAACAAGCAGAAAGTGTCAAGAATGAAAGGAGAAGAGTACGTAGTAGGTATAAAAGAAGTAGATGGAGTTGAGGTCGAACAAAAAGGAAAGTCAAGAGTCATGAAGGAAATAGGTTGCTCTTCGAAAAAGTGTTCGAATTCTAAAGCAAAGAGGCTATGTTGGAAAATAACTAATGAGCAAAGAAAAGAAATTTTTTCAAGGTTTTGGTCAGATCTAGATTGGAAGCAACGGACATTATTTATAGGAACTTTAGTAAGTCAGCAACCGACTAAAGAAAAACGGACAAAAAAGAAAACGTCTAGACGCAAAAACAGCTTGCTCTATCACTTAAAAGTTGATAATCTACTAATGCCTCTATGCAAGCAAATGTTTTTGGCTACATTTGGTATTGGAGAATGGACTATACATAACTGGGTAACAAATGCTCACTCTTCTGGTATTGCCAAATCAACTGATAGCTTTCCTTCAAAAGCTAA
This sequence comes from Amphimallon solstitiale, assembly GCA_963170755.1. Taxonomy (NCBI): domain Eukaryota; kingdom Metazoa; phylum Arthropoda; class Insecta; order Coleoptera; family Scarabaeidae; genus Amphimallon; species Amphimallon solstitiale. Next base: position 37,224,033 of record OY720681.1, on the reverse strand, counting down.
ACCTATTAATGCTGAACGTAGACGAAAGATTGTTGAGTTTTTTGAACGTCTTCCCAAACTACCTTCTCATTATTGCCGAGCGACCACAAGTAAAATATACCTGGAAAACATCTTTCAGTCTTACTCAGACGTTTACCAGTTGTATACAAAGGAGGTGGATGCAGAATTTATAACATCCATAAATGTATTTTTATCCGAGATGAGGAGTTTAAGCATTGACATATTCCACCCTCGCAAAGACCAATGTGATCTTTGTTTTGCATATAAGGCAGGAAATGTAACCGAAGAGGAATATAGAAGTCATATAGCGGAAAAAGATAGGGCCAGAAGCGAGAAAGATCTTGACAAATCCGAAGCCATTGCTGGAAATGTATGCACCTTGACAGTAGATCTTCAAGCTGTACAATTAGTACCTGACATACAGGCTGGAATGGTCTACTTTAAACAAAAGCTTGCGTGTCACAACTACACGATCTATAATCTAAAGAACGACAACGTGGTTTGTTACGTATGGCACGAAGGAGAAGGAGGGATGGACGGAAGTTGTTTTGCATCATGTTTGATTGATTATCTCAAAGAAGAGCTAGATGGTGAAGAAAAAGAGATAGTAATTTTTAGTGACGGTTGCGGCGCACAGAACCGGAACGTTACATTAGCCAATTCTCTTCTCCACCATGCAAACATGAACCAAATTACCATCATCCAAAAATATTTGGTAAAAGGGCACTCGCAAATGGAATGCGATAGCGTCCATTCAACTATTGAACGGAGAAAGAAAAATCGACATATTTATTCACCATCAAATTATGTTGAGATTATAAAAGAAGCTCGCAAACGGAACAACCCATACAAAGTGAAATACATTGATCACACATTTTTTAAAGATTATTCTCAGATCAAATACGTAACGTCCATTCGCCCAGGCAAGCGTGTTGGTGACTCTACTGTGAACGATCTGCGAGCACTTAAGTACTGCCCCACGGGTGACATTCAGTTCAAGCTAAGCTTCAATGATGACTGGGTACGCCTACCCCAACGCAATAATACTAATTATTGTGGTGATATACCAAATCTCTACCCAAAATCACTACCAATAAAAGGTGACAAGTATCAACATCTGCAGTCGTTAAAAAAGTCATAGCCGCGGATTATCACGGGTTTTATGATGGTTTGAACCACTAGTGTTATGTAGTAAGTTTCTTTTATTGTTATTTTGTCGCAATAAACTTTAATGTGTCCTTTAATAAAGTTTTTCTGCTAAATAAATAACAATATTATATTTTTTTTTTAATCTCACTTCCCCGTAAGTCATCATTAATGAATACTAATTCAATGCAAAACCTCGTATCTCACTTCTTTTTCAAAAAGAAGATAAATCACTTTAGATCTTTTTTCGTCTAACTTTCATTTAATTGAGGGTTACATTATGTTTCAATTAATAATTATTATTAAGAAGCAGTTTTAAAGACTTCGTATAAAAAAGTTTTTTTTGTCTCTCCTGAAAATTTCCATTTTGGTAGATACGAGGTTTTGACTTTAGGGCGACGATATATAAAAGATGATCGGTTTTTAGTTTATGTCGATAATTTTCGAAATGTTTGCTAAAAAAATCCTAAAGTGCGCTTATGGGATATATAATGTCGAATTTGACAATTTTATTGAATTCACCATACATCACATTATATCCTGAATCTTTGATGTATAACCATGACAACATTACACTAATGTTCCTCCTAAACAATCATTGTGACCGATCGCTCCATAAACAAGTGCGACAATTCAAGGGCCCAAATAGCATTTGTGATATTTTGGCGGCCAACGCAATAGCAATTGTGACACCCTTCACACCCACAGTATCAAGAAAAGTATCTAGTACTAGATTTCATACCTGGAGAGATAAGGCAGCTTTAGGAAAGGCATTGGTTTGAACATTGTTTGCTGTGCAACATATTTCAAAGATGATTAGTTTATGTCGATAATTTTCGAAATATTTGCAAAAGAAAATCCTTTAAAGTGTGCTTATAGGATATAATGTCGAATTTGACAATTATACTGAATTCAAGCCATCGCAGAAATTGGAAAACGTAAAATTCTGTAAAATGCAAATGGCCTATCAGTAAATCAATTACAGACAAAGTGTCGTTTCACTCATTTCTCGACAATCAAATGGTTGATGTTAAAAAAATATATAACTGAATAGGCGTTTGAAGTAGCTTTCAAATGAGATGTTATTAGAGATGGGTCGCTATATTGGAGCTTTCCGTTTCGCCGTATAATGTAACCTTGGAACGATTAACGTATTAACCAATACATTTGGGTTATAACAAAAATCATAATCGAAAAGCCTTATTGCTTATAAATTAAACTGCGCTTATGAGATTATGTTGAATTAAAGCGGGAGTGGAAACCGCTGACCGTGAAATTCACTTTTATTCCCATACCTCAGGGGATTCACAAGCTTTACCATTTAAAAGTAATTTTTAAATTGGCATCGCGCCACCATCTTTGACTGGATTATATTACCAATTACCAATAAAACCTTCATTTTTGTAATTTAGGATATTTTAATTTAACGACAGCCGACATGATCAGTATTTCACCACTCGATAATATGTAATCAAAATACGTACCCCGTGAGGTCGATATTGTCTCATTTTACCCAGAATATCTTCTTTTTCATCTTCTTGTAGCTTGAAGCTATCTCTAAATATAGAGTGTACTCCACAATTTGAAAATTCCAAGTTTTTTGCTTTTTTACTACTATCCGTTGAAGCCACTGGTCGAGATCTAATATACTGCTGATAACCTTTTTCTGAAACCTCTTTTAGAGACGCCTGCAAAACAGGAGAGAAATATCCATTAATATTTTTGACAAATTATACAGTATGAATAAAATAAGTGATCATAGTTATTTTGTTAAGTATTCTTCTTCATCAGTAACGATAAGCAAATTCAAAGAAATTATAAAACTTTTCAGAGCAAGGATTACATTAAAAACTTGCAGAATTACCAAATCTAAATGCACTTCATGCATATTTAACAGTATTTCGTGCTGTTCTTCAAGCATTGTTTGAGGAATGCGTCCAACAGTTCCATCTGGCGTAGATGCAGTAGTTACAGACACAGATTTGCCCAAGAATAAGTGTAAGTCTAATAAATGTGCGTATTCATCAGGGCCTACTAAGGAGTATGCAGTTCCAGAGCGTCCAGCACGAGCACAACGACCTGTAATGCATAGTTTAAATTAATTCTGCTAGTTAGTACACTTTCAACATACCAACTCTATGAATGAATAATTTTGCTTTTGCAGGGAAATTAAAGTTTATAACATTATCCAACTGAGGTATATCTATACCTCGTGCAGCAACATCAGTTACAATAAGAACGCTCGCTTTTCCTTGATTAAATTTTGCAGCATTAATTTTTCTTGCAGACGGATCCAGATTGGAGTAAATATATGCATTAGTTATTCCAACATGATCTAAAACCTAAAATTGTCTTTTGTAATAAATGTTTCTACTAGTTTTGTTAGGTAACATTACGCAATGAAGGTATTCAACATGATGTTTAGTAGCAGCAAATACTACTGTTTGTTGTTTGGAATCAATATGATTCTTTAATAAAACGAGTAACGCTGCGAGACGTTCTTCAGATCGAATTGTAATGAACCATAATTGAAGCTCTGGAGGAAGTTTTGATTCTACATCCAGTCTAAAAGTATTATAATAATAATTATAGTAATAGTAATAATCCAATAATAGGAAAAGTAAACAAAATGAATATTAAAAATACAAAATTCACCAAAAACTTAACTTAATTTGAACAGAACATACTTAAAGTCGAAATCTCTTAAAAAATGTAAATATAAATAATATATTGAACGAATAAGTATAAGAAATTATAAGACAAAAGGATTTGGGAAAATCTCCTAGCATTTATCATCATATGAGGCAAAAGGCAAGGGGTATCAGATAAGCGAGTGCAAGCGGACGTGTATAATTATCGTTAAGAGTAGTGTGGGAGATTCTATTTTATCACAAAGTAAACGTACTAAAAACTTGGCACTACTTTGATCTCTTCTGTAGCTCACAGTGTAGATACAGTGTCTGTTAAGGGCTGCTTCTCTATACGAATAAAAACCACTGCTCTTAAATGATAGATACTTTAAAAAGTGTCTTTTAATTCTTTCAACAGTCAATTGTAATTAGGTATAGATAGTGCGAATACCATATCTGTACCTCAAAGACAGACTATGGCAAATCCAAAATTTCGGAAAATGAGTCAAACATGCGAAGGTTTTTGTCCATTCAGAATAGATTGCTTTCAGTTACAAATCCACGAGACTCATACCAAGAAAGATAGCTCGTTATGAACTCGGCCAAGTCCATGACCTTGTAAGAGTGAGTCTCAGCCCGACAGAGTAGTCTGCCTATTGCAATTCCTCATCAACACCACACATACACACACAAGTCTTTAACAGTGTTTAAGAACTGCTTGTATTTAAATGTTAGTTGTGACTTTAGTTAAAATGTCAGAGAGAACAAAAAAAATACTGAAGTTAGTGAATTTGACAAAGACAAATATACAAAATGTACAAACTGGTGCAACTCGAATAACTACTAGCAAAGGCGCGTACCCATCACTTATACCTACGTTAATTATTGTTATTTAGATAGATAGCAAAGGGTTTTTAATGAAAATTGTGGAACTGATTGTTTTTATCGAAACTCTCCCACGTGCATTGTTTCATATCTAAAAAATTTGTTTTCGTGTATTCCAAGAAACGCAATCCCCCCCGAGTCCTAGACGAGTCATAATACGTTTGTTGAAATTAACTAAAAAAAAAATACGGAAAGAAACAATGCACTTGGGATATCATAAGTAATAATTTCTAATAAAATTATTCTACCAGCATGATTTACATGGTTATGAGGTAGCGAAATTAATAAAAATTTCTGGTGACGTAGAAAAACAATCAGATGTATTAAGTCCAAATATTAACCAGAACCAACTTTCTTGAAGATGTACAAGAAAACAAAGAATATTATGTACAAGAAATAATAGAACAAGTAGGGGTTGTGCAGTGACATATTATTTTAGTTTAAAAGAATGTACCTCATGACCAGGAAGGGAAAAACGTAGAAGGTGAAAATCAGATTATAGAGGAGCACTAACTTATGCAAGAGGCTACAGGTGCAAGAAGAACGTTTGTTGTCCAAAACTCCAGGACTGGAAAAAGAACATCAAAAATTTAAAAAGATATTCCGGAATGTAGTACAACATTAAAAGTAAGACTATTTGCGCCAAAACATTAAACCCCCGCGTCCTGTATAAGTTTAAATGTACTTAGAATCACTGATGCAAAACAATTGCGTCACGGATTAAAACCCATCTCCACAAAAAACTGGATAGGTTTCATGATTTCTATAAGAGTCTTTTATATGAACATGTTGAAGTGGATTTAATAGTCCCTCTGTTGTTCTCATTTTCTAAGTTCCTTTGTTTTATACTTTGATATTATTACAAAATAATTATTATCAATAAAAAATATTTTGAGGTTTGTCAACTTTGTTAAATTATAATCAATAATAATAATACCATGAGATCATTTTGAACTGTCCTGGGTTGGCCATAAAAAAAGTCCCTGTATTATCAAAAACTAGGAAATATTTACTTCCGTGAATTGCCCATACTAAATTTACATGTCAAATGTCAAAATCATAATGTATTGAAGTGTTCCCAAATTAAAATCAGTATGGTAAACTCAGGACAGTTCAAAATGATCACGTAGTATAATAATAATTATTATTATAAATTATAAAAACAATTCAAGCCCACTTATAATAGTGAAGTGTTATTTAGCAAGCATTGTGAAAGTTATTAATATAAACTAATCAACTTTACCAGAATATAAATTTTAAATGACAGGTTATTAATGCTATTTGGGCATCGTTATGCAAAAAGCTACCAACCCACAATACGACTAAAACTGAGTTGAACATACCATAAGATTTTATACTCTTAATTCTTTAATCTGCAGAAACATGCTAGTAACTACACAAAACCATGATCACACAATCGTTATATCAACCAACCCACAATATGGTTTTCAGAAACCATCCAACACACTTATACTTTTATGCAAAATTGTTGGTGCAGGTTGGTATGTTTGTGAGGTATGTCTGTGAACGTAACTTTAATTTTAGAAGTTTATTAAGTAGTGTCATTATTGTAAAGCACAATTTAATAAGAATTAAATTACCACCCATAATTTTAACAAAGTTCTTTACAATGTTCAGTACTCGTGCGGCCAAAATAATGGCTAACCTGGATTGTCATGTTGACAATGATTAATGACAGATATTAGTTTGTAGACCTATTTTAAGTTTTGTTTTTCCAGTAAAAATAAATCAGTAAAACATAATGCACTAATTTTACAGTTTACAGAATGCATCCAACACACAAAAAAAATATTCAAAATGAAAATGTATAAATTGACAGCATATCCATACACACTGTTCCAAGAATAATACTATATAATATTATATATATAATATAAATTATATCCAGATTGACTTTAATTTAGTCTTAAATTTCAAACCTTACTTTAAATGTTTCTCAGTTCTTCATCCATGATGTTGGTAGGTTGGTAGGTTTATGAATAACGTCCATTTTATCATATCAGTATTTTTATAGTTGCATGAAAGCATGATCATATAAAATGGTAAAATAATGTAAGTTAAATAGTTAGATAAGACACTGACAGTATTACTACACCTTTTCCAACAGTATTTGCGACATTATCATTTTAATTTTTGAAAGCGTCAATTGTATTTTAGTCTTAGCAAATGAATTGTAGAAGATATCATTTGTATTTTCTAACAGTGAATTAGATTTGCGAACCAGTCAAATGTATTTTAGCCTAATCAAATGGATTGTGGAAAGCATCAGATGTATTTTATCCTTATCATATGGATTTTGGATAACGTCAAATGTATTTTCGAACTATCAATTGAATTTTATAAAGCATCAAATGAATTTTCGAAAGCATCATTTGTATTTTCGATGGCATTATGTTATTTCGATATTCTATGTACTTATATTCATTTGAATGTCTTAGTTTTTTTCTGCTCACGAATTAATTGCCGGATAAGCGTCGGGCGCGCATCAGGTATACAATATGTATGTCTGGTAAGACGCCCGACGTTCATCCGACAATTAATGTGAACCCGCTCCAGGCAATAGCTATCTTAGGCAATGTAATATATATTATAATTTTCTGTACAGGGTTATTGTGCTAATACCAGTTAGTATAGTGTTTTCTGACAAATAAATAAATAAAATACATATCACCTTTTCGAAACTACATATGATTAAGCTGAAATACATATGATTATTTCTAAAATTAAATTTACTAATCGAAACTACTTTTGACGAAGTCTCATAATCATTTGACTATTCTCATATACAATTGACGATATCGATAATTAAATTAATAGCTCTAAACTACATATGATATTATCTAAAATACTTTTTTTATTTCTAAAATTCAATTGATACATTCCCAAATACAAATAACATTTCGAAACTACATTTGACGCTTTCGAATATACTGTTGGAAAAGGTGTAGTGCAAAAAGACATTTTAGAGTTGCTGATTTAATAATAACATGAAAATTTCTAAATTGCAATGTGTTAGTTGCAACTGTGTAAATAACAAATGTTGAATCTTATAAATGACACTTACCGAATTAAAACTGGATCACTTAAACCTGCCTTAGCAAAGTCTACCAATATTTTCGGAAGTGTTGCTGAAAATAGTAAGCTTTGCCTAGAATCTGGTAATCTATTTACAATTTCGTTCAATTGTTCACCAAATCCCATTTCAAACAATCTATCTGCTTCATCAAATACTACATACTCAACACTTTGCAATTTTAAATCCATTTCAACAATAACATGCAAAAAACGACCAGGGGTTGCGACAATTATATCTGGACTTCCATGAATTGCTGAAAACTGATCGTCCATAGAATCACCGCCTAATATCACAGCTGCTTTAAGACCAGTAAATCTTCCTAATTCTTTAATAAACTTTAGAGTCTGTGAATAGAAAAATCAATATTATGTAAATTTTTTGTAACATTTGTAGTCAATACTTGTAACGCTAATTCCCTTGTTGGAGACAATATTAGGGCCCTGGCACCAGCTTTAGCAGAGCGTGTCTTTAATATTTCAAATAGTGGTATTAAAAAGCAAGCAGTTTTCCCACTGCCTGTTCTAGCCATTGCAACTACATCACGTCTTTCTAATACAATGGGAATTGTCTGAAATTATAATACATTTAAATTATGCCTGTTCAAGGACATAGATTCACGGTATATGATGTAACATTTCTTACTTTCCGTTGTATTGGCGTAGGCACTTTGTAACCTCGTTTAGTTATCCCTTTCAAAATATTAAAATTCAATCCCATAGATTGAAATCCACCGCTTTTTTTAGACGACTTGTATTTAGGTTCAACACTATCTTCATCGTTCACATTTCCATCATTAAGATCAGCAAAGCCCGGTAAAGTTTCCATACTTGCTTTAATAAAATACTAAGACAAAATGAAGACAGTTGCAGTCACTGAATTATAGGTTAAATTATGTGAAACCACGGTGTGAAACACATGACACATGTGAGCGCATGTGAGCGTTGACCACAGTTGACATAACCAAACATAACAGCGTGTACGGACGGTAAGCTGGGTGCCGATATTACAATTTGACATTCAGTAGCGGCGCAATTAGGTATGTGGTATGGAGATTAGAGAAGTACGTATGTTGATAAATTCATGTGATATTTCATCTGCACAGGGATATGAGTCTATTATAATTATATACAAATGAACAAATATATGACAGCAACATAACATAATTGTACATAACCTATTAATAATGACACGGCCAAAGTACGAACTACAAACGATAACGATGATTCAATGCCATTACAAATTCCCATCGAACAGAATAATAATTTCAGCGAATACACTAAAACGAATTAATTTTTAGAATATATAGTATGTATATGAAATAAGAGGACAACGCATGAAAAATGGAAAGATGTAATTTTATTAGACTTAAATCAAATCAAATTTTTGGCGCGGCACAGCGTATTACACAAGAAGCACATTTCCAGCGAGTTCGTGAAAATTATTCACGTGGCATAGAGACGTGTCCCCACGCTGAAGGCAGACTCTTTGAACATTTCATCCGAGCTTTCGACTAATTACACCTGTTCATAGGCGTAACTAGACCTCAACCATGGGTGTGGGGGGGGGGGGTCACTTCAAAGATATGCCATGATCATCCATTTTTCAAACCCGTTTTTTTCCGCATTTGTCAGTACTGGTATTATAGTGGTTCTATTTCTTTCCATCAGATTGTGTAAAAATAATACATTCGTCAAGACTTTTAAAATTAACAAGTACTTAATGATCCTATTTTTCTTTTCTTTTTTTATGATGGGTTCATGGGCGAGATAGGGGAATACGGTTGATTTTCACTCAGACTAAACCGACTCGTGTTTTGTCGGCTCTCGGGCACCATATTACCTACCGGTTTCCCTAAGAGCCGACAAAACACGAGTCAGTCTAGTCTGAGTGAAACTGAACTGTATTCCCCTATCTCGCCCATGTATAGTTAGAACTATACATGGGCGAGATAGGGGAAGTGGAACCGAATTCACTCAGACTAGACCGACTCCTGTTTTGTCGGTTCTCGGGGAGACCGGTAGGTAATACGGTACCCGAGAGCCGACAAAACACGAGTCGGTCTAGTCTGAGTGAAATCGGATCCACTTCCCCTATCTCGCCCATGTATAGTTCTAACCCCCCCCCCCGCCCCGTTGCGCCTCTGCACCTGTTTACAAATCAGTTCTTTTCAGAACCAACAATTTTTCAAAAAAAGAAAATGTATGAAAACGTGCACGCTAACTGTGTAGCAAATAAACCATCTTTATTTAACGTCTTATTTCATTTCATTGTAATCAAATAATTTAGGATCTTTTTTAATTCACTTGCATATATTTAAAATAAATTGTTAAATTATACACAAGTGTTACTGCAGTTTATGTATGCGTGTTTAGTTCGATGGAAGTTATTATTTACACACATGTTAAATCCATAACTGGCACATTATACAGTAATTGTCTCACAATTTTTGAAATTTATATTCTACATAATTACATCTTTCCACAGATTCGTTTTAATTGGTTCTTTTGGTATTCTATAATCAACAGTTTTCGATGTTGAAATAAAAGAATATAAATAATGACCAAATTATGGATGAAATTAATAACCTATTACTAAGCTATCCTTGTGGAATGTTATAATTTTACTCTTCTCTGTCTCTAATTGCCTTGCACTCTTGTTGCTACTCCGATTTGCACATCCAACTATGTATATTAAACACTAAGTACGAAATGACAAACAGCTAAATCCCTGGTAAAAAATTGAACGGAAAATAATTCAATTATTAACATAATGGACTATTCTTAACAGTAAGACAGCAAATGATAGTTTTGAAGGTATTAATAAGAAATAAATTACAGTTTAACATAAGAAGCTTGTAATTCACGAAAATAAAGGATAAAATACACAAGGACAGTTCTTGTTCTAGTTGTCTTTTAGGCATGATAAAACATATTATCCAGCGTTTTCCAGAAAAATACCCACTTAAATGAACTGTTTGCCGTTTTCGTGTAGTCAGATTAGTCATGTCGCTATAGCCAAATGGGGAGAAATGCTTTGTGGCTTTCTATGGAGGTGATGTAAAAAATAACTTTAAATGGCCTCCCCAACCAGTTTTTAATATTTGGAAACAAACCAATACAAAGGTTTATCCCCAACGCAAGCGGCAGCAACGCACCATTACAGAATTTATCACCGAATTCAGAAGTGGTTGTGAGCTAATAATAATCCTGCTGATTAGAAGATATTGATCTCGCTGCTTAGAATCTACTACGCATATCTTGTATATGGAGAAAAAAAATACAGGGTGATACATTATATTAATTTTCGTCATTATATCTTTTTGTAATGAAAAATTAAAAAACTACTACTATTGGGACTACGGGCATCCTTCTAAAATCAAATTAAAGATAAATTTCCTACAGAATCATTTCTACTGACTTTTCTCAACAAATGGGTGCGTTACATTTGGGAAGATATTTTTTGAAATTGAAGAACTGTTTCCCGAAATGTAAAATTATAAATACATAATCTTTAGCAAGATCAATTATATATGGGCTACAATAAACTAATTAAATAAAACTTTTATACATGTCTATTGACATTTAGGGATTTTCCAATGATTTTAAATAAAACAAATTAGTAGGACGTCCCAGAAAAAAAATTTTTATTAACCATACTCTATTAATATTTAATTTTAAACAAAAGAGAAATTAAAATAAATACTAATTTAAGTTGTGATATAACCTTTATTCACTTAAGTTGATAAGCTAAATTTACCACTGTCTTGCTTCAGAAAGTGGTTTAACAGCAACAAGCAAATGGTGCAAATTTAGCTATTACTTTCTGGATAACACAATATTTATTAGATTTAAAAATACAGTGAATTTACCTACTTCTTCAGCAATATGCAATTTTATTATTTGAATGTTGTTTACTTTTATTAGATGCTTTTTATCAATACTAAGCTATCTTTATAAAATCACATCAAATTCAGTGCCCATTTATATGGCTTTGATTACAAAAGCTATCACATTTAAAAAAATATTATGCTCAGCACTTTACTGTTATTAGATCAAAGTTAAAACATTATCTTTGATCTGGTATCCAAATTATGAAGTGCATCTTAATTGAACACATTCACATTTATTTTTCATAAGACCTTACATATACACAGAGATAATAAGTAATTTTATATTTAATATTCATACACATCAATGCCAAAGCTCACTTAATGCAAAAGCCTCAAGTTAAATTTAAATTTCAGCTGCCGTTAATGCCAAAACAGTGAAGTTAATGTCTTCAGACTCTCTTTCTATAAATGCTTTACAGGCACGTGCTGCATCCTCCAAGAGTGTTTCTGGCGAAGATGGTCCATGATTGATTGGAAATTCTTTCCTTCCGTCTAACTCATACAAACAACCATCTTTATGGACAAATGCAATAAAATGATGATTTACAACTTCATTGGGCTTTAACTCTGTCTGACCTTCCAAGGCAAGTTCCTGATGAACCTGCATTATTTGTGCAGCTGCTTTCTGTAGCAATTCACCACGATCTTCTGGACTCAAATTTTTACTAGAATCTAATAGTTCCTTGAATTTACCTTCACCCAACTCAATCTTATCAGTATTATTAGCAACACTATGAATTAATGCTATAGTACCACAAGCATTCGAAACAACTTGCTTTAGGAAAAAAACTTCAGGTGAAACTACTTGGCCTTTTTCCTTAATATTTTTGCATTCCTGATTGGTATAATTATAATAAGATTCACTACATGGAAATAATAAAATGACAGATAAAACTGGCTTTGGTATCCATGCCAAAGCATCAGGTTCTAGTCCATATACATCAACAATATTCCATTTTTCAGAAACTCCTAGCTTTTGCAAAAACTTATTCATTACATCAGGATTGGATTCTAGGGGAAACCATGCCATGCTTTCTCTCTTTAAATAAACTTCTAAGTTTATATGAAATCAATATATCCAAATGAGAGATAATTAGAGTATATATAGGATATTTCTTCAATCGTTTTATCGGGTACTTACGTTTATCGCGGTGATTTCTAGAATAATTTTCAAACACAACCAACGGAATGACGTGAACCTGACACTAAAAACAGATTAAAAAACAAACGACACACTCAATACATTTAGGTATTGCTAACAGCGCCACCTTTTACAGAGCTTTAACACTACATCTAGTGCACACAGCAAAATTAATAATTATTTTCTTGAATATATAAGTCTATAGGTTAAGTTATACCACAGGTTATACATAGAAAAAATTTAGCTAATATAAGTATGATCCATACACAACTGTTATCTATTTTTTTAATTTCATGGTGAAAATAAATACATTATGTAATATTAAATTAATTTCAGTACCTACCTATAACACAACTTAAATTTCGTATCATTTAGTAATTGTAGATTAGCTTTCTTTTATTGACATTATGAAAATGATTTAACTTTTACATATTTATCTAATTTAGTTTTAAGCAACTTTTGCATTCAGTAGTAATATTTTATTTGTTAAATTCCTGTTATAATATGTATTTTGTAATTTCACTTCGATATCTACAGAGAGTAGTTAATTAGTTTTTGTTCAAATTTTGAGTCTGATTATTTAATTTAATTGTATGAGTGTTGTTAAGGGAGCGATATAGGGCAACATTATTCGATCATACTTGAACTAAGATTCGTTTAGAGGCATGTAATATTCTATTTTGTTTGTCAGTCTCTCATGGTCATTATTACTTGGGTTTATTTTGTATTTCGCATTATCAGATATTTTCTTATATGTCAATTACTTAACGTGTTTCTTTTGTAATTTAAGAACTCTATTAGCTGTACCATGCCCAAATTAAATCAGTTGTTTTTCAATATTTGGAACGAAATTGTTTTTGTTTGAGTCCTTTAATTACCTCTTTTATCCCGATCATACCATCTTTTTTTCAGCCAGCGCTCTCCCTCGACGGCCTCCTAGCGTATTTCTTTCTTACTTTACCTGTTTCGCTCTCAACCATCACCGGGACTGCTCTGTAAAAAGGGTTACTATAATCTCATGTAGCATATTCAAATTAATTCACACGAAATTATGTACTTCTAGATTTGTACATAAACATTTTTAAATTTACAGTGAACATACATTCTCCATTACATCGACGGTCTGGTAAATGGCTGCACCTTGTGTGTTTTGTAAAATGATTTACTACAATATTATGTGGAGCAAAAAATGTGAATTAAATCAAGACGTACGCGAAACTATAAACGGGCACTAACCCACTGCGGAAAAGGGTCTTACAGAAATACCAGTGGTAATATTTAGGGCGCGGACACGTACGGTTGATGACTCATCGCCCATGGGCGCACTATTGAAATGTTGTATTTTTAAAGAGGTTTTAATTTTAATTTATATAATTGGATAACAAGTGGCTGGTGATCTATAAAATACAAAATACCTTATTATTTGTTCATTTTCTCTTCTGTAAGACTTGTTCTCTTTGAATTAAGTACATCCTTGTAGATAGTAAACGTCCTTTCTACATCATAACTGGTTATTGGTGCGTACTGGAAATATTCTTTATTTCAGCGTATTTAGCATACACAATTGCCGCAATGTTATTAAATCTGGATTTCTATTAAAAACTGCCAAAGGCCACATCCGAAGTCATTTGAAATTATTAATAGCCACATCTAATGTGGTTAATCCATTTTTTAATTTGAGATTCGATTTTCAAAATATGTGATTAGTTTAGGCAAATTTCCAAAGTGTACCTGAAGGAATAACAACTGATTTTTTAGCAAAGCTAAGTTACGAACGTGCGATATTTTGGCATTCTGTAACGATATTTTACAGACTTTGTAATAAATTTCGGAATCACTGACAATTCATTTTCATATCCGAAAAAGTAACATAAACAACTTTCTAGATCTAAATAAATGATGACTAAAAAGGTACGCATATGTTATTGAAACTAAATAACAGTACGTATTTACATTATTTCTCTTGCGAAATATGTATAAGGTAAATATAATAAATTTTATAAACCCCTGACGCTCCTATCTACGCCGATGAAAAAAGGATTTTACTCACAAATTCCTTATTTTATGGGCATTTTTTGCTCTCATTCTCGGGCGTAAACAGATGTTGCAGTTCACCATATGAATTAGTGCTATTCAGTAAGCGTGTGTTGTTTACATTATTTCTTTGCTCCGTTGTAACTTCGTTGCAGTTTAAACCGGCCATGTCCGCGCCCTGGTAATATTACTTAACAAAAATATTTTAGCCAATTTATAGATATTCTACACTTGAAGATTTATTTCAAGTGTAAATATTATAAATGATATATGCACTATGATTTGATAACATTTTTTTTAAATACGAGATAAAGAATATTTACCCACAAAAATGGCCTGTTATGTAAATACAAGGAAAATATAAGGGAGAGAGAGCCATGAGGGATATATACCTTCACTTCCACCATTAGCCGGTCATGAAGTAATGACTTGATTTGTAATTTCTTCTTAAATATATATTATATAAATTTATATTGAGCAAATAATAAAATTATATAATACAACAGTTTCAAAATATTTGTGTCCAATTGCAGTGTGATAAATAGGATTGACATAGTTAATTATAAATTTATTGATTTCAAAACTCTTTCTGTTTCTAAAGAAATATATATCAAATAAATATTTTATTATCATTATCATTTAAAAAAGTAGCATATAAAAAAGAATAAAATTAACAATATCACTTATGCTTGTAAGTGCTGCTGTCACTCTACTTGTAGTCAGTTTTTTTCGTAATAAAATTTGTAGACCATACCTGTAAATAGAATTGTGATGTAGAGAATTAATATAAATTTTATAAAAAAGTCAAAATACCATGACATGCTTATCCCCACCACCAGTTGCGAAATTTTCTCCATCATTACTAAACGTTACTGTTCGTACTGAACTAGAATGGCCATCCAAGGTATATAACGGTCGGCCTTCTAATACGTCAACAAATTTCACTGTACTATCCTGCCCGCTCGTTAACAAATAACTAGCATAAGGATGCCATCTAACGCAAGTTACATTGTCGTGCAATATATAATGTTGTTGAAGTTTCTTAGCACGAATGTCGTATAAACGTATAGACCCACTATTTAAAGCTAAGGCAATTGTTTTGTCATTTTGGTGTATTGCAAGGTAATTTCCAGTGCCTGTGTAATTACAAATATAATAAATAATTTTCATGGCTAATTTCAGAACTTACCATTCGTGCAAGTAAGTGTGTGTACACATTGACCACTACCAATATCCCATATTCTTAAAGTTTTATCCTCGGAACATGAAGCAGCATATGTTCCATCGTTAGAAAATTTAACGCAGCGTACCCAATTATTGTGACTAGAAAAAGAGCACGTAAATTTTCTTGTTCTGACATCCCAGACTTTTATTGACTTATCATTCGATCCTGTTATTAACTAAAATTAAAACATAAATTCAATCGCTGGGAATTAGCCCTGTGTGTAATTGCGCAAATTGAAGTATGTATCTTTATATATGTATATACTGGGGTGTCTCTAAAAGGTGCGGAAAAAACGCTACCACACATTTCTGAGGGCAAAATATGACGATCTAACCCAACTTACCTCAGTCCAAAAGTGGATGCTTTCGGAGATACAGAGTGTCAAAAGTTCAATTTGGTTTTAGTTTTTTATAAATAATTTCTGTAATAATTGGTATATTGTCACAATATTTGGGTAGGGGGGGGTTTCGTGGGGTAAAAAATTTAAATCTGCTCTCATTTTCATTGCAAAATGTAGAGGGCGCCACCTGCGGCATATTGTATCCATTTAAAACGTAATAACTTTTTTGAGACACACTGTATTTAACTTTTAAATAAAAATTCTTATTCTCCAATGTTTTTTACCTAGAAAAGGTATACCTGGTAGGAGTTGATTGGAGCAGCCGTTTATGAGTAATCTGGATATAAAAAATTCATTCCGTATATGGACACATATGCTTCTGTAATTTGGGTGTTATTCTTGTGGCAATTCAATGCAATGGTGCATCCACTTTTGGACTGAGGTAAGTTGGGTTAGATCGCCCTCAGAAATGTGTGGTAGCGTTTTTTCCGCACCTTTCAGAGACACCCTATATAATCGTTGGTGCGTCTGTTAGTGATCGTGTAACTTCTGAACGACTTGACCGGCTGAGATCATATTCACAAAATATATTTCTTTCGTCGAAACGATGGTTTATAGCTATGCTAGAATCCGACAGGTGGCGCTGTAGTCAACAAATTCTATATATATATGGTCCAAAATGACTCACATTCACGATATATATTGACTTAGTGCCAAAAAAGAAAATCACAAAATCTGGACCCGAAAGATGGCGCTGTGGTCAAATCATCCCCCCCCCATTCAATAATTTTCACTGAAATCGTGCTGCAAGTCTAATATTAGTTTCTATTTTAATTCAATTATATTTTGACGCTAAATGTACAATACGACCTTGATAACAAAACTTAAGGCCGTTTGACACTTACGTAAATTTCATACAAAATTAGGAATTAAATTTACATCATAATTTACATGTAAATTTAACACAGTATCATACAGAAACTTTTGATAACAAATTTAATTACAAATTTACATGTGAATTCACTAGAAATGCCTGTTTGCCACACATCAACTTTTTGCATAAAATTTGCTAACAAATTTATAATTAAACATGCGCACTAGATACTAAATATTATGATTTGAGGTTATGGTTGTGTTGGTTTGTTTGCTTTTTAAATCAATATTGGACACTATTGGATTTGTTATGGACGCAGTAGACGACAGTTTATTACTTCTAACTACTACTATAATAATCGCAACAACCGTAGTTGTAACGGCCCGTGGTAAAAAACGTAAAAAAGTCATGAGCTCGATCGTGGTTAAATCGAAAAAGAAAAGGCATCTTAAGTCTGATAAATTACCAGTTGAAAATAGAAGATTCGAATGAATACAAAAGTTTTCTTAGACTTACAAGTGTACAATTTAACGATTTACTTAATTTAATTGAAAAAAATATTACAAAACAAAAAACCTTTATGAGGGAAATAAATAAAGTGCGTGGGATCGTGCATGTCAATTTTTAGCGTCTGGTTTTCACCGCATATAAACAAGGATGCTTTTGATATTCATTAATTAATGCTCGTACTTAATCGTTTGACCAATATGTCTTTTTTATATACTGTTGATGATCAAGAATCAAGATACCGACAATAAGTACAATAATCAGCAATAACTAACTTCTAACAAACGCAATATCGAAGTGTATTGCAGTGATATTCAATTTACCTGCTCATGTCGATGCGCGCGCAGATTTACTAGAAACACCCACCCAGAAAATAGAACATGTTCTAAATAATTTACATGTGAATTTACAACCAAATCTACAAGCTAAAATTTATGTATGCCACGATATGTATTTATTGTAAAATTTGCGTGTGAATTATGTTGTGAATTTTATTTAAAATTTACGTAAGTGTCAAACGGCCTTTAAAAATTACTTACAAATTAGTTTTTTACTGAAATCTATTGCAATAAACGTAACCGTAAGCAAACATAATTTTCTCGTGTTTTGGTCAATTATCATGTCCATTCTACTTATCAATATTCAAAATAAACAAATGCATAGCAATAAAGATGCTCATTTAATAGCCTATGCTCGATTTTGTGATTGTATGTCAGCAGTAGGAGAATACTATTCTGCAAAACAATAGAACTCAGCAACAGCACTTGCACTGTTTGCTATTTAAAATGATTTTCTAAACAAAGCAAATGTGCTCGTACAATGTCAGGAAGATTCCAAAGTGTACAAGTACTGTAAAACAAAAATATCCACAATGTATCTGGACACATTGCTTGATCCACGGACAAGCTCAACCTTCCAAAGAAATGAGTCCTAGTCTGAATATGATGCTAAGGACGGTGGTAACCATAGAAAATTGTATAAAAATGGGACCCCTAAAATAAAGGGTCTTTTCTGCACTTTGTAAAGACATGGGTACAGTACATTCAGAGTTATTATTTTATTGCGAGGCGAGGTGGTTAAAACGTAGGAAATGTTTACAACGTGTTTATGAATTAAGAGATGAAATCGCCATATTTCTAGAAGAGGGAAACCGACCGGAACCCGAAAAGTTTCGAGATGATTTATTTGTGATGAAATTGAGCTACTTAGTAAACATATTTGAGAAATTAAATATCTTGAATCTTCAACTCAAAGGAGCAAACATACATACGACGTAGGCGCCATAAATTCTCGGCCCGACAGACTTATACAGGTTCAAATGTGTTCAAACTCTGTCAGGTAATGCATGCACATACGCGAGGTGTACACTATAAATATAACGGTTCGAGGCCCAGTAGTGTTTAGTAACCAGCCAACCTACATGACTAGCGCACGAAAATGTCTGAAGTAACGAAAATTGAGTACCGCACGGTCATTAAATTCTTAACAAAAGAAGGGCATACACCTTATCATATTAAACAACGTTTAGACGGCCTTTACGGTGATTCATCTCCTTCGTATTCAACTGTAAAAAAGTGGGCAAAATATTTCTGTTTGGGACAAGAATCCCTGGAAGATGCTGATCAGTCGGGTCGGTCAATCGAAGTGATAACGCCTCAACAAATTTCAATAATTGAACATTTAGTGCTAGAAGATCGCCGTGTGAAAGTGCAGGAATTAACAGTGATAACAAACATTTCCGAAACAAGTTTTCGCCGAATTCTCCATGACCATTTGGGTATGAATAAAAGTGCTAGATGGGTACCGCGACTTCTCTCTGCTCTATCGAAAAGGGAGTCTATGGAATGGCGGCGACCTGATGATCCTCGTCCCAGAAAGGCGAAAGTCGTTCAATCAACGAAAAAGTTGATTGCCACAATATTCTGGGATTGTGAGGGCATTTTGCTAATTGACTTTAAAGAGCGCAATACAAGTGTGAACGGCTCATATTATGCGTCTCTATTGCGTAAATTAAGGGACAATATTCGTGCAAAACGTCGTGGAAAATTGACAAAGAGTGTACGATTATTGCACGACAATGCTCCCGTCCATACTGCCGCCATTTCACAAGCTGCCATCCGCGAATGCGGCTTTCAAGAATTGGAACTTCCACCGTATAATCCGGATATGGCTCCTTGTGATTTGTTTTGTTTTGCTTTCTAATTTAAAAAAAGACCTTAGGGGACGTAGTTTTAAGGACGACAGTGAGTTGCAATCAGCTGTTATACAAGATTTTGACGGAAAAACTTCAGATTATTTTTACAAGGGTATCGAATTATTAATTAATCGTTGTAATAAATGTATAGAAGTTAGGGGAGATTACATTGAAAAATCAAAATTCTTATATTGTTCAAGTTTCATTTTTCTATATCAGGCCGAGAATTTATGGCGCCTACTTCGTATGTCGGATAAGAGTGATAAATTTAATGGTTTTGGTAGAAAACTGGAATTGTGGAGAAGAAATGTAAAGCAAAAGAACCTAGAAATATTTGCAAATGTGAATGACTCTGTCAAAACTTACAAGGCTGAAGAACAACATAGAAATTGTTTTTGTAGCCATTGAACATCATTCAACCATGTTGGTAAAGAATTTTAAAAAAATATTTTCTTAATGACTTCAACTTGATACCAAGTTACGAGTGGGTACATTGTGCAGTACTGATACAATCCTCTTTATAAGTGTATTATATCAGTGTAAACATGTATTTTACTTTTGATTATATTAGAATGTATTTTATTGCTTTTTTTTCAGTAAATTTTATATATTTCTTAATAATTTTGTTTCTCATTTTTTCTCGATATACTCGCGCCCCACAGGTTGAGAATCGCTGGTTAGCTAATATTCAGCAAGCGACTTATTACACAGGTACTGACTTGTAGCTTTTCTGTTATTGCAATAAGAATTCGTAACTACGAGAATTTTCATAATTTATTACATATTTAGGTTTATGTGGTTTTGAATAAGCAAAATAGTACCAGTCTACCAGTAGTAGTGAAAGTATACATTGCTCTTTTATCTGTTCCGGAACATCTTTTGCTCCTAAACTCTCTGGCTAATAAATAATTTCTCTGACATTCCTCCAGTACAAAAATGCCGTATTCAAATAAAAACCATAAAATTGGCAAAATTATATCACAAAATGACAATAGCACAGTAAAGATCACTTTTAAAGTAATAACGTCTTACATGTTCTTGGTGAGAAATTTAATAAGCAATTCAAAAATGAACTGAGATACAGGATGTTCCATTTGAAAAAAAATGTGTCATGCAATTTTAAACCAGTTTTCTGCACATGAAATTAGTAACTGAAAAAAAATATGCTTGCATTAGGACCTTTTATTGTGAACAACATTACCAGAAATTGTGTCCATCTAGTATGTAGTTTTCGAGAAATGTATGCAATTTTATTAAAACATTGAATTTTTCAGAAAAATGGTAATAAGTCGAAAACTTTAAATTTTAGGTCTATACTATTATTACTTTTTGACTAAGAATTATACGGGGAACACAAAAATGTAATAATATATGTGTTCCATTTAAAAAACTATAACTATGGTTAGCCACCAAATTATGGAACATCTGTATAATACAAAATAAATTTAGAATATCTTTTCTCATAAAGCCACAATCTGCCATCACCAGGGTGATGGCACATCCTGTATATTGATATAGGAAAGCATAGGTGAATAACTGATAGTGGAGCTTATTTCCATAGCAGTTTCTTGCAATGTTGGATTATCGCTACGAGGAAAGAATAGAACAGGAGAGAGTTTCCTTAATAATAATATTTGTCCAAAGCCGTAACTCAATATGGCCGCCGCAATGCATAGGCGTGCATAAATATTTAGTATAGGGCATATATACACTTCGTATGTTTTCGAAAATCGTTTAAAATAGTTTCTTTCTTAGTCCAATAATAATTAAAATAATATCGTGAGTGCATTAGTTTTTCAATCCTTTTGTTATTTTTAATATAGTAACATTTATTCTAAGTGTATTAAAAAAAACATGCCTAGAATATGTATGTTATGCCACTGAACACATAATCAAACATACCAGATATATGACAAGTTATTCAAAATACTCATTTTATAAATTATGATTGGTCAATATTGCCATTATCAGAATAAATTATGACACCCTACAATACTACAAACAGGTCCAGTGATTCTAGCATATATAACTATCGACTATACAGAAGAATAGAAAGTGGATGTGCAATACTGGTCAACTGTTTAAAGTACTTATATAAACAATTATGCATTTGACCATTTAGCACACTCATAAAACTTGTTGTCTCAGCCAAATTAGTATTTGCTATGTATAAAATAATACATTAAGGAAAGCTCAAAGGTAAGAATGTAGAATACAAATTGCATTTGTTAATGATGACATGTCCTATAGTTCGATAATTCTAAAATGTAACAAGATTATTAAATTCAAATATGTTCTACCAATTTTGTATCAATGGATCTTCTGATATATACAATGTTTTATAATTATTTTGTAAAATAAAAGCATTATAAATTATTTTCTAAATCATCACATTTAAGCGATATATTGTATTTATATTACTATAGTACTTAATAAAATTGGAGTTTGTTTAATACCTTTTCATTGCTTGGGGAAAAAGATACTGAGTTAATTGAAGCGGTATGTGCTCTAAAACTTGTACTACTACCATGTATTTTTGGTATCCATAATCTTACTGTTTGGTCTCGTGAACATGAAGCAATTAAATTACCATCCCTGGAGAATTCTACACAGTTCACAGTATCTGAATGGCCCACGAACTTAAAACATCTCTTTTGTTGTGATGACAAATTCCATAATATCAGAGAATTATCTAAACTTCCACTAACGAAATGTTGATTATTATGAGGATGAAAGCAAATGCTTGTCACATCATTTTTGTGTCCCTTTAAACTATGAGTTAAACTAGGATCACTGTTAATAATATTTATTTCTTCCATAACTAGTTACTTATGAATGCATGAAACTTTTTCAAAACAAATTCAAATATAATATGACGTTCAAATCAAAAAAAAATATTTAACGAAATTTAATCAGCACTACCAACAAAAAATATATGTATAGCAAATCCACTACATGCAATGGTGGATTTGCAGCTATTAGCTAATGTGTTTGTAATTGATTTACCCCGCTGCTTTTGCATTTTAGAGATTATTTATTACGATCTACAATTTCCACCCCTGCGTGAATCTGATTCGTCAAATTTGATATTCAATTCCCATTATCCCATAAGCGCAGTTTAAAGTTTTTTCTAAAAATTATCGGCATATACTAATCAACTTTATTATAAATTCGAAAATATAGGTTATTAACCTTATTTTAAAATATTGGCGCAAAGTAGTAGTGTATAATAAGCTTTGCCACTGTAATAATATGAAAACTTCAAATCGGAAGGTGTAAGTCATTACAGATACCTATTATTGGTATGCCCCAAAGGGCCCAAAGAGATTGGAATATATTAGAGGTGGGCAAAACGGTTCATTTCATTGACCCGGCTCACTCGGTTCAGCTCCGCATTGTGAGCCGGGTCCCGGAACCGGCTCATTTGAACCGTGTGGATCCGTAATAGCATACCGTTCCAGGAACGTGTAGGACATGTAATACTCGGCGCCGTCGTCGGTCGGCTCAAACGAACCCGGGATGATAATTTAGGCTGCGCGCACACCAATTATACAAAATGTTTGACAAACAATTTATTTGAAGCTATAATGCACACAAATTTGACAAATTATCAGATTGCTGTTGTACACAAATTAAGCAAAATATATGTAAAACTAAATTATACATTCATTTGGTATTTATAATTATTGAAGAGAATGCCATTCGAACAAAAAAGTAATTAGAACTAGAGCATTTCATAATTTTCATAGCATTATTAAATGCAATTATGATTATGATGCAGGTGTAATAAAAATATTTGTAAGAATTTTGTAACTCACAGACAACTAATAAATTAAATATTTTATATTATTATCCAAAGGAATATTTTTGGGAACTATATTACTACTAAGTACCGTTATGCGTCTTTGACCTGCATAGAACAGGCAAAAGAATTGAATTTGATAAATACCCAAATGAACCGATAATCAATAGACATCAAGATCCACTAACATGGTGGCATCAAAGAAAAGATATCTATCCCAGAATTTACGAAATAGTAAAAAAAACGCTTATGTGTCTTGGCTACATCTGTTCCGTGCGAGCCCATTTTTAGTAAATCTGGGAACATTATTACTGACAGGAGAAGTCGATTAACAACCGTGAAAACATCACAAATAATTTTTTTAAATTATAATTTGTAAATTATCAATCTAGAATTTAGATTTATACGTAAGCTGTTTAGTTATTTTTACATTTTGATGTAGTATATTCATTTTATATATTTATACAATATGCTGTTATGTTGTACAAAAATAAATATTTTAGTGCGTAGTGCGTACCCTACCTGTTATATAATATCAATTTTTATTTTTCAATCCATCCTGCGACCGTTTTCCAAGTATAATTCGCAAATTATTCAGTCGATACTCGGCAGCCAGTCGTACAGTAGGTTCCTTTATGGTTTTGATACGTTCGTGACCGAACCGGATAAAGTTACTACCCAAGTGAGCCGAGATCCGGTTCATTGATATTTAGTGAACCGGCTCCCTCGGTTCCCTGCTGGGATTCGGTTCACTGAACCGGTTCGTTCGCGAACGACCCACCTCTAGAAAATATATATATATATTCCAATCTCTTTGGTATGCCCTGTAGTAGTAGAAGTTAATATCTAGGGACTTTAGTATACAAAACAAACCATCCCTTTAAATTTAACCTCGAGCACTAAAAATTATAACCCAAAAAGAGAAATTAAAAGAATTGTTTATGGTATATTTTTGTTACCCAGCTTGAAATATATTTGATTACTTTTTAAAATGGCAGCAGATGTTGAAGCTGATATTAAAAAATTAAACCTTAATGTTGATAAATACCGAAAACTTGTACAAACATACATAAGCTTGGTATAATACTTAATATAAATAAATTTTATATTATTCATTTATGTACATTTCAGCATATTTATGATGCAGCTCTTTTTTGGGCGGATAAAGTGGTAGCATTAACAAATAATAATCCCAGAGATGTATATTGGCTTGCTCAGTGCATGTATTTATTAAAACAGTATCATCGTGCTGCACACTTACTTAGGTCAAGAAACTTGGATAAGGTAAATTAACTTAAGTTGTAATTAAATCATAAAGAAATATATTTTTGCAGATGTTTGTTCTGTGCAATTATTTAACTGTCAGATGTTTATTAGATGCAAATGAATTAAATGAAGCATTAAAAATAATAAATTTAATGGATATTGAAGTTTTTCTTCAAAATACCACTAGCACAAATATTTCAAGTCTGGAATATGGATTATTTGATGATACCCCTCGAAATGTAAGCTTACTTATGTATATACATATATATTTTGTCTATATAACAGAAACACAGCAGGAAGATAATACATTTCATATATGTACCTATATATAAAAGTTGTTAAGAGTATATGCAATTAGAAGAGTAAGAACATTATCATCAATTAGGCTAGATGCATAGCAATTATAAAAAAACATTTAAAATGAACAAATTAAACAAAAAATCTGTAAAACTTTATACTTTGATTTTTATAGTTAGTGGTAAATACATTTATTAAGTAAGAGTTTGCTAGAAAAGTGATAAACTTCAGATAAATTGTTTTGTGTAATTGGGGAGCATGCGGCCTGGCTGATTGAAACCTGATTGTTTACTGTAGTTATAGAATACATGTTCATTACCTTTATTATACAAAATTAAATCTTTGAGTTTATAGCAAGTCCAATCATCAGTATTGTTGTTGAAAGGTAAAGTTTTGGAAGCAATGGATAATCGTGGTCTAGCTGCTGATTGCTACCGACAGGCATTACAATGTGATGTACATTGTTTTGACGCATTTGAATCTCTAATTCAACATCATATGTTGACTGCCCTAGAAGGTATTATTATAATATTCCAAAGAAATTGTAACTTGCTGTAGTTTTTAGAGGAGGATCTCATTAATTCTCTTCCTATTTCTCAACAATGTACACCAGAGGAATCCGAAGTATTATTGATGTTGTATCGAAGCAAACTTAAGAAATATCATACACCATCATGCATTAATGATGGAAATCAAGATAGATTTAATACACAAAATGGTCTTGGAGTTGCACCGTTGGCGCAAACTGGAACACCAAGTGGTGGACTTGAATCTGAATCATCAACTCAATTTCCTGCTGTTTTAAATATTAATGAACATGAAAAAAGGGATATATCTAATATTGAGTCAGAAGGTTTAGACAAGGCATCTGTTAGTGATGACATGAATGTAGAAGAAACTCCCATATTTTCAAGACTGCAAAATAGTTTAGATTTCATTGTTACTCAAGCAGAACGACTATACTATAATTGTGATTATCAAAAATGCCATTCATTTACAGAGAGGATTTTGAAACAAGATCCATATCATAATACTTGTTTACCTATTCATATATCCTGTCAAGTTGAGTTAAAGCAAAGTAATAGTAAGTATCAACATACATTGTACTGTTAGAATCAAACACATAATTATTATATGCAATAATTATATATAATATCTATTTGACAATGTTGTTTCTAAATAAGGTAACCAGCTTTTGAGGATTAGTTGGCTATGAAGTCTTTATTTTCTAATTTTGCTCTCCATTTCCGGTTAATTTGTACCTATTCTTGGCTAATGATTTCTAAAATATCTTCTCTTCTACACCTGACATTTTTTAATCTTTCCGGTCAAGTCTTTTTTGACCCCTCCCATTACTCTATTTATTTCAATGACTTCTTTAGTATTTATCTGGGTTCATCCTAATGATGTGATCTATATACACTAGTTTAGTTATTTGATGGTATTATCAAAAAAAGGGCTTGCCTTGAATTTTCATTCGTATATTCCACCCAGTTGTATTTCCTGTTATCCATGCTGATATTTAATTTTTGTTATAATGTGTGTGTATTATGCAAAATAATTGCGTTATAAATTCTTTCTTTTCTGTCCAGATATTTTTTTGTTATAAATTGTGTGGTACATATTTGTCTTATGGAATCCAAATTGCTGCCATGTTGGAGTGGGTGTTCCTCACTTTCAGTGTTTTTTTGCGTTACCTTTTAAAAGTTTACATTATACTAGAACATTACATACAAAAATTCAGATCAATAGCCTTAATATTCTCCCGTGCCGACTTTAACATAACCCTCTGATATGTGTATGCGATCCATGTCTTTTATAAAAAAGTTGTTCTACATAATGTTTTAAATTTGTATGGTATTCTCGAAAAATTGTTTTTTCAATAATAGTGAAGCACCTACTTCTGATGGATATTTGGAAAAACTTTTTTTATCGATTCATTTTTGAGTACTTCTATTTTAAATCGTTTTTGCATTAAACATAAATATCTGCAAAAAAAAAACAAAGCTTCGCATAATTTTCTACAGTAAACAGCACTTAATGTTGATCGCGATACCACAAAATACTCAATGGATATACCGCATGTGTCAAATATCATTAGGTATAGGGACTCAATGTTGATTTGCGATCTATACGTATGCATGTAATACGTGGCAACGTGGTACCCCTACTATCCGTCACCAATGCCGACAACAACCGACATCACAACGATTTTCTCCGATCTTCCCACTACTCCCCACCAGATTTTACAATCAATGTTTAGCTGCGAACACGTTGCGGTCTGCAATAAAAGCCGTCTTCTTACTGGAACGGGAAACATCAAATGGCCTCCGCGATCGCCTGATCTCTCTCCAAATGTTTTTTTTTTGTGGGGATATTTAAAAAATATTGTTTATAGCCATGAAGCTGATAGAGCAGAAAACATAGTAGCCTTGAGAGAAAAAATAATTGAGGCTGCTAATTCAGTAACTGCTCACATGTTAGAAAACGTAAGAGTAAATTTCTACGACCGCCTAGGGAAATGTCTTGCTGTGCAAGGAGGAACTTTGAGCCCCTTGTGTAGTTTATTATTATTTTCAGAATCCCTTTTTATTCACTTTATTATGGTTATTTTTTTATTTCATTATGGTTATTTTTTTATTTTATTATGGATATTTTTTAATTTTATTAGAATTACGCTTTTGTCTGTCATGCAGCGTGAACGCAGCTTAATAATTCTCTGCATTTACTGAAAGGAAAAAGAAAAACAAAACGCATTACAAACACCCAAGTCGGTGGTCCAATAGTTACTGCTAACTTGTAAGTTGTATTTGCGAGCATGTATCGGTCGCGCTGGCATTGGAAAGGAAAGTAGCCACGTATTGCTCGCCTATGGCTAATGAAAATTGACATATGCGGTATAGTAGAGCAATATATTTCTACATAGGAATCGGCAATATAGGGGAATAAAGTCGAAGTAGAAAAGACGGGCTAGTTTTTCCATGCGGCGATGTTTTCTCTCGAGCTCCCCTGTTTCCGTTTTTCGTTTTTTTGTTTTCTTTCTAAAATTGCTATATACATGGTATACCACTTAAAACTCCCAGGTCACATATCTCGGAAACGGATAAAGATATTTGAATTTTGTAAAAAGTAGTTACTAAAGAATGTGATCGACTCTAGTTTGCTCTCACAATTGTGTCTTATTATGTGAATATATAGATGGCGCTGCGATGAAAAGATTTTTTTTTGATCGCCACAATCTTCATTTGTTTTTAATTTGAAAGAGTATTAAAATTAATGTAAATTTTATTGTTTGTGTTAGTTTCCAGAATTTCATGGTTTCATAGATATTCGTGTTTAAAAAAGTAAAGTAATTTTAAAGTTTTGTCTTTATTTTGTTTAAATATTTAATTTGTAGGAAAAAATAGCAGTAAACATATTCACAATTCTTGCTATTATAGTTACTTCACAATTTAAATTTTATAGCTATAGTAGGATTACCGAACAGATGCAGTAGCAACATTGCATTGACGTAATAGCTTAAAAAGGCAAATTCACAACGCTTAACGCATAGCCTTAACCATAAATAGTTTGACATTAGACATTATAAACAAATATGTAGTTCTAACCCCACATTTCGATGCAAGTATTCTACATTCTTCTATATAAATGTAATTATAATAGACGAAAATTAATGCAATATAGGTACGTAATATAAGCTTTGTTTAAGCAACTAGTTACTAATAATTTTGATTACTTTAGATTATTTTACGTATAATCGAAAGGAAAATGAAAAGAAAATAAAATACAAGAGCCGTCCTCTCTAGGTTTATGCGAACAAGAAATGTGATATGATAATTTGTTTGATGTTTGGAATAGTACATTATAATAAAGAACTTTGTTTAATATTCTGTATATAGTGGCATTTGTATAACAATTTATTAAAAGCAAGCTTAAGGTAGCTAAAGTGGTGAAATCAAAGAATAATTTTCTTCTAAATAAATGCACATTTAATGAATATATAGTAATTTAATTTTAGTTTTTTTCCAATTCGCTTGTAAATGGGAGAAATGGGAAGAAATAAAGAAAACGACAGGTTCGAAAATTTTTAATGCAATATATACACTATTAGGAGAAAATATATTTTAAGTTTCTATGATTACTTAGATGATACAAAGAAAATGTGTTTATTCATTCATCAATAGATGAATTTACATAAGAAAAATAATGTATAAGAAAGCAGTGATTTACAAAAAGAGCATATTAAATAAAACAGCATCAAATTAGTCTCACTAATAATTAGTCGTCACTTGTTATGATTAATGAGTCTTCTTGACAATCCATTAAATTATCAAGTTCCCACATTTTGTTTTCCACATTAACCACATGTTTAATTGCGTTGTTCCAATTTTCACATGCAATATTGAACACACCTTGTTGAAATAATTCCTTTACATCTTCTAGTTTGAATGATACATTGTGTCTGGCAACATACCCCTTTACTTGTGCCCATATCAACTCTTATCGGATTTAATTCACAATGGTATGGAGGTAGCCGCAATACCTTTCTATTTGATGCTTCAATTATCTCATCTACAGCATATTTCGCAAGGCCGGTCACATTTTTCTTAACTAAATTGGGCAGAATATGTTGAAGCCATTCTTCAAATCTCTCCGCATTCATGTCTTCGTGGTAATCACCTGTCTTTTTAGATTCAAAAAGTAGCAAGCCATCTTCTTCAAATCCCTCGTCAGAACCTATGTGTAATATAATTAACCTTTTCCCTTTTCCGGAAGGATTTTTAAGGCCTGGGGACAAACTATCTATAAATGCTTGTCTCGCAGTAAGCACTGATGTGTCTGCCCACACTTTCTTTACTGTGTGCCCAGCGTTCACGCATGTTTCGTCTAAGTAATATATCGGTGTTCCATCTTCACGATATTTTCTTATTTTACGTAAGTATTGTCTCCTCCAAGTAATAATATCATTTTTTTCTTTTAGAATACTATTACGATTCCTCTTCTGATAACTACAAATGCAAAACTGTTTATAAAAAGAAACAAACATTTTCATTATACTTTACCGAAAGTTCAGTTCTCTTATTAATTTTCTGAGAGTTGAAATTTTAAAGTTTGGTAAATCGTCTCTTTCATTTATCACCATAAGAATTTTCTGTATAGTTGGAGGTTCGTTTAAAAAAAAAAAAGGAATGAATAATTCCTCGAATGCTATTCCGCATTACATCATCAACCTTGTCCAGTATGGCCTTTTTCCTATGGTATTTCTTTGGTGATTGAAATTTATGCTCAGCACTATATTCTTACAAAACCTTGTAAACACTACGTTCTGATATTCCTGAATATAAATCACCAAAATGAGACTTTATTATTCAAAAAATAACATTAATATTTACCTGCTGCTGTTGCTGTAGTTGCAATGTTATCTATTTTCGAAGTACCTGGCTGTTCTTGTAAGGTTTTGTATATATTCAAAAACCTCTCCTTGTCCTCAACTGTAAAATGTTTGGAGAGCCTCTTCTTAGGAAGTGAATTCTCCATAATGTTACGCAAAGGGGCAGACTGATACCACAGGTGACTAAACGGAGGATTGAGTTTATAGCCTATAAAGAAGATATTTCAAAATCATCTTCTGATGTTATATTTCATGCGCTTACTTACGTTTGTCACAAAAACAATGTACAGTAGTATTCAGAAATACTTTTTGTTAGATATTAAGCAAAGAAACTGAGAAAGAATAAAATAATAATAATGCAAAATTGAAACTGTCAAAACACAATACTAAATTTATTCTATTGTGGGCGTCCTTGCAAACGAACCAATAGTAAGCGTTATTTTACGTATGACGTTTAAGTGACGCATTTCTCGTGCGCTGTTGCTACTGCATCTGTTGGGTAATCCTACTACAGTTCCTTTTTATAAATTCCACTTCATAGGTATGCAGGCAGAAAAGCATTCATGTCTGTGTTATATGTATGTATGCTTGCTTTGATTATTTAGGAAATATTTTGACATTAGCACACATTAGTGATATTTGCTTGATTATTTATTGTCTTTATAATTAGCTTCATTCAAACATTTACTTACTTTGCGTTGAGATTGTATTAGAAATATGGTTTACTCACATATGAAGCCAAACTGAATATAGTTTTAATTTATGGAGAATCCCGTAGAAATGCATCTGAAGCAATGCGATTATATGCTCTACACTTTCCAAATAGGCCTCTACCAGATCACAAAACATTTATAAGTCTGTGTGGAAATCTCAGAAATTACAGTAGCTTCAAAAAACAAAAACAATTAGGGTAGAAAAGAGTAAGAGATGATGAAATTACGGCAGTGGTACCACAAACAGTTAATAATAATCCACATACATATAATTAAATGAAGTGATGGAAATCTATTGGTGAAACATGTCGAAATATAAGCAAGTAATAACAAAAAACACACTTGGTATTGTTTCACAAATAAATATAATTAAATACTCGATGTACATTTCGCCTTGCGGCATCGTCAGGAGTTCTCGAGAAACTTCATGTATTTAATTATATTTATTTGTGAAACAATACCAAGTGTGTTTTTTGTTATTACTTGCTTATATATCCACATACATCATTACAGCAATGAAAAGAACAGCATGATCTATCTGTAACCTCTTGCCGTAGGATTCTAAAAGAAAATAAATACTTTCCGTATAAAGTTCATTTAGTGCACCATTTAAGAATAGGGGATAATCAACGAAGACTCGATTTTCTGGCAGAATTTTCTGTAATGTTAGCGGAAAACAACAACTTTGTGAATCAGATCATGTGGAGTGACGAATGTCGTTTTCACAACAATGGTACTTTAATTAATAATAATTAATAATAATGCTCGATATTGGTCAGAAGATAATCCTAGTTGGATAAGGCAAACAAGAAATCAAACAGTTTTTGGCGTTAACGTTTGGTGTGGAATTTTAAGCGGATATATCTTAGGCTCCCACTTTTATCATGAAACATTAACTGGTGTGAGCTACTTACATTTCCTGCAAAATGAGTTACCACTACTTTTGGAAGATGTACCTATAGAGCTGCGAAATAATATGTGGTTACATCAAGACCTGCTGACACCGGCTCATAATGCCAACATAGCTACTGACTATTTTAATCAAACGTTCCCAGGTCGTTGGATTGGTACTAATGGCGTCCTTAGGTAGCCGGCTCGTTCGCCGAATCTAACCGCGTTAGATTTTTTCTTGTGGGGTTTCTTGAGAGCTGAAGTTTACAAGAAACCCATAACAGATATGGGCGACTTTTATAATAAAATTTATGCAAGTGTTCAAAAAATTAGTAGAAATACATTGTTAAATGTTTGCAGAAGAGAACTAATAAGGCGATATACGTTATGTAGCAATCAAGAAGGCGACAATTTTTAGAATCTTTGTTAGTTATATTTGATCCTTTTAAGTATTTAAACAAAATAAAGACAAAACTTTAAAATGACTCTTACTTTCTTTAAACACGAATATCTATGAAACCGTGAAATTTTGGAAACTAACACAAAAAATAAATTTTACATCAATTTTAATACTCTTTCAATCAAAAAACAAATGAAGATTGTGGCGATCAAAAAAATATCTTTCATCGCAGCGCCATCTATATCTTCACATAATAAAACACAATTGTAAGAGCAAACTAGAGTCGATGACATTCATTAGTAACTAATTTTTTCAAAATTCAAATGTCTTTGTCCGTTTCCGAGATATTTGACCTGGGAGTTTTAAGTGGTATACCCTGTATATCTCCAAAATCAGCTGTTCGACTTGGCTGTCTTTGAACTATTAAGAACTGTTCATCTTCTTCTATTTTAATTATTCAGAGCGCATCTTAATGGGTCATATCAAATAAATTCTTAGTTCTTTTGAAGAATTCTGCTATTCCCTTAGAATACATCTGTAAGGTTCTGCACTGTTTATACAAATTTAATAATTTCGCAATTAAGGTTAAGTATTCTGGTCTTTCCCTAACAAATTATCGCTTCCGCACTGTTAATTTTGCGCTTTTCATTGCGCTTAGGTTAAGGTGTCTAATATTGTAAAAAAATACTAACTCTACTTGGTCAAAGCTTGGAACCAAGCATTTGGCATTACTGCATTAGGGGTATGAGCTCATACGCATTGAGGTTCAGGCATGTTTTATCCCAGTAATATAATAAGAGAATATAAATAATCGACTAAATGTATGTTTCTATAGTGAAATGTAAGTATAATACTTGAAAAAAAAAGTTAATTTAACAAGAAATTTGCTTTTTTTTTCAAGTTTAAGCCCTTGTCGGCACGGGATGTAGTCAGACTGACAAAATGAAGCTTTTCGATGGTTGTTCTTGTATAAATATAAACTTTGAGGGCGATAGGAGGTGAGAAAAATTTGAGAAATGAAAATATCGTGTATCAATAAAAAAACACCCTAATGTATATAATGTACACTGTAGGATAACTATAAGTTCTTTT
Source organism: Amphimallon solstitiale (assembly GCA_963170755.1). Taxonomy (NCBI): domain Eukaryota; kingdom Metazoa; phylum Arthropoda; class Insecta; order Coleoptera; family Scarabaeidae; genus Amphimallon; species Amphimallon solstitiale. The sequence goes on along the minus strand of OY720681.1, from coordinate 37,190,218 downwards.
ATTTATGTCCCAAATTTCTTTTCCGTGTTATACACATACATGTTACTGGTTTGAAATCAAAATTACCATCATTACTACGAATAAATTTTAATAAACAGGCTGATTCAAATTAAGTGCACCTCAGTGCCATATCCTTTATTATTGATTCTATGAAATCGTTTGAATCACCAAACGAATAGTATTTTTAGCACTGCTTATATTTGAATTATCAAACGTTGATAACCGTATTTTTAAGAAAGCATAAGATTCGGTATTTTTTAAATGGAACATATGTATATTCTTAAAATTGTGATATGCTAGAAGACTTAAAATAAACTGTATATTATAGGATTTTCTAGTACTGCTTTAAATTGCCTATTTAACTTTTTTTTTCTTTTTCAAAATTGAGCCAAAAGTTTTTGAGTTTTTTTTTTTAGAAATTTTTGACCAAAACATATGTTTCGAAAAAAAACGTATTCGCATTGTTCTTAAAAGTAAAAAAAAACAATTTTGGTGGTGGGCGTGGCCAATAAAATTCTGCGTCATTTGGTATAAGTTGCAGTGGACAATACATCAAGAAACTTTGTTTTTTCATAGCCTATTTCCAGACATTTTCACACCAAAAACTTATTTTTTTGTAACGGAACACCTGGTATTTTATAGTGGTGTTTTTTTCCTTTTTCTATACTCTTTTATTTTTATCAACAATGTCCTATACCTAAATTTTGTAATTTCTTAGATAATTGCTATACAGGTTCGGTCTGTTTTTACCTTGCATGCGAGCTAAAGGCCATGTATTGAAACGAACGTTGTTGCCAGTATTTATACACATGTGGGCAGTGGGCACATACTGTTCGACGCTCGACGACTGGCCGATACGATCATTACGATCATAAGATTCCAATATAATGCATGTGTGCATGTTGCAGGGGTTGTTATCTTCATTTTTAGGTACTATTCCCATTCGTAATATTCTTAAAAAAGTATCTTAAGTTAATATTATAAGAATTTCTTCAGGTTTATTATTTTTATGATTGAATTTAATATGGTTTCGCTGAAGGTCTATTTGTCGGCTCGCGTATGTATATCTGTTAGGTAGGTACGGTTTGGCAACTCTTTTCGTCTGATGTACGGAAATCCGCATGCAAGATAATCGTAGGCCAAACCTGTAGGAGCAAAACTACGAACGCTGTTGTTCTATGCATCCAAATATTCTTTCAACAATGGGAAGGCCAGATCGAGGCCTGACTGCCTGAGTCAACTGTCAAACAAAGTAAAGGTTAAATTCAACTAACCCAAAAGTAATAATTTTATAGACCGACGCGTCTCGCATTTCAGTGTTTTAATTTCAGCAATATCCAGTTGCGGTGTTCCATTTCTAACAGCAACAAAATAAAAGAAAGGTTATGTTTACTGACAGATGTGAAGGTGCATGTAGCAATGCTGCTGTCTTCAATTAACTCTGCTAATTGCTCGTATTCTTTCATCGTTGACGCTCTTCATAAGAGCTAGTTGTAGCTTTTCAAAATTATAAATTGATGACGAATTGTAGTCGGGCCTCGATCCGGCCTTCCCATTGGTAGAAAAAATATTTGGGTGCATAGAACAACAGCGCTTGTAGTTCTTTATTTGACGCCTAGTGCTCCTATAGTAACAAAAAAGGGAAGAAAACGCCACAATAAAATACCGTCCATTAAAAAAATAAGTGTTTGATATGTGAAAATCTAGGGAAGTAGGTTTTCAAAAAACAAAGTTTTTTGAAACAATATTGAGTGTAACTTACAACCAAATTATGTAGATTTTCTTGGTTACACGTACCATCTAAATTAATGTTTTTACTTTTAAATACAAATATGTTTTTTTCCGGAACACATGTTTTGTTCAGAAATTAAAAAAAAATTAATAACTCAAAAACTTTTGGCTCAATTTGGAAAAAGAAAAACGGTTGAATAGACAATTTTGAACAGTACTCGAAAGTTTATATAAGGTAAATCAATAAAAAAAAATAACTTTTATGTGCTTCAGACCTTAAATATTTTTACAGTATGCGCCTCAAGCAACCTTCAATCTTCTACTAATTTTTTTTTCTGTTATTTAAAACACAAAAGAGCAAAGGATGAAGCGGCTACTAATGACTCGCCTTGTATATTTACTTTACAATAATATATAAAGTTATAATTTTATCTTTTTTAGAACTATTTACATTAGCACATAACTTAGTGGATCTATATCCAAATTTGGCAATATCGTGGTTTGCTGTTGGTTGTTACTATTACGTAATAGGTATATATTTTGCTGTAATGTCCGCCATAGGAAAATAAGTAATTTTTTATCTTTTTTAGGAAAGAGTGATTCGGCAAGACGATTCTTGGCAAAAGCCACCAGCTTAGATAGACTTTTTGGGCCAGCTTGGTTAGCATATGGTCATTCATTTGCCATTGAAAATGAACACGATCAAGCCATGGCTGCTTATTTTAAAGCATCACAGTTAATGAAAGGGTAATTATGATTCTGATCTTATATTGTACTTCAATTGTTAGTATATCAACTATAAGAAGATTGTTCTTATATTAAACAAATATCTAACTAAGAATATTGCTAACAAAGAAAAAATTATATGGAATACGGGGAGTTATTAATGCATAAATTTAATAAATCATAGACTATTGACTTTTAAACAAAATTCAGAACCAGTGCTTTTATATGTATTTTTATTTTACATATTTTACATTCCGTTGCAGATGACTGAGAAGGACGTTTTGTGTGTAGATTTATTAAAACTAAAAATACAAGAGTTTTCGAAATTAAATTAAAAAAGTACCTACTCGTAGTAGTAGTAGTATTAATGTTGAACAATTTGAAAAGAAAATGTATAACTTAAACTTAAAAAATCTGGTGACTGCATGGTTGAAACAGAAAGTGTAAATGAAAAGAACGAGAAACTACCATGGTTGCTACGGTTCAGTAGTTAGAGTTATTAATGCTATTTCGTGATACTAGCAATATTATAGTTGCACGTAAACGTGGTGTTACACTTAACTACCGAAAATCAATCTTTTTGAATCCCTTGTTACAAAATTATTATCAGTAACAGCGAGCGGTCGTTTATACAGCGAAATGCACAGAAAGAAACTTTATTACATCACACGGAACAAACATACTGTATGTTATTATTCTAGTTATAGGTGTTTTCGGAAAATGTATAGCATTTAACTGACCCGGTTAGACAGTACCTGACCGGCTCACAAATTTTACCGGGTTATTTAAAACATTTCCGAACGCAATTTGCGTCCCTGTATAGTAACGTAACATAAACATAACCTATATTCGTAGCTTAGATTCTGTACCAACAGAATGAAATAAGAAAGGAATACCACAGTAAATACGCCAACTCCAGATACTCGTAAAATAGTTTTATTAGCAAGTTTGTTTGTACTTGAATCTGACGATACTATAATCTGTATAAAACTCAACGCAAAGAGGAATACGAAGGCAGTGTGCATTAAAAACTATAAAGTAGTTGGCGCAAAATACAATTTATCATGGCTTTTTTTAAATTTGTTTAGTATAAAAAAAGAGGTGTGGCCACCACACGACTTTCTTATACGTATGAGCGTTTCAAATTATACATAATTGTTCTAAATTGTTCTAAATGGTTTTATCTTCTTAGAAAAATAAACCAAATTTTGAGATTTTTTCATAAAAAATTCAAAATCCTATTCCAATACTTCTATTCTCTTAATAAATCTCTATGGAATTTCCAAAAACTTTTTTAATAGAATTCTTCTCAAATTTAATTTTGTGTATATATGAATTCTTTATAAATTTGTGTAAACTTAGTAGTTAACGAAATATTGACAAAATTCGATTTTTTCACTGAAGTAAACTACTACTTCCGGTCTGTCGATTTTACTGAAAATCTAATCAGATCTCATGAGGGAAATTATACTCGTAAATACAAAATTTGGAATTGATACCTATAGCGGTTTGACCGCTATCGTGGTCACACACAGAGATGGAGAGAGACATTTTTTTTTTGGTATCAGGGGACTTCAAAACGTGGATATCTGCAAAAATCTCGAGGTAAAAAATTTCCATCATCACAATACTTCCATTTTTGCACCCGTGTTGTAACCCCAACGCCCGAGTTTAATTTCCGAAAACGCGTTAGGAATTGCTTGTTAAATTTGGGCGCCACTTTATTAACCAAATATTAGGTGTAATTTATATAGTTTGGAGTTATTTAGAGGATGCAATATTTTAACCGTGAATACCATATATAGCCAGATATTTATTCAGTACTATATACAAGTATAATAGATAAATATCCTGAAAAACTGTCAATAACGTGAACAGTCAATTAATTAATGTATAATTATAACAGTGTTTTGCATTATCTGCTTTTACGGTACGCATAACCGCTATTACGATTAAAATATTCTATTTACGGTACATAATCCAATTTTTTTTAAAGAACAATGACACATGCGGTATATGCTTATGAAAACTGATATTATTATAATTATACAACGTAGAAAGTTGTAGCACAATTAGTTGTAGGTTTGAGATGTCATCTGCTTGGTCTTGTTGTTCCTTGATTATGTTTATGAAGTGCGCTGAATATTTTACATACGATGCTATGTTTTCAGCCACATGCCGAAAACATAATCAAGGAATAACAAGTATAGGCAGAGGACATCTTAGTCAGTTTCTGTGTCACTTCATTATTCACACAAATCCCGATCAAAGAAGCCGTTTCACGTATCTATGCTTGATAGATACGATCCGCCGGGCTACCTAAAGATCCTACTAGAACACTGCTCATCTAACACTTTTTTATATACGGTAATCAGAGATATAAGCAAATAAAAGGAGCACCAATGGGTTCAGCAATATCTCCTGTAGTGGCGAATCCTTTTATGGAAGATTTCGACCTGAAAGCATTTGAATCACCACCGAAAAAATAGAAATTATGGCTGCTGTACATGGACGACATGTTTGTAATTTGGCAACACAGGAGAGAGAAGTTAGAGAGTAATCTAGAACATCTGTTCAGCGTAGATCAGGAAATCAAATTCACCATGGAGATAGCAACAACATTTACCTTTCCTAGATGTACTCCTTTACAAAAAGCCGAATAATACACTTCACTAGACCATACGTGCATCAGAATAAACACACAAATCGATATCTGAACGGTAAATCGCATCACCATCCAACACAATTAAACTCAGTTCCGAGAATGCTAATAACAAGAATAAAAAGATTATCAGACGATAGCCATGTAGATAGTGAAATGAACATTTTACAAAACGTATTACTACAGAACCAGTTCCAACAGAAAACTGGTCAGAATTATACAACAAACACGAGCGACAAGAACATACAACACCGAACAAGACAACATTATATATTCTTCCCATACGTGAAGGGAACAACACACAAAATTGCCCAGAGATTACGTAGATTCGAAATCAAAAAGGTATTATTTTACACCGACCATAAGATCGCAAGTGTGCTCAAGACTCGTAAAGATAAAACAAACTTGGAAGAGCAAGGAGTTCACGAAATACCATGCGAAATGTGCGAACTATAAACTCAGTCGCTCTGAAGGAAAAAACATCTTTGCTACACAAACATCAAGCAGCCACGGGATATAGCATCGATTTACACGGAACAAAAATTATAGCTAGGGTCAGTGGCGGCTCGGGGTGGTTCACATAGGGAATGCATAATTTCAAAATTAAAAAGTATAATACAAGAACGCTTACCCAATCTTTATAAGTTTCACCGACATACTGTTCCAGGCAGGTACTGTTCATTGTACAGTTTGTTTTGAGGGAATAGTAAATATAACACTACAGTTTGATTACATCTGACAATAAACGAAGTCCATTTTGCGTGTCTTTGACTTGCAGAACAGTTCTATCACTTTTTCATTAAAATTTGGGTAATCATTTATAAATTCTTTTTCACAAGATAACATAGTAAGGGCATTTAATCTGTCTTCTTTCATTGTATTTCTCAGGAAAGTTTTTATTCTCTTCAGCCGTGAAAACTGGCGTTCCGCTTCAGACGTTGTCATTAGGATTGTAATGACAATTTTTAAAAGCTTAACAACTTCATTAAAGGTGTCGCTTAATCCATCCAGCAGAAGGCCTAGCAGACCTACAGCACTGACTTCTATATTTTGCCTAAATTCTTCTCTAGAATATAGAACACTTAATTCAGTTCGTAGTCTGCTTTCATTGAGGCATGGATAAAATTTTACTGCTTCTTTAAGGCAATCTTCCGGAAATTTTTTTTGAAAAGAGGAGAACTGTTTAAGGGAAATTAAGTTTGCTAATATTAAGTGCCCTGTATACCGAAATCTAGTTTTTATTTCAAGCAAAATAATATCGCACACTTCAATAGTTTCCCTCCGTCTTTAGCTACCATCAGTTACTCTTCGTCGCGTTGATGGTCGAGGAGTCAGTTCTGAGTCATTTTGTTTAACCAACTGATTATCTGTGCCAGCGATTTCGGTTCGAATTTTTCCAATAGCGCGTTCAAAATTATCTAAATTATTCTTGATTTTTAATGCATCTGTATTGACATTTTGTAATTGATTAAACAATATGTCCACATGTGGCATAATTTTATGAAAGAAAGTTAACCAATAGATAAAATTTTCCTCCTCTAAAATTCGCAAATTGGCACCAGCTTGATGAATGGTAGTTTCTAGCTTCTCCCTCGATTTGTTCTAGAGCTTCAATTATTTCTTCTCGGTGCTCATATATTGTATTCACTGTCCTAGAATTGAAGTTCCATCTTATTTTTGAAGAACGGGGTAAGCTTTTTCTCTGAAGGAATTCTTCCAATCTTGCAGCTCGTTGTGGTGAAGTGGAGAAAAAAGTACATAATCCCGTCAGATTGGCAAAAAAAATGTGTAATTACTACTGCTCAATGTAGCATGTGACATAATAAGATTTGTCTGATGTGCGTAACAATGTACAAAATTGGCCCTTGGATACTGGTCTTGGACATGTCTTTGCACGCCGTTAATAGCACCACTCATGACTGCTGCCCCATCATAGCTCTGTGCAATCAGTTTTTCTGGGTCATCAACAAGCAAGCTAATTTCGTTAAGGATGGAGGCAGATAAAGAATTAGCATCAAGTCCACTAGGCAGAAGAAATTTCCAAAATCTTTCACCGGTCTCGCGTTCACAATATATCTTAAAACAACCACCAACTGAAACTGATTGGACACATCTGTGGTTTCATCAGCTATCACAGATATGAAGTCGGTTGCTTTAATTTCACTGGAAACTTGTTCATGATACACGTTCAACATTGCATCAAGCAGCTCATTCTGTATCGTTTTTGATAATCCCTTAAAAACCGGTGCTGCTTCGATGTGATCTCTGAGCGATTTATCCAATTCTGCCGTAAAATTTATCAATTCCAGAAAAATGCCCTTGGTATTCGACGTTTGCCGTTCATCATGACCCCAAAGTGCCAGTTCAAACGCGCCACAAAATCTAATGCAATTTATTATTAAATTTAACACATGCCTATTTTTTGTTACCTGTTCATTGTGTTGTTGAACTGCTCTTCTATTTGATGAATCTAAAACATTCTGAATGTTATTTTTTCCTAACATTCTTAGACTAAATATATTTTTCAAATGCCTTTCGGAATTTTCATGTTTCGTAATTTTAGCACTAAGATGAATTAAGTCTTTTATTCCGTTCTTTGACCAAGACGGTTCACCACCAAACAAAAGACACGGAAAACAAAACAAAGTATTTTTAATGTCACACCCACAAATCCAGTTATTTTTCTGATAAATATTCATTTTGAATTTTCTTATAACGTCTTTACCTTTAACAGATTGTTTATTTTCTAAACATAATTGAGGCATCGGCCGTTTAAGATTTTTTATTGCGATTTTTTCATCATATGTTAACCGCGATAACGTGTTATTCTGTAACGCAGAGACGAAATTTATCTTTCAACAGGGGTGAGCAGACTGGGGATCTTGCTCACTCGCTATGTATTATACGATATGGAAGTAGAACAAAATACAGGTCTCCCCACCTTCAATGTAATGTTAATGGCTTAACGGAGCAACGGTTGGGCGTTGCTCATGGGTATGTTTCTCTCGGTGGAAAGGGTAAACATTCGAATAGTTTCTCGTCTTTACATTTGTGCGCTGTTAGTCGTCATTATATCTGTGACGACGATCGGTGCATGTAGGTTGTTACGCGAGCCGCACACGCCACGTTCCTGTTCAATAACTATGAATACGTAATAAATAAATACTTTCAGAGTTAGTCGCCGCTTGGTTTGTTTTGTTTCAAAATTCCAGGGGGTGAAATTGCTCACTTGCTCTCATTAAAGAGCCGCCACTGGCTAGGGTCGATCATCTTAATAAACGGATAATACGCGAAGCAAAAAATCGAAAAACGCCCGGATAATTTAAACAGAAGAGATGATTCAAGACGTAGATTTGGAAGACAGGTCTAACGGAGCAACGTATTCGGTATCGCCCCATCCACATCGAATTGACAGCCCAATAGACGCGCGAGATAGCCCATATACGGGGGAGTTCACCAATTACAGTCCCTAACATAGAAGCAAACAACTGAGAAGAATGAATTTTATTTTTCAACATAATCCTAAGAAAGGTTAATACATTTATATATGGATTTTTAAATGCTGAGATTCCGTAAGGAGAAAAAAAATTCTTGTTCCATTATCCACTCATTTACCGCCATCACTTCTTCATCGTCTGAAAAATGGTTTCACCGAAGATGTTCTCATAATTTTTGTCATTAGATTCAGATCGAGAGGAAAGGGAGGTTGTTCAAAAATTTTGAATCCCAGCATTGTGCATGGCAGCCATTGTAACAAAACTTTTGTGGTCCGGAGCGTTTTCTTGGTGAAACAGCACTCCCCGTTTCAATTTTCCTCTTCGTTTCTCTTTGATGGCCTCCCGAACGTTTGGAATTAAGTTATATTCACTTGTTACAATACGCCCACGCGGTAAAAAATTGGCAAAAAGAACTTCCTCATAATCCCAAAAAACTGTGGGCATGAGTTTTCACGCAGTTGAACTGACACGAAATTTTCGGGAGGGGGGGCTTATGCCGTCATTCCATACTTTGCCTTTTTGACTCTGGGTCAAAGTGATGAACAAAAAGTTTCGTCTACTGTAACGCATTTTTGCAGGAAATCATTTGGATCTCTGTAACTTGACGAATACGTTTTTCTTATCAGGTTTGGTACCTACACTTTTTTGAAAGCCAATTCATCGCGCAATACTTTTCAACACTTTCAACTGCAAAGCCACGTTTCCGCTATAAGCCTAACAGTAATTCTTCTATGGTTTAGTACCTTATCATGAACCAATTCAATATTGTCTTTGGTAACTAGAGTTTTTGGGGTACCAGCACCTGGTGCATGTTTACAGGTCTCCCTTCCCAGTTTAATATCACGTGACCAATTTTTAAGTACTTGATATGATGGCGCAGACTTACCCAATACCTTCAATACCTTGGTCATATCCGTATAAATTTCTTGTGGTGACAACCCTTTTTTAAAGAGGTATTTTATCACAGCTCTTGCTTCAGTGTTATCCGTTTTTGTTGAATTACTGACACGTCAAGAGAAATAAACTAATATATCGTAGATCCAAACATACACAGACAAGATATTTTACATTCACTAACGCCGATAAATGACACTTCGGGTCACATCAGTTTTAAATCTATGCTATCGTGAACTTCCCTGGTATATATGCAAATATTTAGAGCTGGATTTGGAATAATTTTTGTCTAAATAAAATCAAAATTCGGAACTGAAATAACTATTACTCCCACATTTATTAAGAGGATAAAAGCATTTAAAAATTTAGAACAACTTCTGTTTAACAAAGTCGGAACGCATATTGTACATACCGATAGGTCCAGCTCGGAACGGGCCATAGTCAGCAATGAGTGGCAACACCGAAACCCCCACCGAAACCCCTCTACCCGCAGCAGCTTCAATTGCAGCACATTGCAGTTAAGAATTTAGTAAGACTTAAACCGCGCAAGGATATAGTCGTTTGCATATTCGTTCTGTATACGTAATTTGCCCATTTGTTTCAGACATAATAAGGTCCAATTTATTATTATTATTGTATTCTTAGCTGCTACGGAAAAGTAATTTTAAGTAATAAACAAACAATATCGTTTTCTAAAAGATAAAAGTAAAAAAATCAATAATTCTGCAAAATAAATTCAAATTTTAAGAAAGTCACTTCAATCGTCGAATGCGAAGGAATAGGCCGATTTACGTACTCTACAGCAAATAAATCAGCGGTTGTTCGACAGGAATTGCCTGCAAGATACCACGAAACTATTTGTACCTTCTCTGCGGTTGTATACACTGACATGATAACTACCTTTACGTATGCACAGCTAAATACGAATGACGGGACATCTGTTGCGCTCGACTATCGGAATTAGGTTGCGCACGCGGAGTGGTATCGTACACACGTTGCCACATAGCATTACGTTCCATACGTATATTGTTGCCTATGTATGGCCCGTCGCGGGCTGGACCTATCGGTATAAGAAATTCGTTGCTGCCCACACATTACTTTTTAAATTTATTATATACATTAAATTTTATGTCTAAACATATTTCTTGTATTGTATTATTCATTTATAATACTAACAGTAATAATTGGTTTGTTATTGATCTTGTTTCAGTTGCCATTTACCTCTTTTATATATTGGTTTAGAATGTGGACTTACCAATAATGTTGTCTTAGCAACAAAGTTCTTTCACCAGGCAATAAAAATAGCACCCAACGATCCTTTTGTGCTACATGAAATGGGTGTTATCGCATTTCAAACAACAAAGTAAGTTTAATTTTAATTATATATAATGTTTCACAACACAAGGTGTGTTTCAGTTATACTCTCGCTGAAAAATACTTCAGAGACGCAATCAAAATTGTTAAAGCTAGTAGTTTACATACATTGCTTCCAGAACGATGGGCACCTTTACTAAACAATTTAGGACACGCATTGAGAAAACAGAGAAAATATGACAATGCATTACAGTGCCATCAAGAAGTAAGAGATTTTAATTTTATTGTGATTTTTTCTAGGTATTTTCATATACAGGGACTTTATAAATTCCAGGTAAGGGCAAGCGGGGCGTTAACAAAAGATAACGTAAATATCTGTATGCAGGTATTTTGAAATCAAACTAAAAGAGCTACATAAATACAACAGAAAAAGAATATTCTTCATATTATGCTGAACAACCTAAAGTAAACAATAAGATGTAAATTTATAATTACAAGAACAAAATAACGTAAGACATAAAACGGGTTTTAGATCATGTCATGTCATTATTATAATTAGGGCGCGGACACGAACGGTTGATGAGTCATCGCCCATGAGCGCACTATTGAAATGTTGTATTTTTAAAGATATTTAAATTTTATTTATATAATGGATAACAAGTGGCTGGTGATCTATAAAATACAAAATACCTTATTATTTGTTCATTTTCTCTTCTATAAGATTTGTTCTCTTTGAATGAAGTACATCCTTGTAGATAGAAAACGTCCTTTCTACATCGCAACTGGTTATAGGTGCGTACTGGAAATATTCTTTTATTTCAGCGTATTTAGCAGTTAGATTTTGTGTCATTGTTCCCATACACAATTGCCGCAATGTTATTAAATCTGGATTTCTATTAAAAACTGCGTCTAACTTTTGCCGAAGGCCACATCCGAAGTCACTTGGAATACTTTTGAAACTATTAATAGCCCACATCTGATGTGGTTAATCCATCTTTTAATTTGAGATTTCGATTTTCAAAATATGTGATTAGTTTAGGCAAATTTCCAAAGCGTTCCTGAAGGAATAACAACCGATTTTTTAAATTTGGGATTTGTGTTAGTTCCTTGCGCTCAGAAATACTTCGAGCGTCGTTATTTAAATGTGTAACGAAATTTTCTGAACTATCGAAATCTCTGCATAAAAACTATTTCTGTGTATGTTTTAGCAAAGCTAAGTGACGAACGTGCGATATTTTGGCATTCTGTAACGATATTTTACAGACTTTGTAATAAATTTCGCAATCACTGACAATTCATTTTCATATCAGAAAAAATAACACAAACAACGTTCTAGATCTAAATAAATGATAACTAAAAATGTACGCGTATGTTATTGAAACTAAACGAAATCCAGTGCACACTTACGTCTAGATAATTGGGAGAAGTCGATTCAATAAACCGGTATTAAACAGACTATTACAAAAATTACGAAATACGTAATTAACAGTCAAAACAATGAAAAAACGAAACTAACTAAGTATGAATGAAAATTTTATTTCTCTAGCGAAATATAAGGTAAATATAATAAATTTTAAAAAACCCTCACGCTCCTATCTACGCCGATGAAAAAAGGATTTTACTCATAAATTCCTTATTTTATGGGCATTTTTTACTCTCATTCTCGGGCACTTCTCGGACGTAAACAGATGTTGCAGTTCACCATATGAATTAGTGCTATTTCTTTGCTCCGTTGTAACTTCGTCATAGTTTAAACCGGTCATGTCCGCGCCCTAATTATAATGTATGGCACTCTATCAAATTGAAATGAATATTCCTATATATGTGTATTAACTAAGGTGACCAGACGTCGATTTTGGCGGGACAGTCCCGATTTTTAACAATTTGTCCCGCGTCCCGCAGCTTTTTGAAAATGTCCCGATTTTTGGAAAGAATGCACGGCAAGCTAAGGAACGGCGGGAGAACAGGAAGAGAATATACGGTGTTCGGCGGCCATGTGGCTATTTCGCCAAGATATGAGTTTTATATTATTTTTATTAATTTTATAATGTTAGACAAATTCTTGTGAAAAATTTCATGACCTTTTAAACAACGACAGCAATCTACTAAAAAAAATCACTCAAATAAGAAATATGCCAAAGAATAGAATACAATAATACTTAACCTAATTTTTTAATGTATTATATTTGTAAATTTTACTTATGTTGAAATTTAAAAAAAGTATTTTACAATACTATTTTTGCGTTCTATGAAAATTTTGTTATATAGACCAAATTTTTAAGCAAGAACCCCCCCCCCCCCCCCCCGCTAATGATGTCCCGCTTTACCAAAGTATTAACACAAGATGGTTTATTCTTTTCTTGAGACATTGAATAACTTATATATAGTTCGCCAAATTGTTTTGTTTTTCCCAGGATTTTTTAAAAAAGGAACGAAAAATGATAAAACGTTCACAAAAAACAAATCTTGGCCAAAAGTGATATAAATAAGCAGTCCAAATAAATTCAATTTCAGTACTTAAAAACGTTTTCTCTTTTAAGCATATTTATATTGCAGAAACAAATTTGACCATCTGCGTATATAACTTACATCTTTTTAAAGTAAATCTATTTGTTTTTCTATGATCATAATAAACTATATTTACCGATTAATACATTTTATACATTAGGTTTCATGAGACGTTATGTAGTGAGTCAGTGCCTCTGTTCATATACTAACGAAACATTCAATATTTCAGGCGTTAGTACTATGTCCACAAACAGCTAGTACATATTCTGCCATAGCTTACATTTATTCTTTGACTGGAAATTTAATGGAAGCTGTAAATTGGTTTCATAAAGCTTTAGGTTTAAAAAGGGACGATACCTTTAGTACAACTATGTTAAATTATGTTTTGGAACATTTGGCTGATGATGAAGTTCCTTATTTAGGTAAGAAATCATTATTTGAATATAAAGGAAACCAGTCTAATTAAACAAATATTAACTATCATATCAGAAATATAATTTTTTATTTTACATTTAATTTAATGTAATTGTATTTAATATTGAATTAAATCATGAAATATCCAGTTTAAACTCTTAAAATTATTTTTTTCAATGTATGTCTTGTGTTCTATCTTGTACAATAATGACATTTTAGTTGAAATTCACTATTTTCTTGTAGCTTCTTTGTTAACTTTATATCATTTTGTTTTACATTTTAGGTGCTCCTGATCATGTACCAGACTTTAATGTTGAAGCAAAGTCTGAAGGTAACACTACCCAAGAAATATCTGCTACTGATATATTGGATATAAGTATAGAAAGTGACAAATTTCTTTAAAATTAAAAAAGTAAGATGTAAACATATGATGAACAATTTGTGTTGCTATATATTAAATATTTGTGCATTGTCAAGCATAATGTAGCATATTATATCTTTTAACAAGTGGGAAATAAATATATATATATTATAGATTTATTGTTATTTCTAATGTAGAACAACTTTATTCGTTTACACTTAAAATATGTTGGGTATATTAAAATTCTATTAAGCTGATCTCATCATTTCCGTTATTTACTATGGGCCCAATCTATAACAAGAAAATGGGTGTGCTTAAAACCACACAGCAGAAGTGTAAACTTCATCAAGGCGAGGTTAATAATACAAAATACAACTTTTTTTTTTCGTTCTACATTACATTCAAAAAATATCAAACTATATTTTATGAAGAGAGATAATGTCTCATACACACACAACGAACTTTTTGGTTAATCGTCCGCGAAGTTACCAATTCGCGAACGCAACACAGTTGGCGAAATACAATTTCGCGGCCGTTGCTATGGCAGCGGCCGTTAAAGTAAATACACATTTTGACACATGTTTAATCACACGTCCTACGACTTATTTTGACAACTATCAAGTATTTGTAGTTTATTATATTCGTCTCATTTCCATGGTAACGCATGTAAAGCAAGTAAACCACTTTAATTTAGCACCTTTAGAACTAAATTAAATTAAATTGTGTCTCAATTTAAATTAAATCGATTGAAAAATTTAACGGTTGCCCAAAAAATTGTGTGTATATCTTGTCCGCGAAAAACTTTAACGTACTCGAGATTGTCTTGCCTCGGCCGCAAGCATTATTAAGGAGATTTTCGGACGTATGTATATATATAAATAGACGATATGAATACTGGCTTTCGACTCCCGCCCTTGGTCTAATGGTTAAGTGCTGGCCTCTCACCCAGGCGGCTCCGGTTCACATCTGCTCTGAGACATGAATTTATTTATTCATTTAAATTTCAATTTAAAATAAAGAGCGTTACATATCCGAGCGTTGCAGGTCAGTCTTGTTCACTGCCTACAATCAGCGCAACGCGCCTAAAGTAGTTTACACTTCAAAAATAATCTGTGCTGCAGAAGAATAAATCAAAGTGCGTGCCCTAAAACGCCATCAACTTGAAATAACAAAGCCATAAATTACTTCACACCAGAGCTGGGCAAATAGTTTCAAATATTAGTTAATCACAATTACAAAGTACAAGAAATTAAGGATTTCTTCACATAATTATAATTACATATAAAATGTAATTGACAAATACTTTTCTATTTACAATATGCAATTATATTTATTTATAAAATCTGAAGAAAAACGGTTTTTATTAAGTTTTTGTTGTATATAGTATACAAATTGAAGAATACGAAATGGGAAGGAAATTAAATATATTCCAACCCACCTGTTAATATAATAATAATGCATACCAATATATGTTACACACGATAACGCATATAAGACTCTACAGTAATGCGAATCAATCCAGTGATAAGTAAGCCCTTTGTTTTGCAGACCATATGTCAGCGGTGGTAGTACAGATAGTTTTGTGCACCAATTTTAACTTTCAGGTCAATATATGTGGATTATATAAATCGACCAACCTTTTTATAGCTGTTTTCGAGATATAACGAAGAATATTGGCCTTATAAATTTTTAAACTTTGGATCTATAATTGAAACAACAGGGCTCATTGTATTAATGATAAAACTAAGAGTTTGTTAGTCGAATTCTTTTGTGTGCTATATTTTACAAGTTTTTAAAGATTGATGAAAAGAGTGTGACATTCTTCCCATATTTACATTTCTTCCCCTGTAAGTATTTATTATATTGTCGCGAATCAACACTCTGTATAGTACTAGAAGTATTGCCGCGGTAACCTGAATCTTGACTTACTTAGCATCCCGTCTGGCCGTTCGATGAGGTCAACGGAAGTTGATCGAACGGAAGGAATGTGCGATTCAGCGAGGTATGGACGGACTCAGCGTTACCAAGGTAATAAAAGAACGATATTCCGAAAAGAACGATATTCCGAAGATAATTAACTTCATAGTGTTGTAGACCAATGAGACATTAAAAACAGTGTCACATGCACCAATCACAAGTTAGAAATGATTTCTTTAACTGAAAAGAATGTATGCTATTTTTCTTGCCGATACCTCATTGTTTTAGCATTATTTTAGCAACCATTAATATTTAAAAAATCAAATGTCATTTTGACAAAAGTAAAAATGTCGCGCTTCGGCAACATTCCTGACGCTTCAATTAATGAAAACATTCAAAATTCGATTCCGAGAAAGACAACTCAGTGTAGAGAAAGTGTGTGGAATCAATTTGCAGAATTTTGCCAACAACGCAAATATGAATTAAGCGAATCTTTGTCCACTGATATGATTGCAAGTATTTTAAAAGATTATGCATTTAATATGCGGAAACGTAATGGAGAAGATTATAAGGAATCTTGTGTCAAAACGCTATGGAATACAACCGCCAAGTTAGTGCAAGACTTGTATTTTAACAAATATAATAGAAGAATTGACCCATTCTCGGATATAGTCTTCAAAACTGCACGAGAAGCGAGGAACACCAAACGCAAGCAGCTGCAATCAATTCCGGAGAAACGGAAAGTAAGCGCTGAAGCATTCTCTCTTGAAGAAATTGACAAGATTATAAACAGCTTTGACGAAGATACTCCAGAAGGTCTTCAGAAAAAGTTTTTCCACATTGTTTCTTTTGAATTAGCGTGGCGCGGTGGGGAAGGAAGCAATTGTATCACGGACTATTTTAAAGAATATATAGGAAACGATGGATGTGCGACAGGCAGGATTATTTATAATCCTATATTTACAAAAACTTGTCAAGGTAGGTTAACAATAACTAAAGAAATTCATTAAACTTTAAATAATATAGGTGGTGCTGAAAAATGCGCAGAGAATAAGTGGCTAACGCCTAACAAGGAAAACATAGACCGATGTCCAGTAAGGTTATTCAACAAACTGCAAGAAAAACGTAGTCCACACATTACATCTAATAGACTATTTTTAACTGCAAATCCTCACTGGAAAACAACTGGAAAATGGTACAAAAATTCTCCTGCAGGTCACAATGAGATTGCGAAGTGGACCAAGTCCTCCGCGGTAAAAATTGGATTAGATATTAAAAAAAGGAAATTGACAAATCACTCGCATCGTTCTAGTATTGTTTCGCATTTAACAAAATCTGGAATAAATGAACAAGAATTAATTAAGATTACTGGCCACAGTAATGCATCTTCAATAAAACCATATCTTCATATTGACGAGAACCACCACACCAACATCATCAACCAAATACGACACACCAACTCGAACATCATTCATCAAAATTCTAGTTCAGATTTACCTCATGTCGCATTTCCATCAACTTCAAAACAAAATAATTCTCAAGCTACGTTCACTAATTGTACTTTTAATTATAATTATAATTGTTCTCATAAATAAAGTTGTTAAAAATTTGACGTATTTAACGCTTCATTCAGTTAATTCTCCAACCGAAGATCATTCGTTCTCAACTCTTGTCAGGCAAGATTTTTATTTTGTATGAACATTGGTTGCTTGGCAATTAAACTCGATCAAATTCTTGGGAATTCGTCAATTTGATCTAGTTTAATTGCCAAGCAACCAATGCTCATACAAAATAAAAATCTTGCCGACAAGGGTTGAGCACTTATGATCTTACTGTTGAGAATACTAATCGATAAGCGATCTTCCGCTAGGACGATCACTTGTGATCCTCCGAAGGAATAATAGTCATTATTGCGAGTTAGTATACACTATTTTATCTACGACTAACTGAAGATTACTAAAAAATAGTATATTATACACCTAGGGAGTGAAATGATGTTTTTTTCCGAGGTGCAGTTTGTAGCCCGAGGGCTCTACAAAGCACCGAGGAGAAATTCATTCACTCCCGAGGTGTATATACTATTTTTTGCACGACCCAAACGATTTTAATTGAAGAAATCTAACTTTTTTTAAAAATTGTCAACATGACGTTTCCAGTTGTCGAACGCAAAAATCATGCTGGTTCTGATGGAAACCCTTGACGACCGATAAATAAGGGTAGCCATATTGGTTTTTTGTGAATATCGAGAAACTGCCCGTATTTTCTTCGCTTCGTTAAATAAGCATTGGAAAAATGTGTGACGAAACTATTGAAGAAACGGCTTCAAAAATAGTTGTGAATTTATTGCCAGAAAAATCTAGGAAGATCTACGAAAAGTGCTTCAAGGAATTTTGTGATTGGTGTCTGGTAAAAGAAGTAGATGAAATTCATAGCGAGAGTGTGCTCCTGGTATATTTTGCCGAAAAGGCGAAGCATTTTAAGGCTTCAACACTGTGGTCACATTATTCAATGATAAAAGCTACTCTTAGCGTGAAAAATAATGTCGACATCAGCAAGTACTCACGATTAGTAGCATTCCTTAAAAGACAAAATACTGGATACCAGGCAAAAAAATCAAAAATTCTTACTAAGGAGCAAGTTCATCAATTTCTAATAGACGCTCCAGAAGAAAAGTACTTGATGGTTAAGGTAAACTAAAAAAGTTAATGTTTCTAATTTAAGATAATTATACACTATGATTTCAGGTAGCAATGATTATGGGAATTGCTGGGGCTTTAAGATCGGATGAACTGGTAAAATTGACAGTAGATGATGTCCAAGACTTGGGATCAACTATTTTGGTATCTGTAAACAATACCAAAAATCATGTAAATAGAGCATTTACGATAGTCTCCAAAGAAAACTGTGCAATTGATTTTGTTGTTATTTGTAAAAAATATATGGTTCTGCGGAAAGAAAACACAGATCATAGACGGTTTTTTGTATGTTACAGAAATAACAAATGTTCCACACAACCCGTAGGTAAGAATACTTTTGGAGGATTGCCTAAGCAAATAGCTTCATACCTCAATTTACCCAATCCATCTTCCTACACCGGCCACTGCTTTCGGCGCTCATCAACATCTTTTCTGGCCGATTCAGGTGTTGAAATTGGAGTTATAAAACGTCATGGCGGATGGAAATCTGATACTGTCGCAGAGGGATATATTGAAAATTCATTAGTTAATAAGAATTTGATTTCCGAAAAAATTCTAATCGGAAAAGACTCGGAAAAGGAAAATCGACCGTCAACTTCCAGTGGGTCAAATCAAGTGGATATTAATGTAAAAGAAAATCGACTGTCCAATTCTAGCGGCTTTAAGCAACGTGTGATTAGTCCATTAACATCTTTGTTCACTATTAATGGTGGTACTAACATTAATGTCAATATTAATATTAAATAAACGATTAAATTCATAAATTGAGTTGGCTATGTTTTTTATACCAAGGGAGCAAAAGAGTCACTTCACTCCCTCATTTAAGGGAGTGAACGTGCCTATTATGCAAGGGTCGTGCAAAAAACAAATTAAGTAAACGAAAATGTCAGATTACTATACCAATATGACGTTTGACGGTTAGACAGTTAGTAAAGTGGCCGGACTTGTCTATCGTTACTACGACAACGTTGGGAACGTTATGTTCTTATTGGCGGAATGCAGGGAATAATGGTAACGTTATGTCTCATTATTCCCCGGTCGCATTTGTGAGTCCTATTAACCAATAGCGATTAATATAATACCTACTTTATTGTTTAGTCGTCGATAAATATTATTTTTTCTACACCTATATTTTATATAATATTGGCTATACTGTTTAGGAGGCAAGTATTGTTGACAAATTTAAAATGTTTAGATGATAATTATAACAAACGTCAAAAGATAATTATGACAAATGTCAAAAGATGTGTGAATGTTATTATTTATGACAGTCCTGAAATGGCTTTTGCAAGTTATATTACTTGACAGGGTAAAATTTTGCAACATCTCAAATTTGACGCCATTTTAATATAGTGGCGCATGTCGGTTGTGAGAGCGACTCAACTATATAATTTGAATTTAAGTATGATAACTATCAGAATTTGAAATTTTCAAAAGCTTCGCATGTGCACCAACATTGATTACTTAAAAACTGCCTACTCTAATCAGGAAACTATTTGAAGGCACGGTGCTATTACATACCGGGCTCTTTTTTTATCATTACACATAGCATTTTCCCTATGTGTAATGATAAAAAAAAATTGTCAATGCATTAGCGATATAGTCACTGTATAGTAGACAACCAGTTATACACCAATGAAGAATTTACGTATAGCATACCTTAATTTTTAAATCAGGTTGCCATGACGGGAAAAACATTTTTTATGTCTAATATTTCTGAATTTTTATTCAAACATAAGTCATAAATTAAATACATTTTATTAAAAAATAGATAATTTATTTATAAATCATGGATAAATACAACAGAAATGAAAAGGTGGCAATAGTAATGTGGTACCAGAAAAATAATAGTTTAAGGCAAGTTAGAGACATGTTTTCCGTCAATTACCCAGACAGGCCTATACCTTGTGCAAAAACAATTCTGAACTTTTTTAAAAAATTTCAAGAAGATGGTTGTGTTCTAAATTCTCACAAAAAAAGAAATAGAACCAATCATGTTCGAACAGAAGACATGAAATTAAATATCCTGTGTTACATAGAGGAACGGTCTGTAGGATCTCTTTTAGATGTAGCTAAACATTTTGGAGTATCGTACAGTTCGGTATACAAAACTCTGAAAGAATTTAAATATAGGCCATACAAAATATCAAATCATCAAGAGCTTTTCGAAGAGGATAAGATAAAACGAACTGAGTTTTGTGAAATAATGTTTAACATGTTAAATGAAAACAAGAAATTTTAAATAAAATAATTTTTACTGATGAGGCTACATTTACCGTAAACGGTGAAGTCAACTCTCAGAACTTTCGGTTTGTACCCTACATTTATCCATGAAAAATTATTAAATTTCCTATCCATTAATCCATTAGGTACTGGTCCCGTACAAATCCTCACGCTCAAAACCTGACACGAACACAGTACCCTCAAAAAGTTAATGTCTGGATTGGAATAATAAGCGATAGACTTATTGGCCCATTTTTTATTGACGGTAACCTCACTGCAGTGAAATATTTGAATTTGTTGAGACCATATCATTCCATCAATTGAGATGATGAATGTTGATGAACCCTGGTTCCAAATGGATGGGGCCCCGCCACATTCTACTAACGCTATCAGGAATTTTTTAAATAACTTATTTCAAAGACAGACATTGGTAGATTTGGTCCCATACTATGGCCTCCAAGATCCGCTGATTTATCTCCAAATGACTATTTTCTTTGGGGTTACCTAAAAAGTAAAATTTACAACAATGTACGAATACGCAACTTGAATGAACTAAAAGAGCGTATACGTACTGCATGTAATGGAATAAGGCCAGAATTTATTAGGAATACACTTCGTTGCTTTCAAGATCGCCTTGCTTATTGCCTTGAAAGACAAGGTGGACATTTCGAGACCTTGTTATGATATTAGACTTCACATTTAAGTTCGTTTAATTGTTATAATAAACTAATTATTTTGTTCTAAGTGATATTCTGCATTTTCTTTATTAAAAACATAACCTAATTCTTCTAAGCTTTATTTTGCTCTGTATCGCCCAGTGTTACCAGTACAAGTATTATTGCCGAATCAAATACTTTCGCGCTAAATTTTAACAGTTTCGTAATAAATGTAAAAGGTTTTATGTACGCTGCAAAGTTTAATTTTTCCGTACAAATAATTTATGGTAGAAGTAAGAGAAACGGATCTCCAGAATATTATTTTATTTGTATCGGCCAGTGGGAAATGGCGGGAAATCCTTAATGTACCAATTATGATGTTGACGACGTGATATATTTCGAATTTTAAAATTGTAAGAAAAATTGTACAAAATTAGTTATTTACGATATAATTGTTAAAAGTGCTATTTTATTTTGCGAGTAAGATTTGTGACACGAGGGTGATTAGGAACTGGAGCAATTTAAATTAAGCAAAATAAAATAACATTTTAACACGTGCATCGTACAGTGTTTCTGCTACAAACTCAATTTTTATTTTAAAATTTAAATAAAAAGTTTAACGAAAATTGACTGATAAAAATCTTATGACAGCTCACTGTTCCTGCTTGTCAAAATACGAGTGTATAACTGGTTGTCTACTATACAGTGACTATATCGCTAATGCATTGACAATTTTTTTATCATTACACATAGGGAAAATGCTATGTGTAATGATAAAAAAAGAGCCCGGTATAGTAATTATAGTATTGCTAGAAAGTCATATATATACTAGCGTGCCATGGTGCCATCTCAAAATACGTCTGCTGTGATATAACCTGAGAACAACGATCATAAACACAGATACAACAGCTTTGTCGTGCCCTTTGATGTTTCGTATCCCACTTTGCCCTCATCGAATATCAGTGGTCGCATTCAGCAGACGGATCGGAAACCGTTCTTGGCCTCAACTGTTAACTTGGCAACAGTTGGCTGTCGGCCTGACAGGACCGTTCTCCTTATACGATCGTCTGTAATCTGGTACTTTTCATTGCTGCCAAATGTTAAATAATAAATAATAATAATAAATAGTTTTTTATAATAAATTTCTACAAATCGTAGGCATATTTTACATTATTGTAGAACATAATAATAATTATCATTACCATTTAACCGGAGGTCTATTTCTGTAAAACTTTGGACATTCCATTAATTTTTTCTTCTATGAATATTATCATTTCCCCAGCGATGATTATTCACAGATCCTTTTAATCATTCAAACTTACTGTGTTCATTAATTACTTTAATATTAGTATTAAAATGGAGCAAGGTTAGAGAAAATGTTGGATGCCGTTTGTGGAAGACGCGCAACGAGTACGATTTAGTTTGTTTTACTTTTCTAGTAGCTTTCTCTAGATTTCGTGTTACCTTAGTGTTGGAACGCGTTAATACGCATGTGAATCAGAGAATATGTTCACTTTTTGTGAGCGACCGCTCTACAACATGTTCAGAGTGAGCGAACGTCTTTTGGACATGATCATTGAACAGTTGCGCATCTGTTGTGTTTGCTATATGCGACCAGTGATAATATTCAAGTACACTCGAAAACGTATACATATATATTTACACTGAAATAATGCTGCTATAATAATACGCGGACAAAGTTAAAATACACAAAACAAATTGTTATAATAATTTTAAATTTTAATTAGTCAGGATTATAAAATATGGGTTAACAAATTCGACGTTAGAGGTCGATTAAAGTTAATGTTAACCTAAAAATTTCTTGTAAAGCAACATTGGACGTTCGTGTTTTTATTTATCTTGTGTCCAGTACTGTAAATAATTATAATAATCATGTCTAGTGATAGTGATAATACAAATATTACATCAATTGTACACAAAATATGCATAGACATGTCATTTCAAAGAAATCATTGTAAAGTACCAGATATCTTTATTTTAAAAATGGTTTTCAAATTACTATAATGATATGCCCTAATAAAACGCAGGTATGTTTGAAAATTCACATGATAAATGTTCATAAACTTAAATCTTACTTAAAATGCATAGACCAATAACGTTATGAAACGTCAGACATTTTAATGACGTCAGATTCTTGCGTTGTCAAACGCTCTGTTAACTAATCTACGTCAACTTTTCGTCGGTGCAACGAGAAAGAAATGTAATCCAAATGAACTCTTAACATAGCGTTAACTAAGATAGGTTAACAAACTTAACAACGGATGTTGGTGCAACCGGGCATTAGTACGAGAAAGCAATATACAAACTGCTTTTTGGTCGAGTGTAGTGTTGGAAAAGAGGGGATTCGAGTACATTTACACTGAGGCTAGACGGGCTAGACTGACTCTCGTTTAATCAGGGCAACAAGGATAGATAGCAGCTGTACTGCAGTTTGTATATTGCTTTGTCGTACTAACTCCTACAAACTCTCGGTGTCGTCGTTTTATCTTACAGTAAACTGTATCCGCAGCTTGACCGCAAGCACATGGTATACTAGTACTATACCACATTTACATTTTCTCATATAGGTATCGTATATTGAAGTAATTGAATAAAGTACTTTAAATATGGCTCCAAGTAAAAGGAAGCATGTAGGTGTAGCTCTTGATAAACATGATGAAAAAGCATAATAGTCACATACGATATAAAAAGAGACGAATTTGGATAAAAGAAACACTAGAAAAAATACAAATTTTTGGAATTGAGGAAGGTTTGTTACAACATCTGTTGGAAGCATGTGACTATAAAAATTTCATGAGAATGAACTACAACACATTTTCTATACTAATCCTTTTATTCTCTTTATTATATAAGTAGAGCGCAAATTATTAATTCTTTTTAACTGCATCAATAATAATAATATGTCCATTATATTAGCAATTGCTTCATAAGCCTTATACCTGGCGTGTCACACGCATACTTTGTTTCCGCCATTTTTAATTCTATTAACTCTTAACAAAATCGGATTCAACTCTATCCATTTTGACAATCGTATACGAGTTTATATTTACACCAAATTACACCTACGATTTTTTCTACGAATCGTAGGCTCGTATACGATTTACTCGTAAATGTAAAGCCGACTTTAAATTAACAGCAGTTGAGTGTTAGCTGGACAGGACCGTGATCACCTTCCATTTGGTACTTTACACTGCTGCCATTTGTTAGGATTATACAGACTAAACCGAATAAACAATAATAATAAATTGTTTTTCTGCATTAAGTTTCGGCGTAGTTTTTAGTGTAAGGGTCGGTTTTTCCAACCCCGACTAAATTACTCGGTTAACTCCAATCTTATAATACGTTTATTTCTACACAATACCTTTAACTTGCTTATCTTACTTATCTAGTAACTTTCTCAACATTGTGTGTTACGTTGGTGTTTGAATCCGTTAATGGGCGCGTGGGGACAAAATACGCTTGGGTACTAAGTGTGCGTAGAATTATTCCGCGCGCAAAAATGGCGACCGCTTCACTGCACATTCAGAGTGAGCGTACATCATCTGATTCGATCACTGAACAGTTGCGCAACTGTTGTGTCTGTTAAATGCGACCGAGAATACCCCTAATAATGCGTATGCTTGTCTAGTGCACCTCGGCGAACTGGTGGACTGCAGGTACTTGTAAATGATAATATCCCAGAAATATGAATGAATAGGTCATTCATTCGGGTCGAAACAAAGGCAAATATTCCTTTGTTGATATAGAAACAATTTTACTTAAATACATACATATACATATATCTACAGGTTGTCCGAGAAAGTGTGGGAAATCTCTTGGATGGAGATAGAACATGAACAAATAAGATGACAAGTTCCTATAAAAAAATTCCTACAGGCCCCTCTTACGGAGATATGCGCCCCTGAAGGCCGCCGCTGGAAATCGGTTTTTATTGAATTTCTTTTAAAGTAATTAATCTAATTTAATAAAAAGTTAATGTGATGGACACTAGTAAAGACCTCTTAAAATAGTGTCCTTGAAACATATTTAGCTTTTGTAGTTTACCAGGGGCGGGCTAATCTTTACAACTTAATGCCTAAATTTTTAACACCCTGTATGATAAAGACTTTAAAAATATTAAACTGGATAGCTTGAACCATAGATTTTAAAAAAGGTACTCTTGCTTACTGTCGTTAAAATGAACCGTTTACAAGAAAAAGTTTGCAAAAAATGTGCGTTTTAGTTTTTATCAGCACCAAAAAAACCTATTGCTGTTGCAAACGTTATCATGGTACGAAATAAATAAATATCCGGCATTTTGGAACTTGTCATCACATCGTTGACACATTGAATTTATTCGAAGTATGGAATACACGTTTATTGAGTATGCAGATATGCATCTGATGTATGGGCTTGCGTCTTGCAATGCTTTAGAAGAGAAGATTATATCACGAAAGATTTCCTAATCGTGCTCTACCAAACCATAAAACATTTCAACGTGTTGACCAACGTCTAAGGGAGAATGGTGGGCGATTCCAGTTAGTAAGGAAATACATATTATTGACTATCTTCATAATTTTAGGAACGTTTGGAAAAAGTAGTACTGATGCTAGTGTGAGAAGAACCGTACGTATGCCGCGATTAGAGGAACGCATTTTAAATGCTTTAGATGACAATCCATCAACGAGCACTCGACAATTATCAGCACAGTTTAATACATCGAAAACAATAGTACATGAAGTTCTTCATGAACAGCTACTGATTCCTGAAGATTTTCCTCGTAGAATGCAGTTTGCAAACTGGGAATTGGATCAGCAACGTAATAATGTTAACTTCATGAGCATTATTCTTTTCACGGATGAAGCAAGGTTTAGCAAAAATGGTATCACCAATTTACACAATACGCATGTATGGGCTGATGAAAATCCTCATGCCACTATTGTTTCGCATTATCAACATCAGTTTCAATCACTTAATATTTAGGCAGGAATCATTGACAATTTGTTGCTTGGACCATTCGTTTTGCCAGAAGGATTGTGCAGGGACAACTTTATTTGGAGTTCCTTCAGAACGCTTTTCGATATTTAATACAGCACTTACCACTTGAAACCCGCCGAAACATGTACTTCATGCACGATGGAGCACCACCTCATTTCAGCGTTCGTGTGCGGGAGCACCTGAATAATGTCTATCCAAACTGTTGGATAGGTAGAGGAGGACCAATTGCCTGGCCTCCTCGACCTCCTGATTTAACGCCGTTGGATTTTTACCTGTGGAACCACCTCAAAAAAATGGTGTATTCCACTCCGGTCGATACTAGGGAGGAACTTCTACAGAGAATCACGTTTCATTGTGATGTGATAAGGAACACGGCTGGGTTATTGTTGCGGGTACAACAGTCCATAATTCGTCGTGCCCACGAGTGTATCAGACTTCACGGAGCCCATGTTGAACCCTCTTATGAAGTTTTTCAATAATTCCGTTTAGGTGCCTCCGGAGACACCACTGCATTATATTTATATTAATTACTTAAAAAACAATTCAATAAAAACCGATTCTCCGCGGCGCCCTTCAGGGACGCATATCTCCGTAGGAGGAGCCTGTAGGAAAATTTTTTATAGGAACTTTTCATCTTATTTGTTTATGTTCTATCTGCATCCAAGAGATTTCCCACATTTTCCCGGACACCCTGTATATATGGTCCGGGCACTAAATTACATACAAAAACATATAAAACATAATAAACATATCGTTTTTAACTTCAGAACTGTTTTCCTAGATTTTATCGAATACATTGTAATGTATTGTAAGGAAATAAACAGACACAAAAAAGAGAAGCAGAGCTCCGGGCGACGTTAAAAAAACCTACCAGTAAACAAGGCAATAAATCATCCATTTATATGTACTGCGAAGAGACAGAATGTCTGTCGTATGTTCTACAAACATCGAGAGAAATAGAGAATTTTCACGCATATTTCCAGAGTCTTATATGCCGATATAAAAAGCGGTCGGTACCCAGAAAGAAGGCATTCATTGAATAGTCTCGTGCGGAACAGTGCAGATAAATAAATACACATAAATAAATAGTTCCTTGAGTGGTAGTCGAAGAGTAAGCATAAATAAGTGAGCGGTGTAGTTGTTACATAAATATTACGGAATATAAATAGAAGTGATATAAATACGGTACAGTGTTACATAAATAATACCGACATAAATAACAGTAGTGAAATAAATCATGTGTTAATCTATTTGTAATAATTTTAAGTGCGTTACATTTATTTTACATTTTTATATTTTGATTAGTTTTATATTTTTATATTGTAAATAATTTTACGTGTGTGAATATACAGACAGTTTCAAAACATTGCACGAGTTGTTTATTTCGAACCCGAAAACGCAACAGTATAAATATAAAACAGTGCAACACGCCGTAAAATATCGAATTTGGTTATTTATAAAAACTGTTCACTGATTTAATCGATTACTCGAGAGAAACAATAAGAAACGATGAAATTAATTTTATTCTGCGAGAAAATCTTTAAAAACAATATTGAATTTTGCTGATAATATTTTGTACAATAGCTCCCTCCTCCAATTTAAATGTAGGCAAACGTTTTGTGGTAGATCGTGCCATGTTGTATGGATATCTTGCTTCAATAAATTCATATTACCTAATTAATTACATCATTGTGATCATAGGGGAGACCAAGAAAGCATTTCAATTTCAGGATCTTCTTCAAACCAGTGTTGAACAAATCTGGTTTATTAACCTGGCTATTGTCATGAACAAACACCAACCGACATCGTTTACATGCGTTAAAGGCAGTAGGGCAATAGTTCCCTAAATCTTGTTGTTCTTTGGAGAATGACTTGGGCATATGAAAAACCGAAAGATTTTTTGTGCACTTTGTGGTATATTATATTTCAGATATTTTCTTGAAAGGCTATCAGGTGCAATTTGTAAATAGACGAAGAGACGAGACAGAATTAACGCCAGAGAGAAGAAAAAAGAGAGGGCATAAGTTCCTCTACAAGTTCTAATTAATTATGTGAAATAGTAAACCTACTCGATGTCTAATTCCTGTAAAAGATATTTTATAGTTACATTTTTTTGTTGAAATTAAAACATTGAGCGTTTTTTAAGTTTTCGGACTGAGACAGGATGTTCAATAGATGTTTTACGTATATTTATACGATTTAATTATACTTATAGCTGAAATGAAAATAATATGGCAACATTTTTAAAATGACAAAAACAGTTTTCGCCCAAAAAGGAGCAAATGTAAGTATTTTTTTACAAAAGTAATATAATATGACTCATTAATGTCTTTGTCAATTTAATAAAAGTCTGATGCAGCTCTTAATCGAGACCGAAACGTTATCAGCTAAGATAGCGTTTTCTTGATAATTTATTAAAACTCCATTTCTAGCATACTGGTAGTAAGTTATATTTTTTTTTACATGGAAAAATAAAAATCTAAGACTGACTTTTACATATACGTTAAACAGGATGAATAATGTTTGAAGTTTGCTTTATATGCAACCTGCTCACACCGAAATAAAAATATTATTATAGTTTTGTGCTAAATTTCAGATGTATTCCTAAAAGGAAGGAGGTGCAATTATAATGTAGAGAAAGATATGAGATAGAATTTATGTCTGAGAGAACAAAAAAACGGCCTTTTGTTCCTCTACAATTACTAATTCATTAACTGACAGTAAACTTATTCTTTGCTTATTAAATTCATGTTAAATAAATCTAGGAACTTTTTTTTTCATAATATTTATACTTTTTGGTATATTTTGAAATTACTTAGTGTTTATTATAAATATAACAAATAAAGCTGTAACATAATGCAAAATTACTATGTTATTCTTACTCACTGATTAGATTCACTATAGACCGGACGCTAAAGGTTGATGACTCATCGCCCATGTTTTAATTTTATTTATATAATTGGATAACAAGTGGGTGGTGATCTATTAAATACAAAATACGTTATTATTTGTTCCTTTTGTAGTTCAAGTCGAGTAAAGGAGTATTAATATTTACTAGCAATACTTTCTCAAGGTTCTCTTCTGTAAGATTTGCTCTCTTTGAATGAAGTACATCCTTGTAGATAGAAAACGTCCTTTCTACATCGCGACTGGTTATAAGTGCGTACCTACTGGAAATATTCTTAAATTTCAGCGTATTTAGCAGTTAGATTTTGTGTCATTGTCCCTATACACAAATGACGCATAGTTTCTAAACCTGGATTTCTATTAAAAACTGCGTCTAACTTTTGCCGAAGGCCACATTCGAAGTCTCTTGGAATACTTTTGAAGTTATTAATAACCACATCTAATGTGGTTAATCCATCTCTTAATTTGAGATTTCGATTTTCAAGGAATAACAACTGATTTTTTAAATTTGGGATTTGTGTTAGTTCTTTGCGCTCAGAAATACTTCGAGCATCGTCATTTAAACATGTAACAAAATTTTGTAAACTATCGAAATTCTCTGCATAAAAACTAGTAGTTTCCAACCATGTTCCCCATCTAGTTATTACTGGCGAGGGAGGCAGTGACAAAGATGGAAGTTTTTCCCTGTAAAGAGCTACTTTCGATGGTGCTTTTCTGAAAACTTTTTTAAAAGCGGATACAAGTCTATCAACTTCCGGATACCTGTCTCTGATATATTCACAGATTCTGTGGAGAGCATGTGCTACACAAGTAATATGCAGCATATAAGGATATGTTTCCTTTAATAGTCTGCCTGTTTTTAACATATATGTGGCACTGTCACTAACAAATAAAATTATTTTTTCCCTGTACCTGTCGTCCGAATGAAGCATGTTGTTTCTCGTCAATGGTTTTAGCAATTGTTTCCCCATCAATTGTATTTATAACTTTAGATGCTATTACATATGCGTTATATGGAATAGTTGGATGTAGTACACCAGCTACAACATTTACCACACAGCGTCCTAATATATAGACAGTTTCGTCGGCACGTATCCATAGGTACTGATTTGAAAGATGTCTTCTAATGCATTTACTGTTTTCGTGAAGCACTTAGAAACATAATATTTGCGTAAGGTGGATTCATAAGGAACATTTCGACTAGTATATTTTTGAAGAAATGTTTTGAAAGTGGGATTGCCAAGTTTCTTTAATGGGATATTAGCCGTATTTAAAGCTTCACTGAGTTCTTCGTTAAAATTGTCAGCTTTCAACGGGTCCAATTTCCGTGTATGTTTTAGCGATGCTAAGTGACGTTGTAGGTGCGATTTTTGGGCATTCTGTAACGATATTTTACAGACTTTGCAATAAATATCGGAATCACTGACAATGGACATACAATCAGTATGACCTTCAATCCAACTCGCCATTGTTTCACGATGTATTTCTCGACGTTCTTCCACATCATATTTGAAAAAGTAACATAAACAATGTTCTGGATCTAAATAAATAACTAAAAATGTACGGGTATGTTATTGAAAGTAAACGAAATCCAGCGTACACTTATGTACAATCTAGATAATTGGGAGAAGTCGATTCAATGAAATGGGATTAAACAGGAACTATTACATAAATTACGAAGTACGTAATTAACAGTCAAAACAATGAAAAAAATGAGGTGTGGCCACCACACGACTTTCTTATACGTATGAAAGTGTTACTTCCGGTCCGAATTTTGAAATTTCATTTATACAAAAAATATTCCAAATCTAACTCTAAATACTTTTGTACTCTTCATAAATATATATAGAATGCATAATTTACGACATATTTGCAAAAAATCGCTATTCGATAAGAGTAAAAGTGGTACTTCCGGTCTAAATTTTGAAATTTTTTTTATACAAAAGATATTTAAAAGTATGTTCTAAATACTTTTATACTCGTAATGTACCTGCCTAGAAAGCATGACTTGCGAGATATTCGCAAAAAACTGATTTTCGATAAGAGTAAAAGACATACTTCCGGTAGGAATTTCGAAAAACTTTATTAAAACAATTTTTCTCGAATTTAATTTTGAGTACATTTGAATTCTTTATAAATTTGTTTAAACTTAGTAATTGACGAAATATTTGCAAAATTCGATTTTTTCACTGAAGTAAACTACTACTTCCGGTCTGCCGATTTTGCTCAAAATCTAATCAGTTCTCAAGAGGGAGATTATACACGTAAATACAAAATTTGGAATTGATATCTACAGCGGTTTGACCGCTATCGTGGTCACACACACACACACAGACACACACAGACACACACAGACACACAGACATTTTTTAAAAACCACTTTTTTGGTGTCAGGGGACTTCAAAACGTGGACATTTGCAAAAATCTCGAGGTCGAAAATTTTCATCATCACAATACTTCCTTATACTACGTATAAGAAAGTAAAACGAAACTAACGTTAGTATGAATAGGTATAACTTTATTTATCATGCCAAATAAAAGGTAAATATAATAATTTTAAAATCTAGGCCGATGAAAATAGGATATTTACTAGTGAAGTGGACTTTTTTTGTGTCGTTTTCCCGTCAATATGTGAGTCAATAACAGATGTTGCAGTTCACCATATGAATAATGCTATTCAGTAAATGTGTGTAGTTTACATTATTTCTTTGCTCCATTGTATCTCCGTGGTAGTTTAAACCGGGGACGTCCGCCTCCTATTGATAACTCAAAGACACATGTAAGGCGCGTTACAAACGCACACAATAACCCGCTTGTTAAACTACTATCAAATACATAAAGAACAACCAATCTGTGTGCTCCAATACCAAGTATGAAACGTATAAAAAAAATTACGATAAGTATACAATTTTGTGTGTATATATAAATTCCTCCTGAAATGCTGAGTTGGAATAAAACACTCATTTATCGAATTATAGTGGTTAAAAAGTTGTTTTGTTTATTTGAAATAGGGAATATCATAAAGTAACGGCTCCATTATTAATTTTTATACACGTATACAGGATCAGTTTTTTCCGATGTTGAGATTTCGTAAAATGGGAAAAAAATTGCTGTTTTAATAGCTCTATTTAATTAATGTTTTGTTTGTCGGAAAAAGTGCATGGCTTCTTGATATTTTGCAAAAAAAAAAATTTTTTTGTTATTTCGTCCGATTTAGAAGAAATGTGTAAAGGAAAAAGTTGTAGAAATTATATGGTAAATAATACACTTTAACCTAATTCTTTATTCTAGCTTTATTTTTTGAGTTATGACACAAAGTTGTGTTAGATAATGCAAACCACAGTAGGCTATGACTTTATAAAAAAAAGGTGTTTTCTCAACGATTCACATGATGCGGTACTTGATATATGCAGTTATTTTGATAGATAAATAAATTATGGCCATTTTCTTATTTTAATAAATAGATTAAACTGTATTATTTACCATATAATTTCCTACAACTTTTTCCTTTACACATTTCTTCTAAATCGAACGAAATAAAAAAAAACATTTTTGCAAAATATCTAGCTAGCCATGCACTTTTTTCAAAAAACAAAACGCTAATTAAATAGAGCTATTAAACCTGAAATTCTTTTCCCATTTAATCGAATCCGTATCTGTTGTAGTTTCCGAGAATCCCATACTAAACATCGGAAAAACTCACCTGTATATATATGTATATATAATTTCTAATTAACTACAGCGGTAATTAAATTTTGCAAACAAAATATTTATTCAAAAATAATACGGTACTTAAAATAAAAAGTATGAAGACCAAATTATAAAATTATATAAAAAATGTAAGAGGCTCCAAGAAAAGGAAAATGAGTTCATGTTTAAATATATACATGCATAGATAAATAGATATCTAAATTTCTTCAACATATTTTCACACAAAGTAATAAAGATTTACAATTACAGCAAAACTTCAAGAAATCGCTGAAAATGTTTTACATGGGAACACAGATAATCTTCAGTAGTGAGTCCAAGCTCCAGCATTTTCAACGACTTCTTGAACTCTAGAGGGCATAGAGGCAATGTGTTTGCTGCAGTATTCTATAGAAATTTCGCCCCAGACAGTTTCGATCTTGTCCCATAGTTCGTCGGAAGTACGCGGAACAAATTCTTTCGACATATCTTTCTTCACGGTCCCTCAAACATTCTCAATGGGATTACAGTCGGAACTGTTTGAGGGCCATGGTAAAACTTCAAAATTTGATGTTTGAAACCACTGTTGAACTAATCCCGCTGGAACACAAAATTATTTTCATACATCACATTAACTGATGGTACCATAATATTGGACAATATGTCTCGATACTGCACACTATCTATAATCTAACATATTTTCTATTTTCCATATGGGTCCCGTTTCAAGACTCGATATCCATCCCTATACATTGAGCGCAAAGCTACCACAACGGCTTCGTTCCAGTATATTATTTAAATGATAACGAGTGTTTTGTTGTCGATACACTTTCCATTTTGCATTCGAATATGACTGGAAACTTGATTCATCAGGAAAAAACACTCTATTCCAGAAATCTATGATTTGTTGAGGTAGCTTTCTGCAAATCTGAGTCTTTCTTCTTCTTGTCTCTTATTCAGTTTCGGTTTTATAGCGGCAGTATAATTTCCAATATTTACTTCTACCAATCTGTTGGGAGCTGTGTTTACACTTCCACTAAATCCTGTTACCTGAATGGCTCTGCGACAGGTTTCAACAGAGTGGTCTACCAACCATTTGTGTCGAAGTTTATAAATACTAGTGTGGCTGAAACCTAATTCTCTAGCAACGCCTCTAATGGACCACCCATATTCCAGCATAGCTACTTTTTCAAGTGTTGTCAACATGGTGACAAAATTTTCACTGCTTGATATTCTTTTTATCCCACGTTTTATCCTCACAGTGAGAAGACATAACGTAATAAAGCGATGAATCGCTTTACAAGCACATATGTGCAGAACAATGAATTTATTGTGTTCTAAAATATTTATTGGCCACAAAGATTTATATTAATATCAACTATTCTTCACAGAATAAGCAATAAATCAAATTGCGTATAAGTATTGTGGGCTGGCATTCATAGGGCGCGGAATCGAGCGAGCCATGACTCATCGCCCACGAGCGCACTATTGAAATGTTGTATTTTTAAAGAGGTTTTAATTTTATTTATATAATTGGATAACAAGTGACTGGTGATCTATAAAATACAAAATACCTTATTATTTGTTCATTTTCTCTTCTGTAAGACTTGTTCTCTTTGAATTAAGTACATCCTTGTAGATAGAAAACGTCCTTTCTACATCGCAACTGGTTATATGTGCATACTGGATATATTCTTTTATGTCAGCGTATTTAGCATACACAATTGCCGCAATGTTATTAAATCTGAATTTCTATTAAAAATTGCGTCTAACTTTTGCCGAAGGCCACATCCGAAGTCACTTGGAATACTTAATTAAATTATTAATAGCCACATCTAATGTGGTTAATCCATTTTACTTTCTTATACGTAGTATAAGGAAGTATTGTGATGATGAAAATTTTCGACCTCGAGATTTTTGCAGATGTCCACGTTTTGAGGTCCCCTGATACCGAAAAACTGGTTTTTAAAAAATGTCTGTGTGTCTGTGTGTGTGTCTGTATGTGTGTGTGTGACCACGATAGCGGTCAAACCGCTGTAGATATCAATTTCAAATTTTGTATTTACGTGTACAATCTCCCTCTTGAGATGTGATTAGTTTTTCAATAAAATCGGTAGACCGGAAGTAGCAGTTTACTTCAGCGCAAAAATCGAATTTTGCCAATATTTCGTCAACTACTAAGTTTAAACAAATTTATAAAGAATTCATATATACTTAAAATTAAAATTGAGAATAATTTTATTTAAAAAGTTTTTCAAAATTCCTACCGGAAGTAGGTCTTTTACTCTTATCGAAAATCAGTTTTTTGCCAATATTTTGCAAGTTATGCTTTTTAGACAAGTACGTTACGGGTATAAAGGTATTTAAAACATAATTTTCAATATCTTTTGTATAAAAAAAATTTTTGAATTCAGACCGGAAGTACCACTACTACTCTTATCGATTAGGGTTTTTTTGCAAATATGTCGTAAGTTATGCATTCTATAAATATTTATCAAGAGTACAAAAATATTTAGAACTGGATTTGCAATATTTTTTGTATATATGAAATTTCAAAATTCGGACTGGAAGTAGCACTTTTATTCTTAGCGAGTAGCACATTTTTGATAATATCTTGCAAAGTATGCATTCTATAGTGATTTATTAAGAGAATAGAAGTACTTAGAATAGGATTTTGAATAATTTTTGTATAAAAAATTCTTAAAATTCTATAATTTGAAACGCTCATACGTATAAGAAAGTCGTGTGGTGGCCACACCTCATTTTTTACTTTCTTATACGTAGTATAAGGAAGTATTGTGATGATGAAAATTTTCGACCTCGAGATTTTTGCAGATGGCCACGTTTTGAAGTCCCCTGATACCGAAAAAGTGGTTTTTAAAAAATGTCTGTGTGTGTCTGTGTGTGACCACGATAGCGGTCAAACCACTGTAGATATCAATTCCAAATTTTCTATTTACGTGTACAATCTCCCTCTTGAGATCTGATTAGTTTTTCAGTAAAATCGGTAGACCGACTTCAGTGATAAATTCGAATTTTGCCAATATTTCGTCAATTACTAAGTTTAAACAAATTTATAAAGAATTGAAATGTACTCAAAATTAAATTTGAGACAAATTATCTTAAAAATGTTTTTCGAAATTCCAACCGGAAGTAGGTCTTTTACTCTTATCGAAAATCAGTTTTTTGCGAATATCTCGCAAGTCATGCTTTCTAGGCAGGTACATTACGAGTATAAAAGTATTTAAATTATAATTTTAAATATCTTTTGTATAAAAAAAATTTCAATATTCGGACCGGAAGTACCACTTTTACTCTTACCGAATAGCGATTTTTTGCAAATATGTCGTAAATTATGCATTCTATATATAATTATTAAGAGTACAAAAGTATTTAGAGTTGGATTTGCAATATTTTTTGTATACATGAAATTTCAAAATTCGAACCGGAAGTAGCACTTTTACTCTTAGCGAGTAGCACTTTTTTTCGAATATCTTGCAAAGTATGCATTCTATAGCGATTTATTAAGAGAATGAAAGTACTTCGAATAGGATTTTGAATAAGTTTTGTATAATTGTATAGTTTGAAACGCTCATACGTATAAGAAAGTCGTATGGTGGCCACACCTCATTTTTTAAATTTGAGATGTGTGTTAGTTCCTTGTACTCAGAAATACTTCGAGAGTCGTCATTTAAACATGTAACGAAATTTTGTAAACTATCGAAGTTCTCTGCATAAAAACTATTTATGTGTATGTTTTAGCAAAGCTAAGTGACGAACGTGCGATATTTTGGTATTCTGTAACGATATTTTACAGACTTTGTAATAAATTTCGGAATCACTGACAATTCATTTTCATATTAGAAAAAGGAACATAAACAACGTTCTAGATCTAAATAAATGATAACTAAAAATGTACGCGTATGTTATTGAAACTAAATAACAATATATATTACATATTTACATTATTTCTCTTGTGAAATATAAGGTAAATATAATAAATTTTAAAAACCCCTCAGGCTATATCTACGTCGATGTAGAATGAATTTTACTCATAAATTCCTTATTTTATGCCAGTTTTTTTGCTCTAATTCTCGGGCACTTCTCGGGCACTTCTCGGGCGTAAACAGATGTTACAGTTCGCCCTATGAATTAGTGCTATTCACATATAATGTAAACAACACACAGTTGTTTACATTATTTCTTTGCTCGGTTGTAGCTCCGTGGTAGTTTAGCTCGCTCGATTCGGTGCCCTAGCTGGCATAGTAACTCGTCGGACTGTCTGTGTCCTCATATGCCGAGAATGCTTAAATATATGTTTGAACGATCTCGCACATTGGAGAATTATTCTCCTGTTTACTATTTCTATTAATTTCCAGAGGTTCCTAGAAGTATGACTCACACCGGTGGCCGCGCACTCATTTTTTAAATTCCAGGTGGAAAAAAAACACAAAATTTATGATGAAAATAATATTTGGAACGACTTTTTTTTGTCAGAATTGTTATCCTTATAGCCCGTGGCTATGACTATAAACAAAAAAATATTACATATTTAATTTGAGCGATTTATAAATTTGGTGCCATCTCATCAATAGTGCATTTGTATGCTTTATTGTGGTGGTTCTATAATGATTAGGGCGCGGACATAACCGAGTTAAACTACGACGGACTTACAATAGAGCAAAGAAATAATGTAAACAACACACGCTTACTGAATAGCACTAATTCATATAACGAACTGCAACATCTGTTTACGTCCGAGAAGTGCCCGAGAATTAGAGCAAAAATGGCCACAAAATAAGGAATTTATGAGTAAAATTCTTTCTACATCGGCGTAGATAGCCTGAAGGGTTTTTAAAATATATTATATTTACTTTATATTTCCCAAGAGAAATAATGTAAATATGTATATACTTACTGTTATTTAGTTTCAATAATAGACGCGTACATTTTTAGTTATCATTTATTTAGATCTAGAACGTTGTTTAGGTTACTTTTTCTAATATGAAAATGAATTATCAGTGATTCCGAAATTTATTACAAAGTCTATAAAATATCGTTACAGAATGCCAAAATATCGCACTTTCGTCACTTACCTTTGCTAAAACATACACATAAATAGTTTTTATGCAGAGAATTTCGATAGTTTACAAAATTTCGTTACATGTTTAAATGACGATGCTCGAAGTATTTCTGAGTACAAGGAACTAACACAAATCCCAAATTAAAAAAATCAGTTGTTATTCCTACGGGAACACTTTGGAAATTTGCTTAAAATAATCACAATGATTTTCCAAACAGCGAATGTGCAGCAAGAAGGCATAAGTATACATGGGCGAGATAGGTTTACGGTTCAGTTTCAGTAAGACTAGACAAGACTCGTGTTTTGTCGGCTCTCGGGCACCGTATACCCTACCAGTTTTACCGAGAGCCGACAAAACGCGAGTCGGTCTAGTCTGAGTGAAACTAAACCGTATTCCCGTATCTCGCCCATGTATAGGCACAAGGTAAGCACTGACCATATACAAAATATTATTTTAAAATTTTCTACATACTAAAAATATAATAAATCACAACTGCTCTCAATTTTTTTTCGGAATATCGAATTTAAAGAGTACATATGCGGAGTGCAGTGTTTACGCATATTTGTTTGAATAATATGTTTTGTATTAAGTGTAATATTTGTTGATTCATGGCAAGAAGTGCCAAGAAGTGAAAAAGCATTTATATCTAGGACTGTCCTAAAACGGCTTTACGTAACAATAATGTGCTCTAGGTATGAAGTGCTGCAGAGGCATACGCAGTATACATGGGCGAGATTAGGGGGGAAGTGTTTTGTCGGCTCTCGGGTACCGTATTACCCACCGGTTTCCCCGCGAGTCGACAAAACACGAGTCGGTCTAGTCTGAGTGAAATCGGATCCACTTCCCCTAACTCGCCCATGTATAATACGCAGTATTGTAGAAGAACAGCGAAAATGTTTGTGGAGTTTTATCCATGGAATGATTTCAGAGGAGGCTCTTGAATCCCGTAACGAAGATTTCAAAAAATATAGGGAATTTCATGCTAGAAATTGTTCAAAGAGCCTCAGTGATGAAGAAGAAAAACATGAAGAACAGATAGACAATGATAGTGACTAATACCGTTGATTGAAGGAATATACCGTAGTCGACATATTTTAATTTCTGATACGAAAGTAGCAAGAGGAAAAGAGCGCAAAGAAATAAACTAAAGATAAACATAACCGAAGCTGCCAAGATTCGACAAACGTTTCGTATGAAATGTAAGGCGTGAGCCCCCCCCCCCCACTGCGTTGCTCTCCCACCACTGTTAGCAAGCAGGCATCGCTGCATATTATAAGG
The DNA here is from genome assembly GCA_963170755.1 of Amphimallon solstitiale. Taxonomy (NCBI): domain Eukaryota; kingdom Metazoa; phylum Arthropoda; class Insecta; order Coleoptera; family Scarabaeidae; genus Amphimallon; species Amphimallon solstitiale. Next base: position 37,150,665 of record OY720681.1, on the reverse strand, counting down.
TCATCTGCATGGGATAGAAGTGTAAACCGAAATTAAAATTTGACGACTATGGTATAAAGATGCGCCACTACATAGCACTGAGCGTAACCAAACCTGGATGCGAGATCTATAGCGACTGCATCAGTCGTTTGGATCCGAGATTCGAAACAGCCCGAGACAGCGATGATGTTTCTCGGCAAGGGGTTTGCGAGACGACTTAACGGAAAGACACGCTATTTTACTATAGCGTTGCGCATCTTTATATATTCCTTCAATCAACGCTAATACGGTTTTCGTTCGGTTGGAATAATATTTCCTTTTTCATTACAATATGATAACAAATAAGTATTCTCTTTCTGTTAAAAATATTAATAAAAATGAGTTAAATTAAACCTCATGTGTTTTGAATAAATCTCTTGAATATAATGAAACTCAGATATGGGTAACTTTGCTAATATTGCAGATATAGGATCTGTTAAATTGATTATTTTTTTCTGATTTCACAGATATAAGGTTTGGTAGGATAATCTTTTTCAAAAATTTATTGTTATATCTGTAGTGCCATTTTTAGTTTTGTTCTATTTCTAACGGTTTTTCATTTTTTAAAATATCTGTAAAAGTTATATCTGAATTTGAAAATACTGTAACGAAACCAGCAGACATTCGAAATGAGGCGCGATAAAAACGAAATTGTCACACGCACAAAAAGAGACCATAAATCATCTCGGCCCGACGTATAAAAACGCTCTTATTTACACACCACCACGCTGTACGGCATAGTCCAGCGGAGACAGAATGTCTAGGAATATTCTACAGACATTCGAGAGGGAGATGGAGTGTACGAGAATGCTTCAAGATGTTTTCACATACGTACATAAGGCGGCATGATTCATTACGGGATTCATTGCGGGGTTCAGTCTCGAGTGAGATGTTAAATAAATAGTGGTAGCCAAAGAAATAAATATAGTAGTGCCGTGTGATATAAATAGAAGGGTTAAATAAATACGGACATATTAGTAGTAGTAAATAAATACAAGTGTTAATTTTAATTTATTAATAGTAGTTTAAGTGTGATACGTTAGTTTTATATTTTATATTGTTATATAATTTTAAGTATATAAATATACAGACTGTTTTAAATAAATAATTGCACGAGTTGTTTATTGGAACCCGAAAACGTTACAATTGGTGTCAGTAGTGGGATAAACATAAGTGCAAATAAATAAATAAATAAATAAATAAATGGCTACTAAACGTTTGGAAGAATTAAAGGTCTCCGAGTTAAGGGCAGAATTGGAAGAAAGGGACGCAGATGCGTCTGGAAAAAAAACAATTCTCCAGGACCGGCTTCGTGACCTTTTAATAAATGAAGGTAAGGATCCCGAAAAATATTTGTTTCAAATACAGGCTGATCCAAGCTTAATAATCTTAAAAGATGAGATATTAACTGAAATGGCAAAACAATTTGAGACTCTAAAAGATGCAGTTGCAAAACATTTCGAGAGTAATATGAAGACTCTAGAAGAAATTTGAAATAATTTAAAAGCTTTAAATAATAAAATTGCAAATAATTCAGAAGCTTTGAAAGATGAAATTGCAAATAATTCAAAAGCCTTAAGAAAGGAAATTGCAAGTAATTCAAAACAACTCGAGACTACTTTTAAGGAAGACATTCAAGAGAATTCATCGAATGGGAGGCAGGAATTTTCTGAGGCCATCGAAGCCATGGAACAGAAAGTTGAGGAGCGCGTGTTCGGAATGGGGGACGAGTTTGGGGTTCAGCTTCAGTTGCCAGCGATGAACGACTGCGGTCCCCATGACATCTCAAGCGGAAGCTTGGAGATTTCCCGAACAGCAAATGCAATGGTAAAACCTCCCACCTTCGATGGAAAGACGTCATGGATGACGTACCGGAAACAATTCGAAGCCGCTACAGGAGCACATGGGTGGACGTCCCCGAAGAAAGCTACTGCCCTGATTGTGTCATTAAGAGGACAGGCCAGTGATGTTCTGCAGACCTTACTTCCAGAAGAGTGTCAAGACTATCCTCAACTAATCAAGCGTCTTGAGATGAAGTATGGGCATGCACATCTGGAACAGGTAGTCGGACGACTGGTGAATCAGGTGCAACCTAAGAGAAGAACGCTCCGATGCTGGAATTGGAAATGGAAATGGAAATGGAAATGGAGATGGAAATGGGCCATGCGCATAGTAAATGCGCGAAGAAGTCCAAGAAAACCATAGCGGAGCAGCGAAAAATGAAACGGGTCGATGAGAAGAGGCAATCGTCGACTCAGTATCGTAGAGCCTCAAAATAAATAGCGCGAAGTGCATCTGTGCAACACCAAAACGCTGATGCTGTTGCAAGAAGACCACGTCCAGGAGACTGCAGGCATAGCAACCGCCTAGAAGAAAGATCGGCCAGCACATTCGGAACAATCGTGGTTGACGATCCGTGGCATCCTGACAATTTGCGGATTGGTCAAGAAGCTGATGAAGACCTTGGTTCATTGATGGTTTCGAAGGGAACTGGTCGCGGACCGGCTTGTCAAGAAGTGGCTCCTCGCTCACAGGGACTGGAATCCTACTGGGCTCAATGGAACTCTCTGAAGGTAGAGGATGATCTACTCAAGTGTGTTGTGGAGAACCCAAATGGAGAAGACTGCGTCAGTGGATCCTGGCGAAGGTTGAAGGATGTCCACGAGCGAGTACGCCATCACACTCAGGATGTCAGCGACAGGACGAAGAATCGTTACCACGTGCAAGCCGAGAGAGGTGGTTACGGAGAAGGAGACCTTGTTTGGTTGTATGATGATAGATGACGTCGTTTATCGCATGAGACTAACACCTCATAGTGAGCCAGGGATGGTGTGTTTCAACCAATTGCCCCATACCATGGACGTGACAGCGGTGAAGTGGCGGATGTGCGACAAATTACCGGAAAACCTAGAGAGCCAATTTATGGGAAATGTAAGGAGCCAATTTATGGGAAATGTAAGGAGGCTGGCAATTCCGAAACTGGTCTGCGGGTTAGACCGTTTGGAATGGAGAACAGTAAGAAACATGCTGGAGGCAGTGTTTCGATATACTGGTATGGAAATGGTCGTGTGCGGCTGTCGGCCCAATCAGCCCGTTGTGCAGCCTGGGGCGGTGGATTGCCATTTCCACAAGACGGCTGGGTGCACCCGTGGGTCCCGGTGTGGATTTCGTCATCCGCCAGCGAGAAGAACATGGAATAGTGTGTTTCGGGACGAAACGCAGTTTTTAAGAAGGGGGCAATGTAACGAAACCAGCAGACATTCGAAATGAGTTTACATTAAATAAAAGAAGCAGACCTCTCGGCGCGATAAAAACGAAATTGTTACACGCACAAAAAGAGACCATAAATCATCTCGGCCCGACGTATAAAAACGCTCTTATTTACACACCACCACGCTGTACGGCATAGTCCAGCGGAGACAGAATGTCTAGGAATATTCTACAGACATTCGAGAGGGAGATGGAGTGTACGAGAATGCTTCGAGATATTTTCACATACGTATATAAGGCGGCATGATTCATTGCGGGGTTCAGTCTCGAGTGAGATGTTAAATAAATAGTGGTAGCCAAAGAAATAAATATAGTAGTGCCGTGTCATATAAATAGAAGGGTTAAATAAATACGGACATATTACTAGTAGTAAATAAATACAAGTGTGAATTTTAATTTATTAATAGTAGTTTAAGTGTGATACGTTAGTTTTATATTTTATATTGTTATATAATTTTAAGTATATAAATATACAGACTGTTTTAAATAAATAATTGCACGAGTTGTTTATTGGAACCCGAAAACGTTACAATACTATCAAATAGGTACTCCTCAAATTTCTTAACAACCCCACCAATTTAACTGATCCCATAGGCGTAACTAGACCTCAACCATGAGGGGGTCACGTCAAAGATATGACATAATCGTCCATTTTTCGAACCCGTTTTTCTTTTGCATTTGTCAGTGCTGGTAGTGTTTCTATTTCTTTTCATCTGAGTGTGTTGAAACAATACATTTGTCAAGACTTTTAAAATTAACAAGGTGACCCAATTTTTCTTTTCTTTTTTTTACGATGGGGGGGGGGTTCTAACCTCCATAACCTCCCCCCCCCCTTGGTTATGCTACTGACTGATCCTGTATCTTCAATATTAAAAAGGTTTAAGTATATGGGGGAGGTTGAAAATGAGCATACTGTATATTAAATACAATTTTACACATATAACTTAAAAAATTACCTCTGTCCGCCGGGTTCTCGTAAAGCAAATAAGATTTGCTATACATAAGGGAAAAAAATTATCTTATTTATATTAATACATTATGCTTTAGAGTGTATATATGTATGAAGAATATTAAATATATTTTGGTTTATGAGAAAATAATTCATTATTAGTGTATCCATATTAGTGTCTTGATCATAAAAGAAAGCAAACTCTAAAATCATCAGAGTATTTCACATATACTCCAATTCGAGTCAAAAGCCCACATAAAATCACTAACATCCTAAATAAAATCCCGGTGATTTATTATGTTTACATTAAGTGTAATTTCACGAATGTATATAACCTATTCATCCTTATATGTATTTTACGTCGAAACTCTGTCCCTGGAAAGATTGACTATTTGATGTTTTGCGTCCATTTTCGTCTCGTCGAATTTGATTGATAAACAACCAGCAAATACACTGAGAAAACGTATTTATATTTATACTGAAAGAACCGCCGCATAGTGGGACAAAACCACGAAAATCGAAAGTTATCATTCCAGGTTGTGCATATGAAACCCTGGTATACAGGGCACTATTGTATAAGAAATAATTTAAGACTATGAAATGACCGACATCTAGAAAGAATGCTCGTCTCTCCACGACAAAGTCGCTATTTATTGCCTGAGCGATCACAGGACAAGAGTATTCCTGTTGTTTTACGAATAGCGCGGAAAAGTCGTGTAACCTCGTGTAACCAAGTGATTTTCAGAAATGGAAAATGTCCCTCCAGGCACATATAAAATATCTTTTTGTTTTATTCTAAATGTCTTAATATGAATTGTTATTGACTGACATTTTCAAATTCTTTTTTACTAAACATAAATTTAATATACAAAATAGTTCTGGGAGATCCCACGATGCGATACTGTAAAGTGTTTTAAGTGTAAAAAATTAGGAAACGTGGGAATCTGAAAGCAAATCTTTTTTTACTAATATGGAATGAATAATATTTGTACATAATACTGTCCAGTATTCATTTAGCTTGCTTTGCTTTGAGTTTAAGAAATTATCAGGAGACACTAACTCTCTGTAATACCTATACCTATGTATTCTTTCATTATCTTTTCCCAAAACGTTAGGTGCACGAATACTGCCGTACAAAGTAGATATAAACAAGAATGATTTTACTTGTTTGATTATAAAAATAATCTAGGATCCTGGTATTCTGGGGAATACAGATTTTTTACAGATATAATTTATCTTTAATCTTTTACACATTTGCATTAAGAAATAAATCAGAGATACAGTAAAAGTAAACAGACCCCATATGAGCACTTTAAGACGAACAAAAAGCTGCACATTCTTTTTTGCTAGGTTTTATGTCTCGCAATCCCCTACCACCAATATTTGATGCCAATGAGAATCAGTACATCCCTTCCGCAAATTTTGATTTCCAGAATTTTAGTCCTTTTTCTACAGAAGTGAAGAAGGATTTCTGAGATGAGTATTATATTGTTTGTTGTTTATCGTAATAACTTTATTTCAAGTGTAGTAACCGTTAATAATAAATAAATACGAAGTTTAAAATTTAAATTAATGTTAAAAATCAACGGCATTAAGTGAATATATTAACAGACAATTAGAAAGATGCCCGCTTTACAACAGGTAAGTGTGCAAAGTTTATTGAATTTATTTTTTATACTGTTAGTTGGAATTTATTCGGTTCAAACGGCAAATGTATACCTATTGGTGCAGTTGTTATTTTTTTGTGTGTGTTTGCTTCCTCAATAACCTCTGCAATTTATATTAAGTAATAATAGAAATTCAACGCATTTTATGTTCAGTCTTATTAGTATCGCTACAGTTAATTATGAAATTGTATACGAAGTGGTTTCAAAAATAATATTATGTAAACTTCTCATTTCTTCTTTTAATTAATGTCAGACTGATGCTTCTTTCCTAATAGGTAAACCACATAAAATGTAATTTAACGTAATGGTTCATGAGTTTTGTTATACGAATATGTATATAACACACATGATCTTTCAATTTCCAGATACCTACATATATTTAACGGCATTTTTACATTACTTTATAGATAATTTTGTTCAATAATTTTATTTTAAAGTATAGGTAGATCATATTACTTACGAATAGGTACGTACATACATTCCAGACACGGGCGAAGCTGCCCTCAAAGTACAAATTATTTTCGGTAGTATATATATAAAAAAATGCCTAGAAATATGTCTTTATTTGGTATAACTGACTAGAATAATTCTTGTAGAATGATGAATCACCAATTTCAAGAAACTAATTGTTGTTGCATTTGTAGTCAACATGCCTAAATAAACTGAATTGGGTACCTAGGACATTCAATTCAATTGTTACAATACTTAGATTGCTTTACATCCATCAGTTTTAAGTTCAATTTTTAGAACTATTGGTTCTAAAAATTGAACTTGAATTGTCCATTTCTAGTTCAGAGTTTGTATAATTGACGCGTATAAAACGCTATAGATACATACCGATTTAACATAATTTTGGTGACCTTCAATTTTAAGTTCAATAAATTGGCAGATACAAAACAAGCTCTAGAGGAAAATAATGAAAACATAATATTTTCATGAATATACCTATTCAAATTTATAGTTCACGGGGAAACAAGGTACCTATCTACTTCATATTTTTCAAGTTAATACATATTATATGCTACAGCAATTCTTGTCCTTTATTATATATAAATGGAAATATTTCGGACATCCATAATTAACACTCATTGTGTAAAAGATCATACTTTTATTGTTTCTTCAAAACAGTGTTATTTCCGCCAATATGGTTCGAACGCTTTATTTTTTTTACTTTCACAAATACTCCACTGAATGGAAATCTAGCAGTTATGAAACAGTATCTAAGAACCTAGGTATCTTCTTGTCAGATTTGTAGCTTAAGTGGTGCCATATGTAGAGTAGTGTAGAGTTAGCGTAAGATGTTCGGTTTAAGCAGCTGATTGCTCAAACTACATTTAGCAAACTATAAATTACATAATTATACAAGTGTGCCGTCGAGTTGTTCTCAAATGCGACTTACAAAAACAAAGCTAGCAAAATGCGTACAGATATAATGCGAGTATTTAATTGAATTACTTGTGGTTACATGTACACCTGGAAGCCCGAATTTTAAAATTTTAATCCAGATTTTTTTAATTTAATTTTGTGTATTATTTTGGGTAGTCCGAGAACATACATATATGTAATAATAAACATGTCAAGGGCAACGTCGTATGAGTAGTGCTAGTCACAGGTCACTTTAGGTGCTAGTTCAATATAATTGTCCAATTTGCCATTTTTCTCCTGTAAGCCTACTTTACATTTTTTTTTTGGATTGATTCTTAGCATAGTATGATTTTAAAATTACAAATTATTAATGGTAGGTACCTATTTCATTATATTGGGATTGTTATAGTTACATGCAAGCGTGATCCTATCATCATTATATTATCATTTATAAGGCCATTCCATATTGTCAATTTAATAACATTAAAATTTCTAAATCTCATTACGTAGGTAAATCAATTAAATATGTCCGTTATACTATAAAAGACTCAAAAACATTGTCTATCGAAAAAATGACAAATTTTAGCCAATAATAACGGGTGTTCAGAAAAATTCGAAGTCAAAGTAATCTTTGAAAATTTTAAGTCATGTCTGAGATAGAGTAAGATTCTGACAATTATTGACAGACAACAATTGATATAGTCGGGTCGTTTTCGCAACCGACACAGCAAAAATACAAACTAAGACTCTGATTCAAACCACTACAAATTCCAATCAACCGGAACAATTTCAGAACAATAAAATTCAACTAACTAATTAATTACATGAAAGTCAGTTAGAAATTAAATATTATAGATAAAATTATTAAATATTATTTTTCTATATCTATATTTTATTTAATACATACTATTCTGTTAGCATTGTTGTCAGATTTTTATTTTCACGGAGCGGATGACACTTGATATGATAAGCGTAGCGTATGACAAGCAGGGGACTAGTATTTAGTATAGCGTTTTGAGAACAATAATTACACATGAAACTTGAGCTACCATCACTCATATTGAACAAGAAATAAAGACGTGGTGGGAGAGGCAAATAGGAATTGATAAAACAGATATTAATACAGTAATATTTTGTATTGATGATAGCGGTAGTAGCAATTGTGAAAATTATTATTAATGTTAATGAATGTGTGGTCATCTTTACTATCATAGTTTTAAGTCTCCCCTGATGACAGCGCGGAAGAACTATAGTCCGTCTCAACTCTATTATGCAGTACAGGTTTAATAGGGATATTGCATCTCTTATTATCTTTAGTAGTCTCTTAATAACGACATCTTTATATCCGGTTGCCTTGTTGCAAGTTCTATTATGCAAAGTATATGATGGGTATATGAGTAATCGTTGCTGTCAATTGTCAGTTTTTGCCGTAATGTGTAAACTTTTATATTGTCTTTAATTTATCTATATATAATTTCTGTTATAGCAAGCATATTATCTTTTTCAAGCATTTAAAAGTAAGTATGCATACCTAGATCTATAATTCTGATTAACGTGATAACCTATATACATATACATATACTTTTTACAGATTGCTACATGATATGAGTTTTGAATTTTAAAAAGTGGGACGAAAGAGTATTCTTATTGAAAGAGATGACATCATTAGGTGGAGACATCAGAAAATTCAGAGACGAAGGTATAGTTTATCATTTAATTTGTTATATTTTTATGTTCATTACGCAATTTATTATTTGCTTGTTTGATTGTGATTGTTTTATTTTTAGGTAGAACTATAATATATACTGATGAATCATGAGTGAATGCAGGACACTCGGTAAATAAAAAGTGGACTGACGTTACTGTTCAAAGCAGTCGACAAGCTTTTACGTAAGGACTCAGCACTGGTTTAAAATCACCAAGTGGTCTTGGGCCTCGATTTCCATTAATTCATGCTGGAGGCGAGCAAGGTTTTGTTATTGGTGCTGAATGTACATTTCTTTGTAAGTGTTCATAGCGAAATGGATGCAGATACATATGTAGATTGGTTCAAGAATAAATTGCTTCCAAATATACTAGAGAACTCGGTTGTTGGTCTCGACAATGCCTCATATCACTAGAGAAAATTAGAAAAGTTTCCAGCAGTAGCACGGAGAAGACCAAATTATTGAATGGCTCACTTAGACGAATATTCCACTTGATAATGACATGTTAAAAAGAGATTTACTGGCTTGTGTGTCAGAGGTTAGGTCTCAGTATGAGAGAAACAAAATTGATGAATTTGCAAAGAATAAAGGGCATTATGTTCTTCGGCTTTCACCTTATCATTGTGAATTAAATCCAATTGAAATGGTGTGGGCACAAGTTAAGCACTACGTTGAAATGCACAATACGACATTCAAACAAAGAGATATTGAACAATTAATTGTGAAGGGTTATCAGAATGTAACAGTGAACAACTGGCGGAATTACATTGGCCACCTTGCCAACTTGCAAGACAATGTTGAAGAGTTTATAATTAACGTCATACATTCATCATCAGATCAAGATTCTTTAAGGGATGAAGAAAAATAAAACAATATGTGTACCTACTCCTTTGTATGGTCATGGTTAGTTTTTTCATAAATGTTATCATGTATTATTAACTTGTTCTTATAAATGGGAAAATATGTTTTTGCAAAATGAATTTGTGAGGAATTTGTGTCTTTAAATGTGTATAACGCAATGTAGGTTAACATATTAATATTCAATAAGACTATATAAGTCATGTAACATATTAAAAAATAAAAGTACATGTTGTGTGTGGTTATTGTTATTCTTTTCATAAATATGTATTATTTAAGTTGTTTTTATAAATAGAAAAGTTTTTTATGAAAAATAAACTTGTGATTAACGTTGTCTTGGTCTGAATTTATAGTGGATAGTTGATTAAGATGTCAATATTCAGTAACGAAGAAAATTGTATACCTTAAGTGTTTCTTTGAAATATTCATTTACTCTGGCTTACTATATTCAGTTAGATTTTAAATAATTTTTTACAGAACAATCCCAAAGGATTATATTATTACAAATATTTTAACTAATCCATCTTCCCATATATTCTCCCCTTTTAGTGTTTCAAATTACTATTAATTTTTTGTATGCAGTATGCATCAATTGAATGACAAACAGTCGTATAGGTTATGTTTTGATTACAAAAAATGTCAGATATTCAACCGGAACTGTAACGACATTATACAATGAGACGATTTGGCAACCATGAAATCAATTCCCATAAGACCTGTACTGCATAATAAGGTTGAGACGGACTATAGTAATTTGTGATGGTAACCAGATAGCGATGCGAGTTTGTGGTTAAGTTGAACGTGAACTGATTGCAAGATTAGTTGCAAATGATTTGCAAAGAGTAAGATTATGTATAAGAACAATTACACATGAAACTTGAGCTATATACCATCACTCATATTGAACAAGAAATAAAGACGTGGTGGGAGAGGGAAATAGGAATTGATAAAACAGAATCCAGTAATATTTTGTATTGATGATAGCGGTAGTAGCAATTGTGAAAGTTATTATTAATGTTAATGAATGTGTGGTCATCTTTACTATCATAGTTTTAAGTCTCCCCTGATGACAGCGCGGAAGAACTAGTAATTTGTGATGGTAACCAGATACCGATGCGAGTTTGTGGTTAAGTTGAACGTGAACTGATTGCAAGATTAGTTGCAAATGATTTACAAAGAGTAAAATTATGCATAAGAAACTGAGCGAAGAACTTTTATTTCACATAATTAAATGAAATGATTAATAGTGTTTGAAATTTTACTGGCACATAAATATTTTGCAGTTTGGATTTTATAACCTACGATTATCTGACATAAAAGAATACAAGCTAAATATTGTCAGAACGTGTTTTCCAATTTACTTATAAGAGACATTAGAAACGCTGACTATTATTATTCTGAAGGAAATCTTTTCTTAAATAACCTCATTAAAAACTAATCAGCACACTTTCATGTTCAGAAATAAGTCAAATAGGTATATTGATCTAAACCAAATTACTTATATAAGACAAGGTAAGTTTTATTCAACTGAAATGTTTGGCATTACATACATGTAATTGCTTGATATTTAGCATAATCACGTAACTGATAAAACGAATGTAGCTTATAAAGGATTGGAGACTGATTAAATTCAGTATCTATATCAAAAGTCAAAGACAGATTTTGGAACCTGTTAACATATTTGTTCATAATGCTTCGGCAGAAGATATAACGATAGTTAAAATAATTTGTACTTACATTGATCAGTTGAAGAAAGAACTCTGTCTAATCGAAGAAGTAGGTGACTCTAACTAAACTAACAATTGTTTGAAGATCACATATGTAATACTGTTTAGAAAATTTTCAAAATTAAGAAGGTATAATCCTGTCGACTGTAATAGAGGAATGGTGATTGATTGATTTCAGCACCTGTCTTTCAAACATAAATGGAAAGCATAGAGAAACACTAGTAAAAGATAGGCTTGACAAATTGTATGAAACATAATGTTCCTCTTAGGAACTATAACTTGTTAGAAAATTAACTGTTGTGGAATAAAGTGTGCCGATTCTAAAATTAAACAACTGAATTTAGTGTTTCTCAAAAAAATTGATCCAGAATAAAATAATGATCGAGTTTATTAATGTGACAACAAGGTAACCATTTGCATAGGGGAATGCAGTTAAAACATATTTCTGTTATACTTATTATTTTTATAGTTTTTCTAAAATAAACTTTATATACCTATTTTCTGTAGGATTTTAATTTTGTTTTTATTTATTGTTATTAATGAAATTAATATTATATAATTTCAAAAATATGTGATAGTATTGTAATAATAATAATAATAATAATAATATTTATTGATTCAGAAAAACAGGGAACTACATATGCATCAACACATGTACGTATACATGTGTTGATGAAATCTCGTCAAACATAGCTACACTAAATCAAAAAAAAAACAAAAAATATATACGACAATCATTTTATAGACATTTCTTAATTTCTTGTAGGCACTCATCCGTACTGTAGTAGCACTTTTCCAATAAAATCCTTTTAACCTGAAGCCAAACTTTTGAAAATTTGTTTCTTCCTTGAGGCACTCTAGCAGTTTGTTGTAAAATCTGCAGCCATTATAATAGATCCCCTTTTGATATAACGTTGTGCTATGTGGTATTGGCATAATTAATGTTTTATTTCTGGTATCATGACCATGGTCAAATAATTTGCTGCTGAAAAATTTTTCTATTTTTATGGACAAAACAAAACAGCTCGTATATATAAATGCATGGCAGGGGCAAAATACCCAGTTCTTTAAAGGTTGGTACACATGAATCCATTCTCCTAAGATTTGCGACAATGCGCACAACTTTTCGCAGACATAAGCGACGTGTTTTTGCCATTGTAAGCTGCTATCAACGATTAGTCCTAATATTTTTGTTGTGTCGTTATACTCTATACAGCTACCGTTATTTATGTGTAGTTGATCATGAGACGTTACTTTGGATCTAGATGTTTTGAAAAGAACGCAAATAGTTTTGTCGTTATTAAGACACAGTTTATTAACTTTTGACCACACACATGTCTTCTTGTACAAGCTCCGAGCATGTTGTTCCGCGTCTGTTAAACTTTTACTTGTTATTAAAATATTAGTATCGTTTGCATATGATACAACCACTGATTGCCCATTTTCATCCTGAAGATGGAGAAGTGGGTCATTTATGTAAATAAGAAAAGCAATCGGTCCCAAAATTGACCACTATGGTACACCGGTATTAATACTTCTGGGCTCAGAAACACAATCCCCAATCTTCACCTGCTGGCTACGATTTGTTAGATATGAAGTAAACCAATTTAACGGTGTTCCTCTTATACCATACCTATCCAGCTTATGCAGTAGTATCCCATGATTAACACGGTCAAAAGCTTTAGAGAAGTCAATAAAAAAGACCCAGAGCCACATGAGATTTATCCAAAGCAGTTGTTATTTTATTTATGAATTCACCCAATGCAGTATCCAAACTTCTTCCCTTGGTAAAACCGTGTTGTGACGCTGACAAGAAGTTATATACATATTTATTTAAATATTCAATTAATTGATTGTTAACCTTCGATATACTATAACCCTGTCTCAGAATAAGAAGGAGTGATTCAAATACCCCGCCAAAACATGGAACACATAGCTTAAAATTTAGTAGACAATTTGATATGACATCATGACAATTGAGGTTAGAAGAACTGTATTAATTCTAACTAAGGATTTAGCTGTTTTGTGTTTCATTTATTACTTTCGTTAAAATAGATGGATGTGCCGCTTTTCATTCTACCAGTCGAAGCAGCAATACGAGTGCACGGCAATTGGAAACAGGAGAGTAAAGTTATAAACACAAGTAGGTGCATACATCTATAATTTGATGAATACAAATCTCTTAACATTCAAATCTGTTCATTCTAGTTTTACAAAAAAAATTAGAAGAATCTGTGGATAAAGATATAGGCCCAATTTACAAATGAAAGCATAGAATTTGTTCTGAGCATTTTGAGGAGGATTACCGTTATAAATATATAATTACTGCACATTTTAGTGAATGTGCGATATCAACATGAAAATTGTGTATCAAGTCTATTTATTATTACATATTTGTATCAGAGAGCAAGAATGAATCGAACCTTTTATCTTTTATCAAAATGTCTTTAAGAACTTGCAGAAAAGGTTTTGCTTATTTGTTTCTATTTTAAATATCAATAAAGAACTTATACAGATAATTCATTCGTATTACTGCTACAAACCTTGAGAAGGTAAATTCAAGCTAGTCTTGGAAATGTGAATCTTACTTATAACAATAATAAATAGAAAAATTTACATCGGCTGAAGTTGTTTGCACGCACTGTAAAGATAATTACATATACTACACATTACTAATTAAATTATTATTCCGTATTAAAATTTATTTATTATGAAAATGTATAAAGTATAACAAATATTTATTTCTACTATATATTGGAAATTAACAATAATTTAGTTCACATCATGTTAAAAAGATTAAAAATTTACATGGTCGGCACAATTTCCAAATACTTATTGTAACATTTGTAATTGCTTCTGTCAAAAGTTCTCATATAAGTGATATTCTGAAAGGGGATTTCTTTTGAAGCAACTTCATCTTATGTATCAATTCAGATCCTATATGAAGTATTCTTAATTACCTATCTTTATCGGTATGGCGATTTAATCCTACAGGTTTTCAACAAAGCTTGTCGTGCACTCATTATACTTGTGGCAATCCAAACTTTTTCCTATATCCTCCACCAGATATTTTCACCTTTTTCTATTAGTACAGGTTTCTTTACGTTTGACATATCTGAAATGTAACATGTATATGAACATGTAGTAATATAATTAGTATTTAATTAACACTTACTTGTAATTAATGAGTCAATTCAGAATATGTGTGAGTTGTCCAGTTCATTTATGGTATGAACTCATCTATAGTTATTTTTGCAATGATGTTAATTGTTGAATGTATGATTTTTGCACTGACGTATAGTATATTTGACAGATTCATCAAATTCAAAGTTTCAAATGCATGATCATGATCACTTATTCCTTAGGTCTTAAGCCGTCTGATCAACGTATGTTCATGTTGTACATAAAAGTACGGATTTTATTTAATAACACAATAAAGTATAATAAACCAAAGTAAAAATGTAAGAGACTAGGTTATGGCTTGGCTATAAACATAAAATGACGTTTTGTCAAACTTATTTTCCCATGTTAAACTTGCCTACGCAAGAACCAATGAAATGCTTTAAAAATATACGCCATTTTGACGCGATATTTGAATCACTCCTTCTTATTCTGAGACAAGGTAAGTAAGTACAAAGACTTATGGATCTGTAATTCGTAATCATGTTGCTGTCGCCCTTTTTATGTAGTGGAATTACATTAATGGTTTTCAATTTAATCGGAAAAATACCTTGTGATATTGATAGAGTAATTATACCGGGTGTCCACACTTAAGTGCGCACTATTGATAACTCTGTTATCTTTGGAGGTGCAGAATCGGTCAAATGGGCAAAGTAGTACCATTTTTTATGGCGGTTGCAATTGTGAAAATAGAAAAACAATTGAACGTCGGGTTCTCTAGATATTCGACCAAACAATTTTTTTTTAAATGGAACACCCTGTATATTTTTTGGCGATTGGAAAGAGAATCGCAAACTGAACAAAAGAGTCTTAGTACACTAGTATAAAAAAATGTCAAATAAAGTAGTTACTGAGAAATCTGTATCTTTGCTTTGTTTGCATGAAATCGATATATCTACGGACAATTAAACATTCATTAAAGCCTTTAATTTAATAAACAAATAAAAATAAATACAAAAATAGTAAAGAAAATTATTCAAATTAAATGTTCAAAGACATCTCCTTCCATTTCAATACATTTTCTCAATCTTGTGTGAACATTACGAGTAGCTCCTAAAATGGTCCTACCATCGATGGCGTTAATGATGTTGGAAATTCTTTCCTGAAGCTCATCCACTATTGCATATCTATGTTTGTACACTTGATTTTTTACTGCTCCCCACAAGAAAAAATCTAATGGCGTCATGTCAGGCGAACGTGCGGGCCACTGAATAGGACCATTTGTGCCAATCCATCTATTGCCAAATAATCTTTCTAATAACTCCCTTGTCTCGCGGTGATTATGGGCAGGCGCTCCATCTTGTTGAAAGTAAATAATCTGTCTGTCTACCAAATTTAATTCATCCAGAAAATTTTCTAAAATTTCTGTCAATAATGCCACATATCTTTCTCCTGTTAAAGAACCCCGATAGAAAAATGGCCCAACAATTCGGGATCCGATTATACCACACCAAACATTTAAACTGAATCGGTGTTGTGGATTACAAGGATAAACAACAAATGGGTTTTCACGACTCCAGTAATGATTATTTCTTTTATTGATCATCCCGCGATTAGAAAAGTTGGATTCATCACTCCATAAAATGTGTCTGAAGAAATTGTGATTTTCTTCAAAAGCATTGATAAACCATTGAGCAAAAGTTAATCGTCTTTGATAGTCACCCAAAAGTAGAGTTTGAACAGGCTGATATTTAAAGGGAACATATTTATTTTTTTTCAAAATTTTATGGATTGTACTACGAGAAACACCTGATTCTCTGGACAAATCCCTTACAGAATTATTTGGATGTACCTGAAAATATGCCAATACATTTATTTCTGTCTCTTGTGATAATATAAAATCATTTTTGATCCTCTTCTTTATAAAAACTGTTTCGTTGCTTCTTAATCTTCGATAAAGTTTTAAAAAATAGCGACGATCTGGTACATCACGATCAGGAAATTGCTGAATGTAACATTCGAGCGCTTTATCTGAATTTTTGTTAAACTTCAAGTACAACTCCAACATATTACACTTTTCCAAATGAGTAAATGCCATTGTTACGGTTGAAAAAATTGTAAAACCAGTACTTTTTCCACACAGTAACTTTAACAACAGCAAATACAAATAATTTGACAGCTACTAGACAATGTGACGCTTTAATTTTCCATAGGTATATCGATTTCATGCAAACAAAGCAAAGATACAGATTTCTCAGTAACTACTTTATTTGACATTTTTTTATACTAGTGTACTAAGACTCTTTTGTTCAGTTTGCGATTCTCTTTCCAATCGCCAAAAAATATACAGTGTTCCATTTAAAAAAAATTTGTTTGGTCGAATATCTAGAGAACCCGACGTTCAATTGTTTTTCTATTTTCACAATTGTAACCGCCATAAAAAATGGTACTACTTTGCCCATTTGACCGATTCTGCACCTCCAAAGATAACAGAGTTATCAATAGTGCGCACTTAAGTGTGGACACCCGGTATATATATAACTCAGTGGATTCCCAATCAAGGATGAAATTCTTTTTAATAATGTATTAGAGATACCATCACTACCCGAAGAAGATGAGTTTTTTAATTTACTAATTGTATGTACCACATCATCACCCGACACAGGTTGCACAAAAAATGATTTCGCTGGTCCTCCCAAATAGCTATCCAGAACGTCCGTATCCACATCAGCGGGATGGTGCTCTGCAAGTTTGTGGGCTGCTGTCGTAAAGAAAATATTAAATCTATTGGCACATTCCAAACCCCCCCCCCCCCCCCCCAAAAAACTACCATCCTCTCTAATCGTAATATCTGAAGCTCTATATTCCTTTCTATTTATCGAATTATTTATAATTTGCCACATAGCTTTAGATTTGTTAGCAGATTTTTCAATGTAGGAATCGTTTGCGATCCTTCTAGAATCCTGCAGTATCTTTTGGTATTCCCTATTTGCGCATGTAAACATTTCCTTAAACTCGGGATATTTCCTATACAAGTCTCCATACAGAGAAACCTTAGCTTTAGCTTCATAAAGTTCGTGCGTACCAATATACCCCAAGTGCGCACACGACCGTCGCTTAATTTTTTTAACAGGAAAGCATATATTAAAATAATATTCAATACTAGACCTGAACAAATTAAAAGACATATCACAATCATTGCAATTAAATACATCGTACCAAAGCTCGTTACCAAGATAAAAACAAAAATTGTTTATGTTGTTCTCACTGAAAATAGACCCATAAATAAAAGTTGGTTCATTACTAATATTAGTTTCTATCTCAATTAACTGACCAAAGTGGTCCGATAAATTAGTTCTTACAACACTTGTAGTAGACTGGGGGTCAACAAAGTTAACGATTATATTATCAATACACCTACCACTCATGGAAGTTACACGCGTAGGCTCGTTAAGAGTTGTGAACAGATTAAAGCAGTTCAGGGTGTCTCTAAGTCTACACATAGCAGGAGAACAGTGATTAAAATCCAAATTAAAATCACCTCCAATAATAACCCTTCTCGACACCGACTGTATGCCACATAACACGTCACTAAAAGTCTCCAAAAATTCATCGAAAAGGCCGCTATTACTCGAAATCCAAACGCCGCGCCGGTACAATTTAGTTCTTGCCAAGAAAAATGTCGAAGTATGGTTTAACTGCGAAGAAAAACCGTTATAAAAAAGTACTCTTCAAGGGCTTTCCGAATCAGCCATAAAATATATATTGTTCCCTTTAAAAAAAACATAGGTTTGATACGCCACTGGAATACGGCACGGCACTGATGACCAAAAATATTTTAGGAAAATTGCGATTGTAATTATGGACAATTTTTCTCTTACGACTTTTTCGATATATTGTATGATAGAGCAGCTACGGTCTGAGGCATCTTAGGTGCTACATCCTGTATACGTCCATTGTGACAAATATTTTTTTATTATATTGTGCAATGTTTACTATATTTTTTTTGATATTCCTAGAGACATTGTGATTAGTTTCGGCATACAAATATTTATTCGTATACCAGGAAGTATTTGCCTTTGAATTAGAAAAATTACAAAGAAACGAAAGAGACATCCATTGAAAGTGCTTTTAAAAATATTCTGTATCTATTAACTGCTCTGTAAGTTAATTTTATGTTCATGGTGTTGATTGATTTTGTAATTTATAGCTGTCATTGTTATATGTATAGATTTTATATGTGAGTACCCTCATGTATACTTTTGAATTATATATACATATATTTATTAATTCTTAGACGACTTATTATAGTTGTTTGTTGTACATATTCACAAGATGTTCAGTCACTCTTTTTTCTCAAACACTAGGTGGACTAATACTTTCCGCACTAAGTGTATGTGTATATTTATAAGAAAACGCAAAAATAAGTCACAACACTACATTGCTGTTAATAGTCGTAGTTTCAAAATTTATTTGCACCACTTATTGTACATATTTGGAATATGGACATATACAAATGTGTATATTTGGCATCATTACAAATATTGAATCAGTCTGCTCATCTATTTACTGCGACATATAATCATTCTGGACTAGGGCAATTGTATTATAAATTTCAAAGGATGTTAATTCAGAGAGATTTATTTTCGCCATGTTTGAAATTTAGTGGAACAGGATTGTAAAGAATAATTCGTAAGTGGTTATTTAGAATTGTTGTCCAATATTAAATATTTCTGCAAAATAATTATGTATACAATTTTGAATAGACTAAGCTCTAAATGTTCTAGTCTTATATTTTTTGTATCACTCCATACAACTGTACGAAAACAAATATTGTCCACAGTAATAAAATAGAGTAAATTTCGAATATAAAGAATCATGCCTCATGACATGACTATGTAGATCCAATCGATATAGTGTCCGATTTTTTTCCGGAAATATTTAAAATATTTCAGAGGTTTGCTTCTATTTTATAGCTGGTTATTATAGTGCGAATCAGTAAACTACTTAGAGTAGTACAGTTTTCAATCGCATAAGTGTTAAACAACATAGTATCGTATAATTAAGAATGATTAGGTATATTATATATGAGAATTGTAGATAGAATGAGAGCAAAGACCATATAAATTAAACTGAACATTTATTTATGTTTTAAAAAAAATACACCTAGGCAAATTATCCATTGATAATAATGGAAATTTATTTCACAGACGTGTATACAAAGAATAAACATTGGTGAAGACGTTAAAATTAAATTATTAACTATATATGTATATGTATACGCCATATATGTACATACATACATACATTACATGTTCAGGTAATCTCCACATGAGTAGCAGTTTATTGTCAATAATAATTCCTTAACATTGTGTTTGAACTTTTTTAAACATCCATGTTTTATCTTAGATGGACGTTTATCATATAATTTGCATCCCGTGTAAAGCCAATTTCTTTGAAAAATGTTGTTCTTTTCTGAAATGGCAATAAGTAAATATTTTGTCGTCGTGTACTAAATTTTTAAATGGTAAACAAATAATCAGACAAAAAGTTAAATTGGAAATAAATTACATTTTTAGTGTTTGTGAGAAAAATTGTAAAACAAATTTTATGTACCCCCTTTATGGGGCTGTATCTTAACAAGGGATGCTCCAATGAAGTTTTTTTCATATGAAAGACCCTATCTCTTTTTCGCTAAGGAATCACCCCCTGAAATGTTTTACACTTATTTTGTTACACCCTGTATAAGTGTGTTACTTCAATCCAAATTTCAAGAATTTTTTTATACAAATATTATTCAGTCCTACATCTATTCTCTTAATAAATCTCTATAGACTGCATTACTCTGCATGATATACGAAAAAAAGTGCTACTCGCTAAGAGTAAAAGTGTTACTTCCGGTCCGAATTTTGAAATTTCATTTATACAAAAATGATTCCAAATCCAGCTAAATACTTTTGTATTCTTGATAAATATATATATAGAATGCATAATTTACGACATAGGTACATATTTGCAAAAAATCGCTATTCGATAAGAGTAAAAGTGTTATTTCCGTTCCGAATTTTAAATTTTTTTAATGCAGAAGGTATTGAAAATTAAGTTCTTAATACTTTTGTACTCGTAATGTACCTGTTTAGAAAGCATGACTTGCGAGATATTTGCCGAAAACTGATTTTCGATAAGATTAAAAGACCTACTTCCGGTAGAAATTTCGAAAAACTTTTTCAATAAAATTCTACTCAAATTTAATTTTGATTAAATCTGAATTCTTTATAAATTTGTTTGAACTTAGTAGTTGAAGAAATATTGGCAAAATCGATTTTTTCACTGACGTAAACTACTACTTCCAGTATACCGATTTTGCTGAAAATCTAATCAGATCTCAAGAGGGAGATTATACTCGCAAATACAAAGTTTGGAATTGAAAGCTATGGCGCTATCGTTGTCACATACAGAGACATTTTTTAAGAACCACTTTTTTGGTATCAGGGGCTTCGAAACGTGAACATCTGCAAACATCTCGAGGTCGAAAATTTCATGATCAGAATACTTCCTTATACTACGTATAAGAAAGTAAAAGGTTGGAATTCTTTCTTTCTAACAGCTCTATTTTTGCAAGACTCTTGCAACTTCAGATTATTTATGCACCTTACAGCCTTTTTGCTTCAAGAAACCCTATCAGCATCTCTACAATGGATGGCTTCGATGAAGTTCTATTAAGAAAAAAAAACATAATAAACAAAAGCCACATTTGGCTCGAGTAAAATTCTTCCTAAACATGAGTTGTAGACATCACACTTTCTTATGAGTGTGGTCTGAATTGTTTATAGAAAAGTATCTTAGTAAATCTGTGATGAATGCAAAAGTGAGTTATTTGCAAGGAACTGGTTTCCGACAATTGTAAATTTTGAAATTTTTTTTCACAAATTTATTCAAAATCCAGCTTTAAAGCTAATAACTGCTATTGGATACTAGTAAAAGTGTTACTTGCGGTTCGGATTTTAATTTTTTTTATTCAAACAGTTTCAAGTGTATCTGTAAATACATTTCTACTGTAAATCTATATAGAATGTATGATTTAAGAGGTTTTCAATGCGTGGCTTAAAGGTTATTCGTTAAAGAATTATTACAAAATATAAGCACGAATGTAGCATTAAAGATTAAAGTGTTGAATGTTGATACATGAATTTATGTACAAGGTAGGCGCCATAAATTCTCGGCCTGATATACAAAAAAGAAACTTGGAACAAATAAGAATTTTTATTTTAATGTATGTAATCTCCTCTAACTTCTATACATTTATTACAACGATTAATTAATAATTCGATACCCTTGTAAAAATAATCTGAAGTTTTTCCGTCAAAATGTTCTATAACAGCTGCTTGCAACTCACTGTCGATGGGAGCATTGCTGTGCAATAATCGCACACCTTTTGTCAATTTTTCACGACGTTTTGCACGAATACTGTCCCTTAATTTATGCAATAAAGACGCATCAAATGTGCCGTTCACACTTGCATTGCGCTCGTTAAAGTGAATTAGCAAAATGCCTTCACAATCCCGGAATATTGTGGCCATCACCTTTTTCGTTGATTGAACGACTTTCGCCTTTCTGGGACGAGGTTCATCAGGTCGCCGCCAGTCCATGGACTCCCTTTTCGATAGAGGATCGTAAAACAGAACCATTGTTTCACCCCCTGTGACAATGGACTCCAAAATCGGTTTTGGGTCGTCTCCACACATTTTTAAAAACGACTGCGCACATTCGACTCGACGTTCATGTTGGAGAGCAGAAAAAAGTCGCGGTGCCAATCTAGCACTAATTTTATTCATACCCAAATGGCCATGGAGAATTTGGCGAACACTTGTTTCGGAAATGTTTGTTATCACTGCTAATTCCTTCACTATCAAACGGCGATCTTCTAGCACTAAATTTTCAATAATTGAAATTTGTTGAGGCGTTATCACTTCAATTGGTCGACCCGACCGATCAGCATCTTCGAGGGATTCTTGTCCCAAACGGAAACATTTTGCCCACTTTTTTACAGTTGAGTACGAAGGATTTGAATCACCGTAAACGCCGTCTAAACGTTGTTTAATGTGATAAGGTGTATGCCCTTCTTTTGTTAAAAATTTAGTGACCACGCGGTACTCAATTTCCGTTACTACAGATATTTTCGTGCGCTAGTCACGTTGGTTGTCTGGTTACTAAAAACTACTAAGCTTCGAACCGTCATATTTATAGTGTATGACGAGACGGAGTTTGAACCTGTATAAGCCTGTCAGGCCGAGAATTTATGACGCCTACCTCGTACATATTATTATGTATTCAATGCCAATGGTAAAAGAATAATTAAATCTACTTAGTGTACCTCTCAGTTCACAGATATAAGTTAATAAGTTATTCTTTTAGGATTAATTACTGTTTCTACTTATTCAAATTATTGTTTTTATTATGTGTCCTGTGTATTTTTAATTTAATAAATCGCGAACAAGAGTTGTTACTTTTTTAAGTACATAGTCTAATATTATTGTCGGAAAATAGAAAAGTTTAAATCTTTACACGAATATTAATTAAAATTTCTGTTACAGCCTTTTGCATCAAATTCAGTAGATTGTGTAAATCCGTTGAGTACAATTGGAGACATCCTACAAAAGCATTCTATTAATTCCTTAATGCAGCAAGATGTTTTTAATAAGTGCTCGATTGACGGCGAAAGGGGTATGTAAGATAATGTCTAAATACAACTCTAAAATATACTTGTTTAAAACACTTTAATAAATTTAGCTTATCTTTTATTCAGTGTAATGTTAGTGGACAGCTGTCAAAGCAAAAACTTGATAAAAACAAGTATGCTTTTTCTGACGTTTTTACTAAAACAATTTGATAGCAGGCGTTGAACGTCTACACAGTTTTCGTGCTTCAAATAAAAGAGAAGCTCAATCGACGTGACTGAGTAGCTGTGACTTAAGATTATATTTTAAAATATAACTTTTGATTTTAAAATAGTTTTATTTTTTATACCTAAAGTGTAATCGATAACTTTGTTTTATTAATGGCTGGCGAAACCATGTCTATTTCAGATCTTTTGGGTTTGAATTCTCCGCGTGGTTTGCTGGGTAATTCGTTTGGAAACTCTACGAGTGGACTTTGTTCACCGCCTGTGCCTTCATCTACAAATTTGCAGGTAATGTAATTATTCAGCTTTTCATTGTTAGCCTAGCAAGCAAAATTATATGCATGTCTCTAATTTATGACACATTTGTAAAATATTTAAAGCTAAACAATATCACACAGCCATCTTCATTACATACATATACCTACCTACTATTTAAAATTAGAATTTATTAACCAAATTTTAATTATAGAAGAAAATAGCATTTTAGATTTTTATTAAATAATTCTGTGTATCTCACATACAATACTACATAATTTATGAAATTACCTCACATAATTACTGTTTTTTTCACTTTCGTTTTCAGAGAAACTTATCGTTGTCTTCAAATTCGTCAGTATCATCGCAAAATTATTTTCCTAACTGTACGCGTCGGAGCACATCATTAAGGTATGCGAAAAAACCTAATTGTTTTATTTGTGGTAATTCAAATTTTAATTTAGCGATAGTATTGGTAGTTCAAGTTCCGCTGTGCTGGATTCTTCCTTAATCGGTAATGTCAATACGTCCAGGTCAAATTCTCCGGCCGATTCTGACAACAGCGCCGTCTCAAGTCCTGATGGTAGCCTTACCGAAATTTTGGTGAGATTATAAATTACATTTAAATATTAGTTACACTCTAAAGACACGTATTTAAGATTGGTTTCAACCAGCTAGTAATCATTTTCGAAGTTTTGCTTTTATGATTCATGTATACCGTTTTTTTTTGTAATGAATTGAACCAGCAAAATTGTAATGTAATTAATACCACTCATTATTCTTTCCATAATAATTAGTGAAGCACACGAGTTCTCTGTTAAGCAGATTTTGAGGTTAATTTTTGAACATATTGGTATAGAAATGTTTTTTCTAGTTTTTAAATGTCATTTATTCTAAAACCTCTTTTTCGTTGTTACAATTTATAGTAAATCAACTACCTCGAAAAGTTTTATATGTACACTGATAGGTATTCCGTTGAAAATTTATTGTAATTTCAATTTCCCTTAATGCATCAGTAGATGACGTAAACATTGAAAACATGTCGTACATATTTAAACTGATTATTATTTGAGAAAAAGTCCACTGACAAAACTACAAATTTCCCAAGGTTTTGCTTGAGAACATTTTTAAAATTATATCGTTGTAGTTTCAGAGAAATAAGAAATAAAATTAATATAACTCCAGAATAACGCAAATAGTGTTTCACATTCAAACTTGTAACCACAAATATGCTACAAATGTGAGTGAGTATATAAGTATTTCTTATAACTAAGAGGTGTCTTCATACACCTGGAAGTAAAGGAAACAATTCAGTAAATATAGAGCTGAATGCTCACCAATTATGCAAAAGTTTGACAATTTGTTCGTAGGTATAAAACTCATACCTATTGAGATATTATGTTATCTCTGAAATGGAATTATACATTTATATAATTGGTGGGACATATATTTAATAATTAAAACATCACCAAAGAAGTGTTTAAAATATTTGTCAAGTATTTGTTTGAAACAGAAATTGTTTAGTATAATTGAGTGAATATGTAAATGAAAAAAACTGTAAATATTCAAAATATATTGACGATCAATCATTGTCAGTCTGCTTTACTTATAAATCTTCAAATTATTGAGATTGCAAGTACATACTATTATCAGTAATTTATTATAATACATAGGTCTCTTATAATAATTCCGTTGTATACTATCTACTCGTAATTTCACACTGTAACCTGATATTCCCAAGTTGATTCTTATAATACAGATGAGTTCAGTTCATCATCAGTTTATTGTACGGAAATGATCCCTGTGTTTGAAGCTCTATGATGTATGTCATTTACTTAACCACATTTTGTATTACCGTAGATAGTAGGTAAGCCAAAATGAAAAATTGAAATAGATTTACAAAGTTCTTCTCTTTGATACTTTGTACTGGAACTAGTGGCGTTAGTACTTTCTGTATTTACTTTGTACCTGCTATAAAAAAAATTAAGTGAACCATCCAATTTAGTGCAGATAGAGAGAATTATGGAGGTACGTAATTGCAAAAAAGAAAATGTGTATATTATTTCAAAACGCGCAAACAACAATGATGAATAAGTACAGTGTTAACATTTTCTGAAACTTTTCAATTAATTTTCGACAAACTGTTATGTTTCTTTTTTTTCTATTCTCTGAATGCCTAGAGATTATATTTGTATGGAAATGTTCCCTGTTTTTGAAGCTCTATGATGTATGTCATTTACTTAACCGCATTTTATATTACCGTAGATAGTAGGTACAAAACACGCACTTTTTTTTTGTACTTTTCTGAGAAAGGACGGATAAAAACTGTATATATAGATGATTCGGTTGGCAGCTCTGCCGTGCCAATGTTCGAAATAACTAAAATAATATTGCTTCCTTATATTCAACCCACCTAAATTCATTGATCATTTGGATCTATTCTTGTAAATCAAATTTAGTTAAATTGTTTTTGAAACATGGATTTTGCAACTTTCACAATTTGTCTAGGTCTTCTTTTCTGACAATGTAGTATTGTACCAGCAAAATACAAATATATAAGAATTATTCTAATGTACATGGTTTCCTTGGCATATCGTAGTGAAAATTTACTGCAACTGCCTGACATACATATGAAGTTGTACACCATAGAGCATATCGCTAGGCAAAGATTAAAGGCTTTATTGAATAAAATCTCAAAAACTTAATTTTTCTCAAGTAATACTAGACTATAATGAAGATTTGAAAATTGTTAGTGTTTCTATTAATAAAAAGAATTTAACAATTTCTTGATGCAAAGTAATTATAATACATATACCGGTTGTGTCAAATAGCATTAGCCATAGAAATTCAATGTATAAGTATATACGTCCCCGGCATTGGGACGGCAGTCGGTACCCGGGTTGGCTACATATATATACGTATACATCGTACATACGTATGCATGAGAGACCCCTATGGCTAATGCTATTTGACACAACCGGTATGTTCCACTTTCTCTAATCCACTTACATGTCAAATTAAAAAAAAATCGTAAAGAAAAATAGTGAATATTTTTTCTTTTTGTAGTTGAAGTACGGTTTTTACAACTTTTCACAATACGATTTAACATAATGCTTACAGTACTTGTACTGCTACAGATATTAAATGAAACTAACATATAACTGAATTGTAAAGAGGTAATCTACTATGAAAGTAATTAAATTCAAATTTAAATGTTTGAAATGGCGCTTTTCTGCTGACGTCACTTGAGGCAGTCACATCGTACACGCACAAGAAGAACTAATTTACGATTTTTTACCACGTGGTACACGCGTAACCATTTTTGACTAGCATACCTTCTATAATTCTACCATGACTTCAACCATCGTCTCGAAGGCGGAAGAGGTATTGTTCCTGTGTTTCGAGTTCCTGGTGCGTTTTCATGTAATAGCGCGCCCGTATACAGCACGTGTCAATTTTCATTAGCCATAGGCGATTAATTCATGCAATACGTGACAACATGGCACCCCACCTTTCCTCTTCAATGCGAGCGCGACCGATACAAGCTCAAGTTAGCAGTAGCTGTTGGACTATTGACTAGGGTGTTTGTACTGCGCTCAGAAATAATATTACGCATTGCAAGGATTTTTCTTTTTCATTTCAGTAAATGCAGAGAATTATTAAGCTGCGTTCACGCTGCATATCACAAACAAAAGCGTAATTCTAATAAAATTAAAAATAAAGTAAATAAAAAAGGATTCTGAAAATAATAATAAACTACTAGATCGCGGCGGCCATTTGATGATGACGGCTTTTATTGCAGACTAGATCGCAACGTGTTCGCAGCGAAACATTTAATGTAGAAGTGGGAAGATCGGAGAAAGTCGTTGTGATGTCGATTGTTGTCGGGATTGGTGACGGATAGTAGGGGTGACACACGTTGCCACATATTATTTGTATACGTATAAATCGCATGTAAACATTGAATCCATATACCTAATGAAAATTGACACATACGGTATATCATAGTATACGTGGTTATATATACGTGTGTAAAATAACGAAATGATAATTAAAAATATTCTTTGATCATAATTCATCAAGTAGTTAGCTAGATAATGTTAAGTATTACCGACAGTAGATATACATTGTTTAATTTTTCTAGCAATTTGCAAATTGTTGATAGGTATTTAAAGTGAAGCTAATCGAAAAAATCATTTAAGCTTTTACATTTTGTGCATAAAGCATTGCTAAAATAAATCTAGTCAAAATTATTTATAACAAGGATTAATATAATTTCAAATAAACAAGGGAAAATTTACAAATTATAATAACTCATGAACAAGGTATTCAAGAGGCTAATTCTAGAACAAAGACCTCGTAGAGGTTTGATAAATATTTATTTATGTTATTATTTAAGTGTTGAAGGATTTATTAAAAATAATTCATTTGTAAAAACAGTTTTACGCATTTGTATATTCTTTAATGTTTCTGTACAAAACTCGTCAAACTAATTTTTTTTTATTTTATACTTCACTCTTCACTATTATATCATACGAGAGAAACATCAATCAATAATACCGTACATCACATGCAAATTTCACTGAGAATTGAAACAAAATCCTCTAAAAGGAGAATAGTGTAGATCAAATGATTCTTTTAAAAAAAGGTTGTAAGAAAAGCAAAGGTGAAACAAAACGTATCAAGTAGACGCGTTGTATACAGTTGTCCAGCTGTATTTCGTTGATTCCCTGGATACAGGAATGCAAAAAAGACATTTGAAATAGAACCACTTATATTTGATTTGAATCTAAAAAATTCTCTCAACTCCATGTAAAACATAAAAAAAATAATTGGAAATCTATCCAGTTTTAAAACAATTGTTATTATTTGCACAGAATTCGTTGACGTTAAATGAAGCTTTGGCAAGGAATTGCTTGAATAACCCTGAGTTTCGTGGAGACTTGGACTTGACTAATCTGCAAAATCTACAGGCTATTCATGCTTTCAAGTATCTCCAGCAGCCACCAGCCTTACTTAATTCTTTATTAAATCCCGCCTGTTCACACAATGCTTCTCAGGTAAATCACATGAATTGCACATAATGCTTAATTAAAAATATATTTTCTTAGATACTTGATAGATGGAACGGAAACACGACTCTAGGATTAGTAACTCTTGCCGGACAAGTTCAAGAAAATTTACATTTAGATAGAGCTGCTCGGTTTCATAGATCAGCTGCTTCGGTTTATGATGCTACATGTACCTGGAGCGGTATCTTACCGCCTCGTACCTCAAAACCAGTCGGCTATTCCAGCAAAGTGTTCTTAGGTGGAGTTCCTTGGGACATATCTGAACAGTTATTAATTCAAACCTTTAAGCAGTTTGGACCCATACGGGTTGAATGGCCCGGAAAAGATAAACAGGCTTCACAACCAAAAGGATATGTTTACATCATTTTTGAATCAGAAAAAAACGTTAAGGCACTATTACAAGCTTGTTCTAACGATTATGCCAATAGTAGTAATTGGTATTACAAAATTTCATCTAAAAGATTGAAGGCTAAAGAGGTTTGTTCTCGCTTAATTTACATTATTGTCAATTGTAAAATACTTTAACCCTTTAACTAAGTAAGTAATCTACATAACATACACCAAAAGTTTGAAGTCATGTCCCATATAAGAATTAGGAGGGGTTTAATACAAACATTTATTTATTATATAATCATAGAGCATTCGAAAAAACTAGTAAGGGGAATATCGCCCACCACCGATATACGTGACATATTTGTGTTGTTCCCCTAACATATATGTAAGTGATGAGATACATTAATTACAAATTTGACGTTATTAAGCACGTTTGGATGTTGGGAGTAGTTGTAAATGTTCCATTTGCTTTATAACGGTATATGATGAAGAATAAAATCGGTTTAGCAAATGACGTGCTCTAATAAATAAACATTGCGTCATATTAGATGTGTTGCATTTCGCTATCAAGTAGTATAACCCGCAAACGCTATTACAGAACTATCATTATAATAATATTCATACACCTTTTGACATTGTCATAATTACTTTTTGATTTGTCAATAACGCTTACTTACTAAACGGAATAGCCAAGTATTTCATAAGATAGAGGTATAGAAAAGTAATATTTAAGAACTCTACTTATGATATTCATTTTGTAAATTGTAGCAGTACTATCATAATTGAAGTTATGTAGGTACATATCCTTAAATATTAATTAGTTCCTATTTCTTTGTTCCGAAATTGTTCTGGTCCGTGCCAGTTGCTAAAACTATTCTACTATAATAGATTTTTGTTTCTAAATCCCTGTTAACTCCTATATGGATGGGGCGTGACTTCGTGCGTTTGATATATGTATACTGGTTATGTCAAATATCATTAAACATAGGAATCAACGTTTACGTATGTATGTACGGTGTATATACGTCGCCGGCATTGGAACGGACAGTAGATATTGAGTTGGCCATATACATACATATGTATACGTTGATTTCCTATGCCTAATGATATTTGACATAACCGGTATACCACTGACATAATAATACTAATGGACGGAGCTTTGCGCTTTAAATAAAGACGAAGTTGTGACAACATTAGAGAGAGAGAGAGAGAGAGAGAGAGAGTTTATTAATTTTTTCAGAAAATCTCTGACGTTTGACTTTAATCACGTGATCATACATTAAATTTAAAAAAAAATTGTTAGAACCATAGCTGCTTTATATCTTTATAATATCCTTAAAGAATTAATTATAAATAATTAATAATAAAATATTTAATACTACAGACGAAACCGTATATAACAACATTGAAGGACGCTATATTCGATAGTCGTAATAAGCAATATACATTTATATGTTTATTTTAATAAACATTTAATTTATATATGTAGATACACATTATGTGTATCGACTGGTTTGCAAATTAAATCACAAAAATCAAATAAAAAAAAAATATAATGAACAAATCTTATAGACTACACTTATTTTTTGGTCTGTTTCTTTTTTAACTGAATCTCAAGCATATTTTGCATTTTACGTTATTGCTATTAACGCTGTAGCAACTCTACAAATATTTGTAGAGTTTAATTCTGATAATAAAAAATTCTTGATTAATATTGGAATTAAACTCTTCGTTAAAAGCAACAACATGTTAATAGTCTCTGATAGTGATGTTGGTTGGAACTGTTCTTCTTGGTCTTCTTTCCTTTGTCAGTGTTGCAATTATTGCTTTTGACTTTCGCTAAAATCTCTTCTTCAGCAACATACACACGGCAACATTGTCATCAATTCCGATAAACTCCTCTATTTCAATACTTGATTTTGTAGCTAACTGAGCTAGAGGTATGTTGTCATCTTCATCTGTTGGAGTTTGTATCATTCTAGCAAGAGGCATTCGTTGTTCTCGTCTGGTGATGTGAGAAATCTTTGAAATTAGCATGGCGAAAGCAGTTGACTCTAGTGGTTTATTTGACCTTTTCCCAAGCTTCTGATATCATTAGAATTGCCTCCAGAACGCTAAGATTTTTTGTGTTTTCGCCGTTTTCAATATTTTGAAGCATTTGCAGTGTTTGGTGTTTTCTGTATTGTGTTTTTAGAGCTGAAAGCAATGCGGTTTCTCAGCTATACCGATCACTAAAAGTTTTTCTTTACGTGATCCAGTCAATCATGTTTGCAGTAACCAACACTGTAATTCTTGTTGTAGATATTTTCCCACCCCTGCATTCCTCACCTTTGAATTTAAGTGTTGTGTGAAAGAGTCCTGTTTCATCCGCATTAAATTTTTCTTCTGGCTTATAGCCTTCGCATAGTGCGGGCCACGTATGAGATAGCCACTCTTCCAGTACATCTTTAGGAACGCCAGCAGCCTTGCCACAAACTTTTCCAGCCACAGTGTTATAACGAGCACGGAAAAGTTGAAATTATCTTTCCCCATACGACAAACGAAATCATTGGTTTTTTGCTGAAGGATCGGACTATTTATTGGTACTTCGATAGCTCATCCCCATTTAGCTCACCATTTTCTAATCGCTATATGATGCGAGATTTTTCTTCAATATTAAATACTTTTCTCTTTTTTTGCGACATGATGTAAAAAAGCGCGATCCATATCAAATCACAACGATATAACCTCCCAACTGTCGCTCGCTGTGCGTACTAAAGCAAGCGTAAAATGTTCTAGGTGAAAAGGCCATATATGGAAATGGCATGAAGCGCGGACGGAGTGGGAAAGTATGACGGTTGGTCGTTATAGCCGATGCTTTATCCGATGTTGTTATAAGCCATAGCTTACATAGGTATAGTTTATTTCAAATTATAAGAATATAACTTTGAACGGCTCTAGTGCTTATATTGCACCACCTGCGGCAATAACTACCTGGCCGCTCAATACGATTATCTTTTACGCAACCAAACTTCTGAGGTCCGTAATGACAGAAGTTAAGTAAATTGTAATTACTGCATTTTAGATGAAATAAGTGATTATATTTATTAAAGAAAATTTAAGTAAATATAGTTAGGAGAGTTGGTATATATCACATCTAATATTGAGTCTATTTATCATTTATTAAAAATGATTAATATTTTGAGGATCATTATACAAAAAACCATTTAATAGAGGTGGCGAAGACAAAATAATATTTAAAGGATTATTATGTGGATAACAGAGCCAAAGAAGCAGGACATACAATTTTGATTTACCACCATACCATTGCATTTTCAATCCCATTGAATTGATATGGGCGCAACTGAAAAATACCATAAGACGAACAAATCAAACACCGAAATTTAGTGAAAGCAGTGTAACACACATAAAAAAAGGCTGTTAATCACGCAATAGCAAAAGAGGACGAATATTTGCGCATGTACAAAATAGTAGCACCTTCGATTATAAATTTGCAATACAATTCAGACACAGACACCGATTTGCAAGATGACTCAATCACAGAAGATGATTTATGAAATGCGGTGACACATAAAAATTTTATTGTGTATTACAAACTAATTACCTTTATATATCTATATGTATCCACTACACATGTTGCCACACGATTTGTAATTTTTTCTTTGTGTATAAACCCAATGTATAGATATTTTTAGACCAGGTATAATAATTATCGTGACAGAAGGTGGTGCAATAAAAGCATTAGAGCCGTTCAAAGTTATATTCTTATAATTTGAAATAAACTTTACTTATATATGTATTCGGCCGGGACGTTGCCACTTAGTTATTACCGATGTCTTTATATCGTGTTGCGACTTTATATATGTAAATACATTGATCATAAACTTACATAACAATAATAAAGTGATCCAAACATAAACAACTTTGGGGTACTTGTGGGATAAAAAATCTGTCCCTGTTAATATAACGTTTATCCATTTCTTCCTGAAGTATGGATCTTTGGGAAATCTATAAAAGAAGAGTATAATTTTATATATATAGTATGTCCACGGATCGAGTTCCAAAGAGGAAAAACTTTTTTATTTTGCATTTTACAAGAAAAATGTATTCTTGATAAAAGTTTTTGCATGTCTCGAAACGGCCAAGTCAGTTTTAACCTTTTCAAAATTTCTTTTAGTTTAAGATAAAAATCGAAAAATTGGTCGTTTTATTTGAAAATTTTTTCATAAACTCAAAAACAAAAATGATATAACTAATAACTATTTTACTCAATCCATTCGCCGCCCTTTTCAACGCACAATTCTAGCCGTCGGCGCAATTCTCTATAACTTCTTCGAATTTCTTCGAGAGTTAAAGACGTCACAGCGTCTCTAATCCTCTCCTTTAAATCTTCTACGTTCGGAGGAAGATTATTTGCATAAACTATTTGCTTCAAACGACCCCAAAGATAAAAATTAGCCATTGTTAAATCAGGGCTCCATTCGACCTATCCAATTCTGTCCAAATTGCTGATTTAACCATTCAACAACAATCCTAGCATAATGAGCCGGACAACCATCTTGTTGGAAATAACACCTTGCGAGGTAATTAATCGGTAGATCGTTCAAACGTTCATCAACAAAATTTTGCAGCATATCCAAGTACGTATGCTGATTGACAGTATTATCAAAAAAATATGGTCCAATGATACCATGGTAAGAAATTGCACACCACACATTAACTTTTGCCGAATATTGTCGATTGTGAGGCATGCGAAAATTCGGATTGTAATCGCTCCAATATCTCACATCTTGAGATGCAACAGTACCATTAGTAGAAAACGTGGCCTCATCAGAGAAAATAATATTTCGGTAAAAGTATTGATTATCCATAATTTGAGCGCCCATCCACAGACAAAAATACAAACGTTTCGCAGGATCTCAGGGTTCTAATGCATGATTAAAAATGGGCTTGTAGGGATGGAACTTCCTTTGTTTCAAAATCTTTTGAATGAGCGATTTACTAATTCCCAGATGGACTGATCTGCGCCGCAAAGAAAGTTTGGGATAGTTCCGTACTGAATCCATTACAAGAAGAGTGGCGGCGTCGTCATCATCGCGTGCTATATTTTTTTTCTTTACATCCAGTATGGAACCAGTGGATAGGAATTTTTTGACCAATGCTCGTGCACCTCTACTTGAGATGTAAATATCCGGAAACTTTTGATTAAATTCTTCGACAACTAGACGGATCGCTTTATTACCTTTGCCATAGCATTGAATTAGGTAAATTCGTTGGTCTTTTGACAACATTTTCAACTATTATGGTTGATTTTTCTAACTGACAGTTAATTAGATAATTAAATATGGATAATTACCATGACAACGCAACTTGATTTCTGGGACTTTAAAAAATTTTCAAATAAAACGACCAATTTTTCGATTTTTATCTTAAACTAAAAGAAATTTTGAAAAGGTTAAAACTGATTTGGCCGTTTCGAGACATGCAAAAACTTTTATCAAGAATACATTTTTCTTGTAAAATGCAAAATAAAAAAGTTTTTCCTCTTTGGAACTCGATCCGTGGACATACTGTATATGTAAAAACATGCTGTTACCTTTCTTATATCGGCTTCTGCAAATGCAAGCACAATTGAAAGAAACCATTTTAAAATTAGTCCAAATTTTCAACAAACTATACACGAACAAGAACTATTTGCATTTATAAAGAATAAAAATATTACAACAATTACAATTAGTCGGTCAGATGACTAAAAGCGTCCAATAAGCCTATCTCTCTTATATGTGGTCATCACTATCTCTATCTAGACTCCAACCATTAACGAAGTATTATAAAATTTATGGTATACATACACCAAGAAGAACACGCATGTATTGTATACTCGTACAATTTTGCGCCGCAGTCAGGGTGCTAAAAATAATTTTCAAGTTCATTTATTAGAAATCTTTGAATTAATAAGTAATATCAGTTTTGTAATTCCAGGTACAAGTTATACCATGGATTTTAAACGATTCCAATTATACGAAGTCCACGTCTCAGAAATTGGATCCAAGCAAAACAGTATTTGTAGGTGCTCTTCACGGTATGCTAAATGCAGAAGGTCTGGCGAAGATTATGAATGATTTATTTGACGGTGTTGTATATGCAGGTATGTATTTGGTAAACATTGTGTCATAAAAATATTTAATTTGTTAATTTAAGGTATTGATACTGACAAATACAAATACCCCATTGGATCTGGACGAGTTACATTTAATAACCCAAGATCATATATGAAGGCTGTTGCAGCTGCATTCATAGAAATTAAAACGGCTAAATTTATTAAAAAGGTTAGTAAACTTTTCTCTTAAATCTTTTCTTGCATCTTATTTAATATTTTAATACATTACGAGCGGATTAATTGATACTGACTAATTTCAAGAATGAATTTCAAAGTTTTACCACACTAGCATAGTGGTACAGTGATGCTATTCATGCAAGTGAAGTCCTTTATATAAAATAACTTTGCCCACATATATCTAGTGTCAATGTACCAAATTAAAAATGTTTTCATATTACTATCATATATTATACAATTTATATATCTTCTTAGAAATAACAATAACTCTTCTAATAAATTTCAACATTTTATTTTCTAATCAATAATTTGAAGAATTTACTATAACTACTTACTTTTCAGGTTCAGGTGGACCCTTACCTTGAAGATTCCTTATGTTCAGTATGCGCTGTCCAACAAGGTCCTTATTTTTGTAGGGAATTAATGTGCTTTAGATACTTTTGTCGTACTTGCTGGCAATGGCAGCACACTCAAGAATTGAGACACCATAAACCACTAATGCGCAACTCTAAGAATAATACAGTTTTGGGTCTTGGAAATGTGCCCCTTCATTAAGCAAGTAAATTCTTTTCATACATACATATATGTCTCAACTTTGTCGTATAAGTGCAAGTGTTTAAAAAGTATAGACGCTGTGCTGTGACATATGTTTGATACATTTAAGTGTTGCAGCACTACACGTTTTAAATGCTTACGCTTCTTCAGCGTAACGCTTTATTAAAATATAAACACAAACTGACAACTTCTATTTTTATACAAAAAAAAAATATTGTGTTCTTTATTTTTTCTTAAATTCGTTGCTTAGAGAGTTCTATATGTGTGACAAAGTAATGGTAATGGTAATGACAATGCAAGATTCAAGTTTATGGTAGTTTTTACAACCATTGCTTTAAAAATATCTTAATATTATTTAATAATTTAAGTGTTAACTATTATTCACTGGTAATAATTAACAATATATATTATATAATTAACACGGGTACGAAGTTTTAAAGTTGTCAGTTTTGTTATGTCGTTACTTACATGTTATTAAATATCAGCTCAATTATACTACTTAGTAAATTAAGTACCTAAAATTTTACCTTAAAAAGAAAACAAGATACATAAATTCAACTGCAATTCGATTTTTATCATGTCTTTTTATATTCTATATTACTGCAGTTTTTTACTTGTAATATGCTATTTATTTTGAAAAATTCGGTAAAAAACAAAAATAATGGGCTGAATTTATTCTATTATTCTTTTACAATAAATTTCTAATATTAACATATTCACTTTTATTATTATATCATTAATAATATAAAATTTTAGCTATTATTACATTTATATTGGTTCTGTCTAGTATTAGTCTAGTGTAGTTTTAAGTGTTGATTATTATTATTATAGCACAGTTTTTATATTTCTCCCTTAATTTAACTTTGATGTCATGGGTTTATGGGTACATTATATATATGTATATTAAGATTTTTTACCTTTTGCCGTTGTAAACTGTATATCCTCAACAGTTTTTGGATTGCCTTTATCAAAAAATGATGACTTGGCAATGATTTAGGCTACTAATGATTAATAATTAAACTATATAAATATATTTTTGTTACTGTTGCGCTGTGCGCTTAAAATATTATGTAGGAATAGTACTATATTAAATTGTTTAATATTGAAATATCTATATAATAATTAAATGTTCATAAGCAATACTATATAATGTGTCTTTTATTTCAGTAAACTGGTGTTGGAATACAAATCCTTAATATATTTTCAATTTATACACCTGGGTGTATTCCTCTTAAACAAAGTTGTGATTGTTTTAGTTCCATGTTATATTTTAACATTTTTTAAACTTCCATTAGAGTTTTATTTATTCATATTTTAGTTTACCTTTTGTGTTAAATTATAATTAGACTGGTGTTAATTGTGATTGTAGTTTTAGGCTGGTTTTAACATGCTTCTAAGTAAAGTTATTAAACAATTAGATATGATTGAAATATACATATTTCTAAGCAAGCACTACTTTATTAAATATAATCACTAAAAATGTTTAAGAACTTTACTTTTAACATCCGACTAGTGCATGCGAAGAATAATTTTTAATTTTATTTTTAACTAACATACTAATGGGCGTTATGAATTAAAGATTTTTAGAAGTTTCAGTAAATCATTGGTTAATAATACAATACCTACTAGAAATCTTTGATACAGTTACAGAAACTTCGTTTTTAATTTTTATTGTTAATAACATGCACTAGTTTATTATAAATTTCAAAATTCATATTGAAAAATTTTAATGTTAGAATTTCTTTTGTTAATAATATTTTATATCATATATTTTATAAATCAACATTTAAAGCTTCACCAATATTTTATTCTATTCATTTCCATGTTATATTTTATGGTGATCCTGTAATGTTGGTTTGTTTTTAATGTGCAGAATTTGTTTTTGAGTTTTATTAAAGTTTAATAAATATTATGAAAACTATACATTTTCTCTTTTTTCTAAACAATTTTCTACTCGTTCTTAATGAATAAAGCAAAAGAGCAATTATGCATTTATTAAGACCTAAAGTGTAGTTAGATCGTGATTTTGTTGCGCAGGCGCAGCAGGCCATACCCCCCATCTCAACATTATTTGTTTATAGCGTGCCATCAGTGGCGTAACCGGGGGGGGGGGGGCAACCCCCCTTATCGTAAAAAAAGAGAAAAATTGTCTCTTTAAGTACTTGTTAATTTTAAAAGTCTTGATAAATGTAACAGTCTTAAATGTATTATTTTAACACAAAATGAAATGATGCAGTAAGTTTATATGCTCATGCAAAAGACGAATAATACAAACATTTTCTGATGTCTATTTTCTACGAAATCAGCAGCTGAAATTTGTAGGGTTAATAATAAAGATGATAGCTATAACGATCATATATGCAAAATATGAACTTATATCTTCTTGCTGTAGGATATTAAGACCTATGTGAATTTTATATGCGTTTTTTGCATTTAATCACAAATTAGTAACATGTATAATGCAATATTCTCTAAAGCGTATTATTATAACTTTTCATATATAATTTACTTTTTCTTAACATCAACTTTTTTGGTCCTGAACCACTGCGTCTTGCAACAAATACCTACATAGTAAACTTCAACATTGATCGCATTCAGCAGACAACATTAACTCTACAGTGATCGGATTCAGATGATGTACGCTCGTTCTGAACATGCGGTGGAGCGATCGTCATTTTTGCGAGCGGAAAAATTCTACGCTCCCCTAATGAACGTATTATATCCGCATGCGCTATTAACGCATTCCAACACCAACGTAACACACAATTTTGAAGAAAGTTACTAGAAAAGTAAAATAAGCAAATTAAAGGTATTATACAGAAATAAATGTACCGTGCTTTCAAATACTTTCCTCATTAGAATAGGCCGTTTTTTAAGTAGTCAGTGTTGGTGTACGGTTGCGGCCAATAAATATCTGGCAGCAATATTTTTTATTGTAAACATTGTCATTATTAATCCGTTATCTTATAAAATGCCATATTATTCATTTCGAGAAAAGTCATGCCTCCTCATTTATCCTCCGTAGAGAAAGCTAAAATTGTTACCTTACTTGAAGAAGGTTTCATGCAAAAGTCAAATAGGTGCCCAATATTTATTGGCCGCAACTGTATTTGCTAAAAATTCAAATTCTGATAGTTGTCATACTTAAATTCAAATTATAGACGCCTATTATTATTTGCTTTCATTCAGCAGGCGGATTGGGAACCGATCCCGCTCCAACCGTTCACTTCACAACAGTTGAGTGTTTGCTGGACAGGACCGCTCACCTTTATGTCATCGTCTATCATCTGGTACTTTTCAATGCTGCCATATGTTAAAATTATAGAGATTAAACCGAATAAACAATAATAATAAATTGTTTTTCTGCATTCAGTTTTGGCGTAGTTTTTAGTGGAAGGGTTGGTTTTTCCAACCCCGAATAAAATACTGGGTGAACTCCAATATTTTAATACATTTATTTCTGCACAATACCTTTAATTTGTTGTATCTTACTTTTCTAGTAACTTTCTTCAAAATTATGTATTAGGTTGGTCTTGGAATGCATTAATGGCGCATGCGTACAGAATACGCTCACTAAGTGAGCGTAGAATTTTTCCGCTCACAAAAATGGCGGCCGCTCCTGAACATGTTCAGAGTGAGCGCTCGTCTACTGGACATGATCACTGAACAGTTGCGCAACTGTTGTGTCTGCTGAATGAAAGCATTATTTACATGACATAACCAAACTATCAAAATTATGCACTGTCACCAACCATTAAAAAAAAGCATGGCCGTCTCTAATGAGGAAAGTATTTGAAAGCACGGTATAATAACATTGGAGTTAACCGAGTATTATAATCGGAGTTGGAAAAACCGGCCCTTACACTAAAAACTATGCTGAAAATGCAGAATAGCATTTATTACTATTGTTTATTCGGTTTAATCTGTGTAATTCTAAGAAATGGCAGCAGTGAAAAGTACCAAATGGAAGGTGATCACATAAAGGTGAACGGTCCAGTCTAGCGAACATTCAACTACACATGGGCGAGATAGGGGAAGTGGATCCGATTTCACTCAGACTAGTCCGACTCGTGTATTGTCGGCTCTTGGGGAAACAGGTAGGTAATACGGTAACCGAGAGCCGACAAAACACGAGTCGATCTAGTCTGAGTGAAATCGGATCCACTTCCCCTATCTCGCCCATGTATACACTCAACTCTTGTCAAGTGAACAGTTGGAGCGGGAACGGTTCCAGATCCGTCTGCTGAATGCGACCATTGTTTGCGTTATTTGTAAAGCATAAAAATCTGACCAAGGCCAACTGTATTTGATATCGCTGCACGATATAAGGCCGTCACATAACTTCGATTTACATTGATGATTTTGATTCTTGTAATCTCAAAATATTGATCCTCATGTGGCGCCATCTAGTAGTACCCAAAAGAAATAATTTCTGATTGAAATAAACTTTAAAATAAGTATAAAAGTGTTGTTGATTATAAACAATGATATGTACTTTATTAATAGATTTCTTCTAGAATTGATTTTATTTCATACACCACTGACTTTATTTTTATTTAAAGAAATACGAGTATAAAGACAACTGTGGATTCATGATGATTCAATCAACTATTTTTATTTATAAAATTGTGATTGTAATTAGACACATTTTAAGAATTTCATTTTTATTTGATATAGGTAATGTATATAAATTGAGAATCATCAAGAATATTGGCAAATGTTAACTTCAGCTTATAATTTAACAGTGTTGTTCTCATGGATTTAGTGTAATATATATTTGGTTAAAAGTGCTATTATCAGTAACAAAATTAGAAATAAATATTTTAAATTGTTGAATATTATATATACCAGCTTCGCAGTGCTTGGAGTCACATATTTAAGACACAATGGTAATGTCATGTGCAGCGTATGGTTG
This sequence comes from Amphimallon solstitiale, assembly GCA_963170755.1. Lineage (NCBI taxonomy): Eukaryota > Metazoa > Arthropoda > Insecta > Coleoptera > Scarabaeidae > Amphimallon > Amphimallon solstitiale. The sequence continues at coordinate 37,109,616 of OY720681.1, read as the reverse complement.
TACTAATAGGGCAGAAAAGGGAATGAACGTATCATTTCACAGGTTAACTATTCTTAATAAAATACATGATTTGTAGATTTGATATAAAAAATTTTAGTTTTCAATCTAATCAAGTACTATGCAAGCAGTGGATAATTTGTACTAAACGAAAGGATTTTAAGCCATCAAAATATTCAAGATTGTGTTCAGAGCATTTTGTTCCTGAAGATTTTGTTATAAGTTATGGAAGAAAATATTTGCCCCAAAATGCAATCTCAGCGATTAAAAATTACTGATGCACCAAGCAAAGAACTGTTAAAGAAAGATTTCTATTCGTAGTTATTATTCTACCTAGATATTTTTAATGTTCTATTTACCTTATAGCTCAGAATCCCCAAATGTAACTAATGTTGAAGTATTTGAATTAGTCACAGAAAAAACATCTCACGAAATAATACAAGTTGTTATTCTAGCTTTATGTATTTTTAATATTTCTTTCTCCAGTTTTCTTCGATCACATATTTACCATTTACGTATTTGTTAATCCATATTAATTATATGTACATATATTTTAATAAAAAATTAAGCATTAATTGTCTTTTATTTTGAATATATCAGAAGTTGTAAGGAACACCTAAGGAAAGCTGTCAGTTTCTATATTTATTTTTTCAGAACGTAATATTTTGAAAAATTCTAGTGGTCAATTCAAAATTTTCAACTGATATCTGTAGTGATTTTTAAAATATTTTTCTAATACTACTGTTTTAAATAAAAACTGAATGATCATCAAACATGCTAAAATAGGTATTATTAGAAGAACAAAATCATATAGTTATCTCATAGTCATTAAAAGTCATATTTATTTAATTTTCTTTCCTTAATGAAGAATGGCAACTAGCATAGATACCTTTAAAATGTTATTAAACAGAATATATTTAATACCATATTAATAATATATATTTAATTATTTATCTTTTTGATTATTAAAGTTGCAATACCTTTACTTTCCTCTTAATATAGCATATTTTTAACAAAATAATACTTTTAAACTTTATAAGCCATTACAAGCTATAGCAACATATTTGAATTTTGCCCACATAAAACGGTCAATTTTGTTCATCCTTGTCAAACTTTCGACGCTCATATATTTTCCTTCTTTCTCCTATGGTGTGGGTCACTTCCTAATCAGCAAGACATAGCGTACACTCCATCTAGTAGTATAATAGTATTAGATCATTGATTATAAAGCTTATGAGTAGTGTCAAGAATTACAATTTTACTTACGTTTCTAATTTTTTATAACAATTCAAAGGGAAACACTAATTAGGGTTCAATTACGTTGTAAAGTGTTTGTTTAACGTAATGCCCGCTTACGACTGTATTGGGAGATTTTGAAGCTTTATTATTCCACATCGCAATATTCAACCTCTTCATCAGGCATCGGTATTATAATTTGCACCTCCTTTAACCCTAACATTTGGTTTACATAATCGCAACTAAATGATCTTGTTAAGACAAAGTAATTTTGTTGTACAGTATACTCAAATATTACAATAAACTGATATACATGCGTATACACTTATTAAAAGAAATATAGAATATTTCCAAGTGACACTGGTTAAAAAGGTAATATATTCAGCAAACTCTTTTTTTTCTGTGTATTTCGGTACATATTTGATGTACCTTTTTCGATTTCGGCACTATTAAAATTCGCTAATTTAGTTACAGTGATGCACTCTTTGGTGCTGCCTATACCAAATCCGTTAGTATTTCTACTCACACATTTCAAGACAGACCAAAATTTGCTTATAACACTAATCACTTTCTTGTTGGCAATTCTCAACCTTACGATGAAACAAGGAGCATTATTGGTAATAATTAGAGCATTTTAAAATTACTATAGCATCTTTATTTATTCAACAGGCGCAAGTCTAATTACAGAACAAAAATTGACAATTTTCAAATATTCATAATAAATCCACTTGTATCCTTTTTAAAATTGTTCTAAATCAGCCCTCAAATACCTTAGAGCATTGATTATGTACTTATAAGAAGACAGTCCAAGTCCATAAGAAAAAGGTTGCGCCTAAAATCAACATTTTGGATGTCAAAGTGTCCACATGTGGTGGGTGTAATTTTCAAGGTAGTTGAGATTTAAACCGTTAACCAACATAATAAACTCCTAGTTTTGGCTTTTTAGGAAACAGATGACGCTTAATGATATAACTTAAGACAGACGTTTTACATTCCATGGCAAACCTTTATCAATATAATTTTTGATCTCGCGGTATTAAACCCTAATTTGTAATAAACTTTATTTTGAATTTCCCGCTACCAAATACATTTTGAATCGCCCGCTATTTGCTTAGTGTTAGAAAACTTAAATTTTTGATGTCAGCGCCATCTATATTTGCTTGCAGGCAATACAAAACGCAGATAAAAATTTTGGCTTGACTGCGCCCCCTCATTCTAATCTGTGATTGGTACTTTGACTTTGGTACACTCTAATAATCGGATTGCAATCGTATGTTGTATGTATGATTACTATGAAATATGAAAATTAAATAGAAATGAGAAAACAAGAATAAGATTCGTAGTCGAATTATAAAAAAAGTAGATATTGTTTACTTACGAAAATGTGCTTATTGACCTTTCATAATCAGTCAAAGAGAGAAGAAAACTGAGAATATATTTTTCTTACAAACATATGTTAAACCTTTCAATACCTATATCTTCAAATTCAAAATGTGTTACACGTGTTAAAGTAATTATTTTATCGATAAAACGTGAAATGTTGTTATCATTCCATAAGATCAAATAAACTAATCCATTTGTGGTGAATAACATAACCTACTCTTATCTAAAAGCAAAACTTCAATTTGAGTAAGATGTGGGATTCCGCAATGTTTTTAAGCACATTAACACCTAAATTTTATGTAGCATTAACTGGAACTTCTTCTTTAATTTCCGGCTTAATATTAATTTTTGAATGGTGGTATTTTAGAAAATATGGTACTTCCTTTATTGAACAAGTTTCTTTAAACCATATTAGTCCATGGATTAGCGGCGCAGATACAAATGATAATGGAAATTCCAATAACAACTCAACTCCAAATCAACAAAGTAATATTCCAGAGTGTAAAGTATGGAGAAATCCTTTAAATTTATATCGTGGTGCTGAATATCAAAGATTTTATTGGGCTACTAATAAAGAACCTTTAACTTACTATGATATGAACTTATCGGCGCAAGATCATCAAACATTTTTTACATGTGAAGCAGATGTTGGAAAAGCTGAATATGAAATTATGCAAACTGCTTGGAGAGAAAGAAATCCTGTTGTAAGAATTAAAGCGGCACATAGTGCTTTGGAAAGAAATTCTGAATGTGCACCTGCATATATTCTTTTAGCAGAAGAGGAAGCAACAACAATTACAGAAGCTGAGAAAATATTGAAGCAAGCTCTAAAGGTAGCAGAAGCAAATTATCGTAAATCACAAGCATTACAACATCAAGGATCGTTAATGGAAGCTCAACATAGACGAGATACAAATGTATTAATATATATAAAAAGAAGACTGGCTATGTGTGCAAGAAGATTAGGAAAACTAAAAGAAGGAGTTAAAATGTTTAGAGATTTAACAAAAGAAGTTCCACCAATAATGAATGTTCTCAATATTCAAGAAAACTTAATTGAAGCGTTATTAGAGATGCAAGCTTATGCCGATGTTCAAGCTGTTTTGGCAAAGTATGATGATATCTCTTTACCAAAATCTGCAACAATCTGTTATACGGCTGCTTTATTAAAAGCCAGAGTTGTTGCTGATAAATTTTCTCCTGATATTGCAAGTAAAAGAGGATTAACAGCTGCAGAAATGGCTGCTGTAGAAGCAATTCATAGGGCAGTTGAATTCAATCCACATGTACCCAAGTATCTACTAGAAATGAAACCTTTAATATTACCACCAGAACACGTCCTAAAGCGAGGTGATTCAGAAGCTATAGCTTATGCTTTTTTTCATTTACCACATTGGAAACAAATGGAAGGAGCTCTGAATTTATTACACTGTACATGGGAAGGGACATTCAGAATGTTACCATATCCACTGGAAAGAGGTCATTTATTTTATCCTTACCCAACTTGTACAGAATGTGCAGACAGAGAATTATTACCTTCATTTCATGAAGTATCTGTTTATCCTAAAAAGGAATTACCATTTTTTATTATATTTACTGCTGGTTTATGTTCTTTTACTGCATTGTTGGCTCTTCTAACACATCAGTATCCAGAGCCAATGGGTGTTGTGGCAAAGTCTGTTTTAAATTGGTTGTCCTTACCAGTGTATTATGTATATGAAAAAATAGAAAATATGTTACCATCAAATCTCTTACAACAGTTGTCACGTATTTAATTAATTTTAAACATTGTTGTATGTTGTTTAGTTTTATGATTTTCGTATTTTAAATATTTTTACACATATTTATTTTTTTCATATTTGTTAGAATGAATCTCTGATGTAATCATTTTAAATATTTTATAAAATAAATGTTCAAGCAAATTAGATTATGTTTTATTATGTAAACCAAATATCTTGCATGAAAAGATGTATAAAAAATGTGTTTAGCCCTTGTAACAGTGCAAAAGAAAGATACTTTCCCCGATGACGCGTAGCAATCGAGAACTTTAACAGCGGAGTCAGGTAAAGACACTGACTTGAATTGTAGAGGTACCATTTTTTCGGAAAGCGAATAATTGAATTTTAGAAAATAAATTAATATTGACAATAAAAATGATCAGGAAAGTCAAACCGGGTCTGTTTCTATTGTTTCCTCAAAGACTAGCCAACAAATGTTTACAACAATAAAACTTCATCACTTTTTGCAATTTTCCCTGGATCTTTCTTCGAGTTAATAACGATGTGATAAATATGAATGTTTTTAAAAAAAATAGTCTCGAAAATCGTGACGTAGAAGACCACATTCCATCGATCATAAATGCAGCTGCCAATGCTGCAATGGAAGATTTACTGCCAAGCAAATCTAAAGACAGCTATTAGAAAGCGGACTTAATATTTGATGATTGGTGCAACTCTAAAAAAGTCACAGTAGTTTATTTTGTGGAGAAGACGAATAATTATAAATCCTGTGCTTTGTGGAGCATTTTCTCCATGTTAAAATCCACTCTGAAGAAAAACTGTTATTAAAAAGTTTTCCCAAGTTAACTGCGTATTTAATGAGAAAATCTGTTGGACATAAAGCAAAAAAATCAAAGACATTTTCGCAATCAAAAATTGGGCACTTTTTTAAAGAAGCTCCCGATAAAGGTTTCCTGATGATGAATGGGTTAATAAAATATCTACGAATTAATTTAATTCAATTATCTGATTCTTATTGAAGGTTGTGATAGTATTCGGGCTAGCCAAGGGCTTCTCGCTGTGAATTGTGATGAGCTAATGAAAATGTCTATTGATGAGATTGACGATAAAGGGGACATTTTAGTTGTCAAAATTTCTGATTAAAAAACAGACAAACCTCGACGTTTTATTGTTGTTAAAGGAAAAAGGGAACCCTAATATTGCTCTATATAGAAAGCAGGCGCGGCTGGTGCCCCAGATTTGGAGGTGCAGTTGCGTGGACGGGACTGGTTCGTTTGTTGTCGGTGATATGCTCGACATCTGGGAGTACATCGCCGATAATGGGCGAGTCGGTCTTGTCTGTGTGGCTGCTCACGCCCCGAGCCGCCACTGATAGAAAGTACTTTGTCGGCTCTCGGGCACTGTATTCCCTACCGGTTTCCCCGAAAGCCGACAAAACACGAGTCGGTCTAGTCTGAGTGAAACACTCTGTATTCCCCTATCTCGCCCATGTATACCCGCGACTCAGTACGATTTAATTTGTTTTACTTACCTAGCATCTCTCTCAAAATTTTGTTTTAAGCCGGCTTTAAATTTACGAGTAACTCGTATACGAGCGTACGATTCGTAGACAAAATCGTAGGTGTAAATGTAAACGCGTATACGTTTGTTTAAATGAATGGAGTTGATTCCGATTTTGTTACGAGTTGGTAGAATTAAAAATGGCGGAAACTAAACTATTCGCGTGACACCGATGAGTTTATGAAAATTTATAAAGCTATGGAGTGTTTATAACACAAAAACTAAAGAATATCGAGATATTATCGTCAGGTATAAGGCTTATGAAGCAATTGCTAATATAATGGACATTAGTATCGATGCAGTTAAAAAAAAATTAAAAAAATCGCGATCTACTTATATAAAGAGAATAAAAGGATTAGTGTAGAAAATATGATGTAGTTCATTCTCACGAAATTTTTATAGTCACACGCTTCCAACAGGTGTTGTAACAAACCTTCCTAAATTCCAGAAATTTGTTTTTTTTCTAGTGTGTGTTTTACCCAAATTCGTCTCTTTTTATATCGCATGTGACTGTTATGCTTTTTCATAATTTTTAGCAGGAGAGTATATACCTACATATTTAAAGTACTTTATTCAATTAATTTAGTATACCATACCTACGAGATAATGTAAATGCAGTATGGTACTCGTATAAGAGTACTCGTAAATATAAAGCTTTGTTGTTGAAACGCGTTAATGCGAAAGTGAAACGGAATACGTTCACAGTGAGCGTATAATTTTTCCGCTCACAAAACTGGCGTCCGTTTCAGATGTTTAGAGTGAGGGACGCACAGAGCATGTTACAAATTGTGATCAAATACGAACTGCGCACGGGGCTGACGCACATGCGCAATAACATAAAATAAAAGCGCTTATTTGAAATGCTTAAAATCTTTGAAAAGTATTTAACAGAACATGAACTTTAAAATTGAAATCTGCATCTGAAGATAATGCCAACAAAACCAGAAATAACAACATTTTGGGATAACAATGTCAGTGATGGTATGTCGGGAACTGTATAATTTGATCCTTTTCAATGTCTTCCGCATTTTCCTTAATAAAAATACTCCAAAAATATAAACAAAAAGCTAGTACATATACGTCTATTGAAATCGGCGTTCGGAACTTTAGTGATTTCACATTCGAATGTCAAAAGACTAGGGACTGCGCATACTCGTAAGCCCCGAGTTAAGTATTCAATTTGGCATAAAAATTCCACGCGCATCCTATTGCATTGCTCACCCATTTATATTATACAGATCAGTGGAGGGACGTCGTCTGGACAACATGATCACTGAACATTTGCGCAACTGTTGTGTCTGCTGAATGCGACCATTGGTCTGAAATTGTTTGGGTTGATAGGAATTTCTATAGTCTATTTTTGAAGTAGCGAGACGATTTTCTGAACATACCCCTGTCCTAAATTACATGCACGAAAATCTTGAAAACAGTATATCGAGTATATCTGATAACTATTACTGTCGAGCTCTGAAAAGAACTGATAAAGTATATAATGAAATAACGGAGAAATAACGGAGAAATAATAGGAAAAATAACAAGGCTTAACCATAAACAATGTCAGTTGACAGAATTTGAGCAAGAATGATACGGTGTCATTTGGCCTTGCTTTCAACCAATGAGATTTCACTGTCAAAGTGGTCTGTTCAGAAATTCGTCTCGCTACTTTAAAAATAGAGTATGTGACATTGAATCGTTGTCTTTAGTTTGTACGTTGGTCGTGTCGATTGCCAAAATTATTAATCGCCGAAACAGGCCTATCTTTTTGTTTTCATACAACTTTTGTTTCAGTATAAAAAATTGTGCGTCCACAAGCACGCATCACAATCTTTCACTCATAGACAATGGTCCTCAGTAGGGATGGGAATAACCGGTCGGTATAACCGAGAACCGGTTTTCTTGGTTCCAGTAAACCGGTTTTTTTAGGTTATTTTTTGCCTCGGTTATGGCCGGTTATTTTTTTAAAATCTAATAACCGACAAAAATAACCGGCAAAATTTTGTTCCGAAAATACGCAACTACGATTACGACTACACAACAGTTTCGTGTTCTGTGTCACAGTTCTGTGTTACTGTGTTCGTTTCGACTTTTGTTAGTTTTGTTGCGGCTGGCGCAGGCGCCGGTGACTTGCCACTAGAGGCTTAGAGGGTGCTTAGTTGCTTAGTGCTTAGATTAGAGGTTAGGTTTACAGGTTTACTATCAATGGGTTTACTCGTTTACTGTTAAGAGCCATTTCGTTTTTTCGCATTTACAATATTTATATTCCTTTTCCACTCGTATTCGCAGTTATGTCGCAATCGATGGTGTGGAAGTATTTTACCAAATGTAATGGGACCGAAGCGCAGTGTTCCATTTGTTTAAAGAAATTAAAAACGGGGGGAGGCACCACGAACTTGCGTAACCATTTAAAAAATAAACATCCAAAATGTGTTTCAGAAAAACTGGTAAGTTCAGGTTTTTCTTATTATCTTCAATATTTCCTAATTTGTATTGATGCTCTGTATACTCTGGAATCTGGATAAAAACTAAACTAATTTTTTGTGTTCGCTTTAGGATAAAAGTTCAACTTTGACAAATGATGTAGAACTAGAAGATACTTCCTCACCGTCATGCTCTGGATCCGGTGTTTCTCTTCCGTCACCGTCGAGCTCCTCACCTTCCACGCCTTGGCTGGAGAGCCCTTTGGTGACAGGCACAATCCGCTCGAGGTCTCCTACTCCTTCACCTTCATTAAAGCAGTTAACTCTTTTTGAAAACCAAGAAAGAACGTCTAGCTATGAGCGTAAGCTGAACAATTGTTTGTACTTATTCAATTTTAGAATCAATTATTAAATAAGAAATAAACTGACGACTTACTTGTAGGAGGTGGAAAACGTGCCACTGAATTAACTAATGCGTTGATTGTCATGGTCAGCAAAGACAATTTACCTCACTCAATCGTTGAGAAAGAGGGGTTTAATCATTTTACCAAAGTTGCAGTACCATTGTATAAGCTTCCCAGCAGAAAAACTGTAAGTGCTGTTAACATGATTTATAAATAGTACATGAATACTTTACCTAAAGTTCTGTAGCACAAACAAAATGTGTTGGTTTCCAGGTGACTCAAATGGTTAGCAGTAAATTCACAGCAGCAGTCCATGTAATCAAAACTTTATTGAGTAATATATTGCACTTATCCCTCTCTGCAGACATATGCACTATTACTAATACGTCAAAGGGCTTTCTAGTTGTTACTGCCCACTTTATTGGTAGGTAAGAGTATCTAAGTTCTACCTATTGTTTCATTATTTGTTATGACAGATCCTGATCCTAAGGGGGAAAAAAATCATCTTGAGACTATAATGTTAGGGGTTCGGCGCTTGCGAGAAAGTCATACAGCCGAGTACATAGCTGCGGAAATTTTTTTTTTCTAAAAATGTTTGACATTACAAAATCCAAAATAGTTGGTGTCTGCGCAGACGGTGGAGCCAACATGGTTGCAGGGGTGAGAAAGTTGTTGGGGGAGGGGAAAAACATATATTGTTTTGCCCATCTACTGAATCTGATTGTCACAGATGGCCTTGAGGATGAGAATAATCAACATTTGAAAACGGTGATAAATGAAATAAAAGCTATAGTAGCGTTTGGAAAACACAGTAATATTTTCATGGAGACACTGAGGGACGAGCAGGCACGAGAGGGCACAGCGGAGGGTAATATAATGTTATTAATTCAATCTGTCCCAACAAGGTGGAATTCGACCTACCACATGTTGAAAAGGTTTATCAAACTTTCGCCTGTCATTGCACAAGTGTTGGCCAATCCAAGCATCAAGAAAGCTCCACGAATGCTGTCTGGTGCTGATATCGAGTTGGTGTCAGAAGTCGTCGACATGCTAATGCCCTTCGATGAGGCCACCAAGGAAATATCAGGGACTGAATACATTACTGGAAGTCTTGTTATCCCCTTAATAAACTGCATTGAAACAGCATTAAAAAAAAGCAATAACAAACACAGTGCTTCCAAAGCTTTGACGCAAAAGCTTTTGAGCAGTTTGAAGGAAAGAACTCCAAAAGCATTACAGAATCCTCTGCTGTGCCACGCGTCGCTTTCTGATCCTCGATTTAAGAAAATGTATATGAACCCTCTCATTGCAGCCCAAGCTGTCAACAATTTAAGTCAGGAGGTAAGGCAGTATTTAGCTGAAATTGGAAAGATTTCACCACCTTTACCTGAAAGAGGAGAACCAAAAACCACTACTGTTGCTAACCCTCTTTGGTCGACCCATGATGAGACTATAGTTAAAAATGTTTCACTTGAACAAAATGAAAGTTCATTCCCAGCTGAAGTGAAACTTTATCTGCAGCAACCTTTAATGTCAAGGAGCAGTGACCCTTTTACCTTTTGGCAGCAGAGCCAAACCTGCATGCCAGGTTTATCCTTTATTGCCCAAAAATATTTATCATTAGTTGGAAGTTCAGTAGCTTCCGAAAGACTTGTGTCGACATTAAATGATGTTGTTTCAGATGAGAGAAGCCGACTAACTGATCAACACATTGTGGAAAGAGTGTTTATGAATCGGATACCAAATAAATATTGGATTGGTTTATAAAACATTTTATTTCAAAACTGAGATTAAACCTACTTGTAATCTTGTAATCGTTAAAATGTAATAAATATCTCGTATATAAACTACATTTTTGTGTACCAACGGCTTCTTTTAGTTTGTTCAATCCCAAAATAACCTAAAAACCGGTTATATCTATAACCGGTTTATTTTGCGCGGTTAATACCGTCAGGTTAAACTGAAGGTAAAAAAACCGGAATAACCGAAAACCGGTAGTTTTCCCTATAACCGCCATCCCTAGTCCTCAGGTGCCAGGTCTACCGATTTTTCGGTAAATCTAAATAATTTACTCTGATTACCGGTCTACCGATTGCATTTCTGCACACATAAGACAAGTCGACTTTTCGGTAGATTAAGAACTGAAATCGGTAGGCCGGTAAAGCTTAAGGAATGAACTGTATACACTATTAACTGGAAAGGAGGTAGGGTATTTCCGTTTAAGAGAGAAATGTGTCAGGCGCAATAGAAACAGATAGTGCTACGTTGTGGTATAGCCATCCTTAATTGTTGCATGTTCGTTTACGGAGTTAATTTATATATACCTTAAAATACGATAATTATATAAAAATCATTCTCTAGGATAATTTTTCTCCTCTTATAACACCTACAACAGATAATAATATATAATAAATACGCTAAAGTAGATTTATTTAAAAAAAATGTATTTAAAACGGCGGCGGCTAATTATATAGCCGTTAGTCAGACAAAGATGAGAATACTACAATGCGCGCGGGTTGCATATTCCATTAGAGGTGGGCAAAACGGTTCATTTCTTTGACTCGGTTCAGCTCCTCATTGTGACCCGGGTCACGGAACCGGCCCATTTGAACCATGTGGATCCGTAATATAGCATACCGTTCATGAACGTGTAGGGACATGTAATACTCGACGCCGTCGCGGCGTCGTCGGTTCAAACGAACCGGGATGATAATTTAGGCTACGCGCAGACCAATTACACTGGTCAACAGTGAAATTGCTTCTTAGGTGAAAGTACCCAATCCTGAATGAATTCAACGTGCTGAACACGAATATCACATTGAAAAAAGTTGATTGGCTCACGTTCAAGAGATATTGACGTTTTGTCCATTGTATAGAAGCTATTGCATAATGTAATGCAATTTAGTGAGAAATTACGAAATTTTGCGTCATATTGCATCACCCCTTCATGCAAAGAAGTTAATGCAGCATTTACTGTAAGTTTCCATTGAGAGTGTTGCGAAATTGATTGCGCAATATCAAGCAATAGCTAATTATAGTTTATTTATAAATGGCCGACGTGACAGTTAACTCGTGCAATGTCCGTTCATTCGCGCATATTTTTCGAAGCTCTAGCATACATAAGAGATTGCTATAGTGTAAAGTAACTAAACAGTAGCAATGCCTCGTAACTGTCTTAATAGTGCAAATAACTTCTGTTATATTTGCGGAGAAGTGACATTTGCTGCACAGAAAAAGAACATCAGTGCAACAGGTAAGAAAGCGTATCATTTGTATTTTGGTTGCAAGATAGGCGACCAGGACAAAGACTGGGCCCCACACGTATGCTACCGCACTTGTGCCGTAAATCTTTCACAGTGGCTTAATGGCAAAAGAAAGGCAATGCCATTTGCTGTGCCCATGATTTGGAGGGAGCCCACCAATCACGTTGACGACTGTTATTTCTGTATGGTACGACCAGCTTCTGGAGGCATCACCAAGAAGAAGAAGTGGACAGTTGAATACCCTAACATACCATCTGCTCTGCGACCTGTCTCTCATGGCGAAGGACTCCCAATTCCAGAACCTCCTACAGATTTTTCTATCAGTTCAGACGATGAGGATGGCCATGCGTCGGCGAGTTCTCCTCAACGTGGCAGTAAGGATGATGACTTTTCGTGCTTTGACGAAACATCTGCACCACATAAAATTACCCAGGATGAAATGAACGATCTTGTTCGCGATTTGGATCTGTCGAAAAGCAAAGCGGAGATACTGGCCTCAAGACTTCGACAGTGGAATCTTCTGGAACAGAATGTCCGAGTGACTTCATTTCGCACTCGCCATCAGCTCTTCGAATCTTTCTTTAAGAAAGAAGAAAGCCTTGTGTTCTGCTGCGATATTGATGGTCTACTACAAGCTCTCGGTATTGCACATGATCCCCACGAATGGCGGCTGTTTATAGATGCTTCAAAACTGAGCCTAAAGGCGGTTTTGTTGAATAATGGGAACCAGCTTCCATCCATACCTATTGCACATGCGGTCTACATGAAGGAGACTTACGGCAATCTAAAGCAGCTACTGGAGACGATTAACTACAGCAAGTATGGCCGGCAGATATGTTCTGACCTGAAGGTAGTATCTCTGTTGATGGGTTTGCAGCAGGGATATACAAAGTACTGCTGTTTTCTTTGTCTGTGGGACAGCAGAGCAATCGATTTGCACTACATCAAGAAAGACTGGCCTCCGAGAGCATTTTTTAAGCCTGGAGAAACGAATGTACAGCACCCACCATTGGCACAGCCACACAAAATCATCATTCCTCCTTTACACATCAAACTCGGTCTTGTCAAAAACTTGGTAAAAGCCATGGATAAGAATGGACCAGCATTCAAGTACCTGCATGACAAATTCCCTCGACTCAGTGAAGCCAAAATTAAAGAGGGCATCTTTGTGGGGCCTCAAATTAGACAGCTCTTCCGAGACCCCAAGTTTGAGGAACTTCTTCAAGGTAAAGAAAAACAGGTTTGGGATGCATTCTATCAAGTGGCAGCAAACTTCCTGGGGAATGACAAGGCAGAAAATTACAAGTGTCTGGTTGAGGATATGTTGGCTTTGTTTCATGAATTCGGCTGCAATATGTCCTTAAAGATCCACTTTCTTGATTCCCACTTAGATTTCTTTCCTGATAACTGCGGGCAGGTCAGCGATGAGCACGGCGAACGCTTTCATCAGGACATTGCCACCATGGAGCAACGGTACCAAGGCAAATGGTCTACGTCAATGCTAGCTGACTATTGTTGGACAATCAGTAGAGATGCTCCACAAGTCCACTACAAACGGCAGGCCAAAAGAAGTCGAAAGCCGGAAGCAGACTAATGTTTTCTTACCATGTATTATAATATTGACATAAGTACACTTTTTCTGAAATATGCGTAAATGTTTTCTTACCATGTATTATAATATTGACATAAGTACACTTTTTCTGAAATATGCGTAAAGGTTTTCTTACCATGTATTATAATATTGACATAAGTACACTTTTTCTGAAATATGCGTACATATTACACAAAACCCGTAGCCAATTCAGCTTTTTCTTAGTCATTTTCGTGTTCAGCACATTGAATTCATTAAGAAATGACAATTTTCAGCTTGGAAGCATGAACTTTTCGAAAATTTGTTGCCCAGTGTTATTATACAAAATGTTTGACAAACAATTTATTTGAAGCTATAAATGCACACAAATTTGACAAATTATCAGATTGTTGTACACAAATTAAGCAAAATATATGTAAAACTAAATTACATTCATTTGGTATCTCTGAGTGCCATTCGAACATAAAGTAATTAGAATTAGAGCATTTCATAATTTTTATAGCATTATTAAATGGCAATTTTGATTATGATGCAGGTGTAATAAAAATATTTGTAAGAATTTTTAACTCACAGACAACTAATAAATTAAATATTTTATTTTATACAATATGTTGTACAAAAATAATATTTTAGTGCGTAGTGCGTACCCTCACTGTTATAATATCAATTTTACTTTCTTATACGTAGTATCAGGTATAAGGAAGTATTGTGATGATGAAAATTTTCGACTTCGAGATTTTTGCAGATGTCCACGTTTTGAAGTCCCCTGATACCGAAAAAGTGGTTTTTAAAAAATGTCTGTGTCTGTGTGTGTGAGAGAGTGTCTGTGTGTCTCTCTCTCTGTGTGTGACCACGATAGCGGTCAAACCGCTGTAGATATCAATCCCAAATTTTGTATTTACGTGTATAATCTCTCTCTTGAGATCTGATTAGTTGTTCAGTAAAATCGGTAGACCGGAAGTAGCAGTTTACTTCAGCGAAAAAATCGAATTTTGCCTATATTTCGTCAACTACTAAGTTTAAACAAATTTATAAAGAATTCATATGTACTTAAAATTAAGTTTGAGACAAATTGTCTTAAAAAAGTTTTTTGAAATTCCAACCGGAAGTAGGTCTTTTACTCTTATCGAAAATCAGTTTTTTGCGAATATCTAGCAAGTCATGCTTTTTAGACAAGTACGTTACGAGTATAAAAGTATTTAAAACATAATTTTCGATATCTTTTGTATAAAAAAATATCAAAATCCCGACCGGAAATACCACTTTTACTCTTATCGAATAGCGATTTTGTGCAAATATGTCGTAAGTTATGCACTCTATATATATTTATCAAGACTACACAAGTATTTAGAACTGGATTTGCAATATTTTTTGTATATATGAAATTTCAAAATTCGGACCGGAAGTAGCACTTTTACTCTTAGCGAGTAGCACTTTTTTTCGAATATCTTGCAAAGTATGCATTCTATAGCGATTTATTAAGAGAATGAAAGTACTTAGAATAGGATTTTGAATAAGTTTTGTATAAAAAAATTCTTAAAATTCTATAATTTGAAACGATCAAACGTATAAGAAAGTCGTGTGGTGGCCACACCTCATTTTTTACTTTCTTATACGTAGTATAAGGAAGTATTGTGATGATGAAAATTTTCGACCTCGAGATTTTTGCAGATGTCCACGTTTTCATGTCCGCTGATACCGGAAAAGCGGTTTTTAAAAAATGTCTCTCTCTGTGTGTCTGTCCGTGTGTGTGTGTAGGACCACGATAGCGGTCAAACTGCTACAGGTATCAATTCCAAATTTTATATTTACGAATATAATCTCTCTCTTGAGAACTGATTAGATTTTGAGCAAAATCGGCAGACCGGAAGTAGTAGTTTACTTCAGTGAAAAAATCGAAATTTGCAAATATTTCCTCAATTACTAAGTTTAAACAAATTTATAAAGAATTCATATGTACTTAGAATTAAGTTTGAAACAAAATGGCTTAAAAAAGTTTTTCGAAATTCCAACCGGAAGTTTTTAGCGAATATCTCGCAAGTCATTGCTTTTTAGACAAGTACGTTACGAGTATAAAAGTATTTATAACTTAATTTTCAATATCTTTTATATAAAAAAAATTTCAAAATTCAGACCGGAAGTACCACTTTTACTCGCATCGAATAGCGATTTTTTGCAAATATGTCGTAAGTTATGCATTCTGTATATATTTATGAAGAGTACAAAAGTTTTAGAGTTGGATTTGGAATATTTTTTGTATAAATGAAATTTCAAAATTCGGACCGGAAGTAACACTTTCATACGTATAAGAAAGTCGTGTGGTGGCCGCACCTCATTTTTATTTTTCAATCCGTCCTGCGACCGTATTTCAACGATAATTGCCAAATTAGTCAGTCGATACTCGGCAGCCAGTCGTATAGTAGGTTCCTTTATAGGTTTCTTCAAACCTCCAGTTCTGAACGGTTCTAGAACTAGTGCGCATGTCATTTAAAAAAAGACTGTCCGGACCATGCAGTTCTGGAACTACAAATTCTGAGAACTAGTAGTTCAATGTTCGGTCTTTCAGAACGCGTAATTCAAGAACCGTTCTGAATTACGAGTTCTGAAGAACCGAACATTGAACCTTGTCATTTTTTAAATGACATGCGCACTAGTTCTAGAACCGTTCAGAACTGGAGGTTTGAACAAACCTTATGGTTTTGATACGTTCGCCACCGAACCGGATAAAGTTAGGGTTAGGCCTAGCGCACACGCATCGATTCTTATCGTACGGAAAAATATCGTATGATCAAATTCTTTTAGTGGAACAAAGAAGATCCTATGCTCTTCTTTGATCCACTAACAGAATTTGATCATATGATATTTTTCCGTACGATAAAAATCGATGCGTGTGCGCTAGGACTTACTTCCCAAGCGTTTCCAAGTGAGTCGAGATTCAATTCATTATCAACCGGCTCTCTCGGTTCGCGACCGAAGCGGATCCAGCGGATCACATTACGTTAGAATTGTTCTATTAGGTCGGTTCAATCGAGCACTTATTATACTTAGTTACTTTCCAAGTGAGCCGAGATCCGGTTTATTGAAATTTAGTGAACGCGCTTTCTCGGTTCGCTGCTGGGATTCGGTTCACTGTACCGGTTCGTTCGCGAACGACCCACCTCTATTAGAGGTGGGCAAACGGGTCATTTCATTGACCTGGCTCACTCGGTTCAGCTCCTCACTGTGAGCCGGGTCCCAGAACCGGCTCATTTGAACTGTGTGGATCCGTAATAGCATACCGTTCCACGAACGTGTAGGACATATACTCGGCGCCGTCGTCGGCTCAAACGAACCGGGATGATAATTTAGGCTGCGCGCACACCAATTATACAAAATGTTTGACAAACAATTTATTTGAAGCTATAATGCACACAAATTTGACAAATTATGTCATAATTTTCATACCATTATTAAATGGCAATTATGATTATGACGCAGGTGTAATAAAAATATTTGTAAGAATTTTGTAACAGGAATATTTTTGAGAACTATATTACTACTAAGTACTGTTATGCGTCTTTGACCTACATAGAACAGGCAAAAGAATTGAATTTGATAAATATCCAAATGAACCGATAATCAATAGACATCAAGATCCACTAACATGGTGGCATCAAAGAAAAGATGTCTATATCCTAGAATTTACGAAATAGTAAAAAAAACGTTTATGTGTCTTAATAATTTTTTAAATTATAATTTGTAAATTATCAATGTAGAATTTAGATTTATACGTAAGCTGTTTAGTTATTTTTATATTTTGATGTAGTATATTCATTTTATATATTTATACAATATGCTGTTAAGTTGTACAAAAATAAATATTTTAGTGCGTAGTGCGTACCCTACCTGTTATATAATACCAATTTTAATTTTTCAATCCATGCTGCGACCATATTCCAAGTATAATTTCCAAATTATTCAGTCGATACTCGGTAGCCAGTCGTACAGTAGGTTCCTTTATGGTTGTGATACATTCGCGACCGAACCGGATAAATTTACTGCCCAAGTGAGCCGAGATCCGATTCATTATCAACCGGCTCTCTCGGTTCGCGACCTAAGTGAGCCGAGATCCGGTTCATTGGAATTTAGTGAACCGGCTCCCTCGGTTCCCTGCTGGGATTCGGTTCACTGAACCGGTTCGTTCACGAACGACCCACCTCTAATAGATCTACCAAAAAATCGGTAAGATCTGACACCACTGGTCATAATCATTACTTTTACTCCAGATATAATACCGCGCGATCATTTAAATTCTAAATTAGAGCAGGCTGTGAAATTTAAATTAATTTGGTATATAAGTACTAATTTACAATTTGAATTGTCAAAGTCACGTTTCAAAAAAAATCCCGCCTGCTATAATTTAGAATTTAAATGATCGCGTGGTAGATTCCTGCTATATCAACAATTGCCGCCTAAAAACTTTATAATTATAACCCTACATTTCTATGGTGGTGTTGTTACTTAACTAACGCACAGGCTCATAATTAGTAGAAGGTGTTATAATTAAACTTTAGAATTATGTGCGACATTGTATATAGAACTACTGTATCATACACAAATTTATCAAATCGTTTCTCCAGAGAAAATGAAGATTATAATAACCAATTTTACAAAATATATAATATTAGATTAGTACAAATGACAAAATATCTATTGGAAGCTATAAAGAAGAAGTGGGGTGATCAATACCAAATATGTAAATTGTATAAACTAGCAGAAGAAAACGAAGATGTTGTAGTTGTAATAGGAACCTTATTTAAGGACCAAAAGTTGAAGCCATCAGTTCTTAAATCTTTAGCAGAAAGTAATCATTTAATACCACAACCACTTTTAAGTCACTTTACAGATGAATCTGATATTCTATATATTGAAGATGAATTACAAAGATTTCAATTAGAGGGAAATATTCTTAAACAAAATGAATTAGTAACAGGGATTACATGTGCGTTATTAGGCAGGGATAAAGGTGATGGTAAATTTGAAGTCATAGATTATACCTTTGCAGATTATCGTCCTCAAATCAGTAGGCCCATTATTGATGACAATTGTTATGTGATTTTTATAAGTGGCCTAAATTTGTCTCATACTGAAAAATCAATGTTACCTATCAGACTTTTTATGAAATGGGTGTCTGGTCATCTAGGTAATATAACTAACATAAATATATCAAAAATAATCAAGGTTATTATTGTTGGTAATAGTGTAAAGACAAAATCTGATGACAAGCAACAACAATTTACTATGAGTGTTAGAACTAACCAGAATCAAGATATAATTGATGCCACTAAATTATTGGATATATTTTTGTCTGAATTGTGCCAAGTAATTGATGTTGATTTGATGCCTGGTTGTAATGATCCATCAAATTACATTTTACCACAAAAAAATATTCACCACTGCATGTTACCCAAATCTGTAAGTTTTAAAACGTTAAATAGAGTAACAAATCCTTATGAATGTGATATAAATGGTATCAAGTTATTGGGGTCTTCTGGAGAATCAATTTCAGATATATTAAAATATTCTGATATTACAAATCCAATTGAAGCATTAGCAAATTGCTTAAAATGGGGTCATCTAGCTCCAACCGCACCAGATACATTAGCTTGCTATCCATATTATGATAATGATCCATTTATTTTGGATGACTGTCCTCATGTTTTTTTTACTGGGAATCGACAAAAATTTCTTACAGAAACTTCTCGTGGTTCAGAGGGACAAAGTGTGAGATTAATTTGTATACCAGAATTTTCCTCGACATCAACTGTTTGTGTGCTAAATCTTAAAGATCTAGAATGTTTTCCAGTCATGTTTTCGATATAGTACCCTGTCTGATGGCTATATTTTGTATTATACCTTTTCTAATAAAATTTTAAAATTACAGTTGTTTTATTTATTGCATTAAATTAAAATACTAATTAAAATTGCTATCTTCTAATATTTTTTAATTTAGTAAATAAATTAGCTCAATAGGTTTTTGTCAAAAATTTATCATCCTCACGTTAAAAGGCGATTCGCTGCTATAGTAGCAGATAATAACTATCAACGAGAAGCTGCAGTATAGTCGGGTTTATATGATGTCCTATTTTCCTCAAATTTGAGTGACTACCAACCAACCACGCTCGCTCCGCCCACCGGACAATGGGTTTAATCCTAAAGGACGAAGTACTAAAAAATGATTCTAAGATTATTCAACTATACTGCGAGTTTCAGAAAGATGGTCTATCCCACTTCAACAGTATTCAGGAGACCATTCGTACTAAGCATGATAGGTATATAGAATAATTATGGAAATTATGCTCGTCAAAAATCGTATATTGGTTCTTCGTATACGTGACTGCCCAAAAAGATCACCGAAGAAGCAGCATACAAACTTTTAATTGAATACTTTCATGATTACCTTTTTAGCGTTCAATTATACATCATGTGTGTTATTTGTTGTGTATTTTTGGCTTGGATTAGCATATATTGCATAATTTTCTTGTTTGTAAGTACTGCGAATTGTGTATTTTAGTACTAAGGGTATTGTAAACAGTGTGTATGTAAATCTGTAGCAGTACAAATACTTGTGAAAAGTAAGAACCGTACCTACTTCAACTACAAAAGGAAAACATTAACTATTTTTTTCTTCCCAAAACAATTTAATTTGGCATGTAAGGAGATTACAGCAAATTATATGTATTATAATTACTTTGCAGTAAAAATTTGTTAAATACATTTCAACAGAAATAGTTCTATGCAATTGCAATCATCTTTCTTAAGGATAAGGTAAAGATATTCAACAATATCAAGTTAAATATTTGATAGTAAAGGCAGTCTCCACAAAATATCAGAATAATTTGCCAACAACATCAAAGAAAATTGTAATTAGAGAATAACATTAGGATTGCATGTTTATGCAGTTCTTCCTGTATCATGAAATCAAATGGTGCACTACTACAATCTCCTACAATATTCTTATGTTTATGGTTTTGTTAGATTTACATTACCTGTTTCTGATATTCTGTATAAATAAATGATGATGAGTAATTTACTGTAATATTGTCATTTTAAAAATTTTCCCCACTTTAAGGGTAAAATAATGTAAAATTATATATATCTTCTAATAAAGCAAAGTAAATAAGTTCATACCTATATAGTATGTGCAGCATTGTTTTACATTTTACTTTCTTATACGTAGTATACACGGTGGCCAGAAAAATGCGGACAAACGCCAGGTAGAACGATTCTTTGTTCAATTCTGAGGCGATAATCTTAATCCAAAAAAGTTATACGGTCCTTCCTTACGGCATACGAGACCATCAAACATTAAGTTGTACGGCTAAAATTTAGCAAAATTCGTCAAATTTATCTATGTAAAATCATTGTGGTGAAATTTAGAAATGGAATTATCTCAAATGCATTGATGTAACTAATCGATTAATACCAATGGTTTACAAAAAAAAAAGCACTGTACTACTTTTTTCAATTAAGATTGTCAACTCAGAATTAAACAAAGATTTGGCCTGCGTGGCGTTTGTCCGCATTTTTCTGGCCACCGTGTATATAAGGAAGTATTATGATGATGAAAATTTTCGACCTCAATCGAGATTTTTGCAAAGTCCCCTGATACCGAAAGTGGTTTTTAAAAAATTTCTGTGTGTCTGACCACGATAGCTCTTGAGAACTGATTAGATTTTTTAGTAGTTTACTTCACTGAAAAAATCGAATATTGCCAATATTTCGTCAACTACATACTAAGTTTAAACAAATTTATAAAGAATTCATATGTACTTAAAATTGAAATTGTGAACAATTTTATTAAAAAGGTTTTTCGAAATTCCTACCGGAAGTAGGTCTTTTACTCTTATCAAAAATCAGCTTTTTGCAAATATTTTGCAAGTCAAGCTTTTTAGACAGGTATGTTACGAGTATAAAAGTATTTAGAACTTAATTTTCAATACCTTTTGTATAAAAAAAAATCAAAATTCGGACCGGAACTAACACTTACTCTTACCGAATAACGATTTTTTGCAAATATGTCGTAAATTATGCATTCCATATATAATTATGAAGAGTACAAAAGTATTTAGAGTTGAATTTGGAATATTTTTTGTATAAATAAAATTTCAAAATTCGGACCGGAAGTAACAATTTACTCTTAGCGAGTAGTACTTTCTTTCGAATATCTCGCAAAGTATGCATTCTGTGGAGATTTATTGAGAGAATAGAAGTATTTATAATAGAATTTTGAATAATTTTTATATAAAAAAATTCTTAAAATTCTATAATTTGCAACTTTCATACCTACCTATAAGAAAGGCGTGTGGTGGCCACACCTCATTTTTTACTTACTTATACGTAGTATTGTGATGATGAAAATTTTCGACTTCGATATTTTTGCAGATTTTCAAAAAATTTTCTCGCTCTCTCTCTGTATATGTGACCACAATAGCAGTCAAACGGCTATAACTATCAATTCCAAATTTTTGTATTTACGAGTATAATTTCAGTCTTGAGATCTGATTACATTTTCAGTAAATTCGGTAGACCGGAAGTAGTAGTGCAAAAATAAAATTTTGCTGATATTTCGTCAACTAGGTACTAAGTTTAAAAAATTTATAAAGAATTCAAATGTACTTAAAATTAAATTTGAAAAAATATTTTTAAAAGCTTTTTGAAAATCCTACCGGAAGGTAGGTCTTTACTCTAAATTAGCTTTATGCGAATATCTCCCAAGTCATGCTTTCTAGGTAGGTACATTAAGAGTAAAAATATTTACCTTTTATATAAAAAAAATTTTAAAATTCGGACCGGAAGTAACACTTTTATCGAATAGATTTTAGAGCTGGATTTGTAATATTTTTTGTATACATGAAATGTCAAAATTTGGACCGGAAGTAACGCTTTTACTCTTAGCGAGTAGAATATTTTTTCGAATATCTTGCAAAGTATGCAATCTATATTTACTGAGCGAAGAAGTACTTAGAATAATTTTTGTATAAAAAAACAACTTAAAATTAAACATAATTTGAAACACTCATACGTATAAGAAAGTCGTAAGTGGCCACATCTCATTTTCAATTCAAGTTGGTAGACACTCCATCGATTTAACAAAAAATTCGTTGTAGAGTAATTTTGACAAGAAATTGAAAATTAAGCGCAATTAATACAGAGGAAGTAAAAATTGCGGAATTGAGTTATGTCAATCCAATAATACTTAAAATGCTAAACACAAGAAAATGAATTTCTATTTCAATAAGTTTCAGGTTTGATGTCCTCTTTTACAATCTGGATATTTCCATGCATTTTCATTACGTTCTTCCACTCTCTGTCTCAGACATTGATGGCTTCAGCTTGAATACTATCTCAAATGTACGTTTTCTAACAATTTTTAAAATTCGCTTTTCTTACATAAGCAAGACTTATAGGGACGTGGAGTATAACATCGTACCACTTATAATAGACAAAATGATAGCACTTGGGCAAGAGTAGCGGTGTTATACTCCCATCACTGGACATGTGAAATGAATTTAATTTGTTTTATAGACATATTTCTTTATTACAACAATAAATTACAACTTTACAATCTTTAATATTGTGTGACTTATAATTAAACTAATGTGCTACTATGTTCTGTTTGAACAATATTTTTAAGTTGGTTTTCTAGATATTGAACTCTATCAACTAATTTATCTGTTGGTCTATATTCTGTATATGGAATTACCAGGACCCTATATCCTTGAGCTATAAGAAGTTTTCTTGCTAAAGAAATTATACCAGTTGGCCCTACACTCCCTTTACACATATCATGATATTCCAAAGCCAGAATTGCTATCCTACAAAGTAATTAGTTTAAGTTATTCATAGTAGTCACAGTGGTAATATGATTATTTAAAGATTGATTGTAATTGAGTCATAAATGCACAATAAAAATTTATTCTGAATTATACAGAGTGTTCGACAAATGAGGTACGTATCAATGTTAAGTTTTTTTAAACGAATCGTCCTGTACTTAATGACATGTTTCTATTCCACATATCAACTTTATGTAAAATACTATATACCTAAAATCTTCCATATGTGATATTTTAAAATTTAAAATAAAACACATTGAAATTGAAAACGCATAAGCATATTTAGCATTTAAGAAAAAGATGACTATCAAATGAGTTAATTTTTTAATCATAAACTTGTATCAACTGTTAAAAAGCTTATATTCAACCTCGGAAAGGTTCTGCGATAGTTTTCCAGTCACCGGTATTATTTTTTTCATATATATCAACTGTGTTTGTATATTTTTCCTTTATCTATTTAATTTAGTATAATAATATCTAAATTAGTGCAAAAAAATGAATGAGGTAGTAGTAATTCAAACATTTCAATCCAACAAATTACTGACTGTCTGTATTTGATTTACTGATCGTCCATTTGCATTTTAGCGAATTTAACGTTTTAAAATTTAAAGGTTGTTTTAGGATTGATTTTCAAAATTCTTGGATAACTAATAAAGTGTAACAAATAAAAATTTAAAATTACAGGTTATAAATGTTATATGATATATGCACATTACTACATTTAATGTAAAGTTTCAAAATGATAAATAAGAATGTACAGGGTTATTGACTATATTTGGACCAATAGATAACTTTGTTATTTGAAGGATTAGAAAAACATTTAAATTAGGAAAGTTGTAGGATTTCACTCAAGGCGCTAGAATTTGATATCAGAAAAAACAAACGAACGTCGTAAAGCCGTCAAAAACGGCTAACTTAGTTTTTTTTAAATGGAATACCCTATATAATGTTACATAATCTGATTCTAAATAAAATTTCGAGTATATTTCATTTATATAACATATACCTACATTCAACTGTTTTCGCGCTATCGCTGATTGAAAATCGTACTACTAATATTTTTTCTACACCCTTCGTATATGAATTTACGGGGTTTCTATGGAAACATAGTAGTAGTATGATTTTCAATCAGCGATAGCGCGAAAACAGTTGAATGTAGGTATATGTTATATAAATGAAATATACTCGAAATTTTATTTAGAATCAGATTATGTAACATTATATAGGGTATTCCATTAAAAAAAAACTAAATTAGCCGTTTTTGACGGCTTTACGACGTTCGTTTGTTTTTTCTGATATCAAATTCTAGCGCCTTGAGTGAAATCCTACAACTTTCCTAATTTAAACGTTTTTCTAATCCTTCAAATAACAAAGTTATCTATTGGTCCAAATATAGTCAATAACCCTGTACCTTAACAAAAAAAACTAGAATCTGAAGACATGCCAGAAAACAACGAAACCAAAAATATCCATATTTATTTTTATTACCAAGGTAAATGGTCAAAATGGTGCTCGTCTCTCTCAACGCCTAATCAAACTTTAGTTTTGAATCACTCTGTGTTATTTAATACCAGGGTGAGGAAAAAATCACTCACGAGCCAAAAAAAGATTCAAATCTTCTCATTTTAAACTCACGAGCTGAATTTTATTTCCTAATACTCGGTAGCGATTAAAACTGATGAGTTTTTTCCATATATATTACACTCACGAGTGAGTAAAACATTTTTTGTTTGATTTAACTCGCTCACGAGTGAGTGCTAAATTTGACTCTCCAAATTTTTATCGACTGCGTAATATTCACAATGTTTTCGATGGATAAATAAATCAATGCATGTCAAGTCCGTGGATCACGCTATATATTGTCGTGGACCACGGGCTCTTGCAGTTGACAGAGCATACACAGCTGATTTTTTTATCAACATTGTCATTAAGAAAGCGAAGCCTTACAACTGTAATGCTACATCTCATTCCCCAGGTTTACATACCATGATAACAAAGAGGTGATCTACAAGAATGGCTAGCAAGATTTTTAGATTCGACATGCATTAATTTCTTTTATGGGAAATATTACAAAAATATTGTGTCTACCAGGCAGCCAATAACATCAAATGATATGAAGCAAAACTTGGATTTGATTTCCACACGTTTTCGCATTTCTTAAATTTCAACTGATGGTTAACTTATCTTGGTATGAAAAATGTTTTATTTTATTTATCACGATTGATTGTATCAACTTTAATATTTAGCTGAGTACATTTTGATTCATACTTACTTTATCTGTTCTTTAGGATTATTAAAATGCACTGGTAATATGGGATTACATTTGCTGTCAAAATAACACTCAGCATCTAAAGAGACAAAAATAGACATTTAAATAACGATAATAAGTTAGCTTAGTAGATATTACCAATATAAAATCCCATGTGAGTATTTACTTTCGTTTTTAGGTGTTTATCGCTCATTAGGTTTTTTAAGCACTCTATTATGGATGAACTCATTGCTTCTTTCTCCTTTGTCCTTAACAAATCTATATTTCGTAGGCCTGATACATCTTCTAATGCTGGTCCTGTGTAATTTGGCATTAAATGCCGTACTGCTGATTCAATGTTTATTAATTTTAATTTGAGAGCTATATTCTGTTCGTTTTCTATATTAATCTTATCAATAAATTCTTTTGAAAAAACAGAACTTATCATTTCTGATGAAGCTTTATTTAATATTACCAATGACCATACAAAGTCTAACCAAACTATTGGTTTAGCAACCTCCTTTATGTTCAATTGTGGTATTAGTTTCTGCAACAGTAATGTTTACGTTAGCGTTTTCCTTAATATGTTCCTATTTGTAAAATTAAAATTAATACGAAATTTTTTTTCAAAAATAAATGAAAGAATCCTGTTAATAGGACCAAATATTATATAATACAACTGTTATATAATCTCTGGTGATCTACAATGATAATCTTATTTTTTACTCTAAGCAATAATTAATTAAATTGATTATTGCCCCATTAAAGCTGTAATTCCAATGCGACGACTATAACTGGGTACTTGGAGTAGCGCGATGTTGGATCGTTCTTTCTCATAGCTATTACTTGTAAGTGGGAAATTTAACAAGTGATGTATTAAAAAATTGAATGAAGACAATTTTTGTTGAAAACAAGAATTTGAATCTGCTGTAATGATCTGTTTGCATTAGTTTCCTTTCTATAAATATCTATTTATATATTTCAGCCTTCTTTAATTACTAATATATCTAGAAATGCTAATTGTCCACTGTTTTCATTTTCAAAAGTGAATTTAATTCACTAAGAAACGTTTCCGTATCATACATTCCTGTAAAATTGAAAATCACTGTTGTTCTGTATACGCTACGTGTACAGACAACGCTTTTTATTATATGTGCTACTGATGATGATTACATAGTACGTATCTAACTTTCAGTGCTTTAGTGTGGTAAAGGTGTCTTTATTAGTGTTTTTGATTGTAACACTTATTTATTGAACCTTGTCAAAAAATGTGATTCAAAGTTTTATGCGACAACATTTGTATTTATAGATTTATATGACTACAAGATTATCCCATTAAGTGGACAAAACCCAATTTGACAGTTCAAAAATGTCTGTGTACAAGGTTTGAAAATCTTCGGTAACTCTTGTTAAATACAGGCTGAGTCATTAGTAGCCGCTTCTTCCATTACTCTTTTGTGTTTTAAATAAAAGAAAAAACAATTAGTGGAAGATCCATGGTTGCTTGTAGCGCATATTGTAAAAATACTTTAAGCTCTGATGCACTTCGAGTTTCACCGGAAATGCCAGGAACTTAATTTCTTAAAATAACTCACCCTATATTTTTCTTGTACTGCTTTAAATTGTCTATTCACCTGTTTTTTCTTTTTCAAAATTGAGCCAATAGTTTTTGAGTTATTAATTTTTTTTGAATATATTTGACCAAAACACGTGTTTAGAAAAAATCATTTTCACATTGTTTTTAAAAGTAAAAACATTAACCTTGGTGGTGCTTGTAGCCCAGAAAATTCTGCATCATTTGGTAAAGTTGCACTCAACAATACCTCAAAAAACTTTGTTTTTTCGAAGCCTACTTCCTGAAATTCTCACATACCAAAAACTTATTTTTTTTAAACGGAACACCCAGTGCTTTATTGGGGCATTTTGTTCCTTTTTTTATTCTCTTTCATTTTTGTTAACAATGTCCTATACCTATCTTTTGTAATTTCTGAGATAATCACTATAGGAGCAATTAGCGGTCAATTAAAGAACTACGAGCGCTGTTGTTCTATGCACCAAAATATTCGTTCAACCAATGGAAGGCAGGAATGGCGCCCGACTACCTTAGTCAACTGTCAAACAAAGTAAATGTTAAATCCAACTATCCCAAATGTAATAATTTTACAGAATGAAGAGCATCGCATTTCAATTTTTTAATTCCGGCAATGTCCAGTTGCAGTATTTCATTTTTGACACTGTTGGTTAATATCGAAATAAAATAAAGGTTATGTTTACTGACATATTTGAAGATGTCTTCAAAAAGTTTTGAAAATCCGTCCGTAGATAGCGAAGATACTCTCCTCTATTAACATTTTCATCAAACAAATAAGGTCCAGTTATGTAACTACCCACTATTCCTCCCCACAGTTTCAATGACCAATGATTTTGAAAGTTTACAGGTGTGATAAAGTGAGGGGTTTTATGTGTTATAATAACGGAAATTATGACGATGAACGTATTCACTTCGTGGCTTCGTTGGTAAACAACAAAAAATTGAGAAAGCCAGGACAATTTATCTGTTGCCAATTGATAAAAATGTAAGCGATTCTGAAAATTTCTTTCATCTAACCCTGTATATGAATATGCTACGGGTGAATTTCATATTTCCTAGTTATTCTGGATTCTCAAATTTGACATACATCTAACTGACAACTAATTTTCGTAGTACTATAGTCTATTTTTTAATTAGGAGGAGTGTTTTTAAATTGAAGCGCCAAAAAGGAGGCTTGCTATTTGTCAGTTTTCGGGAAGAATTACAGTATGGAAATTTTACATCTTTACGGCCGCCATACTGTTACAACAGCTGTTGTTGTATACATCGTTAATTTTGTCAATGCGTTTCTGTTCAATTTTTTACGTTCAATTTGCGTTATAATAGTAAAATAATTCTTTTAAGAACTGAATCGACTGATATACTCTCCGTGTAAAACATTTTCATAGCGTTTTTCTTGGATATGGACGAAGTAGCAAGCACTTCTTGATCGCAAATATCCCTGTTGAGAAGGCGAAAATTTGTGATCTTAGGACATCTATCTGTTGTTGTGAAGCTGAATATAGAAATATATTCAAAAAATTATGTGCTGATAACCCCAGAATGAGGATTACTGCTATTAAAATAATTAATGCTGTAAGCCGTTACTTTGTGATAATCAATATTAAAACAATAAAAACACATTTACAACAACGTGATACAACAAAGTAAATGTGTTTTTATTGTATTACTGCTACTGTCGCAAGAATATCGAGTATGATAGGTTAGTATTATAATACATTACCATCATTAGGTAATATATTATTATGTTATCTTGTTTTTAGGAGAGGCACAGTCTACTGTCTATCGTACTATAAAAGAATATAAGCAGAAAGGACAAGTTATCCCACCCAAGCAAAGTTCTGGAAGACACTCTTTAATTGCTGATTATGGTGAAACCGTCAAGAATTCTATAATTCAAATAATTCACAATTTTTTTTATAAAAATGAGCTTCCTACACTTGATAAAGTGCTGAATGAAACAAACAGTGTGATGATTTGTCACAGATGAGCTGTTCAACATTATACAAATTTATGAAAATGATAAACTTTAGGTCAGTGCCAATGTTCTAATTAATATGCAAAAAAATTGAGTATATAAGTACTCAAATTTATATTTTACATACTTTGATATGTTAGAATAAATATGATATATTATTGTAGGTATATGAAGAGAAATCGAAAGAGTGTTTTGATAGAACGTGATGATATAATTAGGCGGAGAAGAATATATTTGATGACAATTGAAGATTATCATCGTCAAAATAGGCCAATTTATTATTTAGATGAAACATGGCTAAACAAAGGTCATACCAAACAATGAGTTTGGGTAGATGACAATATAAGAAGTCGTAGATACTTTTACTAAAAGCAATCCAGAATATCACTACGGACAATTGGAAGAAATGTGTAGGCCATGTGATTAATAAAGAAAGAAGAATGTGTGAGTTAGATGGGTTGGTCGATGATATAATCGAGCCATTTATTATATCAGTGGGTGAAGATAGTTCAAGTGAAATGGAAAGTGATAGTGAATAATTATAAATTGTTACTGTTTCATATGTATATGTCTAAATTGTTTACTTGTATATAATAATAAAAAATAGTGAATAATTATATAGTTGTTTTATATGTATATGCTATAATTAATATTTATCTAAATTTTTGTTTGCTTGTAAATAATCATATAAGAATAAGGACCATCTGTGTTTTCCTTTTAAATCTAAAAATATACAAATCACCTTTAAAACTTTTGATTTAAGCATTTCACTTACGATGATGATTCCTTTTTATTTCAAATTAAAATTATCTAATTTTTTAATGAATTTTTAATTAATTACTCGACTACAATTTATATAAAATCGTCGCTAGTTTTTAAACTGCCGCCAAAAAGGAATTTTCCTAAATTCCATTGTGTAAACGCGCCTTTTTATTTTACTCCTCCGAATTAAAAAATAGACTATAATATGGGGGTGTTCGACTACACTCGCAAGTACCATAAACGCTCTTTCTTTCAATACTTTCTGTTCACTCAAGCTGTCCTTTTATACTTTTCGAAGGTTTCTGGCTTCGGATGACTTCTACCAGGGATCCCTGTGCATAAAGTCTAGATGCTAGCAAAGAGTTTCTTTCAGATTCACCCAAAACGTTAATCATATCTATTAACTCTTCATAAGAATAATTCATTTGGATGATAACTAAGAGCGATGCTTTTATAAGTCTGACATAAATGTATACCGACTTTCTTTAGTAATTGACTCAGGCAGTCAGCCGCATTCCAGCCTTTATTGGACGAATATTTGGGTGCATAAAACAGCGCTCGTAGTTCCTTAATTGACCGCTAAATGCTCCTATAGTGATTATCTCAAAAATTACAAAAGATAGGTATTAGGACATTGTTAACAAAAATGAAAGAGAATAAAAAAAGGAACAAAATGCCTCAATAAAATACTGGGTGTTCCATTTAAAAAAAATAAGTTTTTGGTATGTAAAAATTTCATGAGTAGGCTTTGAAAAAACAAAGTTTTTTGAGATATTGTTGAGTGCAACTTTACCAAATGATGCAGAATTTTCTTGGCTGCAAGCACCACCAAAGTTAATGTTTTTACTTTTAAAAACAATGTGAAAACGATTTTTTTCTGAACACGTGTTTTGGTCAAATATTTTCAAAAAATAATAATAACTCAAAAATTATTGGCTCTATTTTGAAAAGGAAAAAACAGTTGAACAGACAATTTAAAGCAGTACAAGAAAATCCGAAAATATATAGGGAGAGTCATTTAAAAAAATTAAGTTCCGTGCATTTCCGGTGAAACCAGAAGTGCGTCAGAGCTTAAAGTATTTTTACAATATGCGCCACAAGCAACCATGGATCTTCCACTAACTGTTTTTCTTTTATTTAAAAAACAAAAGAGCAATCGAAGAAGCGACTACTAATGACTCACCCTGTATATACCGCGAGATCAAAAATTATATTGATAAAGGTTTGCCATGGAATGTAAAACGTCTGTCTTAAGGTATATCATCAAGTGTCATACTCTTATTAATATTACTGACAGTATGACACTTAATGATATAACTTAAGACAAATATTTTACATTCCATAGCAAACCTTTATCAATATACTTTTGGATCTCGCGGAATATATAATCCATCTAGCTATGAAGAAAAGAAGTGACGTCCACTTCTAAAGAGATTTGTTGCTTTTGTGTAGCCTAGACTAGCAAAAAATGAGTAAAATCCAGCCAGAACGTAAAAGTGCAATCAAATTCTTCAAGAGGGAGGCAAATAGCCATACTTTACGATAAAATTTTGATCCATTAAATTCCATAGGGTAGGGAATTAGTTAAAGATGACCCAAGACGCAGATTCCTGTTGAAGCAAGAACCAACAATAATATCAAGCAAGTTGAGGTTTGGTCTTGGCAGAGTTACCTATGAGAGTTAACCTACAAATATCGGAAGCTAAAGTGTTTTAAAATGTAGCAAGAAGATTTAGGAATGAATAAACACTTTGGGTTCCGAAATCGCTTAGTGCCAAACAAAAACTGTGCGGGCAACACATTTAGGAAGAAAAGTTGCTGCTTTACCTGATAACGAATTTTAACAGGTGATGAAATATGCATGTATCACTGGGAGCCATAGAAATAACAATAATCCACACACAAGGGATTTCCACTAACAAAAAAAGCAAAGAGGTATAATTCATCAAGAAATCTAATGATGACGGCGTTGCTGAATATGGAATACATGAAAATACGCTTTAAAATAATAGAAGAAATCTATGAGAAACAATCAGAAAATTGCAAACTGCCAGACATCAAAAAAAAAATCCCAGAAGTTTGATCAACAGTTGATTATACTGCATGACAATGGCAAACTTAACAAAGGTCGCCAAGTTCTTTAAGTAATTACGGTAGAGATGGAACATTCACTCAACTTCCCACATTTGGCGACTATCTCTTTCCTAAATTAAAAAGCACTTGAAGGGATGCCGCTTTTCTTCCGATGAATATATAATAGAAGTAGTGGTGGAATTTTTTGTTGGAAAAACTTTAGAATAAACGTGTGGCCGTTAATGGATCATATGCTAGAAAATAAAATATTACTTTTCTCGAAACTATTTGCCTTCACAGCTAGGTATATAATGTAAAAATCCCTCCTGGTAAATACATATGGTTGATTTCAACAGTATTTAAAAATCTTCGTCTTCTACGACAAGACATAATAACAAGTTCTCCTGTCATGGTTTATAAGAATAAACTACAACTGTAGCTGTTGTCATTGTAGTTACTATAACTGCGAAATTGACTAGGCGACTTCGAACGCGCGACTTTTTCGCAATGGTTTCTACTACGCGACTACAGTCGTTTCAGTCCTCGCATTCTAATCACATCATTACCGAGCAGTTTGTCAGTTAAGTATCTGGGATATGTGCGAATAAAATCAGTTAGCGAGTAAATATACCTCAAAGAGCGCATCAGCATTTGGAGGTTTGTAATTTAACACAGCCATAGTCAGGAACAATGCAAAAATATCTTGATGTCTGCAAATTTCAGTAAACTTCATAATCCAGTTACAAGATGCTTCTAGAACGCCTATAATGAAACAACAGTTTTAAAGTGTGCATTATTTAAATGATTTAGAAAACAATCACAGATATTTAATTCACAAACTAAAACAAGAACCATCAAATCTTTAAATGACTAAGCTCATTTATTTGAATTAATTATACACATTTTGTATGTATCATTGCTTTTAATCGTAGTATTTTTTTGTATGTATGTACAGGGTGAAGCTAACTTTATCTATTTTAACTTACTAACAATATGCCAACTTACTTATATTTGTTCTAAAATAGATTAGAAATTTTAAGCTGCCAATAATAATAATAATAATAGTCGGTGAATGATCAAAAGTAGTGCTCACTTGTATATTATTTTGACAATTATTGGAAAGAGGAAATGCTTCTTATTTGTTTAATTATAATTTTACAGTGGTAATGTATTAATATTTTTTTTGTTCAAAATACTTAAAAATGTAACGAGTATTTCAATAAAATATTATGTGATACTGAAATATCTTGGAAATTAAACATTCAATTGCTTTTTTTTAGCCATACTATACAATATATCGCTGCACTGCTTTAAATTTAATAAATCAGTACATCTTGTTATATTAAATGATATGGCAAACAACAATTACTACCCAATAAATATTTAAATCAATTCAAGTTCATACAAAACTAGTCATATTAACAATTCCTAAGCCCTGGTATAAACCAGAATGTTCTTGATATTTAACAAACAAATGTTACAGATTAATAATGGCAATTTACCAACCAACATCTTTGTACTTCAATAATCCTAAACTTGTTAAAATTGATCCTAGTACAGAACTTTTTTGTAAGTCATCACTGATTCCTTTATAGGCATCTGCACAAACTCGATGTAACAGATTTTCATCAGGGAAATTTAAAACTGCCATACTATACAATATATCACTGCACTGCTTTAAATTTAACAAATCTGTACATCTTGTTATATTAAATGATATGGATCGTAACAAAATTGTAGATCGACGTTTTTTTTGAGTTAATGTAGACATAACCTAAAATTACGTGTTTTTAACAAGAATACTTTTAGAGAAATTATACAAACTTACTTTAACCATTTGTGGTACAGTTATACTTGCAACTAATTTAGCAGCTTCGTCATCTGCTGTTATACTCAATATAGTAGCTAAATCTTCACTGCGTGCAGAATTTCTATTATAATTGGGATTTCCTCTTGTTAATACTCTACATATTCTTAAAAATCTAGGGTCTGATTCGAAGTCCAGAAGTTTTACTCTTCCATTTGCAGACCAATCAGATAAAGTAGAAAGTACCTAAAATGACATACACTAAACTCCTACTAGCATTTGAATACTTGAACTTATTACTTTAAGTGCATACTTTCTTGTCACAATATTTCCTTCAGGTAATGATAATAATTCATTTATATTTGTTGAGGATAGAACCTTGCTACCTGTTGAAGATGTATCTACTTCAACTTGACTTTCATTCTGTAATGATTCGAATGCAGCTGCAACCATACTATTTCGGAATGGTAAAACTTTAGCATTTCTGTTAGCAGAATTTGTATTATCTGAAGCATTTCCATTCTCAAATTCTATTTTTTTTAATTCCACTGTATTAAGAGATGAATACTGTATTCGTATATAGTTGTAGAAATTAGTTGTATTCTTCGTATTTTGTATTAAAATTCCTGTAAATTTCAACATTTCTGACAGTTTATATAACCTATAAAATATTCTACAAAAGGTGCACTAGAATATGTTACATATTCCTTATATATTTATATGAATGAATTATCTGGATACTTTAAAAATTATACATATTTAATTGTTAAAGCATAACTGGCTTATTTGGAGATGGAGTCGACAATTATAAGCAACCAAGAATGTCACCCATGTGATTATTTTGAGCATTGAGATTTCATGTGGATTTCATCCAGAATTTGAACTCAACATTACATCACCACACAAGATCAAAAAACACTCAAACAAATCACTGTTGCCAGTGTTGAAATAGAAATTTATGCCACCGCCGTTTGCATTTTAGCAATTTTAACGTTTTACAATATCCACCCGTTTTCTAGCAGTGATTCTGCAAATTCGAAATTATAGGTTATTAATGCTATTTCATCATAATGGCAATGTGATAGTTATATATAATTATAAAGTGATGTTTATTTTGGAAATTGAAAATTTAGGCACGACATTGCCAGTATAACAAATGAAAGTAGACGTTTCCAAGTTGCCAATTTAATAATATGAAAATTTCTAAATCGCAAGGCTTATCTCAGGTACAGACACCCATTATCAAACATAAAAATTCTCATATACATATAATGCTTTTAGTGTTCATGAGCAAGTAGCTATAAGTTCATATTTTGCATGTATGACCCCTATAATATCTATTATTAATCCTACAAATTTCAGCTGCTACTTTTTGCTATAATAAGTATACTTTCTGAGAAAATGACATGCGAAGTTCGTGATATAGTTGAGTCGCTCTCGCACCCGACATGCGCCACTAAATTAAAATGGTGTCAAATTCGATATGTTGCGAAATTTTACCTGTCAATTAATATAACCTACAAAAGCTATTTTATGACTCATAAATATTCATACATCTTTTGACATTTGTCACAACTACCTTTGGACGTTGTAACTGGGTTTCATCACGTTTCATGTTATAGTACCGCGCGATCATTTAAATTCTAAATTAGAGCAGGCTGTGAAATTTAATACGCTCGTTTAGTAAATACGTCACAACGCCAAATTGTTAAGCACGGTGATAAGATAAGTCAGTGAAGTGGATGCAAACAAAGATCATATGGTAAATACGTCACAATAGATAGGGCTGTTAAACTGGATGCAAACAGAATTTGATGACGCGCACTGAATGAGCGTATTGTCAAAGTGACGTTTCAAAATGTTAATTAATCAATAATTGACATTCTGGACAACCTAATAAAAAAAATCCCGCCTGCTCTAATTTAGAATTTAAATGATCGCGTGGTATTTTACTATGGGAAGGTATATATCCTGAAATATTAATTAATTAGCGTAATTTTATTGTTTTGAAATTGTTCCGGCCGATCGAAATTTGTAGTGGTATTGAATGGTCGTCTTTAGTTCGTACTTGGGCCCTTGGACCGTGTCCGTTACCAAAACGACTATTATATACGCTTTTTTTTGCAGCGAATACTTGTAGTTTCGCGAGTTTGAACCACATTACGGCGTTGTGCTCAAACTTGTTTTTTTTAAATGATTTTGATACTTATGAAAATTACAGGCTATTAATGCTTATTGGTAAAGCTATAACTATTATCATCTGATTATAAAATTATGTTTATTTTGTAAATTCATAAGGAACGATTCTGGTGGTAGAAAAATAAAGACTTTTCCAAGCTGCCAATATAACATGAACATTTCTAAATCCTAATGCGTAAATCAATTACAGACTCCTGTTAGTATTTTCTTAGCTAAACAGCTACCACGCGATCATTTAAATTCTAAATTATAGCAGGCGGGATTTTTTTTATTAGGTTGTCCAGAATGTCAATTATTGATTAATTAACATTTTGAAACGTCACTTTGACAATTCAAATTGTAAATTAGTACCGCGCGATCATTTAAATTCTAAATTAGAGCAGGCTGTGAAATTTAAATTAAGTTGGTATTTAAGTATAATTTACAATTTGAATTGTCAAAGTGACGTTTTAAAATGTTAATTAATCAATAATTGACATTCTGGACAATCTAATAAAAAAAATCCCGCCTGCTATAATTTAGAATTTAAATGATCGCGTGGTACTTATATACCAACTTAATTTAAATTTCACAGCCTGCTCTAATTTAGAATTTAAATGATCGCGCGGTATAATATAAACTTATGCAAAGTGTTGATTAAATTTCAACATAATTTTAACAGAGATGATTAAAAAAAGTTATATGTTTAATGATTTTTTTATAACTTGCAAAAAAATTTGAACCACTATAGTACTTTTAAAAATACTTTGCGAGCTATGACGTAATTTACTAACTTTTTCGTCATTGCAATTTTATGATAAATAATTTTTATACATATTGCACCCACCCACTTATTACTTTTATATGGCCTTGGCATTCTTATTAATTTTAACCTCGCAATGAGAAAGACTTGAATACTATTTGGACGAAATTTATCCTATTCCTCACCTATATCCAGCTTTCGAAACACAAGCTATATAGTTTGTCCTGTATAAGTGCAATAGAATAGGGAGTTAGAGATGAGTAAATCTACAGTGTTAAATGAAATATGCACTGTGTTAGAAACATATAAGGGACGCGATAAGGTAAACATTTCATTAGAAAAATACTATTTTTTCGTTTAGTTTTTGCGTACAATATGTTACAGCACAAAACTGATTGGAGGTTTGACAAATGATGCTCTTTTAGCTAAAAGAATGCAAAATGTTAGTTCTCAAATGTCTGCAGCCCGATTAGTTTTAAGATTGCTTGATGATTTGCCAATGTTAAAGTATACATTGGAATATGGTTTTGGAAAAGATGTAAGTTTGTCATATCTGTAGCTAACATGTGCTAAGAAATGTGAATTGTTTTAGGAAAATGATTCGTTAATGGCATCACTTGGTGTTGTAACTAATTTTATTGATCAGCTATATTATCCTATTGAAAAAATGGCTTGGCTTGCTGAACACAAATTAATTTCCGGATATAGTGTTGAACCATGGGATATTGCCAGTTCAGTGTTCTGGTCAGCTAGTATATATTTAACATTAATGAAGTAAGTGTATTTCTATAACAAAAAATTAGAATCTAATTTTGTGTTATCTATTTTGTAGAACGTTAAGATATGTTCTTATCTTACAACAAAGTAAAACATGTGTCAACATAACAACAGATAAGTAAGTCTCTATACAAATTGGAAGTTATGTATTGGTAATATGAAATTTAATATCATGTGCAGTTTATAAGCGAGGATGTACTTGCACGAAGTTTATGATGGGAACTTATATTAATACATAAATAATTTGCATTTGTAACAACTAGAAAAAAAATTGGTTGAACGATATCAATATTTGTATCATATTTTGTGCAGTCAGAAAAATACTAGATTGTTTTATATTGAAACATTTACTTCTCGAAATAGGTATGTATAATTTCAAACAGCATACATGAACAAAATGACATTTGTCATTTACATAAATGAAATTGCTTAGAGGTGTATATTTTGAATGAAAACTTATTTGCCGTTATTAAGATAGTTAAGAAAATATATGAAAATTCACTTCTTATCAAATCTTATTAAAACATAATTTTGCTCGAAAATATCTTAGACTCACTGTCATTAACATATTAAGAGGAGCGTTTGCCCCCGTAAGGCATCACCGTTTTGCGTTTTTTAAATTTATTTTGTAATTTTAGAATCTCATATTTGGGTTATGCAAAAGGCATAAATTTATAATGTCAAGGCTAGTTTTTGTATTAATTTATTTTCTTAAAAAATTTATGTGTTTTAGAAATAACCACAAAAATGCATACATTTGATTGATGTCTACTAACTAAGGCTGCTACACAAAAGAAAAAAACAACCTCTACGTGCCAGCTGGACATTTGATGAACGATATAAAAAAAAACAAATTTATGTAATTATATTTGATGATAAAAAAATGAAAATAGTAAACATTGTCACACACATTTCACACAAGTGTTTTTGG
Source organism: Amphimallon solstitiale (assembly GCA_963170755.1). Lineage (NCBI taxonomy): Eukaryota > Metazoa > Arthropoda > Insecta > Coleoptera > Scarabaeidae > Amphimallon > Amphimallon solstitiale. The sequence goes on along the minus strand of OY720681.1, from coordinate 37,071,043 downwards.
AAGCGATCCCATCGTCTATCCCCACTTTACGGTATCTCTACCCATAGTCTCTACCGGGCCTAGCGATGACGCAAATCCGTCAGAATCGGTCGGCTATTGCAAATTTGAATCCGAACGACAGACAGTTTTTGCAATTAGAAAGAAATGCAGTACCTATAATATTGGAGTGTATATGGGCAAGCGGAAATCGAATTAGTATAAAAAATCAACAATATAAAAAAAGGAAATATGCAAGTGGAATGAAAAATCAAAATACGACATAAGTAATTTTTAGTCTACAGTTTTATTTTATTTTGATATTTGTTTATTCGATTTAGTTTAACTAAGTACATAATACCAATATGCGAGTAGATTTCAGAATTTAAATATTTGACGATTCATTTTATGTACCTATATATTAAAATTTTCAACCCACGGCAGCTGTTTCGCGTAATTTTTAATAATTGTTTTGAAAACGTTTAAAAATAAAAATTGTCTGTTAGTTTATGAAGGTAGCCGTATTTAATTATTATTACTATTAAATTACCGGTTTAGAACCGCCAATTTTTTCCTTCAGAATGGAGCGTCTTTTCCTGATCTACATAGCGACAGAATTTGTGAATAAAACCGAAGCGCTCTGATCAAAACCCGAATATCGTCTAGCTCCACCTACTCACACCCCCTTGCGACTACCGTCCCGCTAGTAATACAAGTTGCATAAGATTCTCCCCAGAGGCAGTTGGTAAATAAATGCCCCTCTTAAATTACATTGAAAAATTACAATTGTTGTGAGCTTATGCGGACACTTTACATACTTCTGGGTTGTCTGGGTTTTGAAAAAGTGTGTACATACAATTCTACTCTAAGAATTATCGACATGTAAACCTCACTCCGATTTGCCAGTACATAACATTACTTAGGTAGGAATCATGTAAACCAATTGGAAACAAGATTTTCTTCGATCAACCTTTGTTGGTTAAAGTAATTTGGAAATAAAATTTGTTAGAATGTAATGTTTTTAATAAACAGCTAATGTATGATCTTTTAGTAATCCTACATAAATTTGGTGCAAGTTAACTCGCTTCAGATATGGCAAAGGAAAGTTCAATATCTGATAATTATATAATGTGATTGATAGTCAACCTTCAGGCACTTCATAGTTTTAATATTTTGTTATATGTCCTATATTTTACATATTTTTAAGTAACTGTTAACTTTATACGAATAATATGTACATTGTTGTTTAATCTTGTTGCAGAGTAGGCCTGCATAAATTAATTGCAAGGCAAAAATATGAAATTTTAACTTGCATTAGAATGAGTTTAGATTTCGTACATGCTGTAAATACATTACCACCGGGATTTTTATGGTCATCGAAATTGAAGACGTGGCACGTTGGTCTCATAGCAACAACTTCATCATGTATTGGTTTATATCAATTATTTACTAGACGCTCGTTAGGATAATTTATAACAGAAGTATGTCAACAGTATCTGTATTTTTGTAAATTGATATATTGAACATATTTTATATGTAAGCATTTTTGAACAATGGATTTTTATGGTGATGTATAATAATATTTAAAGGAATGCTATTTGAATTTTATTTTTTTTTGTTATTTTTATTTATTACATCTTATACTGTTGTATTCTAAGTCATTCTCCATTTACTTCTTGTTAATATAGGAAACTCAAATAAAAATATTTTGGGAGCATTCTTTGATAATAAAATTCGTGTATTAAACATTATTTTAGATAATTATCCTTTTAAATTTAATTATTTTTAAACGAATGTACTTATGTATTTCAAATTGTAAATAATGAATAGCATTTATTAATTTATTTATACAATGGTAAGTAATTACTCTTTTCTATTAACGTTTGTAAAGTATAAGTTAAGTATTATTATGTAAATTCGTAATTGCATTAATGTATCTATACAACTGGTATTGGTGAATATATGTGAAATTTTTATTGGTCTCGGCCCTATGTTGCAAAGTATGTCAGTAATTGCATGTTTGTTCAAGTGTATTTTTAGAATGGCAAATGGTAAATATTGTTAGCTTTTCTAATTGTAAGTCTTGTTTTGTTGTGAAATAAATAAAGTACAGGTATTCGGAGTATGTAACAGCACGGAAAACAAATTTAGCTATTGGCGTAAGAGATGTGGTCTTAATGTAAATAATTTGTAGCAATTAGATCTATTCTTAATTTTGTAATGAAGCTTTTGGGAACTGTATAATAAATTCTATTTATTATAGACAATGTAACTTTTAACTCTATGAATTATTTTTTTTATTTAGTACCAGAACACACACAAGAACTTCCTGTGTTACATGACAAGTATTGCATTTTTGATACAGGGCTTGTTAATGTTCTTTCTTCAAACATGAGAACGATCATGTTATTTAAATTCATATGGGGAGTCAGCTCTCTGGAGAAGGCAAATTGTGGCTTTATTATAAAAGTTATATCGAAGCTGTTTGTTCCCTATGATAGCCACTCATTAGGAGTATCTTCTAAATTTATTTTGTCTTATACAGAGTGTTCTATAACTTGGGCGCTGACCACAGTTACAGTTTTTTAAATGGAACAGGTTTTATATTATTAGATTTTTGTATTCCCCGTATAATTCGTAGTCATTTTTGACTTATTATTATTTTTTTGAAAAACTTTGTTTTATAAAATTATATTTCTCGAAAACTACGTAGTAGATGGACACAATTTTTAGTAGTGTTGTTCAAAATAAAAAGTCCTAATACAAACATATTTGTCTCAGTTACTAATTGCATGGTCAGGAAACTGGGTTAAAATTGCATGACACACTTTTTGCCTAAATGTCATTTTTTTCAAATGGAACAATCTGTATATCAGTTCATTTTTGAATTGCTAACTAAATTTCGTAAAAAGTTGTAAACCGTTAGTACCTTAAAAACGGACTATTACTCAGCTATTGTCGTTTTTTAATATAATTTTACCAACTTCATGTTTTTTATTTTAATACGGTATTTATGTTCGTTATGTCCAAAGAGATTGGAATATATAGAGAAACATGAGTGCAGTTTGTCGGCGAGGTAAGTGGTCGCAAGAACTGCAGGTGGGGTAAGGGGAATTGATAAAGAGCCAAGCGATTATATTCCTTAAGAAAATGCGACGGCGGCAATGAGGTGTGCTGTCATTGGTCGAAATGTCGTGCTCTTGTAGAAATTAACGAAATCATACGAACCAAGTACGAGCACGTCATTTCGACCAATGACAGCACGCCTCATTGACGCCGTCGGATTTTCTTAAGGCCTAATAAGGACTATAATCGCTTGGCTGTTTATCAATTCCCCTTACCCCACCTGCAGCTGTTGCGGCCAAACATTGTAGCTTGATACTACATCTATATATTTCAATATCTTTGGTTATGTCACACGATGGGCTAACGTTTTTTTGATACCACCAACATAATACGTCGAACAACAGTAGGTGCGTCGCGATAAGCTTACTTTCTCAAATTATTTCTTCTTTTCCGGACATAAAAGTTTTGCAATCTACTATGCATTCTTTGACAAACTCTCCTTCAGCAAATGGCTTCGATGCCTTCGCTATTTTGGAACTAACTATAAAGCTAGCTTTAACAACACTATCCAGATGTAATCTTTGTTTATGGAACATTTGTTGCTGTTTCCCCAAATCAGTTATAAGCTTTTGAATTTTATCTTTTCTTAACTGACCCGCGAGTGAGGTATGTTGAGTGAAATGCTTACTGGAATGATGCCGCTTAATATTATATTCTTCTAAAACAGAAATTGTTTCATTGCACAACAAGCAGATCGGTTTACTATCGTGTATGATAAAAAAAAAGTATTCATTAGCCATTTTTTTCTTGAAATTGACAACATTTTGTGTCCACTTTTCGTTTTTTTACACCAGACATCTTATTTATATGGATTTTGTTGCTTCACTATGAACTGAATTCAAAAATGAACTGATGCGTTCGTCTTCGTCTTCTTTTTGGGCATGTTCAAGTTAGGCTTCTGCCTTTTACTTATAATCATAATAAGGTGGATCTTACGGTGATGGGTTTGGTGCTATTTGCTTCCTCTGTAGAGGTATCTGATGATGGTGGTATATCTATAGGTTTCCGTGTTGCTGTTTGAAGTTTAATTTCTGTTGTTGAAGAGTGTTACGATCTTCGCAGTTTGGCGAATAAATTCTGCTATTTGTTTGTCTGTTGCATTCGTGTTGTGTAGGGTTATGGGCATGTTTCCCAACGTGAGAGCGAGCTCGTCGTTTTCTGTGTGTTTCGGTGTAGCAGTTGAATGTGTGGTTGTGTTTGTCCGTTCGGATGTCTGTTGTCGGCGTTGAGTCCATGGATTGTGAGTTGGTAATGGTGCATCCACATATTTCGGTTTTATGTGAGTTTTATTCGGGTTTCTCGGGCAGTTGATCCAGGCCGCCGTGTGGTTTCCTGCGCAGTTTGCGCATTTGGCCGGAACGTCAGTTGGTTTGTCACAGAGGTGCGTAGAATGTCCCTCTCCGCATTTCATACATATGAATGGTATGGAACAATTTTCCTGTATGTGCCCGTATCTCTGGCATTTATGGCACTGAATGATACGGGGTTTTTTCTTTAACTTTTCGACTGTAATTTGAATTCCGCAGCACTCTCTTAGGTTGAAGATTGTTTTAAGTTCTCGATTCAAACTAACCAGGACTAGGGGCGTAGGGCGGCTGTATTTGCCCGTCATCCTGGTGATGTTGTGTGTTTGATATCCATTTGCGGCTAGATCTTCTTTTATTTCGTCGATTGTCGATTCTAACGGTACTCCGCGTAAGACGACTTTCAGTGGTTTGACGTAGTTGAGTTTGAAAGTATAGAAGTCAATGTTGTATGTCTGGAATACTTCATGTAATTTGTGGCAGTCGGTTTCCGTTGATGGTTCGATTCGAATGCCCGAACGAACGAGCTTTGAATGTGTGATGTTTACGTTGTTTGTCTTGATTAAATGTCGCAGCTGCGGCCATTTCCTTGTGTCAGTAGCGATAATTGGTGTTATGTGTTGCCTGTTTGTTGTGTTTTCTTGTTTTGTGCCCTCTTTTGTTGGTGATTTGGAGGTAGACGCGTTGGTTTCTTCTGTGTTTACTATTGTTTCTTCTGTTTCCATGTTGTCTGTTTGTAATGGTTCAAATCGATTTTTAGTTTCGATTTTCTTGTTTGGATGGTCCGTTTTTGTTCTTTTCAGCGGGTTTTTCGGGGTTTTGAACCCCTCGCTGTCCATTTTTTCTTTGACTGGGAGCCCCTGCACTAACAAATGTTTTAATTTCATTAGTGGAGCTACCGGTGGTGGTGTACCTGGTAAAGGTGGTAAATCAAGTGTCGGTGTTGGTATATGCTGTGTTGATTGTTGAGGCGAAACCGTGTTTACGCCTTGTTGTTTGCGTTGTACAGTTGCAGTTAGATATGCAAGTAAGTTTTTCAATTCTTCTGTAGAGGTGTTTGGATTGCTCATATGGCTGTATATATTACGTTGAATTTCGTTGGGGTCAGTATATAGTGACCGCTCGCCGTGGCACTTTCTTCTTCGCCTTCGCTGTCGGATAACATGTCGCTGTTATGTCTGAACTGTACCGAGGTTGCAGTCAGAATCGTCAGAATGAACTGATGCGTTCGCTGACCGGAGCGGTTTATATACCTGCCGCAATAGGCAACTAGAATATTCTCGAACGTACTTACGTGTGTTTGTGAGCGCTTCAAGCTGATTGGGAGGCTTCCCGAATGTTTATCTGTTTGTCCCTTTCTAACGACTATTGTTTCTCACATGACCTGTGACGTTACGTTGTGCCCGCTTAGTGATGAAAAAAAAATGCTGTGTGCTAAATGTTTAGTTTTCTCGCGCGTAATTTAAAATTTTTAAATGTCTCGCGGGCCGGATTAAAACCCGTGGCGGGGTGTATTCGGCCCGGGGGCCAGGGGTTGCCCATATATGCTCTAAATAATGGTATAGCGAGGTACATTGTTAATTATGCAGCATGGTAAATATTTTCTCGAGTGTAGTGGTGAGAGAAAAGCTGTGTCGCCTATGCAGTAGGAGATTTACAGTTGACATTGAATGAAATAAGAAACTAATCTTATAAATATAAAACTATCGGTTACAATTCAACGTCAAGAAAAAAATAACACAATTTAAGAAGAAAGATAACATTAGACTTGTTACTACTATTACAATTTGCATTACTCTTTCTTAGGTGATAACATTATTTTTAAGTATTTTACATTTATTTTAAAAATACTCGAATGCACAAGACGAACTTTGACCACATGTACTTTATGAAGAAGAAATTCCTTTCCCTTGTTAAAGCGAGTACAACAATTAAATCTTTCTGTCCCCAGCTACCAAAAAGCAGATATTCCATACACAAATATTAGTCTTAGATATCTCGTTTGTTTTCCAAAGTTTAATGTTTCTATATTTTGTCACGTTTTCCCCCTATTGGTTAAGAAATCAACCGCCAATTTTCCTGTACCACAGGACTCTCTTACTACTTAGCATTCTCTCACTACTTCCTCATCTCCCGCTATCTCTAGTAGTTTCACAGAATTTTTTTTGGGAGCCCGTTCGATGCATCTGTGCGGATCCATACACCAACACACGCCAGTATACACACGTATCGTTCGTACCATTGATTTTTAACTTGAATCCTTACTTTTGAACTGACTTGTAAATAATCCCTGTTTATTTACGTTCCCATAATTTTACCTGTCTTTAATTTAAATTGTGTTATTTATTTTTTTTTAAATAAAAACTTTAAAGACTTTTTTGTACTCACCGCCTGTAAAGTAACATTTGGCGCAAGTGTAGCTCGACTGGGAAATACGTTTTCCCGGTTGAGGCGACTGTAAAAATTGAAAAAAACACTGGTACTTTGGGACATTTAAGAAAAAATCTAACTTGGTAGTAATAAAATTTAGTCTATAAAATACTACTTCCCTCCACTATTCTTCACTAAAAGTTGGGGAAATAGGAGTAATAATTAAAAATTCTTCCAAAAAAATTGTGGCGCCATCTATTTGACGACATTTTAAGCAACATCTTAAGCAAGATTCGAGCGCCATCTATTTGAACCACATCGACATTCATATTGGCAGTTCGGAATTGTTTGTATTTAAACCAAAAAACGCAATAAATGTACTATAAATTTATAAATATAAGAATAAATACCTCATCTTTGCTATGTGTAAGAATATAATAACTTAATTTTAGGGAAAGGTGAGTAATAGTTACGTACATGAAATGCTTAAATTAATTAGGTAATCTATCTTAGGTTAGGTATGATACCAATGACATTAATCAATAATATTTTTTTAATTTAATGTTCGTACAAAAAATATTGTACAAACCACTTGCGTGAAGACATCTTCCACGCATTCGCGCAATTAAAAGCACTCGCTTCCTGCGGGCGCTCGTGCTTACAATATGCGCTCATGCGGGAAAATAGTCTTCCCGCACTTGGTTCGTAAATAACTAATACCTACTTTCTTGTTTTTTAAATACTTTCTTTTACAGCACAGTATCCTGGACCTTTTATGAATAACTATATATGCCGACATCACGTAATTAACCTTTTATAAACAATTTTAACCACCAACATAATACCAAATTGTAACACTACCAACCATTCAGCTAGATTCCCATCATGCAGCTACCTACCGATTTGAATGCCATACATGGGTACAGTACACAGAACGAGACGTGGCCGGTGGGAGAAATCGTCGCTGCGCGAGGTATGGGTCAGTGTCAGATAGAAAAAGTATTCCGAAAAAAGAAATGATAACATTTGTTCATCATTGCATACATTAGCCGGACCAAGGAGTAAATGCAGATAAGAAATTGTAATATTCTTTCGAAGAGATACATATATAGGAAACATACTGCACATCGATGTGTAACGCTTGACAATTTTTCGAGACTGCTCGTGCTTATCGTCATATTATAAGAATCAACTGCGCACGTTGTAGGAGGGGTATCTCACCGGTTATGCATCGATCTGTGAGCTGTACGTGCAGTTTAATGCAGACATACCCACCTCAGAAAAACTTTATCAAGGAAGAAATAATGAAAAGATACGATTAAAACCAGTATTGTTACAGACATCGTATTATTTATAATAATTTTTCCGAGTCACTTTTTATATTGTCAGCAAATTATTGATATCTAAGTTTTATTTTTGCTGAGCATATTTTAATTAGGTACTCAGGTTTTTATTATTACTTAGTTACAGCTCGACACATATAACTTGAGCGGTCATCGACGCAGATCAAGAAGTGAGAGAATGCACGATAGAGATGGATACACCTTTGACAAATGCATGCGTTTACACCCCGCTACTACCCCTCTCCCTTTTCTCCATTGCGCATATGACCTTCACCCCTCAAGTTATATGGGGTGAGCTGTAAGTATTGAATTGTTGGTATTGACATTTGTGGTAATAGAGTTTACTTGAAAAATCTTTACAAAATAATTGATACATAAATATATAATGTCTCAAAAAAAAAAAAAAAAAAGACGAGTGCATAACTCCATTATTTATCGGAGGATCTATACACTAAACAAAATCGTTGCGAATACGCTATTAAGTTGCCTAATGATTTCACGAATAGGCCTAAGGGCTTTAAGGTAAAACTGTATTTTTTTTAAATTCGGTCATGTTTTTTTTAAGTAATTCTGATAGAAATGTTTATTATTTATTATATAAAAAGAATATAAAAAATAATAAAACATTTGTGTAAAAATACATTGCGTTACAATATAGTAACTAAAATGAAGTTGGCTGGGAAAACAAGTAACAAATAATAATCGCACAACTTGTTAAATCGAAAAAATTCTAAAATGAATAAACAATATTTAGACACTCTTTGAATTTATTTTGAGGTTATATAGGGATCGGACGTCCCAGGTTTAAATTACGACGGAGTTACAACGGAGCAAAGAAATAATGTAAACAACACGTAGTTACTGAATAGCATTATTCATATGGTGAACTGCAACATCTGTTGTTGACTCACATGTTGACGGGAAAACGACACAAAAAAGGTCCATTTAACTCGTAAATTTTCTATTTTCATGGGCGTTAATAGGAGCGTGAGGGGTTTTTAGAATTCATTATACTTATTTACCTTATATTTCGAAAGATAAATAAAGTACGGAGAGTTAGTTTCGTTTTTTCATTGTTTTGACTGTTAATTACGTACTTCGTAATTTTTATAATAGTTCCTGTTTAATATCGTTTCATTGAATCGATTTCTCCCAATTATCTCGACATAAAGTGTGCATTGGATTTTGTTAAGTTTCAATAACATACGCATACATTTTTAGTTATCATTTATTTCGATCTAGAACATTGTTTATGTTACTATGATATGGAAGAACGTGGAGAATGGCATCGTAAAACAATGGCAAGTTGGATTAAGGGTCCTACTGATTGTATGACCCTTAATCCATTGTCAGTGATTCCGAAATTTATTGCATAGTCTGTAAAATATCGTTACAGAATGCCCAAAAAGGCCACGTACAACGTCACTTAGCATCACTAAAACATACACAGAAATTGGACCCGTTGAAAGCTGACAATTTTAACGAAGAACTCTGTGAAGCATTAATGGCGGGTAATATCCCATTAAAGAAACTTGACAATCCCACTTTCAAAACATTTCTTCAAAGATATGTTGGTCGAAATGTTCCTGACAAATCCACCTTACGCAAATATTATGTTTCCAAGTGCTCCACGAAAACAGTAGAATGCAATGGAAGACATCTGTTAAATCAGTACCTATGGATAAGTGTCGACGAAACTGTCGATATATTAGGACGCTGTGTGATAAATGTTGCAGCTGGTGTACTACATCCAACTATTCCATATAACGCATATGTTATAGTATCTAAAGTTATAAATACAGTTGATGCGGAACCAGTTGCTAAAACCATTGACGAGAATTTGCACAAAATGCTCCATTCGGACCACAGGTAGGTACAGTGAAAAAATACTTTTATTTGTTAGTGATAGTGCCGCATAAGTATATATTAAAAACAAGCCGACTATTAAAGGAAAAATATCCTTATATGCGGCATATTACTTGTGTAGCACATGCTCTCTTCACTGAATATATGAGAAGAACAACTTGATATACATTGATACAGTTTATACTGCTGACGATACATAATGTTGTCAAATATTATTGTAAATAAAGATATTCTATTCTATTCTATTCTATTCTATTCATAAGTATTCCAAGTGATTTCGGATGTGGCCTTCGGCAAAAGTTAGACCCAGTTTTTAATAGAAATCCAGATTTAATAACATGGCGGCAATTGTGTATGGGGACAATGACACAAAATCTAACTGCTAAATACGCTGAAATAAAAGAATATTTCCAGTACTCACCTATAACCAGTTATGATGTATAAAGGACGTTTTCTATCTACAAGGATGTACTTCATTCAAAGAGAACAAATCTTACAGAAGAGAACCTTGAGAAAGTATTGCAGGAAAATATTAATACTCCTTTACTCGACTTGAGCTACAACATGAACAAATAATAAGGTATTTTGTATTTTATAGATCACAACCCACTTGTTATTCAATTATATAAATAAAATTAAAACCTCTTAAAAAATATAACATTTCAATAGTGCGCCCATGGGCGATGAGTCATCATGCTTTCGTGTCCGCTCTCTAGTTGTAAAACTCACAACTTTATCAGGAACGCAAGCCAGCAGAGAATCTCCAAGTCGATGCAAATTTCAGCGTATAGTAGACAAGTTAAGGATATATGGGGCTTTCAAGAAACCGAAACGAACTCAGCGTCAACTTCGGGATGAGAATTTACTGGTGAAATATTGTCCAACGCAACATATACATATGGAAATGCGCAGGAATGCTGACAATGTATAGCGCAAAGTGGAGCGCAGTTTGAGCATAGACGACAGTAATTATTTTAAACTTTTTTTTGTATTTCTTTTATATAAGCACATACTTGTGATACATTGTTATTTTCAGACTAATAGTCTCAATCAGAATTTCATTGAAAAAAAGTTTACAAGGCTCTATACCTACGTAATTTTATTAGGCCATTTAGGGGCTTATTCCCAACATTTAATTTGGTGTAGAGATCATTAAAATTACCCTATAAATAAGGTAGTTATGGATTCGTAATTCCTGTATAAATACATAAATTATTATTATTATTATCATTAATATTTTAAATATTATTATATTATTCAAATAAAAGATACAGTTTTGTCTATTAGGTATATACAGGGTGAGTTTTTTTTTCTTTATTTGTATGGGGATCTCGAAAACCATAAGAGATACGCATTAGGTTAAATGGAGAAAGATTTGCATCTTTATAAGCCTCATCCAGATACGTTTTCGTCAATTTAAGAAAATGCATGGTTTACTAGATATTTGCAAAAAATACAAATTCCTCAAAACCTTTTAAGTGCTATAACTCTTCTATTCTTAAAGGTAGAAAAATTTTTTTTGAATATTGTTTTCAAAAAATTCAATTTCAAACAACATCTTCTTAAATTTTTAATTTTGCTTAGCATTTTTGAGTTAGCAAGCAAAGTCTAATTTTTTTAAATGGAAACCATAGTTGGCTATGACATATTCTAATAGTGCATTTTTTCTGCTTGCAATGATGTAAGGGTTGTAGAACTTATTTTAATAAATAACAGCACAATACACTATTATTATGTTTAACAAAAATCATGTCTTGCCATTGGAAACGCTATATTAATAACTGAAGCATGTTTATTTCATCATTGACAGTTCGTTCATTAGGGTGACTATAGTTGGTTTTGTTAGTGATTTAGTTGCTTTACAAAGTTAGTTATGGTGTACACAAATCTTGAGAAACTTGATATGATTGAATGTTACATTATTTGTAACAAAAATAGTAAAGAAGTCGCCGAACGCTATTTTATATTGTATATATTTTGATCGCCCTCAACCATCGTTAGACACCTTCAAGAATTTATACAATAATTTAAAAGAGTATGGAAGTTTTGTTAAACCTAGAAATAATGGTAATATTGGTGAAAACACGCAGATAAATGTCTTAGCTGCTGTTAATCAGAATCCATCAACATCAACGCGGCAAATTGCACAAGGCGCTACTACCTCACAACGCACAGTAGTGAACTCTACACCCTGGAGACGATGAAAGACGATTAAATTTTTGTGCTTGGTTCGTAAAGATGTGCCATGAAAATAATAACTTTCCGATGCAGATCTTATGGACCGACGAAACACGTTTTACAAACTGTGGCATGTTCAATCGCCATAATGAACACCTGTGGGCGCATATAAATCCTCACCGTTTAGAAGAAAGGCGACCTCAGATTAGGTTTGGCTTTAATTTATGGTACGGTGTTATTGGTTTCCAACTTGTTGGGCCATTTATTTTTAATGAAACTTTAACCGGAAATCGATATTTGCAATTTCTAAGATTTCGGCAATATCCTAGATGAATTAAATTTACAGACCCGTACAAATTTACGGTGGTTTCAACACGACGGTGCCCCGCCTCACTATCAGGCACAGGTCAAAAGATATTTCGATGAATTATTTCCAAACTCGTGGATCGGTAGAAATGGTCCTGTTTTATGGCCTGCACGTTTCCCAGATCTTACACCGTCAGATTTCTTCGTCTTTGGAGCAATAAAAGATCTCGTATATGTGCGATCATATGCAACCCAAGAGGAGCTATTGGAAGCTGTTATTAATGTATTTGATAGCTTAGATGGGCGCCAAATTAGGAGAGCTATTAACTCTGTGTTGAAAAGGTGCCGTATGTGCGTCGATAATAATGGTGGGCATTTCGAACACTTAATGTAAATTTAGCGTGTTACGTGTTGTTAATAATTATTTCGTTTAGCGTTTTTATTGTTTCTTGTATTACATTATATATTATAAGTTTCTTTTCTTTTCCATGGCAAGACATGATTTTTGTTAAACATAATAATAGTGTATTATGCAGTTATTTATTAAAATAAGTGCTACAGCACTTACATCATTGCAAGCAGAAAAAAATGCACTACTAGAATATGTCATAGCCAACTATAGTTTCCATTTAAAAAAAAAATAGACTGCTTGCTAACTCAAAAATGCTAAGCACAATTAAAAATTTAAGAAGTTGTCGTTGTTTGAAATTGAATTTCTTAAAAACAATATTCAAAAAATTTTTTCTAACTTTAAAAATAGAAGTGTTATAGCACGGAAAAGGTTTTGGAGAATTTCTATTTTTTGCAAATATCTAGTAAACCATGCATTTTCTTAAATTGACAAAAACGTATCTGGATGAGGCTTATAAAGATGCAAATCTTTCTCCATTTAACCTAATGCGTATCTCTTATGGTTTTCGAGATCCCCATACAAATAATTAAAAAAATATCACCCTGTAGAATATAGTCATTTTTGAATTAATAAATCTTTTTTTACATCTAGTTGTTTATTGAACATTCTCTGAGATCTTATTCATATTAATAATATTCTTTACATAATAGTAATAATAATATAATACATTCAAGATAATAATAGTTAAATTTGTTATGTTATATATATATATATGCATGAGTAAGTAACAATAATTATATTTTATTATTTGAGAGAGCTTGTTAATTGTATGATAATAACAATATACGCTATCAAGGTAGCAACTGTATTATACAACATAGTATAATCTATAATAAAGAAGCCGGCTGCTGTAAAATTAGGCTTAGATTGGGAAACTTGCAGAGCGAGCGTATATAATTCTTGACAAATTAAATGTATTTTCGAATTTTTCTTGCAGTCTTCTGTTGGCTGTATTTCCATCAACATTTTAAAGCTGATTGTTGAAGAACTAAGGACTTCTTTACTCGTTGTCTGGCAGTTGGAGACCAACATAATACAAACAACCTACAAAGTAGTACAAACAATTGGAATGGATATTATAATTACTAATGTTAAGTCCTTAGGTAGGTATACTAAAGCGTGTTAAATTAGTAATAACAAAACTACCTAATGGACGGCATTATGAGATAGTTACTACAATGAGAGTGCTATAATCAAAAATAATTAATGCGTAAGTATTAAGCAGTAGCTACACCTACCAACAAATTAAATAATTATTAAAAAAATAAGTTTTTACTACATAAATGACGCGTCACGAAACCATTCACACACACCATGTTCCTTTTAGATATTTCCTAATAGGTTCCATGCAATCAGACGCCCATACATCAACATCAAGGTGTTAATAAATGACTCTCGCCCGAGTGTGTGAAGTTAGCCCCCCTTTTTTCGAATATCGGAAATCTGACGGTTGTTCCAGGTTGTTCTAGGTTTGTTCTAAATTGTTCCAAAGTATTTCAAAAAAAAAGTCAAAATTGGCCGAGATAATTGAAAAAAACGACTTTTTCACCCAGCCCCCCTTTTTTCGAAAATTGAAATTCTGAAGGTTGTTCCAGGTTGTTCTAGTTGTTCTAAACATTGTTCCAAAGAATCTCGAAAAAAAAATCAAAATTGGCCGAGATAATCGGAAAAAACGAGTTTTTGCCAGCCCCCCTTTTCTTGAAAATTGTAATTCTGATGATTGTTCTAGGTTGCTCTAGGTTTGTTCTAAATTGTTCCAAAGTATTTCATAGAAAAAATCAAAATCAGACGAGAAAATGGGAAAAAACCAAAGCCAAAAGTATGAAGTCGGACCCAGTTTTTGCAAAAATTAAAATTTTGACGGTTGTTCTAGGTTGTTCTAGGTTTGTTCTAAACATTGTTCGAATACGTCAAAACCGTATCTCTTATATATCAAAAGATATGGCAAAAAAACCAAATCCAAAAGTGTGAAGTTAGCCCCCCTTTTATCGAAAATCTAACTTCTGACGGTTGTTCCAGGTTGCTCTAAGGGTGTTCTCAATTGTTCCAAAGTATTTCAAAAAATAAATCATAATTGGCCGAAAAAACGGCAAAAAACTTTTTTTTTCTGGCGGCCCATTTTTCGAAAATCGAAATTCTGACGGTTGTTCTGGGTTGTTCTAAGTTTGTTTTAAATTGTTCCAAAGGATTTCAAAGAAAAAATCATAATTGGCCGAGATAATAGAAAAAAACGATTTTCCCACGGACCCCCTTTTTGCGAAAATTCAAATTCTGAGGGTTGTTCCAGGTTGTTCTAGATTTGTTCTAAACATTATTCTTATACATCAGAACCGTATCTCTTATATTTCAAAAGATATTGCAAAAAAACGTTTTTAAAAAAAGTGTGAAGTTAGCCCCCCTTTTTTCGAAAATCTAACTTCTGACGGTTGTTCCAGGTTGCTCTAGGTGTGTTCTCAATTGTTCCAAAGTATTTCAAAAAATAAATCATAATTGGCCGAAAAAACGGCAAAAAACTTTTTTTTTCTGGCGGCCCATTTTTCGAAAATCGAAATTCTGACGGTTGTTCTGGGTTGTTCTAAGTTTGTTTTAAATTGTTCCAAAGGATCTCAAAGAAAAAATCATAATTGGCCGAGATAATAGAAAAAAACGATTTTCCCACGGACCCCCTTTTTGCGAAAATTCAAATTCTGAGGGTTGTTCCAGGTTGTTCTAGATTTGTTCTAAACATTATTCTTATACATCAGAACCGTATCTCTTATATTTCAAAAGATATTGCAAAAAAACGTTTTTAAAAAAAGTGTGAAGTTAGCCCCCCTTTTTTCGAAAATCTAACTTCTGACGGTTGTTCCAGGTTGCTCTAGGTGTGTTCTCAATTGTTCCAAAGTATTTCAAAAAATAAATCATAATTGGCCGAAAAAACGGCAAAAAACTTTTTTTTTCTGGCGGCCCATTTTTCGAAAATCGAAATTCTGACGGTTGTTCTGGGTTGTTCTAAGTTTGTTTTAAATTGTTCCAAAGGATTTCAAAAAATAAATCATAATTGGCCGAAAAAACGGCAAAAAACAATTTTTTTCTGGCGCCCCTTTTTTCGAAAATCGAAATTTTGACGGTTGTTCTAGGTTGTTCTAAATTGTTCCAAAGGATTACAAAGAAAAAATCGAAATTGCCCAAGATAATAGGTAAATCGATTTTACCTATTATCTATATTTTAAAATGAATAATAATACTCATTTGTGATTCAAAATAAAGCAGAAGCAGTAAATATACATATATTTTCCCAAGTAATATAATTCATTTGTTTGAAAACAATATTGTTACTAAATGCTGATGCTCCTAACATAAAATAATATTAGAACAGTGACGTTAGTTACATTATTAATGTAGATTAAAAACTACCTCATAAACATATTGAGAATGATTATACCTTGCTCATAAAAAGATTAGTGTTTTTCTCATGAGCTGCTAGGTTGATGTTTCTTTGTTTATTTTTATTAGAGTTCATGCTTTAGTTTATCCCTAAAATCTAAAATATATATTTTTTCTGTAAAATTTATTTATTGATATTATTATATTATTTGATAACATTGACATAAATAATATATTTTTTTATCAATTTGGTATTGTAAAACAGCCTTTCCCAAATCGGCTACTCTTTGACGGATATACTATCTTATATTATCTAAATAGGTACCTATATAATATTTTTTCCAAATAAAGTAATAGTAGCCTTTGAATCGTTTTAGTGAGAAAATTAGACAGCATATTTCAACATGTTTACGAAGAGGGGCTACAAAAAATAAGCATACTTGATAGGAATGTCTACACGTGCTTGCATTCCCGGAGCAAAAACCATGAAAAAAAGTGACCAGACCACGGCTAGACAAAATAACGTTGTAGTGGTTTACTATAATTAAAATTTTCAAACTTCAAAATCAGTATTTTATTTTTATTATTACTAGACAAAATAAAATAACAAAGGGAGCCTGATAGACTTCCCCATTTTGTTTGATTTTAGTTGGGTACCCATATCCAGCGCTTTTTTTTTTTGAAATACTTTGAAACTGTAAGAATTTCGATTTTTAAGAAATAGGGACTGGGGAAAAATATCGTTTTTTCATAACCGGTTTTGATTTTTTCTTTGAAATAGTTCATCAGCATTTGGTAACAATATCGTTTTGTAATAAATGAACATTATATTTCTTGCGAAAATATATATTTATTGCTATATTAGATGTTTATTTCTTTAAATAGAACTGCATCATACAAAAACTTCCTTCAACACAGTAATGTTCGGAAAGTGCATTCCGCCCATTGTAAAATCGTTTTTTCCTATTATCTCCGCCAATTATGATTTATTTTTTGAAATACTTTGGAACAATTGAGAACACACTTAGAGCAACCTGGAAAAACCGTCAGAAGTTAGATTTTCGAAAAAAGGGGGATAACTTCACACTTTTTGAAAAAAGTTTTTTGCAATATCTTTTGAAATATAAGAGATACGGTTCTGATGTATAAGAATAATGTTTAGAACAAATCTAGAACAACCTGGAACAACCCTCAGAATTTGAATTTTCGCAAAAAGGGGGTCCGTGGGAAAATCGTTTTTTTCTATTATCTCGGCCAATTATGATTTTTTCTTTGAAATCCTTTGGAACAATTTAAAACAAACTTAGAACAACCCAGAACAACCGTCAGAATTTCGATTTTCGAAAAATGGGCCGCCAGAAAAAAAAAGTTTTTTGCCGTTTTTTCGGCCAATTATGATTTATTTTTTGAAATACTTTGGAACAATTGAGAACACACCTAGAGCAACCTGGAACAACCGTCAGAAGTTAGATTTTCGAAAAAAGGGGGCTAACTTCACACATGTTTTAAAAACGTTTTTTTGCAATATCTTTTGAAATATAAGAGATACGGTTCTGATGTATAAGAATAATGTTTAGAACAAATCTAGAACAACCTGGAACAACCCTCAGAATTTGAATTTTCGCAAAAAGGGGGTCCGTGGGAAAATCGTTTTTTTCTATTATCTCGGCCAATTATGATTTTTTCTTTGAGATCCTTTGGAACAATTTAAAACAAACTTAGAACAACCCAGAACAACCGTCAGAATTTCGATTTTCGAAAAATGGGCCGCCAGAAAAAAAAAGTTTTTTGCCGTTTTTTCGGCCAATTATGATTTATTTTTTGAAATACTTTGGAACAATTGAGAACACACCTAGAGCAACCTGGAACAACCGTCAGAAGTTAGATTTTCGAAAAAAGGGGGGCTAACTTCACACTTTTTTTAAAAACGTTTTTTTGCAATATCTTTTGAAATATAAGAGATACGGTTCTGATGTATAAGAATAATGTTTAGAACAAATCTAGAACAACCTGGAACAACCCTCAGAATTTGAATTTTCGCAAAAAGGGGGTCCGTGGGAAAATCGTTTTTTTCTATTATCTCGGCCAATTATGATTTTTTCTTTGAGATCCTTTGGAACAATTTAAAACAAACTTAGAACAACCCAGAACAACCGTCAGAATTTCGATTTTCGAAAAATGGGCCGCCAGAAAAAAAAAGTTTTTTGCCGTTTTTTCGGCCAATTATGATTTATTTTTTGAAATACTTTGGAACAATTGAGAACACACCTAGAGCAACCTGGAACAACCGTCAGAAGTTAGATTTTCGAAAAAAGGGGGGCTAACTTCACACTTTTTTTAAAAACGTTTTTTTGCAATATCTTTTGAAATATAAGAGATACGGTTCTGATGTATAAGAATAATGTTTAGAACAAATCTAGAACAACCTGGAACAACCCTCAGAATTTGAATTTTCGCAAAAAGGGGGTCCGTGGGAAAATGGTTTTTTTCTATTATCTCGGCCAATTATGATTTTTTCTTTGAAATCCTTTGGAACAATTTAAAACAAACTTAGAACAACCCAGAACAACCGTCAGAATTTCGATTTTCGAAAAATGGGCCGCCAGAAAAAAAAAGTTTTTTGCCGTTTTTTCGGCCAATTATGATTTATTTTTTGAAATACTTTGGAACAATTGAGAACACCCTTAGAGCAACCTGGAACAACCGTCAGAAGTTAGATTTTCGATAAAAGGGGGGCTAACTTCACACTTTTGGATTTGGTTTTTTTGCCATATCTTTTGATATATAAGAGATACGGTTTTGACGTATTCGAACAATGTTTAGAACAAACCTAGAACAACCTAGAACAACCGTCAAAATTTTAATTTTTGCAAAAACTGGGTCCGACTTCATACTTTTGGCTTTGGTTTTTTCCGATTTTCTCGTCTGATTTTGATTTTTTCTATGAAATACTTTGGAACAATTTAGAACAAACCTAGAGCAACCTAGAACAATCATCAGAATTACAATTTTCAAGAAAAGGGGGGCTGGCAAAAACTCGTTTTTTCCGATTATCTCGGCCAATTTTGATTTTTTTTTCGAGATTCTTTGGAACAATGTTTAGAACAACTAGAACAACCTGGAACAACCTTCAGAATTTCAATTTTCGAAAAAAGGGGGGCTGGGTGAAAAAGTCGTTTTTTTCAATTATCTCGGCCAATTTTGACTTTTTTTTTGAAATACTTTGGAACAATTTAGAACAAACCTAGAACAACCTGGAACAACCGTCAGATTTCCGATATTCGAAAAAAGGGGGGCTAACTTCACACACTCCTCTCGCCCATATTCCTCACCAATCCTCACATATATTATTATTATTATCCACAACAATTTGTATATTTTTTTTAATTTTAAATTTCAAAAAAATAGTATATTCTGAGCGAGTAACGCATCTACGTATACCGCATGTGTCAAATATCATTAGGTATAGGGATTCAATGTTTACGTGCGATCTATATGTATGAATGTAATACGTGACAACGTGGTACCCCTACTGTCCGTCACCAATGCCGACAACAACCGACATCACAACGATATTCTCCGATCCCGACCCAGTTTTACATTCAATGTTTAGCAGGGAACACGTTGCGGTCCCTGGCCGTCTTATTACTGGAACGGGAAACATCAAATGTCTTGCTGTGCAGGGAGGAATCCTTTTTTATTTATTTTATTATGGTTATTTTTTAATTTTATTAGAATTTCGCTTTTGTTTGTTGTCATGCAGCGTGAACGCAGCTTAGTAATTCTCTGCATTTACTGAAAGGAAAAAGAAAAACAAATCCTTGCAACTCGTAAATATTATTTCTGATCGCATTAGAAACACCC
Organism: Amphimallon solstitiale; assembly: GCA_963170755.1. Lineage (NCBI taxonomy): Eukaryota > Metazoa > Arthropoda > Insecta > Coleoptera > Scarabaeidae > Amphimallon > Amphimallon solstitiale. The sequence continues at coordinate 37,050,932 of OY720681.1, read as the reverse complement.
TAGTCGGTGGTCCAATGCTTACTGCTAACTTGTATTTGTGAGCCTTTATCGGTTGTCGCGTCGCTGGCATTGGAAAGGAAAGTAGGGGGCCACGTTGCCACGTATTGTATGGATTGATCGCCTATGGCTAATGAAAATTGACACATGCTGTATGTATATTCAGTATCATTAAACATTAGTTCGACTCATAACTTTTGATATTAGTAAAATAGTTGATATTAGTAAAATAGTAAAATATTAAAACTTTTACTGACGAAAAGTTTTTATTCAATTAATGAATATTTAAATGATAATTTTAATAATATACAATTTTAATCTGTTTTGTTTGTTACTGTATATATGTACATTTTGACCTTTCATGTAATGATTTTATTACACTGAATAAATATATTATTATTATTATTATTATTATTATTATTATGAGTCTGCGTCTTTTGTGTATGAACATAGTGGCTAATATCTATTATTTTGATTTATTGTTGGGCCTCTGCCTTCTGTTTACTTAGATTGTGTTATTCTCTCCATTTGTTAGTCTCTATTGTTTTAACCTTGTGTATCACTGGTGTTGTTATCGAGCCCCGCTTTTTCTGACTTCTCCCACGATTAAGCAAAACCTATGGGAAATCGGATATTTCCTATCATTGAGAGTGGCATTGACAATCGTAGGTTTTGTAGTGCTCTAGAAACCACTCCGTATTCGACTAAGGGCTAAGTGGCATTAGGCTATCCTGTTTTATACACAACGTGGTTTTGGTAACTTGAAGGCGAGCCACATGATTTCTTGAGATACAAATAGGGCATTAATTAGTGCGACGCACATACAAGATATTTTGGTGAGCAAAGTACAGGGTGAGTCTGTAAAACGGCAAGATTTAAAAAATTTAAAAAATATATTTTTAAAAAAAGTATAATTGTTTTAACTTGTCAGTAATATGGCGTCCTTGGTTTTGCACACATTGTCGGAGTCTGAGATGGAATCCACACGTTCTGTAGCATCTGGAACGGAATGTTGTTAATTTCTTGCCGAATTCGCCCTTTCAGATCTTCTTTTGTTCTTGGTGGATTTTCCAGTAAAACTTTGGACTTAAGATAACCCCAAAGTAGATAGCGGACGTGCCAGGTTTAAATTACGACGGAGCAAAGAAATAATGTAAACAACATGCAGTCACTGAATAGCACTATTCATATGATGAACTGCAACATCTGTTATTGTCCCAAAACGCCAGCAAAAAAAGTCGTCTTTCCTAATAAAATTCGTTTCTTCATCGGCGTAGGTAGTAGCGTGAGGGGTTTTTAAAATTTATTATATTTACCTTATATTTCGCATGATAAATAAAGTAATATATGTATATACTTATTCATACTTACGTTAGTTTCGTTTTTCATTGTTTTGACTGTTAATTACGTACTTCGTAATTTTCGTAATAGTTCCTGTTCAATACCGTTTCATTGAATCTATTTCTCCCAATTATCTCGATGTAAGTGTGAATTGGGTTTTGTTAAGTTTGAATAACATACTACTAACTAACACTAATCCCAAATTTAAAAAAACAGTTGTTATTCCTTCAGGAACACTTTGGAAATTTGCCTAAACTAATCACATATTTTGAAAATCGAAATCTCAAATTAAAAGATGAACTAACCACATGTGGCTATTAATAATTTCGAAATTATTCCAAGCGACTTCGGATGTGGCCTTCGGCAAAAGTTAGACGCAGTTTTTAATAGAAATCCAGATTTAATAACATTGCGGCAATTGTGTATGGGGACAATGACACAAAATCTAGCTGCTAAATACGCTGAAATAAAAGAATATTTCCAGTACGCACCTATAACCAGTTGCGATGTAGAAAGGACGTTTTCTATCTACAAGCATGTACTTCATTCAAAGAGAACAAATCTTACAGAAGAAAAAATGAACAAATAATAAGGTATTTTGTATTTTATCGATCACCAGCCACTTGTTATCCATTCATATAAATAAAATTAAAACCTCTTTAAAAATACAACAATTCAGTAGTGCGCCCATGGGCGATGAGTCATCAACCTTTCGTGACCGCTCCCTACCCCAAAGAAAAAAGTCTGGCGCGGTCAAATCTGTTGAACGGCAGGCCAAGGAATATCACCATTTCTGCCGATAAGACGTTCTGGAAATGCAAGTTTAAGCAAATCCATTGAAACAGCGACAGTATGGCTTGTTGTACCATCTTATTGGAAAAGTGTTTCTTCATCTGGATCATACTCATCCATTTCAGACAGACCAAGAGTTACCAACATGTCATCATAATGTGCACAGTTTACCGCCACCGTGCTACCTTGTTCTTCTTCCAAAAAAAATAGGGTCCTACGATCGCATGGGATAATATTGCGCACCAAACTGTAACTTTTTCACTATGGAGAGGTTTTTCATGAAGAGCATGTGGGTTATTTGCGGACCAATATCGGAAGTTCTGCTTATTTTCATAGCCACTAAGGTGAAACTGGGCTTCATCACTCATCCATAGGTTGAGCACTCCCTCTCCATTTTATCCGATAACATTAATCATCGCTGGGCAAAAGTGCACGATCAATGTTCTCTGGGGTCCGGATTGTTTTTTCACTACCATCTCTTTTCATTGTCGTGATAGCAGTCACTTCAAAGTTTCTCACCCAAATGCTGATAGCTTTCCCTGATGGCACGAGCGCCCGTGGCGGTAGATCAAACTCACGATTGAAAGCGTGTTGAATTCCAACCAGACTACACGAGTTTTTGTAATATGTTTTTACAGCGAAAGCATGTTGCGCACTTGACCAACGCTCAATGGCTACTGAAATTTTCACCTGTCTAGACGCTCAAGATCGTGTCCCCTACTCTCATAACCCCCCCCCCCCCACCGCGTCTGTCAGGCGGATTTGAAATCTTGCCTTTTCACCGCCTCACCCTGTATAACAACAAGATGGTCGCTTTTGCGAATGCGCCAATCTAGTGTCCCTACAAAAACCTAAAGGGCGTAGCAAGGTTTAAAAGAAAATTTGATAGTTTACAGCTAATAGCGGGATCACCAAAGATTCCACCAGGCGCAAAATATACTTTTAGTCGTCAATAGATACTAAACTAAGGATCTATTAGGACTGCTAGATGCTAAGTTTTTGGTTAAACTAATTAGATATAGTAAAAAAGAAATTAAGATCATCACAGGTTTAGTAATCGAACAATGTCTTTTAAGGAAGCATCATGGTCACTCGTAGTCAACATTAGTATAGAACAATGGCGGCTGGTGAGTACATTTTGGTGAGCATTATCGGTGATATGCTCGCGATTTGGGAGTATATCACCGATAATAAACGAGTCAGTTTTGTCTATGTACGTGCTCCACCAAAACGTACTCACCAGCCACAACTGAGTGTAGGATATGTGTACAAAAAGAGGAAGTCAGTTTAAATGTAATCTACACCTATGAGAAATTGAAAGGACTGAGGTTGAGATTCTCCGGTATGCTGCGCAAGACAGTGGCATTTATGGAGGACTCTAACTGCTTTCACAGTTGTGAGTAATAACAAAAAAAAAACAAAGACAGCAGTAAGAATAAACGGCCGCTCAACGAACAATCAGAAAACAAGAAAACAGACAAGAAGACTAAACAGAATAAAACTCAATACACAGATTCTCAACAAAATCTCCCTTCTACCTCCACCGGCAACAGATCAGACTATAATTTAAACGCTTTTCTCCCACCGAGAAAACAATTACCAATTCACAAAGCATGGTACGCAAATCCACAGCTACAGACAGAAGAAGAATTAACCACTGAGTCCCCAGGAATGGACTTAGATTTCACACAACAATATGTTAATAACCAAAGCCAAAACACCGAAGATGAAAACACTCAACAACAACCTAAAAAAGTCAGAACCCCGCCTATTATCCTGAGAGACCACGTGAACTGGACCGAAATCACTAACGATCTACAAAGAAATAATATATCCTTTAAATCTGCAAAACTAGTTAAAGAGGGAATAAAAATTCACCCAACGGACACAGACGACTTTAAGAACACTACCAAATACTTAGAAGAAAAGAAGCTACAATTCCATACATTCCGCTTACAAGAAGAGAGAACGCTGAAGGTAGTATTCCGCGGCGTTGCCGAACATCTATCCAACGAAATAATTGGATCAGACCTGAAAAATCAAGATATTAACTTGGTTAAAGTATCAAGAATGTCAAACCCCTTCAGTAAGACACCATATCCGATGATACTCGTGGAAGTGCCACGAGCGGAGGCCAATAAAATATATTCAATCACACATATATGTCGAATGGTAGTAAGACCGGAAGCCCTCCGAAGGAAGGCAAGCCAAGGACAATGCCACAGATGCTAGCTGTATGGGCACTCCCAAGCCACCTGCAGAGCATACTTCAAATGCGTGAAGTGTGGCCAAAATCATCCCACAAATGTATGCACCAAAAGCATTAACACACCTGCCACATGCGCAAATTGTGGGGGTGCCCATACAGTATCATACCGAGGATGCGCCTTCGCTCCCAAGCCCAAACCTCCCCAGCAGGCCCATGACTCACAGCACCAACAACAAAGCCAGACAGCTCCAAAACAGTATCGTCCGGTCAACCAAAACATCAGCTACGCAAACATAACTGCCCCACCAACAAGCCACAACACATCGCAACAATCCAAATCAGAAAAAGTCACCACGGCAACCACCGCACTCAGTGAGTTCATCAGAACTTGAACAGCTCAATCCGTCACTCCAAACTACAAAGACTTTCATCAAGAGCACACAAATTATATTATCACTTTTCCATTAAGAAAAACTGTTTATGGACACACAAAATAAAATTAATTCATTATCAATAGTTGCCTGGAATTGCAACGGAATCCTACAAAAGAAACAAGAATTACAAATCTACCTCGAACAAAAGCGCGCAGATATCGCATTACTCAGCGAGACTCATCTTCTTCCAGCAAACAAATTTAAAGTCAGAAACTACACAATCTACAGGAGGGACAGAGCCACCCCAGGAGGAGGAACAGCGATCCTAATTCACAGAAATATACCTCACACAGTACTCCCTACACCAGCAACAGAAAATCTGGAAACAAATGGAGCCATCATCCACACTGACAGAGGTGACATCCACATTTATTCAGCATACAACCCACCGCAAAAAGATCTCCGTCGAACAGAACTGGACTTAATCCTCAATTCAAACAAAAAGACTATTCTGGCAGGTGACCTAAATGCAAAGCACCCAGAGTGGGGGTGCAACAACAGCACCAAACAAGGAAGAACTCTACACTCCTACCATCAAAACCATCAATGCAACATAATATCCCCATACCAACCCACCAGATTTTTCCCCAACACAAGACCTGATATCCTCGACATAGCCATTTCCACCAACATTCCAGAATACATAGATATACAAACAGAATCCGTCCTCTCATCTGATCACAACCCAATACTACTAAAATGGGGCACCGAATCAAACACATTCACCAAAACTACATACCACACTGATTGGAACACATACAAGAAAACCCTCGCCAACATCATTCCGAAAATTACACCTTGGAAACAGCCATCCACACGTTACATTCCAAAATTCATGAAGCCACCACTACCGCTACAGTAACGAAAACACTTAACCACAGGACCCAGCAACTACCAATACACATCAAAAACCTAATAAAACAGAAGAATGCAGTGAGGAGAAGATATCAAGATACCTTAGACCCCCAAGTAAAAACGCTCCTGAACCAACTCCAAAGGGAAGTCAAAACGTCAATCAGTGATCACAACCACTCCAAATGAACTAAAAAACTGGACGAAATAGGAGAAGACCCTGGAGGTATGTGGAAACTCGCAAAAGCCCTAAGAGGAACCGGAACAATCATCCCACCACTCAAAAATTCTGATGGCGTCAGTATCACCGACAGTGAAAAGGCCGAAACACTAGCCGACCACGTTGAAAAACAATGCACTCCAAATTGGACCAATACAGACATGGCGCACATCGCCCATGTCCATAAATCAATAAACAGAAAGAACAAAGAACCAACCATTCCAACTACAGATTTCATCACTCCAAAACAAATAAACTCAATAATCAAAGAACTTAAGCCCAGAAAAGCCCCAGGAGCCGATAAGATTTCAAACAAAATGATCAAGAATATGCCCTTCAAAGCAATAATGTTCCTCCTCAATATAATCAACACAATTTTCAAAATACAAACCTTTCCAAAGTGCTGGAAACACGCTACAGTAGTTATGATACCAAAACCAGGGAAAGATCACAGCCTTCCGAACAACTACAGGCCCATCAGTCTATTGTCAGCTACAAGCAAAATCGCCGAGAAAGCGATCCTATCCAGGTTGATCCTCCACTCAGAAGCCCACCAAATAATTCCCGATGAACAACACGGGTTCAGGAAACAACACTCCACTATCACCCAGCTAATGAGAGTAACGGAACATATTCATGATGGATTTTTCAAAAACCATTCAACGGCAGCAGTATTTCTGGACATCTCCAAGGCCTTCGACGGGGTATGGCACCAGGCTCTTATCTACAAACTATACTCAAGAAATTACCCAACTCATCTAGTCAAAATCATCCAATCCTATCTATCCCACAGAACATGTTCAGTTAAGATCCAAAATTCTTCCTCCACTCCCAGACTCCTCACCGCCGGAGTCCCGCAAGGCTCCGTACTATCCCCACATCTCTATGCAATATTTACATCCGATATCCCCAGAACCCCAAACACCCTACTAGCTACATACGCAGATGACACAGCCATCCTCACATCCTCAATCAGTCCTACCAAAGCAACCTCCACAGTACAAAAAGCCATAGACAAGCTTATAGCCTGGTGCCATACTTGGCGCATTAAGATAAATGAAGAGAAAACACAAGCCATCATGTTTAGAAGGAAAATAAAACAAATTCGAGGGAATGTGTACATAAATCACACAGAAATTCCTTGGCAGCCAAAAGTGAAATACTTGGGGATCAACCTGGATAGGAGGCTCACCTTTTCATATCACATAAGAACCACTCTAAAGAAGACAAGAATGGGTAGGGGCAGCCTCTGGCCACTCCTGGGCTCTGCAAGCACTCTCCACCCGAAGCTGAAACTTAGAATTTACAAAGAAATATTAAGACCAGCGCTGACATACGGAGCACAGATATGGAAGCACGCCGCCCCGACCCACATCAAAAACATCCAAAGTTTCCAGAATGTCTCCCTGAGGATGGCACTAAAAGCTCCGTGGTTTGTAAGAAACACCCAGACGCATGCAGAAACAGACACACCCACTATATCAGAATACATCGAAGACCTCTCGGAAAAATTTTTCAACAACATAGACAATAACGTAAACATAAGGCTCACGCCAGAAATGTCGTACGATCCTGACATATATCTGCCAATGAAAAGACCTAGGCTCTCACTAACTTAGACACTCAACAATAACAGATTCCTCTGAAAGAGCTCATCACCCTCCAAGTCACATTCAGATAATATAATTCAGACTAAAAGTAAAAGGCCCAAGGCCTGACTTGACCAGCACAATAAGAAGAAGAAGAAGAAGAGTCTAACTGCTTTACCGGAAGTCAGAGGTCTTTTAGGGGTGGTACACAAAGTATGATGCTGAACTAAAATAAAATTTAGACTCAAGTTTTATTAACATTAACTGATATACTTGGAAGCTATAATGCTGCAATAATTTGCGAAGTACAAACGTAATAATTTCATAATTTATAATTCCAATATGATTTTTTCGCTAGTATTTGGGATTAGTATGGAACAAAGGATAATAATTAGGGATATCCGATATTTAAAAGTTTTAGCAAACAAATGTATTCCGCCAAGTGCCTGAATTTTCCAATTCAAATATCGATGAAATTAAATAAAGTTGTTTCTTGTCAGTTGTCTTTCCACAACCTAATCTGCGTTTAACGTTCATCTACAGAACTTCAAGAGGAGTCCATATATAAAATGGGTGGTGCAACAGCAATCTTAGTAATAAGAAGTCGACATATTAATTAGCGTGTCTTACCTCTCAATCACTCTGCATATACTTGTGATACACACATTCGATACTTGAATGGTCAACTAGAAAAGACTAGCAAGCAATACAAAGTACTACATACAACACACAATCCGTTTGTAAGTTAATCTGTGTTTGACCAACGAACAGCTATTGCGTTCTAGTCAGTGATGTAAGTCGGTAAATTACCCCGTATATTACCGAATTAATTACCGCAATTTACGGTAAATTACCACATACAATTTTCGTAAATTGCCAACAAAGTAAAACATCATCTATATACAGGTATGACTTTGCACACTCGGTGATTTGGGAAGTTTCTTTCTAGCAGATGTAAAAGCCCGTGAATCAGCCGTTTATGTAACAAGTGAAGTAGTCTTTCAAAAGATTTCGGTGTATAAGTTAAACTATATAAAGTTTGTGAATATACTACTCGTAGTTCTGTGCGCTGGGATGGGGCGTAAAGACAAAATAAAAGAAGTTATTTTAACAGCATTTTCAAAATCCACAGAACATTGGAAATTATATTCGTGTAACTTCTGTTCGCAAAGTTATGTTTTAAATGTAACCAGAATGTCCAGTCACTTTCAGAATAAGTGCATTCGCTGTCCTCGTAAAATAAAGAATGAAAGACAATCAAAGTTAAGAGCATTAAGTGTTAAGAAAATTAAAGCAATAAATAAAGGTGAGTAATTTTGATTGATTTCTATTAGGTTTTATGGAAAAATATTTAACATTTTAGAGATTCCGGAAAGAGAAAGTTCTCCGCAAACAGATTTAGAAGACGATTTCAAGCGATTCTCGCCCACAATCTGCTGCAAGCACCACAAAATCCGCTTACAGTGAAAATTTGAATTTTTTTGTGGATGTAATGAATAAATCAGAAGAAGAGGAAATTTGGGATCTCTTAGCAACAGCATGCTTTGCTAGTAATACCTACTCCTTTAAATTTGTTAATGAAAAAATAGCAAAGTCCAAAACAATTGGAATTCAAGTTGATGGGTGGAGTAATATTAGAAACGAATCCATTATAAATATAATAATTACATGTCCAGAACCAGTTTTATAAATAATTGACTGCAAGGAAAAACGCCACGATGCTGTATATCTTTGTTCTTTGCTTAGTTCTGTTATTGACGACTTAAAAAAAAATTAAAAGAATTGGCTATAACAGAAACTAGAGCTAATACTTTCAACAAAAGTATAAAAAATAATATTTTAGATGAACTATTTTGGGAAAGAGTTGATACATTACATAAAATTTTACACCCTGTCTCCGTAATTTTAAAGAATATACAAACCTCTCAACCTTGCGTATCTCATGTTGTTGAATATTTTCAAGACCTGAATGATTAACTGATTGCTGCATGCCCAGTTCCAGAACTAAATGCTGTCTTATCACATTTAAAATCACGGAGAGAAATGGCTACAACACCTATGCATTTGGCTGCCAATTTACTAGATCCAAAATTTATAGGCAAAAATCTCAATAATGAGGAATATATCACAGCACTGAAATATATTAACAAACTATCAACGCATCTAGTTAGTGGATCTGATATAGCAAAAATTATGACTGATGTTGCTTATTACAAATCGAAAGAAGAATTGTTTTCAAAAGATTTTATATGGCAAACATTGGAGACAGGCAAATTGAATTCTGTATTATGGTGGAAATCATTTTGTTGTACTACAGCTTTAAGGAAAGTCGCAATAGAAATTTTGAACAGCCCACCAACAACATGTGCGACGGAGAGAAGTTTTTCAATGTTTAGTATAATACACAATAAAAAGCGAAATAGATTAACTAATGAAAGAGCTGCTAAGTTGGCATATGTGAATTTAAATTTAAAACTGGAAGTAAATCCGGCGCTGAAAGATCTCCCAACAGAAGAGTTGGAATGTTGTGATTCGATTTGCAATACTGAGTCTGAGAGTGATCTGGAATAGTTATGTAATTAATAATGGTAATAATGATAAATCATTGTTTTGTTCTATTTTCAGAATATTGTTTAATTTTAAAATATGTTAATATTGTACACTTTATTTTTTTTCCTTTAATAAAATGTATAAGACTCTTTTTTGTTGTAGGGGCTTTATTTAAACAATAGAAAAAGTATGGTAAATTACCATGATAATTTACTCAAAAAATGGTAAATTACTCGAGAATAAATCTTGGTAAAAAAGCAGTAATTTACCACCGTAATTTACCAAAATCATAAATTACGGTAATTTTACATCTCTGGCTTCTAGTAAACAAAAAAACGCAATTTATAACATTTAGACCAAATACAGACGTGATTAATACTTAAAAGACAATTTAATATCGAACAATCTCGACAAAATTGAAATTAAGCAGTAACTTATGTGATCAATAATTCCAGAAACTGTACAGTATTGAACATTTTTATTTGCAAGAGAATTCAAGTTAGGTACTTATATAAAATATTTAAACATACCAGCACATTGCAAGTCAATATAAATTTTGATACTTTGGGAAGATCTTCCAAGAAATCCCCATTCCAGTGGTTAATAATCATCTCTACGCATTGTAGTATTAGAAAAGACATATATACCATAATGACTAAGACTCTAAATCCAATTGCCTTATTTAAATTGTTTATAAGCTCGCATAAAGTGATGTGAATTTTTGTTATGTCTTTAAGCTCCTTTAAATCATTCATTTGCCTGTTAGTAAATGGATTGTGTAAATCCTTAAGCTTCTCGTTTACTGTTTTATATGCAAAAACAATAAATAATACAGAGTCATTGATGTACATTACTATGATAGTTATGATATATGTGTTAAAATTATTGATGAAGTAGTATTTGTAAATTTTCCAAGACATTGTTTTTATTGATATATATATGTGGCAAAAAATCGATATAGCAAATATAATATGAATAATAAGGAGTTTAATATAGAATCTAGTTTGCACTTTTTTGTACTTTTCCTGGGCCGACAAAGTGCATAAATAGGTTTCAGCAGATTTTCTTAGGTACTGGATTTTTTTGTTTTTCAAAAATACTTCAAAAACTATGGATGCCGTGATTATTACCATCGCGAATATGGAGCTAAGTATCTCTAATATTGTAGATAAATGACTACGTGAAAGCCACCATTTACCTACGATAGACCACAAATTTGCAACGAAAAAGAATATTAATAGAACAAAACTATATTGTTTATAAAGCTTTCTATAAAGATACTGACTATGTCCAAAATTAGGGAAATTTAACCCTAAAACTTTTGTTATACTCCCTATAAATTTTGTTTCGGATAATTCCATGTTCTTCTCATTTAAAAATGAACTTTACTGAACATGGTATAAACGTAAACGATTTTTAAGTATGTATGTATGTATTACGTACTGCTATCTTGAATATATCAAAGCACTATAAAATATTGTTTAATATTCATTTGAAATACCTACATGCTTACGTATATTATTTCAAAATAGTATAGTAAGTATTGATTTGTATAATATCGGTTCGTATTTACTGAATGTATTGGGATGAAATAATAACACAACACTTACCCACAAATTTCAACTTTTGGGTTTATATAAAAAGAGTATATTATTTTTTTATACAAAACATAGGCACATTTATTTAAGAAAACACAGATTTTTCGATTTTTCTGTTTATATTTCAAATTCTTACAATTAGAAATGTAACGAAATATTATTAATAAACCATATCCACAACCCCCTTCTTAACACCCAACAGCAATCTGCTAATATTAGAGGATTACATTTTCCGTGGTACTGTTTTTCCATTCAAATGTTTAGGAGGAAACGTTCGTCGTGCTTATCGCGAACATCATGCATACCTTTAAGACAAAAGTCTAATTGAACATATATAGTGTGCATTTTAAGGGAAATATTGCATCCATCACGGTAGTGGTGCTTATATCATGTCCATTACTAAAATTCTATAATGAAGGAATAAGTCTTGTCTATGTACGTGCCCAGCCAAAACCTACTCACCAGCCGCCACTGGTCTTTACGAAGATTTAAGAGCTCAGTGGAGGTATTATGATCTTTTCTTTTCCCCCTAAAGGATGATGTATGTTGTACATTGCGTTTTCCTGGTATGAAGGTTTGTTGTCAGTGCCGGATTAACATTAAGCAATGTAAGCAGCTGCTTTAGGGCCCCGTCAAGGGCCTGCTTGAGAGCTATCTTGGACAGAAAAAACTGAGAGCTTTGTATAATAGTTACAACTGCTTGAAAATCACTCATCAAACCCCTATTGATGACATTAATCAAAAACCTGGGGCAGTCCATGAGACAAGGAGTTTTGACACAAATGCCAAAGAAAAAGAAATCTTTATCATGATGGGAAACCATTCTGGAGAGAATCAATGCAGTCAGCAAGTCCTTACAAAACGAAACGGTTGAACTTCAAAGTGCTGTTCGTCTTCTAAATTCGTTATTAGAGTTTTTGAAATTACAAAGGGACCATTTTGAATACTGAACAGAAGGCCAGCCAGCTACAATACTCTGACGAGGAAAAACGAAAACGAGAGAGAAAACTGCATTTTGACGACGGTGACACCGAGAATGTTGCTCTGCAACTGCAAGTCGGAGAAAGACCAATTTTGAATAAGCTAAGTACGGAACAATGTCATCGTCTGAAAGCATACGAAACAGTAAACTCAGTGTTTGCTATTTTGTGCGATTTTTCAGCGTTTAGAAACGTTCAAATAATAGAGGGTGCTTCAAAACTTCTTCAAAACTGTGCAAACGATGTTGAAGCTGAATTTAGGAACGAAACGGTTCATTTCAAATACTTACATACTTAATATTGTCACGGTGGCCTTTTTCACTTTACTGTCGTAGGCCTCTAATCCGTGACGAGGGGTTGCTCTGGGGGGAGCACTCGCTTATAATTATAAACTATCAAATGCAAATGGCACCTACCTTTAATTCTTCGCAGGCCTGGCTTTCTCTTACGGTGGCGAGGAGGTTGAACTATCTCAATAAAACACTACTTATAATAACACACTTATTTATTAAATACTACTAATAACGCGATGACAGAAATATGAATAACTCACTTATCGATTAGTGTTCTCTTCGGAATATCGTTCTTTTATTACCTTGGTAACGCCGAGTCCGTCCTTACCTCGCTGAATCGCACATTCCTTCCGTTCGATCAACTTCCGTTGAACTCATCGAACGGATCGACAGGATGCTAGGTAAGTCAGGATTCAGGTTACCGCGGCAATACTTCTAGTACTATACAGAGTGTTGATTAGCGACAATATCCTAGCTAGAAATTTCAATAGAAAACAAGTTATTTCAGCTTTACAGCCATACAATGTAATTTTTGAAACCAAATTGCAATCTACTTTTCTCAGTTTAATAGCACTGAAGATTTGTCATGATGATTACTAATACTACCGGAGAAAGATCACTCTCATGAATGAATTTTTACAAGTGGACTGAAGTCTGTTGTAAATATATTTTTTCTCCTTGATATATGAAGAGTTGGCGGGAATAACGATGAATATCCTAGAGTGGTTAATTTGAAAAAAACGCTTTTGAAAGTCTAAAAGTCTGGAACTTTTTTGTTGGTAACTCTGTAACCAATATCGATGTACTGATGTTGATCTTTTTTAACAGAGTATATGTTACTATATTATTTGTTTTGTATTTAGTTTGATCTTTTTGTTTATGGCCTTTTATTTAAATCAATATGCAATACTTTGCGTGAAGAACGATGAGGGAGCTGTAATTATGGTCACAAAAGTAGGTAATATACATTTTATTGGTAAGTAATATGGTTATAAAAGTAATACAAAAAATAGTTAAGGTAGCAAAAAAATAAACAATTAGTCGTCGTTATCTTCTGCATTTCTTGAATGCGGTAAGTTATCATAGAACTCCTGGGCATCTTCCCCTATCAAGAATTTTTTGAGGTCCTGAAAAACGAAGTCACCTACATTACCTAGGAAACATTTTTATCTGTGTTACCTGGAGGTTTTCCCACTTCTTGGTAGCAACAGGGATTAGTGATGAATAGGCTGGCTGATCTGGAAGCAAAAATTCGCCATTCGGTAGGCTGTTGCTGTTTGTAGCTCGTTGCACTGTCTTCTTTTGACGGTTAACATTTTGCAGAAGCACCGTGCTTTCCCAAGCACCATTGTAGTTTAGTCTATAAAGCATAAGTTTAGGTTTTTCAGTCGAAAAGTATGCTTCTCGTATAGGTCTAGAAGGAACCGCCAGTTTTGGCTTATAAATTTTCAAAGAATTAAAAAATGAAATCCAGTCTTTGAACATCTCTTGGGTACATTTGACAACTTGAAAGGGATTTGGTTTGATTCGGCAGTTCTCAACTGCCTGGTACCAATCTGCAGGTACCTCGGCTGGTATTTTTTTGGGGATTAAAGCCATATTTTTGTCGCACTCCATATAGGAGTGTCCACGTATTGGAAATGTCACTTGCACATTTTCAAAACGCTTACAAACGTGAACCACATAATATAAATACCGAAACATAGTAAAGTTCTTGTTTTGTCCTGCACAAGAGTCACAGAACAAACTGAGCCGTTTTACTGTGGAAGGCAGTACGTTAAATATAAAATTATGAAGCATGGAAACCACGTCATTACATCCTCGTTTAGCAATGGTCTGATCATAACAATAGAACACAGAATCTCCCGTTGACAGTATATGCACGTTAAAAAAGTATACACTTAGTTGGCGTTTGTAGTAGACGTCATTTGTCGTAATGTTGGGAACCGGAAGAATCTTCTGAAAGTCGAAGGCAACTGCTTCATACTCAACGTCTCTGGATGCTTTGATACGACTGTTTCTTTTCCTTGAGTAAAAGGCTTCAGCTTTCTTCTTGTGCAACATAGTCTCAACCTGGATTTGATGTAACTCAGCCGTGACTTTAGATTTTTCTTCATTATTTACAGTTTACAATTTCTTGTTTAAGATAGCTGCTTTTGAAGTCCACTCATCGCATTTGCTGCATGTATCCGACCGTGGATAACCAAATGAAATGTTGTAATCATTAATGAAAATCTTTCAGTAACAGTCGTAGGAAACTGGAAAGTTATTGTATTTGTCCATATACATCTTATGGAGTTTTTTTACGTCCAAGTCTTCCGGTAAATAAAGTTTTTCAGTTTTTCCCAGAGAATAATGAGACTTTCTGCCTTTTAGCGACTGTATGTGCTCATGAACTTTATTTTTAGTTTCTTCTGATAAAGCTCGAGGGCGATTTTTATGCTTACCTCGACCATTTGGAAGAACCTTGCCATGTTCTGTTAGTTGGTTTTGAATATGCTGAAGTCTTCTAGGTGTGATCCCATACAAGCTCAAAAATGCCTTATAACACACTGGGATGGTACATAAGCTATCGTTTTTTAGTACACGGACTTTATACTTGTAGGAATAGGAATGGAAGTTAGCTTCCTCAGCGGGTTTTCGATTTTTCCTCTGTTTTACTAGGTTACATTCCACAAAACCACTCAGATATAAATTTTGTGCGTCGTAAGAGGGTAGTTCATTAAAATTCTTAATAATGGCTAATCGAACCATTTCGTCTATCTTATCAAAACACTGTAACTTGGTGCAGTTACATGGTGGGCCAGTTTCATGAGTTTGAGTTCTCAGTTTTTTTGCTGCATCTGACAAACGCCCGGTAATTTTTCTTTTCTTTGATGTAACATTAGAAACGGGGGCGATGGCTTCATCCATGATAAGAATAATCTAGTGCACTCTTATTGTTAATTTATTATAGTTTTTAATTAACACTAACTTGCAAACATTATACAAACAAAACAGTCACTAACAAAATTATGCACACATTATAAGCCAGGATGCACGTTGGCCAATTCTAGCACCTTCATCGATATGCAGTCAAACGCTTGTCGCCCTCATCGTTTTTAACCCTTGACGATATATTTCAATGTTGCGACATAACGGACTCTTACTGTTTATCTCACAAATGACAGTCCACGTGTACAAAACATGGACTGAAAAAGTGTTTGCGCCCTCTAGTGCAGTTTGCACAAATTTGACACCCTCATCGTTTTTCCCGCCAACTCTTCACATAGAAAGTTGAAAGTTCAGTCTTTTTTAAATAAAATCTTTCTTCAGGCAAAAATCATAATTTACTTTGATATACAACCCAATTCAGTTTTTATGTTTATATATTTTTGTTTTATTTTCCGGTTTCAGATAATTAAATAAATAAATAAATAAAATTAGTTGTATTATGTGTTTAAACATTGCCTTCAGGCAGGCGCAAAAATATAAATACATAACACATACCTACCCAGTTTTGGTCGCTTGCGTGTACGTACATCAGTCTGAGTTTAGAAATCTTGCCTCACGGCCCCAAAAGTTGTTAATACGGCACTGTTCGTCATAGTGGCCAATTCTGTCACGTCTGTGCCAAAGACATAAATAATAATTCTAGGAATAGTTTTCCTCTTCCATATTTTCTCTCAAAATGTTTAGGTTTTCGTAAATTTCCTTTATGGAAACAGCATGACACATCTTTGCGAATTTATGAATCATTTCCAAAAACTGAGGTAATAATATATCCTGAAAGCTTCCAAAGGTTTACAAATGTTGCAGTAGGCCAAATTGCCGACCATAGTATAGCAATCTACAAATTTTCATATCTGTTGCGATATATGCTAATTAATGTGTCTTTCTTTACGAGTTTGCTATAGTCGCGACCCAACTAGTTTTATTTATGATTTTGATAGATTCAAATCCTGCATTAATTTATTCAATTCAAATCGCGTAATTAAATTTGGCTCACGTGATGTAGGTATATAAAATAAAATTTGAATCGGTTGAATTATTATCATTTTTAAAACTAGTATCAGTAGTATGATGTGTCATGCATAATAATATAATAACTATGAAAGTACTTCGTATGGTAAGTAGTAGAATGTATTGTTATCAAAGTAAGAGAATCAAAGACGGTATAGTTCATCATTTCTGACGGATAGAGAAGAGTTTACATGAATTTCAGGACTATCACTATGATGCTTTCCTAAACTATGTAAATTGGCAAAACAATAAGCTCTAATTTACCTCGATTGAATTTCCGCGTAATAGACATATTTTTGTAAATGTTCACTAATGCAAATCTGCAAGCACGTTGTTCTATATTCTATAGAATGTGAATTAGGATAGTTTGTCACAAAATTTCTTTTCGTTTGAAGTCTGGGGTAAACTTTTCTTTTGTAAAAAAGTTTGTATCTCTTGTAATGTGATGGGTAAATTAAACAAATATGTCAATAATCCATACATATTTTATTATACTTTAGAACATATTTACAAGAACACTACTGCATGGTGTGCTAAATATACACAATATGTCTAATAAGAAAAATGTCTCTTAAATAAATTATAAAAATAAAGTTAACAACATATAGTTGACAAATCCCAAATAAGAATATCAAAACAAGTGAAATGCTTTACATACAAATATAATATCGCATAGATCTAATTGCTTCTGATATATAAATTAATAAAAATACACGATGATACTAATGTAGTTCAAACAGAATAGTGTACGATAAAACAGAATAACCGTTCACTACAAGAATTTCAATTAATTAGGTCCCTCTTCTATGAATCTGTCTTTCAATTTATTTAAGACGTATCTGCTTAATAATAATTGCGTGCCAATAACAAACAAAATTTTGAATGTGTGAATAAATTATACAAATTAAATTATACGTTCCAATTTAAGGGAATCTTAACACTTTCTATACATTTTTAAATTCCTTAGTACATATTGCCGTGATCTTTATAGTTTAAGAATTAGAAAAATTGTTAAATAGTTAAGCTTTAGAATAAGAACATAAATTTTAATTTAAAAAATATAGTTTAAGGTAAAATAATCACAAGTCACATATTTAGTAGGTGAATAATGAGTTGCATAACCTAAAAAATGTATATAGTAATTTATATTTAAAAAAATATTAAGAAAGGAATAAAAATAAACACAAAATAAATCTATGCATTCTGTGTTTTGTAGAAAAGACGAGCACAAGGTGTGGTTTTCATATACAAAAACAGAACCAAACTTCTCGAAATGTGTAAGAATAGCATTAAATATTCTAAGAAATGGAACACTGTTCAAAAATAAAAATGTACTAAAAATAAGTGACAGAGAGAGAGAGAGAGAGTGATGTTGACAGACGAAACTGTAAAGAGGGTGAATCATTTAAATACCGTAAAATTGTACGAGCAAGGTCATATTCGGCATGCTTGTTATGAAGACGTCTATTCAAATGAATAAAAAAATAAATTTGTACAATGATTTTAATTTCTAAAAGAATTTTATGATCATATTTAAGAGTATAATAAATACCTGATACTTATATCTAAAAACATTTTAAAGGATATACACAGAAGGTGTTCTTTATACGAGACAATACATTAATACGTTTATGTATATACTAGATGTATATGTAGGAACACATCTTTGAATGTTATTTGCATAAATGTAAGGGCATCAAAGATAGCAGTATAAATCTTGTGTGGTTCTAATAATCTGCAAGAAGAAATAACATCAACATTGTTGACAGTTGTATGCAAATCAATTTACAAGAAGCCGAAAGAAACTGGGTAGAAAGTAGAGGAGATGCTGTAGAAGTCGGTATTCCTTGTGATGCAGTCCTAATGAAGAGGATTCCAGTGGTGTAAAATATATTTCCGATCATATCCAACAAAGATATCTACAAGAAGAAAATACGAATAACTTTAATTAACGGGAAAAGAAAGTATATAATTAATAATGAGAGAGGCAATAGGTTCATTTACAAGTATAATGAGAGATGGCATTAAGAAAGAAGAATATACCTACCGAAGATGAAGAATCTCAAGTGTGCATAAACTTTTAATAAACAATTTGTAAGTGGTGACATTTTGTGTATTCATTGACTGTCAAAAGTGGAATAGGTATATGTGATTGAGAAAAACTTATAGAAAACAAATATGAACTGGACAATGCCAACATAAATGTTAGTGTAGCAGTCGTGGCGCTATAAGTGGATAGTCGTATTTTGTTTTAAAAGGAAAAGTTATAAAGAGCGCGAATAACGATATAAGGAGAGATGAAGCCGAACTTTCGAATTTACTAGACGTAAAAATTTTTGATATCGTTTGCAAATAATAGTAGGGGTTTTGATACACTACGTTATATTATATTAGTTTCAATGTATTAGGTTTATTTCTGAATTCCAGTATAGTTTTTAATTTTGTTATTATTAATTATTTGCTACATTTGATAATTTCATTTTCAAATATATCAAAATGGTAGACATCAATAAAAAAGAATTTGATGATTTGTATGAGGAATATAAGTAAGTTTTTCTTTTTGAAATAAATATACATTTTGAAATAATTGATGTTGTAAGACGCACTCTAGGGGTACTACGTGAAAATGTTTACTTTTAGCAAGGCGTTAAACATCATCAATATTTAGATAAAATATTGTTTTGCTGAATTACATTAATTTTTTTGTAAATTGTGGGAAGATAGTTAATTGTGTTGAGGGCACTGGAGGTACTATGTGCAAATATTTGCTTCCTTTGTATCACTAGGCATTATTAACGATAGTTGTGATAAAAGTTAATTAAGTAGATGAATACGAATAGATAGGAATATTCTTGAGGGACAAGCGCCAATCTGTTGAGTGTACTATGTGCGAGTGTATGTCTTTGTTGAAATAAAATTAGCTTCGTATGGGAAAAAGTTATTGTTTTGAATCTATGAATATTATATTAAAGGATAAAAATAGCAAAATAATATTTTTCTTGAATCGTAATAAAAAAAAAGGATTTATGTTTTTCTATGTTTTATAATTGTGAAGAGACATTCTTAACACAGCCACATGTTGTTAATAATCTTTTTTTGATGTTGTTTATTGAATTAAAAGATGAATATAAATATTTTATGAAATTTAAGAATTTATTTTATTATTAATCTTGTTCAAATAAAAACTTAAGTAAGAAACACACCAGAGGAAAGATCACTGCTAGAACTCACAAGAAGAAATTGATTGTTAATAGGGATTAGAAAGCTACAACGTCACAATTGTAACCACAGCAATATGTTGGTTTCTATCTTTGATTATTAATATGCTCTTAAATATGTGTAATTAACTTTATGAATCACACACAACATGGACATGCACGTGTATATAAATGTATGCTTTAATACAACTAAATTCATTCATATTCATTAATTATCTAAATGAAACTTTTAAAATTCCACCTTTGCTTAAATTTAATTTAATTTTCAAATTCAACATTAGAGTTCTGTAAACGCAGTTTAAAGGTTTCTTTTAGCAGTGGTTTTGAAAATTAGCGTCATAAACTAATCAACTTTAACAGAATATGAAGCGGAAATCACACGTTATTAAAGCTATTTCATCGTATTGGCCATGTTAGAGTTGCACGTAAGCATTATCATATGATCATAAAATTATTATTATTTTGTAAAGTAAACATTTAGACACGACTCTGATGGTAGAACAAGCAAAATAAGACATAAGGTGCCAATTTAATAACATGAATCAATTTCACACACACATTATTATTCATTAAAGAAATCTACACACCACAATATATACCTAGAGTCCGATCCAAATCTGATGGTACCTGCGTAGAAAACGATTTTCGGTATTAGAGAGAGCAAGCAGTATAAAATGAGAGAGTTCTTATGGGAAGCGCTGTACACAGTCGGGCGTGAAAACATTAGTCTACTACTTTATTATTTCGTCGTTTTACTTTAAAAAAATGAGGTGTGGCCACCACACGACTTTCTTATACGTATGAGCGTTTCAAACTATACAATTTTAAAAAAAAAAATTATACAAAACTTATTCAAAATCCTATTCTAAGTACTTTCATTCTCTTAATAAATCGCTATGGAATGCATACTTTGCAAGATATTCGAAAAAAAGTGCTACTCGCTAAGAATAAAATTGCTACTTCCGGTCCGAATTTTGAAATTTTTTTTTAACAAAAGATATTGGAAATTAAGTTCTAAATACTTTTATATTCGTAGCGTACCTGTCTAAAAAGCATGAATTGCAAAATATTGGCAAAAAACTGATTTTCGATAAGAGTAAAAGACCTACTTCAGGTAGTAATTTCGAAAACTTTTTAAATAAAATGGTTCTCAATTTTAATTTTAAGTACATATGAATTCTCTATAAATTTGTTTAAACTTAGTAGTTGACCAAATATTTGCAAAATTCGATTTTTTCACTGAGGTAAAGTACTACTTCCGATCTACCGATTTTACTGACAAACTAATCAGATCTCAAGAGGCAGATTATACACGTAAATACAAAATTTGGAATTGATATCTACAGCGGTTTGACCGCTATCGTGGT
The DNA here is from genome assembly GCA_963170755.1 of Amphimallon solstitiale. NCBI lineage: Eukaryota > Metazoa > Arthropoda > Insecta > Coleoptera > Scarabaeidae > Amphimallon > Amphimallon solstitiale. The sequence continues at coordinate 37,029,490 of OY720681.1, read as the reverse complement.
CACACACACACAGACAGACACACACACACACACAGACACACAGACATTTTTTAAAAACCACTTTTTTGGTATCAGGGGACTTCAAAACGTGGACATCTGCAAAAATCTCGAGGTCGAAAATTTTCGTCATCACAATACTTCCTTATACTACGTATAAGAAAGTAAAACTCGTATGTCTCCCCAACCTACTTTTACAGGAGATAAGAAAAACTATTTAGCTCTTATGCAGAACGACATTTTTAAACATAGTTTTACATTGATTTCATAGTTCAAAAATATGTATACATGGTTTTGAGTATTTTAATTAAATATGGGATTTTCCTCAAAATAAAAGACTTACGTGATTTTAATTATAAAAAATTTACCTATACCAAGACTTACAAGTTTTTAAACACTAAAGGTACTGAAAAAAAACAAACGTTTTAATAATTATTAGTCATTTATAAACATATTACTTACATTATGGGTATTATTACATGCATTATAACATTATTCGTATTTTAAGGTATCATAAAATGTATGATAGTCATGGGGTATCTCTTTTTTTAAAGCCTGAAGATGTTCGTACTTAGATTTGTTTATGGCTAGAGGAGCATTATAAAGTTGCGGTATTGGTTCGGTACCAAGAACTTTTTTAGTATTTCTTTTCGTTAACTGTGTCCAGTCATCATCGAAATTAGTTTTATAAAATACTAATCCTTCTCCAGTGTATTTGAGAGCACACAAACTGTTTACCGTGGCTTCTCCAACTCTGGTCCCTGGACGAATTGATGTAAAGAAAGAAAGCTGGCTAAAATTTTTGAAATATACGTGTCGAAAATATTCTACTGAATAAGGCTTTGGATGTCTTCTTGCTGCTTTACATGCAGATATGTATCCAGCAGGTGTATAGATCTCCTGATTGCGAAGTTTGCGTTCAACACTAGAGTGCATACTATCGCACTCCATTTGAGTGTGACCAGGCACTAAATATTTTTGAATAATGGTTATGTTTAGCTTCTTGGATAAATGGAGCAACGCGTTGGCAAGAGTAACATTGCGGTTCTGATAACCGCAACCGTCACTAAAAAGTATGATTTCTTCACCCGGATTAATTCCTGATTTATTTTCGATAAAATCGTAGAGAAGGGTAGCAAACTCATTAGAAGACACACCTCCTTCCCCTTCGTGCCACAGAAAACAGAAACCATCATGATTTTTGAGATTATAAATTGTATAGTTGTGGACCATAAGCTTTTTCTTGTAATAACATGTTGATGCTTTCAGCAAAGGGCACAGAAGAACAGACTGCATATCTACAGTAAAAATATGAGTGGCATTTTCTTTGTCCTCTTCTTTTTCTCGTCGAGCCCTGTTCTTCTTAGCAATATGTGCTAGATATTGATCATCTGCTATATTTCCTGCTTTATGGGCTACACAGATATCACACTGATCCTTCCTGGGTCTAAACAAGCTCAACTTATTCGCATCAAATTCTTCATAAAATACTTTGGTAGACAAATATTCTATTTGTTCCTTTTCACAAAACTGGACATATTCATTATACAGCACGTGTCAATTTTCATTAGCCATAGGCGATTAATTCATGCAATACGTGACAACATGGCACCCCCTACTTTTCTCTTCAATGCGAGCGCGACCGATACAAGCTCAAGTTAGCAGTAGCTGTTGGACTATTGACTTGGATGTTTGTACTGCGCTTAGAAATAATATTCACGCCTTGCAAGGATTTTTCCTTTCAGTAAATGCAGAGAATTATTAAGCATGACACAAACAAAAGCGTAATTCTAATAAAATTAAAAATAAGGTAAATAAAAAAGGATTCTGAAAATAATAATAAACAACTTGATCGCGCCGGCCATTTGATGATGACGGATTTTATTGCAGACTATATCGGAACGTGTTCGCAGCTAAACATTTAATGTAGAAGTGGCAAGATCGGAGAAAGTCGCTGTGATGTCGACTGTTGCCGGGAGACACACGTTGCCACGTATTATTTGTATACGTATAAATCGCATGTAAACATTGAATCGCTATAGCTAATGAAAATAGACACATACGGTATAGAGAGAGTTTTGATTGCCACAGTGGCTCTAGGTAGAGTCTTTCAGTAGATGCTCGACAATAGTGTGATTCAAGCTTGGGAAGCAGATCAAAGAATTTTTGTAAAGTATTTTTTCTTTCGGTAAATCGATTGCTTTTTCTTTGAGCATTCTTAGACTGACATGGAACAGAATCGGTGTTGTGTTGGTCATCGGAATTCCATCCATCTACTGAATTGCTTAAGAGTGCCCAACTATGTGTAGACCATTCTCCAAGGTCAAGAGTATTATTAAACATTTTTTTGCACACCCTTACTCGTACACCTTTTTTCTTAAGATGATAGAACAACGTGACCTTACGGCGCGACACCTCATTCTTCATATTTTTTTTATCTTTAGCAGCGTCAGTATCGATTAAACGGTTAACGTATGTTTTCCGCTGTTCCCAATTGAGATCTCTCCAAAAATGCTGGAAAATATTTTGTCGCTTTTCCTCAGTGAAAATGCCACATTTAATCTTAGTATCCTTTCTACTTTGTTTGCAATGACAAGCTGGTTTCATACATCTTGCTTTTCTACGTTGATCGTACACCCATTTTCCATCAGTTTTTTTCAGCCCCCGATATTCCTCTCCTTTCATTCTTTTTTCTTTGTTCTCAATTATTTGCCACTTGCTAATTTCTGGTTTGCGTTTTCTTTGTTTCTTATCTGTTGACTGGTCGCGTATTTCGTTTATATTTTCTTCTTCGACTTCCTCGTGTTCAGAAAGAGTTGCTTTTAAATCAAATGTCAATTCACTTTTTTTTTTGTTAGACATTTCAGTCACTTGTGAAAGCATTCCTCCCGTAGTCACTTCATATACCCCAACAAAATCGGGAACAGCTTCTTGAAGACTTTCATTATTATCAGTTATGTGAACTTCAGAATTATTTTCTAGATACGTGGGATCAATAGCTTCATCACGCTCTTCTTCAGACCTTTGAGCCAACTGAGACGAAAGGGTTTCTTCCTGGTCCTCATTAAAGCTCTGAGAGGACGATTCATCCCGTCGAGTTTCACCAGCGAGTGCAAGCGAAAAAATAAGCTTACTTCGCGCACTTACAGTACTGACTGCTATGATCTAAAAATAAAATAAATTGTATAATAAAATCTTATTAACAAATGTGCATTATTGCACCGAATAAAAAACTGTACGTTTATTTTTTTTACTCTAAAATACAACATACAGCAAGTTAATTAGGTAATTACCTACTTTATTACATATTCCCGAAAACAAACTGATATAATGTTAGACATTTACAGAACATTCTGATTTGGATGAAAGTAAAAAATATGTAAGTACCTCCCTTTTTAAAACAGTACGCCCCTCTCAGAAATTGTACGAAACAATATAACAAAAATTTAAAAAATCAGGCTTACTATCAACACTATTATGACAGAGGTACAACTAAAAAAAATGCCTTATAATGGAAATAACGGCGCATCCGTTAGCGTTTATATTACTTGTATATCATATTTGATTTTCTTGTACCAGACTGTCCCCAGATATATTAAACAATTTTTCGTAAAATAGATAAAATAAGCCTACGATCCAAACTTTATTGAAGTTTAAAACCTCGTATGTTTGTAGTCTATGAAATTTAATATCTTCTTATTAGTATTAAACCTCGTAAGTCTCACATTGGCGCGATAACCTCACATAACAAACAAATAAATTCTTTTTCACTAACAATATTAATACATTTAACTAATTAAAAACAAAACTTACTTTTGAATTTGTTGAAAAACTCATAATAATTATTATTTATGCAGCTTTATATCATGTAGGTACACAATTAAATTACAAAGCGGCGGGAACCAAAACTTTACGGACTTACGAGGATTTAAAAGTAAGGTTTCGTCTGAAAATAACATACGTGTTTTTTAAATTTAGCAATAGATGGCACTCAAATCTGTCTAGACTTACGGGCTTTTAAGACAAAGTGTAGAAGAATATTTTTACCAAGACTGAATTAAAACCTCGTTTTATGCAAAAATCGGACTTACGAGTTTTTTAAAGTAAAACGACGATTTGTCGTTTAGTCTTTGTAGCGGGAAATATACACGATCGTTTTGATGTCGATATTTTTAGCACGGATAATACAGAGTTTAAACTACGCGTTGCGCATCTCAAGTCCCATCGTTTGGATCGGACTCTACAAAAGTAATGAAATAACAGGCTTAAGTACATTTCATTAATTTTATTTTAGTTGCACAATAATAATTATGTAAGAAACAATAGTGCCAAGCATGGCGTACAATAATTTAAAATTAATTGTAAAGAAATCAGCAGCTGTGAAATAGGGTTTACGTTGGCTTGTTTGATGAGCTAAAAGGAATAATTCTTCTCTTATCATCAATTCAAATGACGTTAGCTTTTCATTTAAAGGATAGTCCAACGTCAATTTATGACATATCTGAGCGGTATTAAACGCATTTATAGTAACTTGTTCGCATGATGTGGTGATCATGATAGCAAAAATCTGCAATCAAAGAAATTGTATACAGTGTGTTTGAGTATAAAGTAATACAAATTGTTTTATGTAAATAGTAGTGTTAGTATATATTACTTTCTTATACGTGTGTTTTGAGCCTAACATAGAAACAAGTATTTTTTCAGTCAAATGTAGTTTTATTTTTCAACATAGTCTCCATAAGTCTATACAGTTTCTCCAGCGATGTTCTAGCCTCTTTAATCCTTTAAATAGTAGTTGGCGTACTGCTTCCCAAAATAGATGTTTACGTATGAGATGATCTCCTCGTTCGATGAAAATGTCTGTCCTCCAGGCGAAACTTTAAGTTTAGGAGACAGGAAAAAGTCGCTCGTGGCCAGATTAAGGATGAAGTGGGAGTTCAACTAATTCGAAGTGCAATTTGTGAATTTTGGCTATGGCAACCGCCAAACTGTGACCAGGTGCATTGTCTTGGTGGAACAAAACTTGATTCTTCTTCGAATGCGGCCGCTTTTTGCAGTCTATGCCCTTAGCTTATCAAGTAATGATGCGTAATATATTCCTGTTATTGCTTTACCTTTTTCGAGATAGTCGATGAACACAATCCCGTGACCATCCCAAAAATAGTCGCAGGTTCACTTTTGTCTTAAGTATTGTTTTGTGTCTGGAGTGTAGTGGTCGATGCAAGTTTGATTTACAGTTATGAATCGTCAAAAAAAGTCTGACTCGTTACGCTGAAACCGCTCCAAATGTCAATTCGAATGCGTTTTTGGTCCAAATTGAGCAACCGCGGCACCCAATGTGGCGGATAGCTTACGCATGTCCAATTCTTCATTCAATATGACAAACGCGCTCTTTCGATATGTGCATAGCCTCTGCTATCACTCTAACCTTGATTTGATGGTCGCACCATTGGTAAAAATTTTCAATGTTATCGGTGGTGGTCGCAGTTTTTGGCTGTCCCAAACGCTCATCATAAATAAGTCAAGTATCTTTTCACGGTGGCAAATGATGAGACTGTGTCTCCGTAAACAACGTCCAACTCGTTTTAATGTGTAGGCGTATTGCTTTTCAAATGCAAGAATTTAAGGTCGACACGATATTCGATTTTTCCATTTTTACAAAAACACTAAGATCGACCGACACAAATGACTGTCAAACAACAACTGAACGTCCAAAATAGCTGAAATTTCACATGTATCTATCAACGTTTGCGAAATTACATTATCAGAATGGTTTTGATGAGTAACGCCATCTACATGTTGAGGTACAAAACATTTCAGACTATCCTCGTAGTCTTAATAAAGCTGTACAGACTACAAAATTTGCCAGACGTTTGCAAAAAACTGTTATTTGGTAAGGGTAGAGGTATTACATCCGGTCGGATTTTGAAAATTTCTTTTATACAAAACTTATTCCAAATCTAGCTCTAAATACTTTTGCCCTTATAATAAATCTGTATAGGATACATAATTTGCCATACACACGTCATGTATACAGGGTGAGTCATTAGTAGTCGCTTCTTCGATTGCTCTTTTGTGTTTTAAACAGAGGAAAAAACAATTAGTGGAAGATTTATGGTTGCTTGTGACACATATTGTAAAAATACTTTAAGCCCTAACGTACTTCCGGCTTCACCGGAAATGCACGGAACTTAATTTTTTTAAGTGACTCACCCTATATATTTTTGGATTTTCTAGTACTGCTTTAAATTGTCTATTCAAGTGTTTTTTCTTTTTCAAAATTGAGCTAATAGTTTTTGAGTTATAATTTTTTGAAAAATATTTCACCAAAACACGTGTTCAGAAAAAAATCATTTTCACATTTTTTTTAAAAGTAAAAACATTAATTTTGATAATGCTTGTAGCCAAGAAACTTCTGCATCATTTGGTATAAGTTGCACTCGACAATACCTCATAAAACGTTGTTTTTTTCAAAGCCTACTTCCCGAATTTTTCACATAGTAAAAACTTATTTTGTTTAAATGGAACACCCGATAATTTATTGAGGCATTTTGTTCCTCTTTGAATTCCCTTTCATTTTTGTTAACAATGTCCTATAACTATCTTTTGTAATTTTTGAGATAATCACTATAGGAGCAATTAGCGGTCAATTAAGTAACTACGAGCGCTGTTGTTCTATGCACCCAAATATTGGTTCAACCAATGGAAGGCAGGAATGGCGCCCGACTTCCTTAGTCAACTGTCAAACAAAGTATAGGTTAAATCCAACTATCCCAAAAGTAAAAATTTTACAGATTGAAGAGCATCGCATTTAAAATTTTTAATTTCGGTAATGTCCATTGCAGTATTTAATTTTTTCCACTGTTGGCTAACAACGAAATAAAATAAAGGTTATTTTTACTAATATATTTGAAGATGCCGTTCCATTAAATTGTGCATGAAACAATGTTGCTATCTTCAATTTAATTTGCCTAATTGCCCTTATTCTTTCATTGTTGAAACTCTTCATAAGAGTTGGCTGTAATTTTTCAAAATTATAAATTGATGTTCTAAACCTTTGATAGAAAAAAATTAGCAACCAAATAACGCAATTTAAATAACCTAAAACTATTAAGCAACGTAACAACAATCAAAAGTAAGAAAAACAAATTTCATTAAAAAATATGTTCAACATAAACCACAACTTTGTGCAATGCACGTGAGCATTCTCTTTCCCAAAGAAGTAGTAACGTTGTATAAAACGTTTCGACATATTCTTGTAAACGTTTTTCTGATTTTAATGTTCATGTCTTCAAAAAGTTTTGAAAATCCGTCCATAGAAAACAAAGATACTCTTCTCCATTAACATTTTCATCAAAAGAAATAAGGTCCAATTATGTAACTACTTACACTATTCCTCCTCACACATTTAATGCCCAACGTTTTGGAAAGTTTGTAGGTGTGATAAAGTGAAGGTTCTTATGTGCTATAACATGTGACGATGAACGTATCCACTTTGTTGGTAAACATCAAAAAATTGTGAAAGTCAGAATAATTTATATATGCAATGTAAGCGATGCTGAAAATTTCTTTCATCTAACTCATGTATCAATATGTTGCGGATGGCTTACATATTTCCTAATTATTCTGGATTCTCAAATTTGACTTAAATCTAACTGACGACTAATTTGCATAGTACTAGTATGGGGGTGTTCGACTGCACTCGCAATTGCCATAAACGTCTTATCCTCACCAGTTATTGCTTTTGTCCGCTTTTTTTATATTCAATACTTTCTGTTTACTCGAACCGTTCCTTTATACTTTCGAAGGTTTCTGGCTTCGGTTGACTTCTACTAGGAATCGCTATGCATAAAATCTGGTTGCTAGCAATGAGTTTCTTTCAGATTCGGCCAAAACGACAATCATATCTATAAACTCTTCATAAGAATAATTCATTTGGATGATAACTAATAGCAATGCTTTTACAAATTTGACATAAATGATTACCGACTTTCTTTAACAGTTGACTCAGGCAGTCGGCCGCATTCCAGCCTTTATTGGTCGGATATTTGGGTGCATAGAACAGCGCTCGTAGTTCTTTATTTGACCGCTGATTGCTCCTATAGTGATTATCTCAGAAATTACAAAGGATAGGTATATGACATTGTTAGCAAAAGCGAAGGAGAATAAGAAAGGGAACAAAATGCCACAATAAAATACAGGTTGTTCCATTTAAAAAGAATATGTTTTTAGTAAGTGAAAATTTCAAGAAGTAGGCTTTGAAAACACAAAGTTTTTTGAGGTATTGTCGAGTGTAACTTATACCAAATCCCATCAAAGTTTATGTTTTTACTTTTAAAAACAGTCCACTAATTGTTTTTACTTTTATTTAATACACAAAAGAGCAATCGAAGAAGCGGCTACTAATGACTCACCCTGTATAATAGACAGCTTAATTTCCAGAGTGCTCAAAAATTAATGAATTTGAACATAAAATACAAGAGGATTTGTTATTTTGTTATTCACTACCTTCGTGTACTATAGCTAAGGCCATATTTAATAGTTTGAATCATTTTATATATAAAAATAACATACTTGTGCAATGTCAGGAACTAGAACTGGATTGATTGGTCTTATTAAAGGTGTAACACCCATGTCGCTTGGTACCATTTCTGCATATATAGGGAATCATCAGTATCCAAAGATACGTCAACAGATTTGAAGAACACATTGGACAAAGCTGCTAAAGGTGTTAGTTTCATTAAGGATCGCTCACTTTATTCCTGAGTTTTTAAAGTTTTGCGCAAGGATATGGGAAGTCAACCTACACATCCATAATGTCACATATAGAAGTACGTTTGTTTTCAGGTCGGAAAGTTCTCATTCTCCTTTTTTAAACTTTTTGATGAAATACCGTTATTGGCCACGCAATTTGAACTGAACCAATGTTTTAACGATTTTTTCTGGTTAGCTAAGGTTGCCTTCTTGATTGATATTTTTACTTATTTGAATGAACTGAATTTGAGCCTGCAAGGTGTAGCTGCAAATATATTTAAAGTTGAAGATAAAATAGAAGCGATTATAAAAAAAATCGACTTGTGGCAGAGACGCATTCACAGCTTGTGTATAAGTCTTTTCCAACACTCAACGATTATTATAGGAAGTACCAATGTAGCACGTCAGATTTTTGTTCAAAATTTAATGGCTCTAAAAAGCAGCTTTAGGAATTATTAAGTCCAGATTCTGGCAACAACTGGACTAGCCTACGATTGTCTTGCATGCGGCTTCCCGTACATAACACGAAAGGAGTTGCCAAACCGTACTTACCTAACAGATATACATACGAGAGCAGACAAGTACATCTTCAGCGAAACCAAATTAAAATCAATCATAAAAATAATAAATCTGAAGGAATTCTTATAATATTAACTTAAGATACTTTTTTAAGAATATTTCGAATGGGAATAATTCCTAAAAATGAAGATAACAACCCCTGCAACATGCACACATGCATTATATTGGAATCTTATGATCGTAATGATCGTATCAGCCTGTCGTCTAGCGTTGAACCGTACTTGCCCACATGTGTATAAATATTGGCAACAACGTTCGTTTCAATACATGGACTTTTAGCTCGCATGCAAGGTAAAAACAGACCAAACCTGTATATCTACGCTTGAACAAGATACTCTCAGTCTCGGGTGTTATCATGCGATACGTCTTTGAAACTACAATTCATCAAAACTGATCTCACAAACTTTTACTACTCACGTCTGATTACCTGGCACTTGCAAACAAAGCACTCCAACATTTGATTCCGTTCTGCACAATATATTTATATGAACAGACTTTTTCGGTACTGTTATTATGAAATCAAAGTATGGAAACAAACTTAATGAAGAAGCGAACCTCAGAATAAGGGTGATGATATACACAACGGTTTGTGCCGAGTCGGTGCATATGCTTTTGCTTTCAAATGATGGAAAACACCACTGGGGCAAATGTCGTTTTGCGGGCCGAGAGCAGTCTCGATACGTCGTTTTCTAGATCATTCTTTGATTCTTATTGCTTTTTTTCCACCACAAATACAGCAAATCCAAAATTGTTAGATATTCTAAATCGTTGTCCACTTTATCACTTGGGCAGATGCACTGTTAACAGTCCGGCAGGCCAGTCTGCAAAGCCGCTGTATGTGTCAATCGTATTATAGAGCGGTTGCCCTCTTGTCCGTCGAGTCGGCACAAATCGCTGTGTCATCGCTCTAAAACTTTCCAACATAGAGAACATTGTGGTTCTAGTTTCAAGAAAACAACTGCACCCATCTCATTAAGTAAAAATTATTTACAGAAAACATTGTTTTTTATTCTATATCCTAATACAATGTACATCTCTATAAATGCGCAAGATCATTTATTAAAATAACCAGGGATACATTTTTACTAACATTCATCATAACGTAGTGCCTATGAGATTTATTGAGCCAGAAATTATTAGTTATTCTCAAGAACGACGTAAAATGCCCAGGGTTGGGATGGGGTTCGTAAAAAAAGATGTTGTTCAAGAGGGGGTCCTCGGACTACATTAGTTTAAGAACCCCAAGCCTATAGCATTGTCAAAGTAACTACTATATCCGGCGCATAACCGATCTCTAAATAAAAATGTTTGAACGCAATTTGCGTTTTATTTCACAAAAAGATAGTGCTTTCAAAAGAGAAAGTTGTCTTATCAATTATTTTAAAGTAATAAATAATAATGATAATTTAATGCTTGTGTAAAAAACCCATATGTCGGGATTGTTTTGTCACTTCCACAGCGAAAAAAGTTTTACATTTAAATCGGCAAAAAAGTTAACCCGACATCAATTTGTTTTCTTGTTATGTCATAAAATCAACAAGCTCATAATCAAAATGAAATTTCAAAACCCTACTTGTTGTAGTTGAACAGCATCATACAGAAATAATTCAAACAATGAGGAAACAAAATACACTAAGGACGACTAACACTACTAACTACTTCATGTACAGATACAGTTATCATTTCACTAGAAACTGATACTGAAGAAGCAAGCTTCACAAAGCGTATAAGGACTGTGTTTTTAATAACTGTATTTTTAAAATAATATATATATATATAATATGTATATATAACCTTGTTGTACCCTTAGGTGTAAGGTTCTATATGTGTGTCTTCAGTTTAGTTTAGCTTTTCTGGTGCTACTTCCGCCACTCTGTTTTGTCTGTTGCCAGTTTTTTCGCTCTTCGTTGTGTTATACCACGTTCCTCGAGTATTTTCTCCACATTCTTGTCCCATGTCTTAGCTGGTCTCCACCTTGCCCTCTTTTCTGGTATTCTAGACTCTCTTGACTGGTCTGTTGCTGCTCATTCGAACTAAGTGCCCATACCATCTCAGCTGGTTCTTTTCAATTTTTGTAGCAACCGGTTCTACTTCTAGCTGCTCTCTTATTATCGAGTTCATTATCCGGTCTCTCTTCATTACGCCTAGGACTCCTCTGAGGTATTTCATCTCCATACTTTGCAGTCGCGTCTTCATTCTTTTAGTCAGTACCCAGCTTTTGCATCCGTAAGTCAGGACTGGGCTGAACACTATTGCATATACACTCATCTCAGTTCTTCTCGATATTTGCGGTATAATTTAGCTGCAGTCTCCTAAGTATTTAAATACTTCTACTTGCTCTAATTCGTGGCTGCCTATTTTGATATTTAATTTTCTTTGTGGTTGCCCCAGTGTCATGACCTTGGTTTTGTTGACGTTGATCTTTAAATTTCGGATTAATAGTGCTTCATTCCGTATATCAGTTCTGTCTCATTGCGTGCCAATACAACCAAATCGTCTGCAAGTGCACATACGTTTAGGTACTCTGCTCCTAAGTTTCTGTGCCCTATGTAAATGGCTTTCGTTCGTGTTTTTGTCTCTTTAATAACGTCGTCCATGACCATGTTAAACAGAATTGGGCTCAGTACTTCTCCTTGGCGTAGTCCCACCTTGATACTGAATTCCTGCGATTCCATGTTATTTGTTCTAACCATGTTTCTGTTAACTTTATCAATACTTGCTATTGCTCGTTGTAACTTGATCGATATTGCTTTCTGTTTTAAGCTTTCTAGCAGTTTTCCCCTCGGCATCTATTATAAATCTGGGTTAGAAACGGTATACGAATTACTCCTAAATGTTTTAGCATCTCTCCAGCGATCTGATCATAGCCCGCCGATTTCCCTTTCTTAAACGTTTTAATTACTGTCTTACGTCCTGCTCTTCTATATTGTAACGAAACCAGTCTACAAAAAAAAGCAAATATTCGGCGCGACTGGTAAACAAGTCGTAAAGCAATAAATCACATGTACTGCGAAGAGGCATAATGTCTGTCGTATGTTCTACAAACATCGAGAAGAACACTAGCGTTTTTCTGGTGTCTTTCAGATGTTTCGTATGCGTATATAAAAGCAGGTGAACCGATGGATGAGTCAATTCCGGAATAAGAGAATTCTTTAAGTAGTCGTCGCGCGGAACAGACCAAAGAGGCAGATAAATAAATATAAATAAATAGTTCCTTGAGTGGTAGTCGAAGAATAAACATAAATAGTGAGCGGTGCAGTTTTTATAGTGCAATAAAGACATAAATATTACCGTGTCATATAAATAGTAGTAGTAAATAAATACGTGTGTTAATTTAAATCGTAGTAGTCTTAAGTGCATTACATTTATTTTACATTTTTATGTTTTGATTAGTTTTATATTTTTATATTGTAATTAATTTTACGTGTGTAATAATATCATCGCCTTCGGGTATTTCGATCCTGCCGTCTTGCCACATATTGCATTCCAAATTCTCATTATGGTTCAGCAGGTTTTCAAAGTACTCTTTCCATCTCTCCATAATGTGTTCTCTTTCATGAAGCATTTGCCCTTCACTGTTTCTGATTTGTGTTAATGTTTGCTGGTATTGGTTTTCGTTTTTTATGCTTTTCAGTACTCGATAATTTTTTTTTAAAATAATATATAATTAATGTGTTATATATGTTCCATAATTGTTACACAGTTAGTAAATTATCTTACCGAATTACATTCAAGCTCTCTTTTTATTTCCGGTTAAGTTTTCCATTTTTAAACTCAAATTTAGTCGTTAAATGGTAACTGGACTCAACAAATTGCCTCCTCGACAAAACGAGTTGTTTCGTGCAGTTTTCTAGCAACAAATATTTTCGTTAAACTGAAAACTTATCCTGAAAAAAGAAAGCTCGCGTGTAATTATAAGTGATAAATATTACACTTACCAAAAGTAACGAAGTGGCCGCACCATAATAAAGTAACAGAAATATTATTGGTATACCATGATTAATATGTGGATTTAATATAAAATTCACACTAAGATGAACAGCTCTTATTAAATCCAAGGCAATTAATAATATTATTCCAAATAATTTATATCCAAAGTTGAGATTTATATATTCAACGGCTTCACATAATAAATAGTGACTTTTTCCAAGAGCTTGCAAATTTAAAACATAATCGGAAATTTGTTTGTTATTGCCAATAGCTATTTTTTTGTTAATATAAGAAAATCTGTCTTTTATCGCAAGTATAAAATTATAAACAATTAATACCATAATTGCTATAATGTATTTGTTGCTTGTTTCAGCAGTAAAGTTTAATAATTTAACGTCCCCATGGATTCTAACATTTATATAGATTTTGTAAATAATACATGCGGTATATAGTGCTATAATAATAATAACTTCTATAAGAAAAACTCGCCGTCTTTTAGTATTGTCGATTTTATAGTAAGTACTTAATATATAGTCAATATTGATTATTGTGTTAATAAAATGTGTCACATATTTATTGTCTTTACTGAGGCTAAATATAATAGCTATATTAAGTCCTGTTCTCCATATGTTTATAATAATATCACCGTATTTTTCTGTATGTTGCGCATTGTTAGATCTGGTTAGTTTTGTATATAAAGATAGTGATGTTAATAATGCTATTGCTATAGCAACAAACACGGAGTATATACGAAAGAACACAGATTTCCGCCCAGGCTGTTCATAAATTCCAAATATATTAGAAATTTTGTAGATAAGTTTCATATATGTCATATTTTGTCTTGCTGTTGTACTGGGTTCTATCATTTTTTTGTTATTTCGTAAATTTTATATAGATTTATGGTAATTTTGTTTTAGTATTTGGTTCGTTTAAAAAATAATAGTTGACCAAGAAACCATTCAGTAGATGACTTTAAAATAAACAAGAAATGTGTTGGTTATTAAATACACTTTGGGTTGATTGTTATAATACATAGATATGTAGCTAATTACGTATAGTAGTGTGTTTAGATCGAATCTACGTTTTTAATATAGAAAATGTGTATACATACTTGAATATACGTATTTATATACCTATTGCGATTGGTTTATCCCCAAATTTTTGTATATGAAAATATATTTATTTTCCTGCGGCAGATACAAAATTATTCACGTGTACAATTCAAAATTATATTCCAGAAGAAGTACAACTGAAAGTTATATTTTTTAAAGGTAATATTTAATTAATGACAAATTTGAATACCCAAAGAGAAACATGGATAAATTTTACATTAGATAATGATAATATTTTTTGCTTTGGCTGCTGTGCGGCGAGAGAGGAAGGCTTACCTGAATTTCCTCCATGCCGCAGGCCGCCCGCGTCAATTGTGGAACTCTCTTTACTCATTGAATATTAAAACTAGGGCTAAATCCGAAATCCCTCTTCATTTGAACAATGCTAATTTACTTAATAGTTACTTTGCATCTGTTTATAGGAAGTCTACTGATTGTGACGACATGATTAAGTAGTTTTTGTCCAGTAAGCATCGGAGTGGTTTGTCGTTTAAATTTTCCCTGGTTAGCCCTCACGACATTTCTTGTATTATCAAATCAATAAAATCTAACGCTGCTGGTCGTGATGACATTTCTTTGGAAATGATTAACATGTGCGTTCCTCATGTGATCTCCTACCTCACACATATAGTCAACTGTTGTCTCGAGACTGGTTATTTCCCTGAGGCTTGGCGTGAGGCTCTAATTCGCCCCATGCCAAAGGTGGGTAATCCCGAGACAGCGAGTGATCTTCGTCCATTAAGTCTGTTACCAATATTTTCTAAAATCTTGGAGCGAGTAGTTTATAACCAAATGTACCAGTATTTTTTGGATAACAGTATAATTCCAGATAATCAATCGGGCTTTCGGAGAGGGTATAGTGCGGCAGCTGCATTACTTAATTTGACGGACAATGTCTTTAGGGCCTTGGATGGAGGTATGGCGGCTGCAGTGGTCGCTTTGGTTTTTTCTAAAGCGTTCGACACAATCGACCATGAGCTCATGTGTGCCAAGCTGCGATATTACGGTTTGGATGATGTGGCATTATCTTTCTTTGGTTCCTATCTCTGCAATCGTCGTCAAAGAGTCATGATAAATAATTCTGTATCCGACTCTGCTTGCGTTATTTCTGGTATACCACAGGGGTCTATTCTTGGCCCTCTTGTTTTCATTATCTATACAAGCGATATGTTCGATTTGCCACAGTACTCAAATATACAGGGGTATGCTGATGATACTCTGGTCATCCGCTGCTTTAATCCTGGAGATACTCATTTGACAGCTACACAAATGAACAGCGATCTTTGCTCTATAAGTAATTATTCCAGGCAGCATAATCTGCAACTTAATTCAGCTAAATCAGCTGTGCTGCTCTTCTGTTCCAAAAGTAAAAGACACCTGATTGAAATGCAATTCAATATTAATATTAATGGAGCTGCATTGTCCCTTGCTAAGTGTACAAAAATTCTTGGGTTACTGGTGGATACCGGCTTAGGATTTTCTGAGCATGTCAGCATGTTGATGCAAAGATCGTACTTGCGCCTGCGAGCCTTGTATGCCAGCACACACACTCTGAGCACTAAACTGAAAAAGCTTCTGTGTGAGTCCCTGGTTATGTCTGTCTTCTCGTACTGTGACTTGGTGTATTATCCGTGTTTGAGTGCACGGTTAAAGTACAGGATACAGCTGGTTCAGAATACTTGTTGTAGGTTTGTGGCTGGTCTCAGGAGATACGATCATGTAAGCCGCAAATTATCTGAGATGGGTTGGCTCAGGGTGGAGAACACAATAAATCTGCGGTTTCTGATCTTTGTTAGGGGTCTACTTATCGCGGGCAAACCTAGTTACTTGTATGGTAAATTACTATTTCGCGGAAGCATGCACAGTATAAATGTTAGGCACAGGCATACTCTCACCTTGCCTCGCCACAGCACAGCCATGTTTCGGAGGTCATTTTCATACAATGCTGTGAAATTGTACAATGAATTTCAGAAATATTTTGTTATGCCTACGAAAAATAAATTTAGATCCTGCATTAGGCAAGCTCTGTTGAAGTAATTATTATTTCTTTTTTTTTTTTTTAAGTTTTCCAATTTTCTCTTGTTTATATTACAATTCATGCATCACTTTGTATTTTTCTTTCTTTGTATTCATACTTTCGTTTAAAATTATTATTTTCTTCATTATTTTTGTATATTTTTCTTCCTTATTATGTTTTGATTATTTTAATTGCATGTATCTTGTGTATTTGTATTTCTATACTTACATTGTACTTATTCTGAATATACTGTGCTGGCTAGGTTAAGTGTAAGAGTAGCTATAGCTAAACTTCGCCTAGTTCAGTACAGTGTCTCTATGTATATATTAAATAATAAAGTCGATTTATTATTATTATTATTATTATTATTATTATTATAATATTAATAATAATAATATTTATTAAATTGCTCAACAGGTCACCCCAATACAGACAATACAAACAAATCATAAAGATAATATATATGTGAAAATTGACAATTAAAATATATAAAACTAATGTAAAATATCATCAGTAAGGTTATTGAAATTTCTGGCAGAATGCACCATAGGAGACCCTCAGCAGAATATTCGTTCTGGCAGTGGGAAGCAGTAGCAGTCACTCTTGAGCTTTGACGAGGCATTCGAAAGCTAATTTCTGCTAACAAATCCGGAGAATCTATCTTAAACAGAATGATATGTTTTACAAAATTAGCACCAATTAGGTGTCGCCATGCTTCAAGCGACCCAACCTCATGTCGATCCAGGAGCAACTTGAAGTCAAATCCACGAGGAGGGTAAGATCCATCTAGTTTATAACACTACTTACTTTAGGAACCTGCGCTGTATTAATTCAATTACACTAATATAGCAATTATATATAGGATACCACACGACAACGGCATATTCCAACCTGCCAACAACCAGTACATAATAAACTGACTTGTCAAAATCTCTGCATCTGCGGATAGAAACCCAATGCTCGAAATGTTGACGTAGTCACTAGGGAAACATGATCGGCGAAGGTAAGCTTTTCATAAAAAGTAACTCTGAGATCTTGGACATGCGTTTTGCGGTTAATTGCGATGTTGTTAATAGAATAATTGTTACAAAATCTGCTGGGTTTTCTGGTGAACGAAACAAAACAACATTTGTCGATGTTCAACTTCAATTTATTTAAAGCAGGCGCGGCTGGTGAGTACAGTTTGGTGGTGCACGTACATAGAAAGGACTGATTCGTTTATTATCTCCCAGAACGAATCACTCTTGTCCAGGCCCGCCGTCAGGGGGGGGGCAGGGGGGCAAAATCCCCGGGGCCCGGGCTTCCGGGGGCCCGATTAAAATAAGTGTTGATCAAAAAATGTATACAGTCAAAAAGTTAGTTGAACAAATACATGCAAATAAAAAATTATAAAATTATTTCAATCTATAATAAATAATATCACATACTTTTATCATACTCTGACAGTGTAGAGAAATTTATAAGTATGAATGTTGTTATGAGTTTAAAGAGAAAAGAAAGTGCTGGCGTTGGTTTATATGATATTTCAAATGAATATGAAATACAGGAAAGGTTTGTGAATTTTACTGATTGTAATGAAAAAACAGGGCAAGATATTGCAAATTTAATCAAATCAGTTCTTGAAAAGAGCAATATTCCAATAGAGGAGTGCAGAGACCAAGGCTATGACAATGGCAGCAACATGAGTGGGTCTTATAAAGGCGTGCAGGCTCTTATATTAAAATTGAATCCTCTGGCTAAATACTCTCCCTTTGGATGCCACAGCCTGAATTTATGTGATGTAAGTGCTGTAAAATGTTGTAGTGAAGTACAAACATTCTTTGGAATTGTTCATCATGTATATAATCTCTTCAGTTGTAGTCCTAAGAGATGGGAAATTTTGAAAGGTCTAGTTAGTTCCTCTTTACATTCATTATCGGACACACGATGGAGTGCTAGGGTTGATTGCATCAAACCAATAGCAGCACACACTGGTAAGGTTGCGGAGGCTGTTTCATCTTTACTGAAGCTAAATATTCCCGTAGAAACCAGAGCAACAATCAACGGATTGTTAGAATACCTCCAGTCACTTCAGTGTATCATCATGGCCTCTATTATATCTATATATTTAACCCCAATCAATTACAGAAGCCAGTTGTTACAATCTATAAATGCAACGTTAGATGTTGAGGCTGACAATATTGAGAGTCTTATTGGTGATTAGTTTCATTACGGAACAACTTTGAAAAAATTCTTTCAGAAGCAAAATTGGTCGCAGTTTCATACAAAATAAAAGCGGAGTCAAAAAAGATGAAAAGTCTCCACGAAGAGACGGAATCTAACCAACCCAGGTTTCACCCCAAAGAACGATTTAGAATCGAAGTATTCTACAAATTAATTGACATCCTAGTGGTCAATTTGACATCCAGATTCACAGCACTAAAAGAAATACAGAAAAAATTCTCATTTTTGTGGAAATATCAAGAAATTGAAGAAGTATGTGGTGGATTCTCAAATGAATACGAAGTGGATGTCGCCCCAAATTAAAGGAGGAGGTTAAATATTTAAAATCAATAGCAAAGAGCAACATCTGGGACACTCCACTGCCACCTCTGAAGTTGCTGAACAAATTATCAGCGCTAAAAGTTACTAGTTTATTTCCTAATTTGTGTATAGCACTCCGTATATTTTGCACCCTTCCCGTTTCGGTAGCACAGGCAGAACGCTCATTTAGTCAAAAATTGTTTGAGATCGACTATGGGACAGCAAAGATTGTCAGATTTGGGAGTGTTGTCTATTGAGTCTAGGTTAGCAAGAACATTGAATTTTGACTCAATTATCAAACTTGCGCAGAAAGCAAGGCAAGAAGACTGTTGCTGTAAATAAAAAATAGTTCAAAATCTGTTAGTGTTATTATGAACATTACTTAAGTCTTAAGTAATTATTATTAAATAAGTTTGTAAGTAAGTTTGTTTTATTTTATGGAAAATAATAGACTTTTGTTATTATAATGCAGTAGTAAGTTTTGGTTTCATAAAACCTTAATCCATATATTAATACTATTCACAAAAATAAAACACATCAAATATTGAGTGGGAGTGGGCCCGCTGTATTGTTTTGCCCCGGGCCCTGCCTATGCTGACGGCGGCTCTGCTCTTGTCTATGTACGTGCTCCACTAAAAGGTACTCACCAGCCGCCACTGATTTAAAGAGCACCAATGTGTGACTCGGTCTAAGTTCTCTTGAAGAAAGGCAGCATCCTAAGCCTTATCAATAATTTTTTTAAATCATCCGCATAAGCCAAAACATTACAATCGATTGAAGTTATCAAATCATTGACAAAGATGTTAAATAATAAGGGTCCAAGATTGGACCCCTGGGGAACTCCAGAGGTAGAAACATACATACCTGATTTGTAGCCATTATAGTATACGAAGTTACTTCTTTCAGCAAGGTAAGAACCAAGAAGTGTTAACAGTGAGTTGCTGAAACCAAACAAACTCATTTTAATCAGGAAGGCGGCATGCATGCTCAATGGTATCGAAGGCACGAGAGAAGTCAGTGTAAATAACATACATCTGCCCCCCATTGTCCAGTGTTACACATAAAGCTTGAGATAATGTGGTGAGATTCGAAGTGGTCGACCTCTTGGACATAAAATCATGTTGGCATGGCGACAAAAATGATTTAATGCTGCTGTATATATGTTCATATAGTATAGCCTCATACACTTTGGCAAAGTTTGGTAGGATTGATATTGGTCTATAATTAAAATTTTCTGAGATTTTAAATTTTCTAAAATTGCAAAACAAAATTTAACAAAAATGGAACAACTTTAGAATTGTATGAAATGCAGTTTAGAGAAAGTCCACTATTATCGTTCCGCCATTTTTAATTTTGAAATATAAATATTTTATTCATCATCAGCGACCCCAAAAACCCTGAATCACTGATTTACAGCCCTACATACCTTTTTTTTCGGAAAGAAAGTCTTCCATTTTGAATTTAAAAAATTTAATATTTTATTTGTCGTCAGCGATACCAGAAATCTTCAGTTACTGATTTACAGTACGCAATATACTTTTTTTTTTTTGGAAAAAGTTCGCCATTTTGAATTTTAAAATTACAATATTTTAATATTTTATTCATCAGCGACCCCAAAAACTGTCATATCCATAACTTGATGTATATATTTCAATCTTGGGTTTTGGCCATGAATCTAGGATTCTATTTCACTGTGCACCGTGCCGTTTTAGATGAAACAGGTCATCATCTACATCCACTAGTAGCCTAGCGGAAGTTCTGCAAAAGCCTATTTACCGTATATTGTTGAGTATAAGACAAATTTAAATATTGAGCTGTTTCTATAGGAAGTTTACTAAATCTGCTGTTTCTATTGTGATAGTTAATAAATTAATGAATTAATTTGATCCATTTTTAGACGACAAAGCTTTATATATTTCTTAGAAATTTCATAAAAGTTTCCAGAAATATTTGCGTCAGGTATTTCAACTAGAAGGATACTTACAGAATTATTTACGTCATTTATTGACAAATCTTTTAATTCGTGGCAGCGCCAAGAACCAGATTTTCCAAAAGTTAAGGCAACCTAAAAACATTTGTACCGCTAAATATTTGTTAAAACTATACGTGATTAACTTACCTTACTCGTTAAATATTTCGACTCGGTTGCATTCGCTAAGAACGTGTTTATTTCGTGGACAGAAAAAGTTCTAGACTTCTTACTTTTAAAACAATCGGATTTTCAATTCTTTTTACTGATATCGGTATCATTTTTTATAATGATAATGTTGTTCTTAAAATAGAATATATAGACCATAAAGTCGATGGCTTCAAATTTGCCGACAATTTTGCAAAATATGCAAGCAGCCCAGTTTCCTGAAATGAACCTACTCGATCAACAGCCCTCCATTCTATGAATATTGCATAGATTTTCGTACCTCTTTTTTTAATTTGCTGGCAATAAGTCCGGTAAGAGTTTCTTAGCTTGATTTTCTATTTCTGATAGAGTATAACTGCATCTTTATTTTGTATTGAAAATATTTAATGAGGGTGTGGTATTTGAACCTATTTTATCATTAAGTAAATCGTAGTGTTGAGGATTTTTCCGTTTACTAATTTCTGTAGATTATTTAGATTCGGGCCTTTGTCGCACACATGTAATACTTTGATGTCAAATAATTTTGAGTCTTTCCTAATGTCTTTTCCAATTTTAAAGTTTTATAGTGTTCTTTAAGTTTAATTAGAATTCAAGAATTACATTAAGCACTTAGTATTGAACAAAATGGTATGGCAAGTTCATCTAACCGTTAATTATAATAAATACAAGCCTAATTAATTAGGAAGAATTGTGTGCAAATTGCTGTATGTAATAGTATGGTTCCAGCACACTATCCTATGGTGCTCCTGACTGTTGATATGTTTAGAATGTATTTTAACCTGAAACAACCTGATCTGGTTAGCTTCTGCTTTAGCTTATACAATAATCCATACTTTGTTGAAAGCCTGCTGGATGCTAAGAAGGCACATACTTTCTTTTTATCCAAACTATCTATGATCGTGTGCACTATTCTATTATGTTGTTGGATGGTCAGTGATTTTCTAGAAATCCAAACTGGTAGTCTCAAATATGTATGAACGGATTTTTAAACCTTTTAAGGATAAGCCTTTTGAATATTTTTGACGTGATCGGCAATAACCTGATCGCCCGATAAGAGGTTCGCAGAGAGCTTTACCAGGTTTCGCAACAGAATGATTTGGGTAAGTTCCATTGTAAAGGAAAGTAGCATAGGTTTAACATAACTTTATAAATCGTTGTTAGTAAACTAGAGCCCATGTCCGGCGATGAAATCATAACCAGGAACTTTATGAGCGTTGGTTGTCTTTATGTCTTCGAAGACTTCTGCTGCTTTAATGTGGTTTATTGGAAATGATATTTAGCAGGGGACATCTAGGAAGAGGAATTTAACGTCATCATCGTTTAGATTAATGTTGGTCAGTATCGGGGAGAAGACTTGGGCCAGATAATTAGCAAGTACTTTTGCTTTTTCTTTGTCTGTTCTAGCTCTTTGTTGATCTGGTTTTCTTATTGGTGGTATAGGTGTAATAGGCCTATAAAGTTTCTTTTAAGTTTCTGTTCCATATCGACTGATCATTAAGAGATAGACTTCTAATATAATACTTAAATGTGGCATTCTTCGATTTTTATGTGCTGCTTTAAGTCGATGTGTTACGCGATTAAAATATGTTTTGTTTTGTGCGTTTGTAGTAAAGATTGCTTGCTTGCTCTTCTGATCGATAGGCTGAAGTATTGGACCAAGTTGAGATTAATATTAATAACACAATAAGCGCATTTACAGGAAGTACTCATAGCAGGTTATTGTTTGACGTTCACTAGAAAGGAATGGATTCTTTACTAGAATTATTGAAAGATGAAGAGACCAGACGAGTTTTGATCAATAAAAGAGAAAACGCAGCCGAGAAGATAGGAAAATCCCAAGAATATAACACTCAGTATTATAACAATGGGCTTGTAGATAGTCATATTTATCTTGTTGACATCTACGTTGTTTTAGCAATAATTGCCACTACGACAGGTATTAACAAAAAGCTTTTACTAAAATTTAAGGGACCATGCGTTATTTCTAAGTGTTTTGGGAATAATCGATATGTTGTTGTTACCGTTGGTACCATCTGGTTTGATTTACTACGCCGTTGTTTGAGAGTAACCATGATCCCACTACTGCCGCCACTGTCTCGGCACATTATCGACGACGGCGAATATCTCTACATCTATACGATCATCTTTACTTCCACATCTTTACGAACTTTTCTACGACCATCTTTATCTTTACGGAATGAACTTCACTTCTTCTACTATTGATCTTCTGCATTACTACGGAGAAATCTTCTACGGCTACGACACAACTTTGACTCCATCGCCACCAAGGACAGCGACAGCAGGTTCATCTAAACGCTCTGTTCCCGGATTGGCGAATATCTCAACGCTCTATTTCCGAAACGTCCTGCGCCATCTGGACATATGGATAGAGTTAAGTCAAGGTTCCCGTTTCTTCAGATGGCGTATCTCCATAGTAAGTGTAAGTTTGGTTTCCCTTTCTAATATTTTTTTTTCTTGTCCGTCGATAGTAATGTTGGCCGACCGAGCTATCGCCTTGTTTGAACCTGTTCAGGAGCATAGGCGCTATCGTAGACACGTTAGCAACACCTTTTGTTTTTCTGCTATATAAAACGGTTCCGTCCCCCTTTTTCTTCTTCAGTTCCGGTCGGCGGTAGTCTCAGTGTACTTGTCTTCTTCTTTTTGTAAGCTTTTTTGTTTTTTTGCCTATTTATCTGTCTGTAAATAAACCTGTAGACATCACTTGCAACATATTCCTTTTTTTTAATTATCATCCCAAGTTTAAAAGTGCAGTGAAGAGATAGTGCCACCGGAAGCAACATCAAGTGCGGTTATAGGGAAGAAAGACGTTCCGGGGAGCTTCGACACGAGCTAGCTGGCAAGTACCCCATCTTTTTATATTTATTTTACTGCCAGAGAAAGCTCCCCGGGTAACATTGAAAAGGATGTCGATGGATATTAATTTACGATCACGAATTAAACCGTGGATCAGTACTAATCCATCCACATCTCCTAGTGTTTAAAATATTGAATTTCGCACGGCTTGATCACGTGTGATCGTGTTGTCAGGATAAGCCGAGTTGAAAACAGAAACATTTTCTATGATGTAGTTGGTAGTATTGTATTGAGAAGAGTAAAGTAAAGATGGTGACAACTATTTTTATCGTTTTATTAAAACTATAACAGTGATTATATTAATAAACCAATGGGGCTTACATTTGGGTATATATAAGAGAGAATAGTGATTGTCAATTATGTAGATAAAACGTATATTCAGCAAACGGTAGGCAGACAACATAGTGCCACATTTGAAATCTCAACCATATGTATTAAGGCTGGGTCCGCCCGTGCTATTTGTCCATAAGAGGTGTTGGTACCATTTTAAAAAAAAAAGAAAATCAGCAATGAAATTTTCACATAGTAAGTTACACACTTTTCACCTTAAGTTATTTTGAAAATCTTAGTGCCATTACTTTTTTCAAAAAAATTTGAAAAAGCAGTGACTGACCAGAAACTGGACAAAACTAAGTTCATTTATAAAAAGCACTATGGAGGTGTCAAATCCGATCCCAAAATGAATTTTGGCTTTTGGTTTTGCCTAAAATGGTATCTAAAAAATCATCGGGTGGGTGTTTACTTCGAAGAGTTGGGCGTAAACAATTTCATATTATATGGTCACAGACCGTGGGACAAGATCGATTGTGGTGTGAAGGGGTGTACGAATCTTGAACAGAGAAAACATCTGTGGATTTCCGTTAGCGTTAACCTTCGAGTACCCCACCGTTAAGGTTTAAATAAGAAAGGAATACTAAAAATACCATTTTATTTTTAGTTTGTTGTTTTTCAGTACTCTTTAATTACATTATATACATTTAATAGAATATATTACACATGAGAAGAAGAATTAAAGATCATGCAATGACCTCCTTTTCAAGGAAATGTTGAAGGTACGTTTTTGAACAAATTCAGCAATTGCTGATATATTATTGTATTTGATTTAATTCATGTTTCTCACATTCTCTTATCAAGTACCAGATTGCATTATAGGCTTTTGTTTCCCTAAAACAGTAAATATGTAATGTACAACAAAATTAAATTTACAGACCTACAAATTATTTGTGGCCACTTTTAGCATATTTTTTGAATAAGTCGGACAGTAATCCTCCCAATGAAATCGTAAGTGCATTATAAAGCCAGTGGAAAGGCAACATATGATCATATAATATGGAAAATCTTTTGGGAAGTTAAGTTTTTTACGCAGTCGTTCCCAGAACAACTACAATACCAAAAAACAATAAATATATTGGTTAAGACAAAATGTTATGCTTACCTGTAATATTGTTGTGACTCCAATTATTGTAATCTGTATGTTCGGCCGAAAGTAATATGCACTGCCTGCCATAAACCCTGCTATTAACGCATGGTTACGGCTTTCTGTCCCATTTTGTTTAAATAAACAATATGAGATGCACTAAAATCTCATTTTGTTATATACAAGTTTATAATATACAATCGTTGATTGAAGAAATATATAAAGATGCGCAACGCTATAGTAAAATTGCGTGTCTTTCCGTTAAGTCGTCCCGCAAACCCTTTGCCGAGAAACATCATCGCTGTCTCGGGCTGTTTCGAATCTCGGACCCAAACGACTGATGCATCGCTATAGATCTCGGACCCAGTTTAGGCTACGCTCAGTGCTATGTAGTTGCGCATCTTTATGTATTCCTTCAATCAACGATACAATATAACAGAAAAATAGCAGTTAATTAGTATAGCAATGATAAAATGTAGGGGAAACTTGAGTGAGATGGTATAGTTAGTTGAAATAGCATATCGCTTAATATTAGGAACAGAAAGTTAATAGTGTAGTTTGGTACAGCAATATCTGTGGAACAGTGAGTAGCAAACAGTTATCCTAAATTTTAAAGTATGTAATGGCGTCGCTAGTTTTCATGTTTCATCAAAATTCTTCGCGTCAAAATTTAATTTGTATAGCAAGTTTAGGAAAGCCTAATTAAAAAATGATCATGTTATGTTCTTTTCCTTTAGCACTTTAGCCTAAATTAAATTATTGCTATACATTTACTTGTTTTTCGTAATAGATAAGTTAAATTATAATAAAACAGAGTGATAATGAATTGGATATATTCCAAGTAATTGAAACTCTTACTAAAGTTAGGTTATTCTGAAACATTGGTATTAAAAACTATTTATAAATAAAGGCTTACAATGACTTATTGCTTATTGAGATTTACTAGGAAACTGCTAATAAGAAGTTTGTTTTGACTAGTACAAACAAAAGCATACAAAAAAGCACAAATGATAGAATAAAAACCACAATTAACATATACGATACCCGTATGCAAATGTTATGATATTATAATTTAAAAACAACGTTTTTAATATATTTACCCTATACAGAAAGGTGTAGCCTCCGAAAAATAAACCAAACAGGATATTTTTCTTATTGAATAGTATTGGAAATAAGTATTTTGGTTTAGATGCTAGTACACCAAAACGTGATAAAACTTTTTTCATAATTTCTAGTACATATCCTATACAGAAATATTTAAGCGCTTCCTGAAATTTTTAAACGTATTAAATAGTCCTTATTTTCAGTGTTATCTGTTCAACCTTAGGAGCATCTTCCAAGAAAACTTTTTTGGCAGTATAAGATTCTTGTGACACATTCCGATAATCTTTAGATTTATCAAATAAGTTTCCACCTGGATAAAACCTTAAAAATATATCACCTTAGTTTTTATAATTGCCGATAATAATTAATCAGTTTCGAGTTTAACATGGCAATGAGCGAGAAAAAGTTATTAACTTTATTATATATTTTATGCATATTATTATTTATCGATATTGAAAGTTAATGTTAAATTTGTTCACTTCTTTAAAGGTGTTACTAGAATAAATCCCGTCTAAACCGCAGATAGGTTGGGCAGGGTTACAGTACTTGATTGATCATAGAAAATAAAGCACTAATCTTGATTCCAATAAAACATAGAAACGGTTTCATTTTAAGATGAAAAATGTATATGACCGTAAGAGTATACCGTAAGCGTCAAATTTTAATTTCGGTTTGCACTTCTATCATATGCAGAAGATGATCTTATCATATACTGCGATGCCTGCTTGCTAACAGTGGAGGGAGAGCAAGGGAGTGGCGGGCGACTCCCACGCCTTACAAATGTCCAGTGTGGCAGCCTCGCTTATGTCTATCTTTAGTTTAATTCGTCGCGCTCTTTTCCTCTTACCACTTTCCTATCAGAAATTAAAATATGTCGACCTCGGTATAAATTATCTAAACTAGTTGTGAGAAAAGGTAATGTGGGCGCCTCCAAATTGTTTTTTCTGGAGTGCCGTATGACTGTATCATGTATATTATTGATAAAAAAGCATTTTTAAGAAGGATGTTACAAATATACATATTATACACTAAAAACTAATATAAGAAGAAAAAACAAACCATAAATGTTCAAATTTCTGAGGTAGATCTTGTGTCTTGAACAGATACATCAAAATAGAACTTATACACATAAATACTGCAGTTTCTGTCCATTGTGGCTTTTTTTTGCTCTTACGATTTGTAGCCAAGTTAAAGATACCTTCCAAAGCCTTAATAAAAGTAAAACATTATTGAGATTCCTGTTTTCGTAGATATGTTTAGGTAGGTACCTGATTAAATAACATCATAGTATTCAGGATTCTGTTTTCAGGTACATCTATTAGAATAGCCACACCACAAAGTAGTCCGACACGGAAAATGTTATAATAATGAATGCCCACAGTACTAAAACAAAAATATAACTGCGTAGAAATATAAATATTTGTAACTTAAATAAATTTAGCATGTATACATATATTGCGATAGTATAACTATAAATTCTTTAAATTAAATCGCTCACGTTAATGCGATAAATTATATAAGGGTTAATAAATTACCTACTAATGAACTTCCTCTATATTAGAATTGGCAGTTACACAGGACAATGTGCATTACTACCTACTGTTGCTATGCACTATGAACAAATATGGATATTTTTTGGAATTGAGATGCTTAAGGAAAGACATTAGAGTAGGTACACATATTATTTAATTAACAGACACTTTTTTGGTTATGTCATACTGAAGAAAACAAATAAGTAAGAAACACATGCGCCTATGGCTACCTTACACCTGCTAGTTTACATTTTCATTTGTGATTTAAACAGTTCTGCATTAGGATGTTTGTAGATTGTCACTCATGCATCATTTGACACATAAGTGAATATTATTTGTGTGGTTAAATTTGATATGCTCCATGATAAGTCAGGGTCGTCCGGTAGATCTACGTGAGTAGGTACTATGTGGCTACGTTACACCTACATTTTTATATTTTCACTTTTAGTTATACAATTTACGTTGATATTATTTGTGTGGTGGGATTAGATGTCGTCCATTTAAATCACCGGTTGTTGCAGGCCTAATTGTTTACACTTTTACTTTTAATTACATATTCACACTTGCACTTTTCTATGTTTTGACACTTGTTTGTCATAATTCACATGGGTCGGCATTGTTGCCTTGTAATGCAGTTGGATGACGTTTATGATAAATCAAAGATCTTACAACGATTCTACTTTAATTACTTAGATGCTATATTGATCAGATTGTTGGTTCCTATCTCCAAAGTTATTCCTCCTCATTCTTTGGCTACACTGCACCGACCACGATCAAAGAGACAGAAGCAGGTGTCTGCAGTTGCTTTATCAGCAGTATTGCTCTGGTTTTCTTTTACCTGTACCTACCTGTATTAATATTTTTTTCTGTTTCATATCTTATGGGTTCAGATGACACGCAGGTGGACAATGTCTGCTTCATAGCTAAGTTAGATGAATCCTCAAAACCGGAGAAGGTTCTGATAGAAGCATCAGTCGGTTGTCTGTCGTATGGTCCCCGATTGTTGTTTTTTTATCCTCAAGCTTATCGCGCTGCATACCTTGGTTACACTGCACCGATGTCAAAAGCATGTGCCCGTAGCTGCTTTTTTAACGGTACTGTCCAAAATTTCTTTTTAACGTCTACATTCTCATTAATTTTTTATATATACACTTTGAGGTTTGTTATCGCCCTTACCAAAGGGGTGCAACAACCAATTATTTCAGTAGGTATGTCAACAATTCTGAAATGATTTCGTTAATTGTCGAAATGATTCAAATAATAACAGCCTATATGCTTTGTATGACCCAAGATATTTGTCCCACTATTGATTCTAATGTCATATATAGAGATTATTCATCTTCAATATCTACATGTTGTAATAGTACGTTCTTTTTAAAGTTCAATAAAAATGAATAAAATGCCCCAAAGTGGAGTGTTCATATGTAATAATACAAATTTAAATAATATAATTAAAATGACTCAAATAAATAAAATGACTTATTGAATGCTCCGCGTAATTAGCTCAGATAGATAGTTCGGTTTTGCAGTCAGACTCTCAATTTCAAGACGGTTCGGGTATTTAGAAACTAAGATTATTTATCTGAACGTACTATTACTTCTTTTTTATATTCCAAATTTCTTATATTAAGGTAGACAAATAATACGCAAAAGGATATTTAAATATTATTAATATATTGATTAAAACACCATCAACACAGATCAGGTTACAAACAAATGTTACAGAACAAAACACAATTCAAATGATAGGTCTCAATACAACTTACGCATCAATTTCAACATAGGCAAAAATAATAAAACAACCATGCAATGACACTTTACCTATACAATATACCATGGATTTAAATAGATGCTAATTGAATTGTTTTATAAAAAAAACATGCATGATATAGGCCTTGAATGTACTTATTCGATGGGTACCTTTATTCTATGCGATGACCATGAAACGGTGTTTTCACGGGCAGCTTTCCCAGGGTAGATTGAAATCGTCCTCTTCTTTGTCTCGAGATACGGCACACACTTGTCTTAATAAAACTTTTACTTCACTTGGCTCACTATTTGTTTTATTAAACTTATATCTGTTTTCTCACTAGGCCTTTTCTTTTACTTTTAACTAATGCTTATAATTACTATATTTGTATTCGCACTGTTAACCTGTGAGATCGTTCCCTTTTTCTTGGGTGCGGTCCAGTATTATTTTACTTAACGGGACCTGCGAACCTACTTGCTCACGGGCTAGGGAGCGTCTGACTCTTCCTCCTTACTTAAGGCACGTCACACCGTATTCTTTTAGGGAATTCCCCGAGCCACTTATGTACTTTACCTCCATTCAAACTCTATTCGTGAGAACATGCACTCGCAAAATATGTAGCGTTCAAGGTTGCCCACGTGTTGATTGTACACACACCGTTTCTTGTTAATGCCGCCTAAACTCTTGTCTGAATTTGATAACATTGGCGCCACTTGAGTTTCTTGCACACAGATACACCTACGCACTATTTCTTTCTTACATATACAGAATTTATATAGAAACATTTTAAACAAGAATATAATAATTTAATACAAATAAATGAATAATATATGCTTCCTGATCTGTGTTGATTTATTATCTACCTTAATTTTATGATATACATTACCTTAATATAAATATTTTGGATGTTATATTATATTTATATTTTATTCCTGATATACAGGGCCTACCGTTACAATGTAAATATAGGGTGAGACATTTTCGATATAAGGTAGGTTTAAATTTGAAAAAGTTGTTAGATTTTGTGCTCGTTATGGAGTGGAGAAAAAATGTATATTACAAATGCTATTTAGCATACTGGTTTTTGTTCTTTTAAGTCTAGTACCTTTATTTGCACTTACTGAGAAAAGCTAAAAACACAATTTAGGGACACTTTAGGTTATATCCAATAGTGTCTCCAAATTTTTATAAGACGTTTTGAATAATTCTTTCCATCATCAATTAGGTGGTCCTGGAATTTTAAACTACTGTCACATAGAAACCAATAGCCATCGAAAAATACTGTACACAAACAAAGAGAAACAAAATATGTTAACTATTTTTTATTTATTCCACCGAAATAAAATTAATGAGGTGTGGACACCATACGAATTTCTTATAAGTATGAGCGTTTCAAGTTATACAAAATTGTTCTAAGAGCTGGATTTGGAATATTTTTTGGATAAATGAAATGTCAATATTCGGACCGGAAGTAACAGTTTTGCTCTTAGCGAGTAGCACTTTCTTTCGAATATCTCGCAAAGTATACATTCTATAGAGATTTATTAAGAGAATAGAAGTACTTATAATAGGATTTTAAATAATTTTTATGTATAAAAATTCTTAAAATTTGGACGTGAAGTTACACACTTACCCAAAAGCTTATTTTTCTAAGAAGGTAAAACTATTTAAAACAATTTAGAAAATTTTTGTTTAATTTGAAACGTTCATACGTATTAGAAAGTCGTGTGGTGGCCACACCTCATTATTTTAAATAAAAATTGTTCAAAATTCTATTGTAACTACTTCTATTCTCTTAATAAATGTCTATAGAATGTATACTTTGCAAGATATTCGAAAGAAAGTGACACTCGCTAAGAGCAAAAGTGTTACTTTCGGTTCGAATTTTGACATTTCATTTATACAAAAAAATTCCAAATCCAGTTCTAAATACTTTTCTTCTTTTGATAAATATATATAAAGGTAGAATATATAATTTACGACATATTTGCAAAAAATCGCTATTCGATAAGTGTGAAAGAGTTACTTCCGGTCCGAATTTTAAAATATTTTGTATACAAAAGGTATTGAAAATTAAGTTATAATTACTTTTATACTTGTAATGTACCTGTCTGACTTGCCATATTCGCAAAAAAAAGATTTTCGATAAGAGTAAAAGATATACTTTCGGTAGGATTTTCAAAAAACATTTTTAACAAAATTTTCTCAAATTTAATTTTGAGTACATATTAATTCTTTATAAATTTGTTTAAAGTTAGTAGTTGACGAAATATGACAAAATTCGATGTTTTCACTGAAGTAAACTACTACTTTCGGTCTACCGATTTTACTGCGAATCTAATCAGATCTCAAGAGGGAGACTATACCCGTACATACAAATTTTGGGTTTGATAGCTATAGCCGTTTGACCGCGCTATCGTTTTCACACACACTGACAGATATACACACAGAGAGAAACATTTTTTAAAAACCACTTTTTCAGTATCAGAGGACTTCAAAACGTGGACATCAACAAAAATCGCGACGTCAAAGATTTTCATCATTACTATACTTCCTTATAGTACGTATAAGAAAGTAACATTCGAAAAAGGTACTTATTTTTGTCTGATTTAAAAGTTTTTGATATTAGGTTTTCATTTCATTTTTTTAAATACTTTGGGATAATAAATGAACGTCACAATAACAGTAATAACAATAAAAAAGAAAACAGTAAAACAACAATGAGAGTAAATGTTTAAATAACAGGCCATTCTCATTAATGCACAGTATGCTTGTACTCAATTTCACCAGATCTTTTAGAGTTTAGAGGATTGCATTAATGGCATTGTATAACCCAAAGTTATTCGATATTTTGTGGGACTTTGTCTTAAAAAAATATTATTTTTAATAACGCTTATAAAGGAATTTGGAAACTTCTGACATAAGTAATTTCTCAATTCGCATTGCGAGCTCTTGTGCCGTTTTGGTGCCCCGATAAATCTCTATGTTGGGTTAATAGAATATAGTTATCCAGGAAGGACACGTGTGTATGAATAAGGTTGAGGTATCTTTATTCATTTAATGTTTCATCGTACATGATTTAATCTATGATGCGATTTCTCAAAATCCCCACCTAAACACTAAAACGTTGTTGGGGTCCTATACTGTCCCCTAATCAGTGTTGGGATTGCTATTACAATTGTAATAAATCTATTACATTTCCTTGTGTTTTATTACGTTGTTACGAAAGCATATAAATCTATTACGTTTTCGTGGTTTTTTTTTTTACTTTAATTCAAATCTTGTAACCTGTAATTTCGGAACAGTATCCGTAGTAGCAAAATCACTATGTGAGCACTTGTTTTGCATTAGCAAATTTATATTTTCATCCTTCTCTAAAATTGTGATTTTGTGCTTGGGATAATACGTGCGCGTGTGATAATTACTGGCGATATGGTGACAACCCACTTGGCAAAATCACAAGGATGAAAATACGTATTTGCTAATGTAGAACAAGTGAGCATATAGTGATTTTGCCAAGTGGGAATTGTCTTGATAGATTATCTTTTATGTTGGTGTTCATGCCGTTGTTGGTGGCAAAAGTTGTAATTTAAGATACCGATCATACAGATTATTATGACGGTGTAGACATAATTTACGAATTAAAAGAAACTACACCAGTGATTCCCCGAAATGCTATAAACTCGTGATTCGCGGTCGATGAACACTGCACAGAGGCCACCGCGACTAAAATGTAAACAAAAACACATTTATTTTATTTTTAAGAATCTATTATGTTTTGTTTTGAGAATATTCTCATGTATCATTTGTGTTAAATTTTTATTAGATTCTCTAAATTAAATAATTGCGTTTTTCTATACCTATACATATATATTTTTAAATTTCCCGCCCATATGATCTATTGCGTTTCTATTACATTCAGACACCAAGTTTTAGTACAATCTACCAACACTAAAATCCCAACGCTGCCCCTAGTGTTCGGTATTTCTCTCAAATAAGCCAGAATCACTTTCGATTTCTCTGATCAGCCATGGGGTTCCGAATACTTGATGTAGCACTTGTCGACACAACATCAAATCCCAATCATTTTAGCAATTATCACACACATAATATTCACATTCGGATTAGTTTATGGAATAATGCTCATATGTGCCCACTAACTAGTCCAAATACCAATAGTATGTTTCTGAGAATATCTAAAAGGTGCAAATTTGGTGCCGCGTCGACTTGTACCGTTCTGTCGTTGCTTATAGAAGTCGTCATTTTCTAACCTTCCCACGGACCACTTGCAGTATTTCAGATGTCATAAATTATCGTCAGATTCTAAACTATGGCAAACATGTGTCTTGTATGGTTTAAACTAATTTTTGTTATATTCTCGTGTCTATGCTAAATTTAATTATGAGGTCTTTTCCTGTGTGGATTTTGTAGGATTATTATTCATCTTAAAAATAAACGATTTATGTAAACTCTACAAAAACACATTTTAATTTACCTTTTGTAAAATATTCGTTTCTTAGTGAATCAAATTTTTGTTAGCGTAAACATTACGCAGTCTGATAAAAGATACACGCCCAATCAAGTTTATGTCAAAATTTAGCAAAATAGTACGATGTAACTGTTGTTTTGGATACATTTGTAAATAGCGTGTACTTATGGTGTTCAGATTTGAATTCAATGAATCAAAACATCTAACATAGGTATCACGTTTCTCTTTGTTGCTGTACGACTTTCATTAATGACACAAATGTGTTACTATGAAATTTTATGATCACCCTAATCGTAATAGTTTCTGTTTCGTATCTTAAGAGGGGCGTTTACCTATCGAAAATAAAGGCATCGCCGTTTCGCGTTTTTTAAACTCATTTTGTAATTTTAGAATCTCAAATTTGGGTTAGTGATGCAAAAGGCATCAATTTATAATGTCAAGGTCCGTTTTTGTACTAATTTATTTTCTTAAGAAAGTTATGTGTCTTAGAAATAACCACAAAATTGCATGAATTTGATTAATGTCTACTAACTAAAGCATGTACACAAAAGAAAAAAAACGACCTCTACGCGCTAGCTGCTCATTTGATGTACGATATAAAGCAAAAATCAAATTTATGTACTTATTTTTAAAGATAAAAAACATTAAACAGTAAACCTTGTCACACACATTTCACACCAGGTTTTTCGCGTCCTCTATCCCCAGTTTACGGTATCTCTACCGGTCCTAGCGAAGGTGAAAATCTATCGGAATCGGTCGGCTACTAGACTTAAATGCGAGTTACAGTTTAATGACAAACTGTCACTGGCATTTAAATGTCATATATACCTATAATATTCGAGTGTATAATAATATAACAGTTATGGGTAAGCGAAAATTGGCTTATTATAAAACATCAACAGTTCCGTAAGTACATATTCTTTATACATATGCTTCTCATCTATAGTATTCCTTAATCTATGAATAAAACCGAAGCGCTGTGAAGGAAACCGAAAATTGTGTAGCCTCACTTACTCACGCCCCCTTGCGTCTACCCGTCCCGCGAGTAATTTAAGTTGCATAAGTTTCTATTTGTTGGTAAAGGCCCCTCTTAAAATAAATCGACTAATAATAAAAAGAGCTCTTTTTAACGGTGGTAGAATCTAATATGGTTATGATGATGTCCCGAAAGAACCGAAACGTCTTGTAAAAATGTTGATTATGTCATTAAATAGAAGACTAAAATTGTCCTCTCAAAAATATGCTTTTGTTTCTTTCCTGCAAGAATATATTAAGATGCTAGAGCTCATAGAAGAAAATCAGCATTTTTCGCTTTTAAAAAGTTCTCGAACATCATTTGTCACAGATCCGTTTTTTCTTCGAGTCCATAGCTAACACAAGATTTACCAATTCTGGCAAATTTTAACCTACTCTCTGTTCCTAATAATAAGCTAAATTCCATTTAAAGAGTCAAAATGTACCTAATAAGGGCGGGTCGATGATGAAATGGAATTAAACAAGCTGTGTGTGAGGTATTAACAAAATTCTTTTTTATTTAAAAGGCCCATGTATGCCATTACGTGTGGAATATAACATCGTTCAAATGTCCGCCGCGGCTTCTCACGGTGGCACGGATCCGAGTGGTCCAATTTTCAATAACTCTGCCGCATAGATCCGGCTGAATTTGAGCGATGGTCTGGGTTATGTTGACTTTAAGGGCATCGGTCGATTGTGGCTTATTGGCATAGACCTGCGACTTCAGAAAACCCCACAAGAAAAAGTCTAGCGGGGTCAAATCGCACGATCTTGGTGGCCAATTCACGTCACCTTTGCGAGAGATAACCATACCCTCAAATCGTTCATGCAGAATTATCATCGTGGCGTCCGCTGTATGGCACGTAGCGCCGTCCTGCTGGAACCACATGTCCTCCACGTCCATATCGTTCAATTTGGGCCAAAAGAAATCGGTTATCTGTAGCGTTCGCCGTTGACGGTGATGGCCTCACCAACGTCGTTTTCGAAAAAGTACGGACCAATGACGCCGCCGACCCAAAATCCGCACCAAACAGTAACTTTTTGTGGATGCATTGATACCTGGTGAACTTCATGTGGGTTGGTGTCGTCCCATATACGGCAATTATGCTTGTTAACATATCCATTCATCCAAAAATGCGCCTCGTCGCTAAAGATGATTTTTCGGCCAAAATTGGGGTCCTCTTCCAAACGCTCCGAAGCCCAGGCAGCGAACAAACGGCGTTGTGTATGGTCATTAACTTTGAGCTCCTGGGTCAGTTGGATCTTGTACGGGTGCAGGCCCAAGTCCCGACGCAAAATTCGCCAAGTTGAAGTCTGCGAAAGGCCGAGTTCTTGTGCACGTCGAGGAATTGACTGCCTCGGATTTTCCTGCACACTTTCACGGACAGCGGCGATGTTCTCGGCCGATCAAGCGTTCCTTTGACGTACGGGTGTTGGCTGATGGTTTACCGAACCGGTCGTCTCGTATTTGGCCACCAAACGTTGGAGAGTCGACTTTGAAGGGCCACCGCGTCTGCCGTAAATTGGGCGCAACGCGCGACACGTTTTTACTAACGAACACTCATTTTGATAATAAAATTTTATCATTTGGACGTGCTGCTCAATAGTGTAGCTTGTCATGTTGATTTGGCATTAGTGACTGAATTATAAACAAAAGTTTAGACAGACGCCGCCAAAACAACATGGCCGCCACTGGTTGCCAACATCGACCCGTCCCCATTGAAAAACCCACTGTTACACCCTGTACATATATATATATATATATATATATATATATATATATATATAAAAGAGTTATCAAAAAGTGTCTATCATAATTTTAACTTACTTAGCTAATGTACACAAACCACCAATAAAAAGTATACCATAAGCAACACCATATAATATTGATCTAAGAAGTGCTATAGATTGTTTTGTTAGATATTTTGGATTTATCTTTTGCCAATTCAGCAATAGTTTGATCTAAAATTAAAAAAAAACAATTAATATTATATCATCTATATACAGTCAAGAAGTGTATGTGAGAAATAGTCTTAATAGCTGAGAAAAAGGATACTCTTCATAGGAAGGGAGGAATTTTTCCACTTATAGTCTGTAAATGGATATAACGATTCAACCTTTTAGGATGTAATGGACCGTATTTGGAGAAATCCGATTTTCTTAAGTAGAAAAGTTATTATGTTTCGTTCAATATACCTCAAACTGTATTAAAGAACATTGTAATGGTATTCTTAATATTAACGTCCCGTACTAATTAAGTAATTTATACAAATCAACATATACCGTAAGCGTCAAATTTTAATTTCGGTTTGCACTTCTATCATATGCAGAAGATGATCTTATCATATACAGCGATGCCTGCTTGCTAACAGTGGAGGGAGAGCAACGGAGTGGCGGGCGACCCCCACGCCTTACAAATGTCCAGTGTGGCAGCCTCGCTTATGCCTATCTTTAGTTTAATTCGTCGCGCTCTTTTCCTCTTACCACTTTCCTATCAGAAATTAAAATATGTCGACCTCGGTATAAGAAGATACATCATCAAAAAGATGTTGAAAGACAGTTGTCGCAAAGTGAAGACGTTTAAATTGGTGTAACCAAAACATGTGGAGACCGTGAAGTACCGATGAAGAGTCAGGAAACGATGAAGGTAGCAATATTTTGCTAAGTAAAAGTAGCGATGCGGTAGAAGACGATGTTGATAATACAAGAAATCATTGGAGTACTGAAACACAGCAGATAATCCTGAATGCACACAATAATTTGAAGAGTGAGAATTGTGGGACTGAAACAGAGACAATTGTCAGAACATCGAAATTAACGGAACTGTCTTACGGGACAGTCCAACAAATCGTTCAGAATGGTTTATTTAAAAAAAAAAACGAGGAAGGACAAGGGACAATCGAAGAAAATCAGATGGGCGATTTTCATATTCTGAGAAGAGAAATCTACCGGTTCTACAAAAGCAATGAAGTTCCTACATTGCGAAGTTTGTGCAACTCCTTGAATGAAAACAGTAGATTGCAGTGTTGTATCACTATGTTGTCGCGCGTTATGAAGGAAAACGGCTTTAAATTTAGTATAGTTAGTAAGCGGCGAACAATTATGGAATCGCAAAGATAACAGCTACTGCGGGATAACTACCTGAGGAAAGTGAAGACATTTAAAGAAGAGAAAAGTTTTATTTTCTACTTGGACAAAACGTGGTATAGCGGCCATGATACTATAAGAAAGCTTGGGATGATGGTTCGGAAATGTTCCGTTAATGTTCCTGTTTCGAGGGGGAAAAGAATAATTATTGCACATGCGGGATTTGTGGAAGGTTGTGTTGGTGATGTATTACTGTTTGCCAAGAACATACAGTCGTTCCTTGTTTGAAGAGTGGTTCGTGAAATAGTAGCTTACTACCGTCTTTGCCTACAAAAAGTGTTATTGTTATGGATAATGCCAGTTACCACTCACGACAGGTTATTAAAATACCTAATGGGTCAAGCATAAAATTTGAAATATCAAAATTCTTAGAGGAGCATGGCCGTTCTTTTGAAGCAGATTATTCGAGGAAGCAACTCCTGGAAATTTTGGATACGAATTTATTTGAAAAGCAATATTTTATTGATAATGCTGCAGCTGCTGCAGGACATATATCTCCATATTACTGTATCTTCAGTCCTATACAGTTGATTTGGAGTTTACTAAAGCAACACATTCGTCGCAAAAATACCGCTCCCACATTTAGCGTAACAACAATAAAGACTATCCAAGAAGCTGTATTATTAATAACACCAGATACTTGGAAAAATTGAGCATTGTGCAAAACATGTAATCGGTATAGTAGACGAGGATTTACAGTACGCAAACCCCATACCGAAATTCATAGTATATATATATATATATGTATATTACATAGTACATGTAGATGACGATGAAATTAGTGATTCTGATGACTGAAACAGTATGTAAGTTATAAATTAACGATAATGTCTATAAGATGATTGCAGGAATTTGGTGATAATAGTATTTTATTAGATTTTTGTGTTAAACATATATTTACTTTAAAAATGAAATAAAAAATAAATATACAATCCAATATCAATGTTCTTATAATAGACTTTTGGTATAATTATAATATCTTTGTGAATAGGTCTCTGTGGACCACCCGTGCACGAAAGGGATTAGAAGGGTTGGGTTAATTTCTTAAGTGAAAATCGAGTTCTATTTAAGAAGAGAAATTGTTATATTTATGGACAGACTATATTTCTTTCTATAAATTACCTAATAGACTGGCGTAGTATTTGCCTGTGATGTTTGAATTTAACGTGATGAAATCTTTTTAAATTACAAAGAATAACAGCTACTACCTTCTCTTACTGACACATAAATAAACATATTTTATAATACGCTAAAAGAGTTTTCACTGTTGGAACATTCTTAATTACTTTTTGTTATTATGCCAGTCCTAGTAATTTTTGTTCAAATGTCTTGAAAATTTCAGGTGCTCATTTGAAAAAACTTCACGGTATGAATTATATTGCTGGTTATCATCCAAAACTTCTGAAGTAATCTGTAACTAGGAAGGTTATATTTTTCTGTTTTTTCCCCATTGCTAGGTACTTCGCTTTTAGAAGTGGAAGGCATTGCAGTACCCTTATTATTTTCAAAACGGCTTGATTTCAGTCGCAATTTGAATATAAATCTGCTTCATTAAACTGAAGCCGTACCTTAGTCGTATTATGATGACTCATACCTGACGGCGGTCCAAATAATTGTTGAAAAGTATTACGTCAAAAAGCTATACTAGCTCCATATATTTTTTGAAGCGGCAAAGAATCCAGGCCGCAAACCCTGGTTCAGTCTGGGTGCACTTAATTGAAACGTCTATAAGAGTATGTGGTCGCTGGTTACTGACAATTGACATTTATTTTGTATATTTTACGTCTTATTTTTCTACTTAATTTTTTTTAATATTACAAATATTCTACAAAAATAGTTTGTTCTTTAAAACTATCAGCCGGGGAATCCAGCGAAAAAAATAGAATTTAGTTTAGTGGAAGTCTAATCCTCTATTATCGATAATTCGCATAATTGACATCTGTGCCTCATCAGGAAAAGCTGTCATTATCACGTTGAGGCTTCTTTTATTAAAAATCGTAAACTAATAACAAAATGACAATTAGGAAAGGAAGAAAGTAATTTTGTCGGAAGATCTCTGATTTATCATAGACGACATTCAATTTTACTACCTGATTTATAATGCCGATCTATGTAAATGACAACCGAGTGACAAAAAGATAGAAAGATGAAAACGCGAAAATGCGTAATTAAAAGTGAAAATGTAAACATTAGGTGTAGGAAATGTGTAGATTAAACTACTCTGTCATTATGACATACAGGCGTCTTTGATAAAAAATAGTAAACTAATAACTTCCTAATTGTCCTTTTGTTATGACATTTCTTGAATATATTGGTTACGAATAATTTATTGTTTTTGTAATATGAGTGCATGTAAATCTAAATAGATAAATGTATCTATCAATACAATAGAAAACTATCCTGTCTAATTTTTATCAAGATAGAACTAATCGTAGAAAGCGTATACCATCAAAACTACACTAAAATTTTGGAGTAAGAGATTTAATATTAATTCATGGTATTGTAATATGTATATCCATAATTTTTAAATTGCAATGTCATGTTTTTTGTTTGTATAAGGGAGCCATATTTTTAGGTCTTTAGCATTTGCATATTTTATTCACCTTTAAAAGTGTCTATAGGTAATTTCACGTATTTCAATTTGATTTTATCTTTATCTGTTAACTCTGCTATCATATCCTGTACTCAAACATGGTTTATTTATAGCCAACTACTTACCACATAAATAGGTCCGAAGAATTTTAGACAGCCAATGAAAGCATTCAATCCAAAAGCGCTCACACCGTCAATGCAGCTGCTAGACCACATATGTATTATACTACA
Source organism: Amphimallon solstitiale (assembly GCA_963170755.1). Classification (NCBI taxonomy): domain Eukaryota; kingdom Metazoa; phylum Arthropoda; class Insecta; order Coleoptera; family Scarabaeidae; genus Amphimallon; species Amphimallon solstitiale. Next base: position 36,988,291 of record OY720681.1, on the reverse strand, counting down.
AGGCGTATCTTTGCACATATATTTGGCATACAGTTCTTTACTTAAGATTGCCATTTCGTGTAAATTAATTATAACGAAAACACAATATGCTACATTACGGAATGGAGTTCAAGTAATTTATGAGCAACTGGTTGGTTTAAAATCATTAATATATTTGTGACGTAAGCCATTGTTTGTTAGTAGAGTTAGCGATTTAATTAACATAATAATTTCAGTTTTTTACATAAAAATGTTTTTCATCATTATTGATAAAGATTCCTTAATAAAATTGTTAATGACATTATCTGCACTGACTTCTTCGATGTGGAGACGAACAATCGCAGTTAAATAATATTTAACTTGCGAATATTTGAAATATATTTGTTTTGTGTGTTCGTTTGCAAAAGAGGTGCAATAGAGGTGGCATGTACAAGCAAATATATAATTCAATTATGACATATTGCTGCTAACATTGATGCGTCTCTTTTACTAGAAAACATTTTTTTTGCTCTTCGCCAATATCCTTCTCGCGTTGATTGGTTTTTTATATTTCATTGCCAAGAACAAATGTTTTATTAAGATATCGGCTTTATTTTGTAATTATTTTAATGATATTTGGGAGAAGGAATTAGATATTATTTTTTTTCTGCAATAATATAATATTCTTAGTAAAATATTCGTCCTCACCGTTGAAAAATAAATTATACATAGAAAGTGAGAAAGATATTGAAGAAGTGCAAAAAGATTTTTTGCTATAACTATACATACACTACTTTCATTTTATGGCCTGTTTGTACATTAAGGGCCGGTTGTACCATTAAAGTTTATCGGTAGGTCAATGTGAACTGCAGATATAATACAAGTTTTATAAGACATGATTTTTGCGCACGTGTTCAAGTTTAGAAACCGGGCCTCGAGGTAAGTTTTCTAAAGAACAAGTGCGCAAAATGTTTTATGAAACGTGTATTTTACACTGTTTTTTTTTCATATCAGTTATTAAAAGTTCAGGCTCAAAATAAGAGACATGTTTTGTTTGAAAATTATAGAAATAGTTTTTTGAAGTTAGTTATTTACCCTCAGTTAGCGCAGCACATCCACTTACACTTCAATGATCCCTAATTCTAGTCATCACCAATTGTAACACCTCCTGAGTGGTAGCAGTGAAGGTACCACTCAGGAGGTGTGTTCTGCTACCACTTTACTAGGTACTAGGTTATAAATAAGAACACACTTTCACGAACGTCAACATTGTACAATATATTTAGACATATCTAGAACTGTATTTACTAATAAGTAAGTAAAGCAGGTTATTATAGTTGCCTCTAGATGAATTAACACATGTAGGTACGTCTCCCAGAATGAATTATTTTTGGATAGTCTTGAGAACGGTATAATAAGAGTACGAACCCTTCACAACCTGAAACAAGTGCTCTACTAGCGGCTCAAAGCTTTTCTGGCTGTCATAGATATATAAAACATGTTATTGTGAATGCTTACAGCAGTCAAGCCAGAACTAATACCACGCGATCATTTAAATTCTAAATTATAGCAGGCGGGATTTTTTTTATTAGGCTGTCCAGAATGTCAATTATTGATTAATTAACATTATGAAACGTCACTTTGACAATTCAAATTGTAAATTAGTACTTATATACCAACTTAATTGAAATTTCACAGCCTGCTCTAATTTAGATTTAAATGATCGCGCGGTACTATGTATAGACTATATAGAATTCAACGTAAACAATATTTAAAGTATATAACCAAATCGTAAAGTTGTAAAAATAGTTGAAAAACGAAGAGCCGGTGTACAATGATCTTATCATTCACAACATCGCACCACGATACAAAGATATGAGGGTAGTCCAAGAAGTACTCGACTTGACTGACAGATAGCGGTTTTTATTTGTAATAAATATGATCAATTAGATCTCGCTGTCGCAGCGCGATATCAAGGCCGTAGTAACATTAAGAGATTTTGCTGATACTCTTAACCTAAAAATTTCGTCTTCTATCTGGCGTCATTTGTTCAAAGTAATATAAACTATTTGGTAATCGCGGAGTAAAAGTATGCATTGTGCTTTTGATTATACCAAGCCCAATTAACACTTAATTTACTACTATATTGATATTGGACTGATTTGGCGTTTATTTTGTACATTTTACGACGTGGTTTTCTACTTAAATTTGTCTGATATTACTAGGTATACCGATAGGTCCAGCTCGGAACGGGCCATAGTCAGCAATGAGTGGCAACACCGAAACCCCCACCGAAACCCCTCTACCCGCAGCAGCTTCAATTGCAGCACATTGCAGTTAAGAATTTAGTAAGACTTAAACCGCGCAAGGATATAGTCGTTCGCATATTCGTTCTGTATACGTAATTTGCCCATTTGTTTCAGACATAATAAGGTCCAATTTATTATTATTATTATTGTATTCTTAGCTGCTACGGAAAAGTAATTTTAAGTAATAAAAAAACAATAACGTTTTCTAAAAGATAAAAGTAAAAAAATCAATAATTCTGCAAAATAAATTCAAATTTTAAGAAAGTCACTCAAAATAGGATTCGAAAATACCGCCCTCTCTTGCCAAACAATAGCCGAGCCTATTGTAAAACTCCCGCCTCACTCCCTCGAGATTTCTAGGGGTTATTGTCTCGAAAAGGCGAAACAGTTTAACTTGTAACTGTTGCAAGTTCGGGATTGTTAGAAGACCGTAAAGATTTTCTTTGACATAACCCAACAGAAAAAAATCGCAGGGATTGAGGTCGGGTGATCCAGGTGGCCATATTATCGTACCCCTGCCGGAAATAACACGATTAGGAAAAGTGTTTTCTAAAAACTCTCTTACTAATCTGCTGTTATGCGCGGGACAACCGTCTTGCATAAACCAAATTGCATCAAAATCGATGTTTAGTTGACGGACAGCAGGAATAATTCGTGTTCGCAGCAAATCTAAATATTTTACTGCATTCAAATTGTCGTCGATAACAAATGGCCCTATAATGTTATCACCCAAGATACCCGCCCAAACGTTAAGTTTTTCGGGGTATTGAGTTTTAACATTACGAGTTAGATGTTTATTTTCTCGAGACCAATATTGCACGACTGAGGGGTTATGCTTCCCATGACGTGGAAAAGAAGACTCGTCGGTAAACAGAATATTTTTTATAAAATATTCGTCCCTGTTAGCCTTTTCCATCACGGACTCACAAAACTCCATTCTTGCAAAATTGTCCTCGGGAAAAATCTCCTGGCACTTTCGAACTTTGTAACTTTTATATTTGTTGCGTTTTAGAATCCGCTTTACTGTACTTCTACTAACACCGATTTCGTCTGCAATTTGCCGTGTACACTTAAGGTCGCCCATTTCAACTAACGAACAAACCCTCACGGCTCTCTCCTCCCGATCGGCAGGTATTAGAGGGATATGAAGCTGTTCGTCAATTTGTTGGCATTTGCGGCAATTTCCGACTACACAGCCATATTTCCTAAACGCATTTACGATCCTTTCAATCGTCGAATGCGAAGGAATAGGCCGTATACGTACTCTACAGCAAATAAATCAGCGGTTGTTCGACAGGAATTGCCTGCAAGATACCACGAAACTATTTGTACCTTCTCTGCGGTTGTATACACTGACATGATAACTACCTTTACGTATGCACAGCTAAACACGAATGACGGGACATCTGTTGCGCTCGACCATCGGAATTAGGTTGCGCACGCGGAGTGGTATCGTACACACGTTGCCACATAGCATTACGTTCCATACGTATATTGTTGCCTATGTATGGCCCGTCGCGGGCTGGGCCTATCGGTATATACTATAATATATTCAGGAAGTTAGGGCGTGTACCAAAAGGAAGGTTTTTCACAGAAAAAACTGGATGTTTAGGTCATTTAGTTCTTTCCGTAATAATCTGAGCTAAAACGCAAGTAATTATCAAGGCACTTAGAAAAATGAGAATTGAATATCTGAAATACATAAAGGAAAGTCTTGGTAAATAACCATAACTTTGCATTTTTAGGTTAAAACTAGAAATATTTTCGTATTTGTAGATATGCAAAGAAAACATTTTTTAAATTCTAATGGAATAATTGCCGGGCTGAAGTGAAGCAAAACTGGTAGACGTTATACTAATATTAACAATTTTAAAGAGGATATCAGAAGAAAAGTGGGTTTACTATAAATATTTCAGCATTGTCAATAAATAAAGATTCTATAACAATTATGAAAATGCTTTAATTATTACAAATAATGCACCTTGACATCAACGTAGTTAGTTGAAAATTTAAGTCCCAACAAGAAAGTGATCTTACTGATTATAGTTGGCGCAAATTTTGATCTGTCATAGAAATTCAATAGATTTGGTATAGGTAGCACTAAAGACTGTAATAAAATTAACAAACTGTATGGTGTTGTATAGTCTTTCTGTTTTGAAATATGGGAGTAGATTATTCTTGGTTTAGAAGTAGTGAAACCCTTCACTGATTTGATGTTTTAAGGTATTTTAAATGATATCGCATCAATTCATAAGTATAGGTACCTATATCACTTTTATAGGCTTTTTGCATTGAGCATGTTGAACCTAACATATTAAAAACTTCCTGTTGGCAAATTGAGATTCAAAGATGAACTGATACAAATTTACTGATACAAGAAACAAAAATTTATAGTAGGGAATGTACATTTACAACTACATCATTTGCACTTACTTCATGATTTATTTTATTTTAATTACGTTTTATTAATTTTTTAAACTCTGTCAACAAATCACAAAAACCACCATTTAATTCGGAAAAAATAACCTTTTTGAAGATATTCCATTTAACTCATGTTACCATTAAAAAAATAGGCTTTGTACTTCGAAAACTTAGGGATCAAATTAAGAAATCTTAAAAAACAGTATTTATTGAGTCCTCAAGTCTCTTTAAAATTTCAGGAGTCTAGCTCAAACCGTTTCAACAAAACTAACCCAGTTTGTGCGTTCGATACATAATCGCGCTTTTTATTGTAATATTTGAGTATACTGTACAATAAAGTTATGGTTTCATCATGTCTTTACAAGATTATTTAGTTTTGATGCTGGTCTGTAGAAGATATGTATTCACGGCCTGAGGCAATTTTTGCGGTGTGGAATAGGAAAACCTTCAAAGTCTTCCAAAACAGTACCTACTAGATGGACGACATTTTGAGGTTAACAAAATTTCAGTAATGTAAAAAAAAAGTTGTGTTACAGCCTTGATATCGCACAGCCAATCTTATAAAGTTATGAAGTTTCAAGACGCTGCGTTATTTAGTATGTTTGATTGGCAACCATCAGTACTGAACGCTGTCAGTGAATTTGTAAACGTGGAAGAAATTTGTCATTGTTATGTGATACAATACTTTCATGTCAAAGGTCTCGGTCCAACCAATATCAAATTCGAGCTAGATTTTACTCGGAGGGAGTCTGCTTCTTCGTTTACAATAGTAAAATATTGGGTGACAGGGCTTAAATGAGGCCGTACGAGCTGCCAAGACGAACATCGCAGTGATCGACCAAATGGGATGATCACTGCGACCACACAAATGGTGAAGAAAATGGTAGACATTTAAAAAGTGATTGTACATCACATATTGATTGAACACTTGGACATGAGGCAAGGTGGCTGTTGCATTGCTCACAATGGTCAGGGCGTGTTTTTTTTTGGATTCGCGTGGGAAAATTTTTATTATCTTCAGAAAGGCAATCTTATTACAGCGTTTGAGTGACGAAATTTGACGAGAAAGAAAGTGTTGTTTCATTAAGACACCAGTTCAAATATCCGTTATCGCGATGGCCAAATCAATGAATTAAAATACACATTGCTTCCTCATGCATCCTATTCTCCAGATTTGGCCCCATCGGATTATTTTCGACACTTCAAAAAATGGCTCGGTGGTAAAAGATTTGACAGCAACGAAGAGGTGATGTCTGTAGATTATGGCTATTAGGAAAAGCTCGATGGTTTTCACTATAAAGAGAGTATCGAAGCTATTGAACATCTCTGGGAAAAGCGCATGGGAAGAAAACTATGTAGAGAAATAAAAAAAATCTTTTGCGTTTTCTTTGTTAGGTTAGGTATTTCTGGAACCACCATTGCAGACAACGCAACTGTTTAAATCCAAATTGAAATATTAATTATAACAATTATAAATTTCACACTGTTAAAGGATTTATTCAAATCCCTAAAAAAGTTTTAAAATAGTATTTTTCTAATCTAATACTATAATAACGCTATTAACGCCCATCGAAAATGATGCGTTTATAGATTATCTAGTTCAATTTAATTTTTCGATGCTGGCCACTTGTAATTTGTAATTCTAATGTCAAAAAGAAAAAAATGAGGTGTGGCCACCATTAAGCCAAATTAAGAAATCTTAAAAAACAGTATTTATTGAGTCCTCAAGTCTCTTTAAAATTTCAGGAGTCTAGCTCAAACCGTTTCAACAAAACTAACCCAGTTTGTGCGTTCGATACATAATCGCGCTTTTTATTGTAATATTTGAGTATACTGTACAATAAAGTTATGGTTTCATCATGTCTTTACAAGATTATTTAGTTTTGATGCTGGTCTGTAGAAGATATGTATTCACGGCCTGAGGCAATTTTTGCGGTGTGGAATAGGAAAACCTTCAAAGTCTTCCAAAACAGTACCTACTAGATGGACGACATTTTGAGGTTAACAAAATTTCAGTAATGTAAAAAAAAAGTTGTGTTACAGCCTTGATATCGCACAGCCAATCTTATAAAGTTATGAAGTTTCAAGACGCTGCGTTATTTAGTATGTTTGATTGGCAACCATCAGTACTGAACGCTGTCAGTGAATTTGTAAACGTGGAAGAAATTTGTCATTGTTATGTGATACAATACTTTCATGTCAAAGGTCTCGGTCCAACCAATATCAAATTCGAGCTAGATTTTACTCGGAGGGAGTCTGCTTCTTCGTTTACAATAGTAAAATATTGGGTGACAGGGCTTAAATGAGGCCGTACGAGCTGCCAAGACGAACATCGCAGTGATCGACCAAATGGGATGATCACTGCGACCACACAAATGGTGAAGAAAATGGTAGACATTTAAAAAGTGATTGTACATCACATATTGATTGAACACTTGGACATGAGGCAAGGTGGCTGTTGCATTGCTCACAATGGTCAGGGCGTGTTTTTTTTTGGATTCGCGTGGGAAAATTTTTATTATCTTCAGAAAGGCAATCTTATTACAGCGTTTGAGTGACGAAATTTGACGAGAAAGAAAGTGTTGTTTCATTAAGACACCAGTTCAAATATCCGTTATCGCGATGGCCAAATCAATGAATTAAAATACACATTGCTTCCTCATGCATCCTATTCTCCAGATTTGGCCCCATCGGATTATTTTCGACACTTCAAAAAATGGCTCGGTGGTAAAAGATTTGACAGCAACGAAGAGGTGATGTCTGTAGATTATGGCTATTAGGAAAAGCTCGATGGTTTTCACTATAAAGAGAGTATCGAAGCTATTGAACATCTCTGGGAAAAGCGCATGGGAAGAAAACTATGTAGAGAAATAAAAAAAATCTTTTGCGTTTTCTTTGTTAGGTTAGGTATTTCTGGAACCACCATTGCAGACAACGCAACTGTTTAAATCCAAATTGAAATATTAATTATAACAATTATAAATTTCACACTGTTAAAGGATTTATTCAAATCCCTAAAAAAGTTTTAAAATAGTATTTTTCTAATCTAATACTATAATAACGCTATTAACGCCCATCGAAAATGATGCGTTTATAGATTATCTAGTTCAATTTAATTTTTCGATGCTGGCCACTTGTAATTTGTAATTCTAATGTCAAAAAGAAAAAAATGAGGTGTGGCCACCATTAAGCCAAATTAAGAAATCTTAAAAAACAGTATTTATTGAGTCCTCAAGTCTCTTTAAAATTTCAGGAGTCTAGCTCAAACCGTTTCAACAAAACTAACCCAGTTTGTGCGTTCGATACATAATCGCGCTTTTTATTGTAATATTTGAGTATACTGTACAATAAAGTTATGGTTTCATCATGTCTTTACAAGATTATTTAGTTTTGATGCTGGTCTGTAGAAGATATGTATTCACGGCCTGAGGCAATTTTTGCGGTGTGGAATAGGAAAACCTTCAAAGTCTTCCAAAACAGTACCTACTAGATGGACGACATTTTGAGGTTAACAAAATTTCAGTAATGTAAAAAAAAAGTTGTGTTACAGCCTTGATATCGCACAGCCAATCTTATAAAGTTATGAAGTTTCAAGACGCTGCGTTATTTAGTATGTTTGATTGGCAACCATCAGTACTGAACGCTGTCAGTGAATTTGTAAACGTGGAAGAAATTTGTCATTGTTATGTGATACAATACTTTCATGTCAAAGGTCTCGGTCCAACCAATATCAAATTCGAGCTAGATTTTACTCGGAGGGAGTCTGCTTCTTCGTTTACAATAGTAAAATATTGGGTGACAGGGCTTAAATGAGGCCGTACGAGCTGCCAAGACGAACATCGCAGTGATCGACCAAATGGGATGATCACTGCGACCACACAAATGGTGAAGAAAATGGTAGACATTTAAAAAGTGATTGTACATCACATATTGATTGAACACTTGGACATGAGGCAAGGTGGCTGTTGCATTGCTCACAATGGTCAGGGCGTGTTTTTTTTTGGATTCGCGTGGGAAAATTTTTATTATCTTCAGAAAGGCAATCTTATTACAGCGTTTGAGTGACGAAATTTGACGAGAAAGAAAGTGTTGTTTCATTAAGACACCAGTTCAAATATCCGTTATCGCGATGGCCAAATCAATGAATTAAAATACACATTGCTTCCTCATGCATCCTATTCTCCAGATTTGGCCCCATCGGATTATTTTCGACACTTCAAAAAATGGCTCGGTGGTAAAAGATTTGACAGCAACGAAGAGGTGATGTCTGTAGATTATGGCTATTAGGAAAAGCTCGATGGTTTTCACTATAAAGAGAGTATCGAAGCTATTGAACATCTCTGGGAAAAGCGCATGGGAAGAAAACTATGTAGAGAAATAAAAAAAATCTTTTGCGTTTTCTTTGTTAGGTTAGGTATTTCTGGAACCACCATTGCAGACAACGCAACTGTTTAAATCCAAATTTTTTATTGTTCCAGGCGGGACTCGAACCCTCGCTACTATCTCTCCCACAGACAGTATCGGTCATCTTACCACAAGACCATCGAGCCGTTAACATGAGGGCAGTAATAAAAGGGCGGGAAGTAAACGTGAACAAAGTCACACTTCCCAACTTTTAAAAAGTCAGAAAAGCCAACATTACGCGTATTTTATTTACAACCATACGCGTAATGTTGGCATTTTTGACTTTTTAAAAGTTTGGAAGTGTGACTTTGTTCACGTTTATTTCCCGCCCTCATTTACTTCCCGCCCTCTATTACTACCCTCATTTCCTAACCTCAATGTCAATCACAAAACTGTCAACTCGATATGTCAAAACCTTATCGGAATTTTTATCGGGGGTAATACCATAAGAGTTTGTGTTTATCCGGACAAACTTTCATTTTGAACGAAAGCTTTGTTGCTTGGTAACTGACGAGAACAAATAACATGGTAAAACCGCGACACCGAAGGTGGAGCGGTTTTACATTTTGTTATTTGTTCGAGTCGTGTTACCCTTAAGCAACAAAGTTTGAGTTTTGTCTTTCTTATACGAATGAGCATTTAAACATACAATTTTAAGAATTTTTTTCACAAAAATTATTCAAAATCCTATTCTAAGTATACACTTCTATTCTCTTAATAAATCGTTGTTGAATGCATACTTCACAAGATATTCGAAAGAAAGTGCCACTCCCTAAGAGTAATACCATAAGAGTTTGTGTTTATCCGGACAAACTTTCATTTTGAACGAAAGCTTTGTTGCTTGGTAACTGACGAGAACAAATAACATGGTAAAACCGCGACACCGAAGGTGGAGCGGTTTTACATTTTGTTATTTGTTCGAGTCGTGTTACCCTTAAGCAACAAAGTTTGAGTTTTGTCTTTCTTATACGAATGAGCATTTAAACATACAATTTTAAGAATTTTTTTCACAAAAATTATTCAAAATCCTATTCTAAGTATACACTTCTATTCTCTTAATAAATCGTTGTTGAATGCATACTTCACAAGATATTCGAAAGAAAGTGCCACTCCCTAAGAGTAAAAGTGTTACTTCCGGTCTGAATTTTGAAATTTCTTGTATACAAAAAATATTGCAAATCTAGCAACAACAATACTTTTGTACTCTTGATAAATATATCTAGAATGCATAATTTAAGACATATTTACAAAAAGTCGCTATTCGATAAGAGTAAAAGTGTTACTTCCGGTGCGAATTTTGAAATTTTTTTGTACAAAGAGTATTGAAAATTAAGTTCTAAATACTTTTATACTCGTAACGTACCCGTCTAAATAGCATGACTTGCTAAATATTTGCAAAAAACTGATTTTCGATAAGAGTAAAGGCCTACTTCCGGTAGGAATTTCGAAAAACTTTTTTAATAAAATTGTTCACAATTTCAATTCTAAGTACATATGAATTCTTTATAAATTTGTCTAAACTTAGTAGTTGACGAAATATTGGCAAAATTCGATTTTTTCACTGAAGTAAACTACTACTTCCGGTCGGCCGATTTTACTGAAAATCTAATCAGTTCTCAAGAGGGATATTATACTACTAAATGCAAAATTTGGAATAGATAGCTATAGCGGTTTGACCGCTATCGTGGTCACACACACACACACAGAGAGAGAGACAGACAGACAGACAGCCATTTTTTAAAAACCACTTTTTTTTGGTATCAGGGGACTTCAAAACGTGGACATCTGCAAAAATCTCGAGGTCGAAACTTTTCATCATCACAATACCTCCTTATACTACGTATAAGAAAGTAAAATGAAACGAAGTAATAGTATATTACATACCGAGGTGGAAAGTGTTTCATTACTGTCGAGAGATTAGGTAGTTAACCGAGACGCGAAGCGTCGAGTTTAACTTTATCTCGAGACAGGAATGAAACTTTTCACCGAGGTTTGTATACTATTTTATTTACAACCATAATTATATTTATTTATGATAAAAATTCCGGTGAAAGTTTTGACATATTGAGTTGTCAGATTTGTGATGATCTAGCGTAAACGTCAAATAAATATACGCCACTTTTTTTCGGTGAATAGATTATAAAAGAAACGTTGAGTAGTACAGCCTTCAAGGTCTGCACTCCACTTGAACTGAGGGAAGGACATCATATCAACAATAGCAGGGCAGCCTATCTACATGTATTCAAGCTTCCAATAATTCTAATGTAACAATTAATTTTATTTACAACCATACAATTAATAATTATTTGTGATAAAAATTCCGATAAGGTTTTGATATATCGAGTTGACGGTTTTAAATTGTGATTGACATTGAGGTTAAGAAACGAGGGCAGTAATAGAGGGCGGGAAGTAAATTTGTTTGTTTGTTTGTGGTGGGCGGCTTAACGGGGTTATAAGCTTTAAGCTTGTCATAACCGCAGGAGCCTTTTTGGTGTGTATTTTATGTGTGTAAAGTGTTTCATGGCTTTGTTACTTACACCCCCTCGCCGTAAAGGGTGAAGCACTGTTAATTATATCCCAACAGAGAATGGTGACTCGAGAGGTGTACCGGACCCGCCAGAAAATTTTTTATTGTTCCAGGCGGGACTCGAACCCTCGCTACTATCTCTCCCACAGACAGTATCGGTCATCTTACCACAAGACCATCGAGCCGTTAACATGAGGGCAGTAATAAAAGGGCGGGAAGTAAACGTGAACAAAGTCACACTTCCCAACTTTTAAAAAGTCAGAAAAGCCAACATTACGCGTATTTTATTTACAACCATACGCGTAATGTTGGCATTTTTGACTTTTTAAAAGTTTGGAAGTGTGACTTTGTTCACGTTTATTTCCCGCCCTCATTTACTTCCCGCCCTCTATTACTACCCTCATTTCCTAACCTCAATGTCAATCACAAAACTGTCAACTCGATATGTCAAAACCTTATCGGAATTTTTATCGGGGGTAATACCATAAGAGTTTGTGTTTATCCGGACAAACTTTCATTTTGAACGAAAGCTTTGTTGCTTGGTAACTGACGAGAACAAATAACATGGTAAAACCGCGACACCGAAGGTGGAGCGGTTTTACATTTTGTTATTTGTTCGAGTCGTGTTACCCTTAAGCAACAAAGTTTGAGTTTTGTCAAAATGAACGTTTGTTCCGGAAAAAAACACAAACTCGAATGGTATTTGGTAAGACAATTTAATGAATCATTTAATTAATATTAATAAACCGAAATATTTTTATTTAACATTCCTTTGAATACATATACAAAAGAAAGAGAATAATACATATGTTTATGTATGAAATTTATTTGAACGATACTGTCAGAATTGAATTTTCGTTGCCATGGAAAATCAACATGCAGTTTATCCGCTAGCAAACATGCAGTTTATCCGATGGCAAACTAACACAGCGTGTATTAAAATGTCATGTTTTTGACAGATGAATTAAATTGTCGGGGGTAATACCATAAGAGTTTGTGTTTATCCGGACAAACTTTCATTTTGAACGAAAGCTTTGTTGCTTGGTAACTGACGAGAACAAATAACATGGTAAAACCGCGACACCGAAGGTGGAGCGGTTTTACCTTTTGTTATTTGTTCGAGTCGTGTTACCCTTAAGCAACAAAGTTTGAGTTTTGTCAAAATGAAAGTTTGTTCCGGAAATAAACACAAACTCGAATGGTATTTGGTAAGACAATTTAATGAATCATTTAATTAACATTAATAAACAAAAATATTTTTTTTTAATCAACGCAAAAAACAACATTTCATTCAATACATAGGTAAATAGTAGCTTAATCGTTACTAAAAGTACAGTTAGAAAACGTACAGTTATTGTAAGTTATTTTATTCGTAGCCGACTGAACATTATTTACATTATTTTTGTTCCTTAGATTTGTTACAATTTCTGAGTGATGATTTGGATCAAACTGGAGGTAAGATTTTAAGGATTTTGTGTTTGAATGGCCTGTTATTTTAGTGATTTGCAGATCACTTACTCCCGCTTTGGCCAATGTTGAAACAGCACTTGCTCGATTTGAATGATTGGTATATTTATTGTCGGCATTAAGGTGAATTTTGATAGCTGAATCTCTGGTCCATTTAGAGAGTTCATTTCGACCAATAGGCATATTTTTGTACCATCCCTTGCTGCCTTTTGTTTCATAATACTGATTCACTGTCAAAAACAATCGATCAGTAAGAATATTTGATCCTCTTTTGCTTAGAATTTTATAAAACAATCTAACAGGACATAAATCAGGATTTTCTTTATTTTCCGTGAGCCACTTACTATCGTTAAGTTTCTTATCTCCACCCTGGGCTGTTTTCGAAAATATCGGATTGTATTCGAGCCTACCTGTAGATGTTCCGGCATTATTTTTTTCTGTTCTAAAATAATGAATTTTACACTGTACAGCTTCTCCCCCTCTCCAAGCCAACTCAAATGCAGCAATATGGAAAAATTTCTTTTGCAATCCATTTGGTGTGTTCTCGTCCCATAAGTTCATCATTTTTATAATTTCTTCCTTAGTTAAAGCAGTAGCACTCCTTTTTCTTTTATTGGGATTGCTTTGCAGTTCTTTTCTTTTTGCGTTTTTAGCATTGCGAGCTGACTGAAAAATAATATCCTTAAATGGGTCAAAAATTATGCCAAATTCATTGAAATATTGTTCTTGAATATATTTTGCAGTAGTGTTCCAGATAGTTTTGATAACGTATTCTTTGTAGTCTGTCCCATCTCTTTTCTTCATATTATAGGCCCAGTCTTCTAGTATACTAGCAATTACATTAACTGGTGTATTGCCGTCCAATTTATAGTTTCTCTCAGAGCAAAATTGCACGAATTGCTTCCATATTGAGGCTTTCGTTTTTTTTGTATTGTTAGGCGTGGCATTCGAAACGGCATCTTTTATTTTTTCTATAGTAGCACTGCCGAAACGATTCATTTTGGAAGGGAAAAATATAAATGTTTATGTATGAAATTTATTTGAACGATACTGTCAGAATTGAATTTTCGTTGCCATGGAAAATCAACATGCAGTTTATCCGCTAGCAAACATGCAGTTTATCCGATAGCAAACTAACACAGCGTGTATTAAAATGTCATGTTTTTGACAGATGAATTAAATTGTCATACATAAAATCATGAGTGATATAATTTTGCCGGCAAAATTTAATTATTATGAAGAGAGTTTGTTGTTTGGCAATTTCGCGAGTGACATTGACAGATAAAAATAACGAGCCGTCAGGCGAGTTATTTTTGTCAATGTCACGAGCGAAATTGCCTAAAGCAACAAACTCGAGTAGAATAATCATTAAATTTTGCCAGGCGAAATTATATCACGAATGGTGTTCGGCATGACTATTTCATGAATAAAAATTGACACAAAGAAAACAATTTTATTACTTAGAAAAAGTAAATTTTAACAATTAAAACAATCTATTTAGCATTATTAATTATGTGAAAAGAGCAATTGTAATATACATTTTGTCCCTGATCGTTTACAGTTTGTAATCCGTGTAATTCTTTGCATTCTCCTTCTTTAGAAGTTGCTTGTTTCGAAGAGCTGTTACTGTTCCCTCTCAAATTTTGAACTAAATTGCCATGATGATCTACGTCAAGCTGAAGATAGGGTTTCAAAGAATGAGCACTTGCGTGTCCTGTTAGCTTAATTAATTGTTGCTCCCCAACCCCATTTTTGGCTAAAGCAGATATTGCAGAAGATCTGTGAGAATGATTTGTTATCTTTAACTTCTTAGCATCTAACCCAATGTTGAGTGCTGATTCTTTTGTCCATTTTGATAAGGTGTTTAAGCCTATAGGTGAGTTTTTGAACCAAGAACTTTTCTCCCAGGCAGGGTTTACAGTTAGGAATAGCCTGTCGCTTGTTATTGTTAAACCTCGTTTTTCTAAAAGTTTTTTAAGTAATCTCACAGGACAGAGACTCTCACTTTCTCTATTTCTTATAAGCCATTTACTGGAAGCCAAAACTTTGGACCCACCTTGCGTAGTTTTAGAGAAAATGGGATTAAATTCAATGCGACCGGTGAATTGGCCTTCATTATCTATTTCATCTTGAAAATAGTGCACTTTGCAATTTACAGCTTCGTTTCCTCTCCAGGCAAGCTCGAACGAACAAACATGAAAGAATTTTCTCTGTAACCCCTCCGGATTTTCTTCATTCCAGCTGCTTGCCATGGCCCGAATCTCGTGTAACCTAAGAGCTTTGGCACTCACTTTTCTTGTCTCAGAATTTTGCTGAAGAAGTTTTCTCTTCGCATCACGAGCATTCCTGGCTTCCTTAAAACAAATATCGGAGAAAGGATTGATTTTGATATCATAATCTTTGAAATATTTTTCTTGTACCATTAATGCTGTTGTGTTCCATATTGATTTGACACTAGTTTCCTTGTAGTTTTCTCCGTTTTTCTTCTTCATGTTGAAAGCCCAATCTTGTAATATTTTTGCGATTTCTTCTGGAGTAGTTGTAGGAAGTAAATCATAATGCCGCTGTTTACAAACTGTTGCCACATTGACGCTTTAGTTTTGACTGTGTTAACAGGAACAACCTTGGAAGTGGCCTCTTTAATGTTTTCAATGGATAAATCACCGAATCTTGAAGAATTGGGATCATTATTCTCGCACATCTTTTTCAACTGACGTTTGCAAAAATTATTGCAATGGCGGCGACTTGTTGAATCGGTTACTATGTTTGCAAAAAACAGAGGAAAATTTGCCGCTGAAAAACAGGTTGGTTGCTTCATTCTCCCTTTTTATTGGTTGAGCAACCCTGGCAATATTTAAAATTTGAAATTTTGTCGATGCGAAACTATTTTTTGATTCAAATGATCAATTCTTATTGGGCAAGATTTTTATGAATGAAATAGTCACAAATAAATATAATAATTATGGTTGTAAATAAAATAGTATACAAACCTCGGTGAAAAGTTTCATTCCTGTCTCGAGATAAAGTTAACCTCGACACTTCGCGTCTCGGTTAACTACTTAATCTCTCGACAGTAATGAAACACTTTCTACCTCGGTATGTAATATACTATTACTTAGTTACTTAACTATAGTAATTTGTGCGGATGGTGATCATTGAACAATTTTTAAGTTTTAGAAACATATTTAACTATGGGCAAAATGAAGTGCAATTCATCAACAAGAATCTATTCAAATATTTTATTTTGAATTATATTCTTGAATTATTCAGTTACTGTATACATTGCATATACATGAGATGTATATTGGTCATTTATAGTAACACTAGGCAAACTACTCGTACTTGTTGAAAGAATATTTTAATGAAAAAATATTTCCATCAATTGTAGTGGTTTTGTTTGAACATTCCGGTATGTTGGTATCAGTTTGAGATCCGAGCATATGAGATATTTTAATCTTTTTGTGTAAGGAGGATTCAATGTAAACCTCAGCCACAGCTGAGGAATTCTAGCCCCTATGATTTTCTAAAGTAAACAAATCACCTCAAATGTGGCAATTTCAAAAAACTCGCATTCTCCTTTGGAATTTTGCCTATAATATTAATACCCATTGGACTATTAATACACTGACCATTGCGATAAGTCAAGAAAAATCGCTTATGACTAGTATTAATAGGCCATAAGTTATAATATTTCTTAATTAAATGGATTCTTATTAAATCTGTAATTTCGAAGAATCTCGCAATAATTTTTTTTCTTTTAGATACAGAAATAATGATGGTGTCAGACTTGTAGTCAGTGTCATCTACAGATATACTGGTCAGATCTTCTCGTCTACAAGCTCCGTTGTTACCTATTATCAAGACTACCTACAAATTAATACCATTACATGCAAAGCTGCGACAGATGTGAAAAATATACTTATACTTTCATTGCCAAATATATTTTATTATCTGCTACTTGTATAAATTTAATAATATCTCTTTTTCTAAGATTTTAGATTTTTTAGTAAGTAACCTTGAGATAAACGATTCTGGAAAGCCAGTAATTTCTTATACTGCGATATATCTACATCCTTATATATAATTAGACAAGACCTCAGCATAGAATAAATTGTCTATAAAGTAGATGGTTTATATTTAGTATGGTGTAATTGAAAATAGACAATTAAAGCGTTTACTGATATAACATGAAATTCTTTTTCTTTACATCATTCTTCAATTTTGTATACTGCTTCTCATAATTGCAACGAGATTTAGTGGGAAGTAAATTATTCACGGCATTTTTAGCAACTTCTCTAATTTCAGGGATTTTACATGAAATATTTGCACTCATTTTATATTAAATTTAAGAAGTATCAAATAATGAATATAAAAATCGCGATAAATTCAAATTTTGTCGTGTCATAAGACACTTATTGCACTCGCTCAATAAGACGTGTCTTATGACACTCGCTCTTTAATATACTATTATCATTCCTTATCATTTTACAGTAACTTTATTTGCACCACCTAATTCAGGCAGTTGAAGTTATAAAAATTAGTTAAAGTTAAAAATACAATTAATTTCTGTATGATAAAACAGTTCAAGTTTGATACAAAGATATTTATTATGGATTAATAATATAGTTTCTCCGGTTTTGAAATATCTAGTACAAGAAAATACAATATAATATACCTACATTTATTTAATATAAATAAAAATTATACAAAATTCTAACAAAAAAATAATTCCGCCTTGCTCAAGTATATCAACAAAAAACATAATGCATTACACGCTTAAAAAAGTAATTAAGTAAAATTATATACAAGCAGCTTATGTCTGGATCTTTTTAATTTTTCTTTTGTTGAAGATTTAACTTGAACTCCAAAAAAGCGAAGCAGAAGCTCTCTATCTCCAAATGAGGTGTCAGTTTCTATAACTTGGGTCAATTACGGTGGGTCCCGGTGCAAACGTCCTTCTTGTTTAAAAACAAAACATTTCTTTATAATCAGCTGATAAAGAACATTCACACTTAGGCGAAGATAATATTTGTCTTCTGCTGAAGAAAAACTATTTTGGCCTTAAAATTGAGCAATTTGATTGGCTCTTTTCGTGCCCAAACTCACTTAATTTAATTGACAGTAATTTCTAGTCATTTGATAGTTGCATTTTGTATATTCTCCACGCCTGTTTTCTATTTTGTTTTCTCTGTAGCATACTAGCATACGCATATAGTGTCCATAACAGGTAATATTTGCATATATACATTTATACGTAAAACGTATATGCATACATTGCATACATGCATGTGTTTGAGATACACATATACATTAAGTGCCATTGCCGACAATCGAACGCACAGACACTGGTGTTTCGACCTTTGAGGTATCGTCAGTGTACGTGGAGACTGTCGACAATGGCTTTAAGACTTAAAACGCTGCCTATGTCATTTTTGTGTGTTAAGTGCAGTGAGAGTATCAGAGCGACATCTAACACCCAAAAGATGACACAGAAAAAGCGAAGCTGTATCTCAAACACATGCATATATGCATATACGTTTTACGTATAAATGTATATATGTAAGTCACAGTATTTATTTACTGCTTGATGTTAGTTTTAACATCCATGTGTTTACACTATTCATTTTAGTTTTGATAGGTAATATTTATATATTTTCTTAGGCTATGTGTTATGTTTCTGAAGTTACCCACATTTTATTATTGCAGGTATTGCAAGAAGTACAGTTTTTAAAGTTATAAAGGAATGTAAGTCCAAGGGAGCGCTTACTTAGCCCAAGCAAAGCTCTGGTAGACGATCATTAGTCAACAACTTTGACGAAAATGTAAAAAATGCTGTAAGACAAGTAATACACACTTTTTTTATAACAATGAAGCTCCTACACTAAATTAATTCAAGACCATTCCACTATACCTCAAATGAGCCGCTCATCAACATACCTATTAATGAAAAAGATTAATTTCAAGTAAAATATATTTATTTTTAAGATGAATAGTTATATAAAATATATTATTATTATTATAGGTTCATGTAGCGAAAGAGGAAGAGGTTATTCATAGAGCTTAGTGAGATAACTACTTGGACAAAAGATTCCAAGTACATCATCTAAAAAGAAGAACATACAGAATTGGCTACAATCAAAAGAAGTATCATTTCTAGTAAAAACAATTGAGGTGTGGCCACCACACGACTTTGTTATACGTATGAGCGTTTCAAATTATAGAATTTTAAGAAATTTTTTTACAAACATTATTCAAGTTCCTATTCTAAGTACTTCTATTCTCTTAATAAATCTCTATAGAATGCATACTTTGCAAGATATTATCAGAAAAGTGCTCCTCGCTAAGAGTAAAAGTGCTACTTCCGGTCCGAATTTTGAAATTTCATATATACAAAAAATATTGCAAATCCAGTTTTAAATACTTTTGCACTCTTGATAAATATATATAGAATGCATAACTTACGACATATTTGCAAAAAATCGCTATTCGATAAGAGTAAAAGTGGCACTTCCGGTCAGAATTTTGAAATTTTTTTTTATACAAAAGATATTGAAAATTATGTTTTAAATACTTTTATACCCGTAACGTACTTGTCCAAAAAGCATGACTTGCGAAATATTCCCAAAAAACTGATTTTCGATAAGAGTAAAAGACTTACTTCCGGTAGGAATTTCGAAAAACTTTTTAAATAAAATTATTCTCAATCTTAATTTTAAGTACATATGAATTCTTTATAAATTTGTATAAACTTAGTAGTTGACGAGATATTGGCAAAATTCGATTTTTTCGCTGAAGTAAACTGCTACTTTCGGTCTACCGATTTTATTGAAAAACTAATCAGATCTCAAGAGGGAGATTATACACGTAAATACAAAATTTGGAATTGATATCTACAGCGGTTTGACTGCTATCGTGGTCACACACACACACACACACACACACAGAGAGACACACAGACACACAGACATTTTTTAAAAACCACTTTTTTGGTATCAGGGGACCTCAAAACGTGGACATCTGCAAAAATCTCGAGGTCGAAAATTTTCATCATCACAATACTTCCTTATACTACGTAGGTATAAGAAAGTAAAAAATGAGGTGTGGCCACCACACGACTTTCTTATACGTATGAGCGTTTCAAACTATACAATTTTAAGAATTTTTTTATACAAAACTTATTCAAAATCCTATTCTAGGTACTTTCATTCGCTTAATAAATCGCTATAGAATGCATACTTTGCAAGATATTATCAAAAAAGTGCTCCTCGTTAAGAGTAAAAGTGCTACTTCCCCATTCCGAATTTTGAAATTTCATATATACAAAAAATATTGCAAATCCAATTCTAAATACTTTTGTACTCTTGATAAATATATATAGAATGCATAACTTACGACATATTTGCAAAAAATCGCTATTCGATAAGAGTAAAAGTGGTACTTCCGGTCTGAATTTTGAAATTTTTTTTATACAAAAGATATTGAAAATTATGTTTTAAATACTTTTATAGCCGTAACGTACTTGTCTAAAAAGCATGACTTGCGAAATATTCGCAAAAAACTGATTTTCGATAAGAGTAAAAGACCTACTTCCGGTAGGAATTTCGAAAAACTTTTTAAATAAAATTATTCTCAATTTTAATTTTAAGTATATATGAATTCTTTATAAATTTGTTTAAACTTAGTAGTTGACGAAATATTCGCAAAATTCGATTTTTTCGCTGAAGTAAACTGCGACTTCCGGTCTACCGATTTTACTGAAAAACTAATCAGATCTCAAGAGGGAGATTATACACGTAAATACAAAATTTGGAATTGATATCTGCAGCGGTTTGGCCGCTATCGTGGTCACACACACACACACAAACAGACACACAGACACACAGACACACAGACACACAGACATTTTTTAAAAACCACTTTTTCGGTATTAGGGGACTTCAAAACGTGGACATCTGCAAAAATCTTGAGATCGAAAATTTTCATCATCACAATACTTCCTTATACTACGTATAAGAAAGTAAAAGAAGAAAAGAATTGAAAACATAATACACTCACGATATTTCTTTAATTATTTTTGGATTAACAACCTATTCTAAATGATTATCGAGAACACAGGAAGTGTACATATACCCTCTAAAAAATATTTATGCACGCCTAGGCATTGCGGCGGCCATATTTAGTTACCAAATTTGGACAAATATTATTATTAAGGAGACTCTCTCCAGTTCTATTCTTTACTCGTAGTTTCAACCATTATGTTGTTAATGAAATGGCAACAACAGCGAACAAACACGTGTTGAGATTACGAGCGTACCACTGTGAACTAAATCCCATTGAATTGGTATGGGCCAAATAAAAAAAATTAGGTGTGGCCACCACACGACTTTCTTATACGTATGAAAGTGTTACTTCCGGTCCGAATTTTGAAATTTCATTTATACAAAAAATATTCCAAATCCAACTCTAAATACTTTTGTACTCTTCATAAATGTATATAGAATGCATAATTTACGACATATTTGCAAAAAATCGTTATTCGGTAAGAGTAAAAGTGATACTTCCGGTCCGAATTTTGAAATGTTCTTTATATAAAAGATATTGGAAATTAAGTTCTAAATACTTATGAATTCTTTATAAATTTGTCTAAACTTAGTAATTGACGAAATATTTGCAAATTTCGATTTTTTCACTGAAGTAAACTACAACTTCCGGTCTGCCGATTTTGCTCAAAATCTAATCAGTTCTCAAGAGGGAGATTATATTCGTAAATACAAAATTTGGAATTGATATCTCCAGCGGTTTGACCGCTATCGTGGTCACACACACACACAGAGAGACAGACACACAGACACACAGACACACAGACATTTTTTAAAAACCACTTTTTTGGTATCAGGGGACTCCAAAACGTGGACATCTGCAAAAATCTCGAGGTGGAAAATTTTCATCATCACAATACTTCCTTATACTACGTATAAGAAAGTAAAATGTGTTGCCGCGAATAATAAAAATTTTTAAATGGCAGAAGTCAAGCAATTACTACTGACTGCATTAGCTACTTTTAGTGCTAAATGGAGAAAGTCTACAGAACATGTAATTAAAGAGGAAGAAAAAATGAGTCTATTATATGGATTGTTAGATTGACAATATCGTGGAGCCATTTATCATTTCAACTGCAAGTGATAGTGACACGGTTATTAACAGCGAATAGTAAATTAAACATGTGCATAATTTGAAGTTTTCTTAGTTAATATACTGATTAAGAAATGTATAAATATTTTTAAAGTTGTACATTAGAAAATATACTTTACCGTTTTTGTTATTATTTAGCAATATATTCTTCAGTTCTCTCTGTAAATATGAAAAACTATTAAAATATTCAGTAAATCTCTTGTATTATTTTTAGGTATCATGTACATAACTAACTATCTTTTTTGACCGACGAAAATGCAAATATTGTTGCCATATTTTAATATAAAATTCTAAAGTAAATTCAGAAATTTACTAATAATATTTGAATACATAAACTTGATATAAAAATATTGAACAGGTGCATGCATATCAGTGTGTATACATATAACAAAACCTACATAACGTATATCATAAATCATATATTGCTTGCACTTGGCGGTCCACGGAATTAAAAAAAACAGAGCATAAGTTAAGTTTCAAAATAAGGTGTTAGCTAGTTGTTTCCTATAAGTATACTCTAATAAGTCTAATCAAACATAGTACAGGTACTTACCAACAAACTTTTCAATAAGTAAACCTGTAAGTTTGTTATGGAACTCATTATTTCGCACTAAATAAAGGTTTCGAGATTTATGCTTTACATCTCAAAAATATTTATTGAAGTGTAAACTTCTTTAGGCGCGTTGCGCTGATTGTAGGCAGTGAACAAGACTGACTTGCAACGCTCAGATATGTAACGCTCGGATATGTAACGCTCTTCGGGTAAAATCGGCTAAGGGAACAAGATAAATAAATATATCATACGTATAAATAAATATATCATACGTATAGAGGTATTTAATTTCAGTTAAATTGAAATTTAAATGAATAAATAAATTCATGTCCCAGAGCAGATGTGAGCCGGGACCGCCTGGGTGAGAGGCCAGCACTTAACGATTAGACCAAGGGCGGGAGTCCAAAGCCAGTATTCATATCGTCTATTTATATATATATACATGCGTCCGAAAATCTCCTTAATAATGCTTGCGGCCGAGGCAAGACAATCTCGAGTACAGCAGACGCTTAAAACGATGTAAAACACTGAATGCCAGAGAATGCGCACGTTCATAGGTAGGAGTATGAATTTCGTGCGCATCTCGAGGGCGGTACTTCTAACCGGCCACATGAAAATCGGTCTGCTGTACGTTAAAGTTTTTCGCGGACAAGATATACACACAATTTTTTGGGCAACCGTTAAATTTTTCAATCGATTTAATTTAAATTGAGACACAATTTAGTTTAATTTAGTTCTAAAGGTGCTGAATTAAAGTGGTTTACTTGCTTTACATGCGTTACCATGGAAATGAGACGAATATAATAAACTACAAATACTTGATAGTTGTCAAAGTAAGTCGTAGAATGTGTGATTAAACATGTGTCAAAATGTGTATTTACTTTAACGGCCGCTGTCATAGCAACGGCCGCGAAATTGTATTTCGCGAACTGTGTTGCGTTCGCGAATTGGTAACTTCGCGGACGATTATTTAAATGTAATATAGAACGGAAAAAAAGTTGTGTTTCGTATTATTAACTTCGCCTTGATGAAGTTTACACTTCTGCTGTGTGGTTTTAAGTACACCCATTTTCTTTTAGCTGTAAACAACTAAAACATGTTTGAAATGTAAACATTGAATGATATGAAGCGAAAATATATTCATTTATTGTAATGAAATAGATAATTTTAAGACAAATTAAATGGCAATATATTTCTTTATATGTAAGAAATTATCCACAAATCAACTAAATATTGCCTACAAAGTAGTAACATTAATAATGTGCAATAAATTCAGTGTCACATACTTTTTCATGTTAAATACAAAGAAATTGAGCTCAAATCAATGGAGTTTTGACATACAAATGAATTACTCCCTCGGTGTATGAGCAAAATGACAAGCGGATTTTTATTCAAATTGTCTGGAGGTTCGAACGCACTGCTGAGGATGTTCGAACGCTCTTTTAATGCATATTTAAGCACGTAAACGTATAAATTTCGACTATTTCGATTACTTACTGATACAACATTTGTAAATGATTGATGGACTTCTTCATTTCCAATATCATAAAATATTCCAATTCGTCAGAATTATGCAAACCATCCGGTGACAAAAGTGGGCCGGTGATCTTCTTCAAACAGCGTTCTCTCATAGTTTTAAAAGCTCCTTGCAATACTAACATGTGCGTCCCGATCAGATTTAACATGTTCATAAATAATGTATCAACACCCACTGTAATATTGGCGTCCAGATAGCATGGTATGGCCTGGACGATAGAAGCCAAGCAGTATTTTATTGCTGTGTCGTATGCCAAAGGAATATACGTATAGTAGGGTAAAGCACGAAACATTGTAACATTAGTAATTGGTAGGTTATTGACGTGATACCAAAACGATAAAGAAATAGTCGGTATATAGACGAATCCAAGTGTCAGCTGAGTTAAAACGAAAAATATGAGTGTGTATTTTCGACCAATTCTTTTCGCTTGTTCTTTCAGGAGACTCGGTTTAAAACTGTTCGTTTGCTCGTAGTCAAACTCGGTGGTTTCTAAAGTTTTCATTATATCTCCGATAGGCTCTGCATTGATCAGCCAAAAAACGGCTTTAATCGCGCATAATATCATGGTGAACGAAACATTTAAAAGTTCAATCAAAATATTGAAATTGTACATATTTTCAAAGAAACCAATCACGACCGCAATTGTACCCAGGATGACTACGAAAACTACAGTGAAAAATCGAAATACCTTGTACATTCCACGCGAAATATTTGATTCGCTTTTTGGTGGCGAGAGGCCTGAATATTTAAGAAAAATGACGTTAACATCAAAGAAACTTTTCGAATCACTTTCCATGGTGAAACTGCCATTAGTCCCTTATCAGTCTCTTTATATTATAACATAAGGCACACGTGGACCAATCCAGAATTCACTTTATGAAATCTTGTTAAAATTTAAAGTGATTAAAAAAACATTTTACCAACTTAATGAAAGTGTTGGACGTTCCATTGCATGTTGCCGATTGTCCTTTATATGTATTATGGATATTAAAATTGCGGATTTCGCTTTGAAGTCACGGCTCTCAGTAATATTAGTTAAAATCTCATAGAAACTGAAATATCTGAATCAATTGGCTACACATTTTTTAATAATAGTTAATAATTATAATATACAGTTCTTGAATTATGCATTTTGTAGGTGTAAAAACTCGTCAAAATTTTTGGTACAATAAATTAGAAGTATTAGAAGTATTAAGAGGATTTGCCCTGTTTTGTCGGTCTATCGACAGTGGTCTAAAAGATATCTAATTTCTTGGGAAATAAATAAGACTTAAAATGAGAACAAACTTTATTTGAAAGTGAAATTATGAGCGCATCGTGTATTGTCCTAATTACTTGTTTATTATACCGGGTGTTTCGGAATTGCACGGCACTATTGTAGGTACTTATTCTACAGCATAAAATAAACAAAAAAGTCCATATAAACATATGTCTCAAATTAATTTATTAAGATATAAACGTTTTATTCCAAAAAAACATGTACATACACATAGATAAATACATATATACATATACACATGTACATAACATGTCCCCTTCGGTCCTCAGCCTCATTGCAAGATCCTGGTTTTCTCCAGTTTCCCACACGAGCGGTATTGAGGGCTCCTGTGTGTTGTTTCTCTTCTTTTATTTTTTTCTGGATGTCTCTCAGGTTTTTTCTCGATTTTATTTATATTTTCAATATCCTCTTCTTGATTTGCTTGTGAAAGTTACGGTGGTCCAGGTTTTTTATTTTTGTTGTTAATTTGTTGTAGTCCTTTATCGCATCTGCTGTTGGTATTTGTACGCATCGTACTATTCTGTGTTTTTTTGCTCTTATGTGTGTGTGTCCTCTCGTTCGGTAGTTATGTATTTCATTGTTGGTTTGTAGTTTTATTTTTGTTTTTATTAGTCCCTTGTCTATTTTATGTATCAGTAGTATATTTTTAATTCTTATAAGTTTCTCAATATTTGGTATTCCAGTGATATTATATAGTTGTGCTGTTGGAGTTCTTTTATTTAGTCGATATATTAGTTTTATGAATCTATTTTGTTGTCTCTGTAATTTGTTTATATTTTTTAACGTTGTTTGGCCCCATATATTGACGAGGTAATTCATATGAGATGCAAACATGGCGTGGTATATTGCCGGTCTCATGTTTGGTGGTATTATATTTTTAATTTTATGTATTCCAGCTATTGCTTTCGAGTTCTTTTTGATAAGGTTTTGGACATGACCGTCCCATTTTAGGTTTTCTTGGATTTCTAACCCTAGGTAAGTTACTTGTTTTCTTTGATGGATTTTCTTGCCTTTAAGTTGTATATTTAGTTTTGGTTTTTGTGCTTTATTTGAGAAGATCATAAAACTTGTCTTATCTTCGTTAATTGTTATTAAATTATTAAAGCACCATTCTTCTATTTTCTTCATATCTTTATTAATATTGTTTTCTATTATGTGGGGGTTTTTGTTACTGTATATAATACAGGTGTCGTCTGCGTATCCGTATATTTTACCATGGAGTGGTAATTCAAATATATCATTGGTATACAGTATGTAAAGTAATGGTGGTAAGTTCCCGCCCTGTGGTATTCCATATTTAGCAAAACGTACGTCACTTTCGACTTTGTTTATTTTTATTTTTTGTGGACGATTCATTAGGTAAGTTTCAATTATTTTTTGTTCTGTATTTTTTATACCTATGCTCTGCAATTTTTCGATAAGTTTGGTTTTGGATATTGTATCGAATGCTTTCTTCATGTCTATGTATAGTGCTGTTACTATGTTTCCCTTTTCCACTTTTTCTTTAATTTCATTTATAAAATCTGTTGTTGCAGATGTTGTACCTGAGTTCTTCTGGAAAGCATATTGGTTCGAGCTCACAATTTTATTTATTGCTAGATGATCAGATAATTGAATTTGTAAGCTTTTCTCTAAGATTTTGTTCAGTGTAGATAGTAACGAGATAGGACGATAATTTTCTACGTTCTGCCTGTTGCCTTTTTTGTATATGGGCACAATAATAGTTTTTTTTAGATATTCGGGGAATTCTCCATCATGTATAACGTTGTTAATTAATTTGGTCAAAATTGGTGACAATACGTCTTTGTTCCTTTTAACTATTGCTGTTGTTATTTTATCAAAACCTGGTGCTGTGTTGTTTTTTAATTGATTTATTATTGTTGTCACTTCTCTCAGAGTTACCAATCTAAATTTTAATTCAGGTATTTGTTTCTTCATCTTTGTTGTTATTGGGGCTTTTGTGTTTTTTGACATTTGTTCTTCTGCCAAAGATTGACCTATATTTGCGAAGTATTTGTTGATTTCTTCTGCTATTTCTTTGGGCACAGTTGTTATCATTCCATTTTCTTTTTGTATTTCGCTTATATTTTTGTTATTACTTTGATTTTGGCTGACTTCTTTGCTAATTAAGTTCCATGTCTTTTTCGGTTCTGATTTATATTTCTTGAATTGCTTTAGGTAATATTCTTTCCTAGTGTTTTCTATAACATATTTGGTGTGTTTTCTCTGATCTTTGTATCTGTTATAGATTTCTTCGTTTCTGGGGTGTTTAATATGATTTTTATATAAATCATTTCTCTTCCTGATTTCACTTACTATGTTCTTATTTATCCATGGGCAGTCTTTTCTTCTTTTTATTTTCTGGGTTTTCTGGTGTGATTCTACTATATTCTGGAGTGTAGTTGATAATTTCTGAAAAGTGTCAATTTCGTTTTCTTTAATTTCTTTAATATTTTTGTCTATATTGAAATAATCTGATGTGGTATATTCGTAATATTTGTATTCCGGTGGTTTTTTTGTATTCTGTAGTGCAATTCTGATGCCGTGATGGTCTGATATATTATTTGGTACAATTTCCAATTTAATTTGAGTCTTCACGTTTGTGATTACATGGTCTAAGATGCTGTCATTTTCATTGTTATTTTTCCTAGTGTGGTATTCTTTTGTTCTTCTGTTCAATATTTTGTAGTTTTTTTCTTTAAACATGTTAATGTATTCTGAAGTTTTGCTATCCTTTTTAGCTATGTTTATGTTAAAGTCGCCCATAATGATATGCTTGTGCTTTCTATTGATTACATTATTTTTTAGAACGTTTTCTAATGTTTTGAAATCCACTTGGGGAGGTTTGTATATTAGTGTTATTATTATATTTTGTTCTTTTAATGAGATAGTTACTATTTCAACATTCTTTATTGTTTTGTTCATCAGCGTTTTGTAATTTATATCTTGCTTTATGTATATGGCTATTCCGCCTCCTCTTGTGGCTCTAGAGTTGAAAATTGCTGTATACCCTTTGAGTTGATAGAAACATTCTTCTTGTTGGTTTAACCATGTTTCTGTGAAGGTTAGTATGTCCGGTGAATTTTCGATCGTAGGCAGGGTTTGTATTTCGGTAAATTTGTTTTTTATGCTACGTATATTCTGCATATACATATTACACATTGTTATTCTGTTAATGCTTGTTGTTCTTGTTTTATTGTTTCTCTGTTTCTGCTGTTACTTTTAGGTCTTCCTCGGTTCGTATTCTTATTTTGTCACTGTTCTCTGTTTTCCTCACGTATATATTACCTTCTCTTGTCCAAACATATTTCAGTTTATGTTCCTTTTTCAATTTTCTAGCTTGGAAAAACAGGTTATTATTTCTTGTTGTTAGTTCTTCATTTATGTATATGTTATTTTTCCCTTTTAGTTGACAGTCTTTTGATGAGATCATGCCGTGATGTTTTCTTGCCTTAAGGATGGCGACTTTCGCTTCATGTGTTTTAAATTCGATAATTATTGGACTTATTTCATTATCTTCCTTTTTCCGGTAACATTTCGCTATGGAGTCTACTTTAGCTTCTTCCAGTTTCCCAATTATTTTTTCCGCTATTTCTCTCACATTTTCTCGTTCATTCTGTTTTTCTATTCCATTTATTATTAGGTTATTCTTTATCTTTTCTTTTTCCAAACCATCCAACATTCTTTCCAGGTTATTTACTTTGTCTTTTAGTTTTTGATTATCTTTGTTACTTTCTTTTAACATCTTCCTTATTTCTTTATTTTCTTGCTGTATTTCTTCAAATTTGGTGTTCATGAATTCTATGGTTTTTTTCATTTCTTCTAATATTTTAAATATTTTATTATTTGATATTTCTTCTTCACTATCACTTTCATTTGAGTCGTATTGTTTGGTTTTTCCATTTTTCTTTCTTGTTCTTGTCATTGCTTGTTATTTTTTTGCAGTTGTTGATTCAGGATAGGAAGGAGAGATACTTTTCGCACCAGCGGTGTCCTTCGCGGTGTCTGACTAATCACAGATAACGGTTGGACCTCGGATGGGTTTTAACAATAGAGATTTAAGAGGAATTACTTTGGTTACTTTATTTTGTAGAACACTGTATATTATAGATGACTATCGAAAGAAATTTTTAAAGACAGTAATTAGTAAGTAAGTAATTAGCTAAAAAAATGTTATTCTTAAGCAATAATAAAACTCGAACTGACGCCCATATGTGGAAGCGACGACGGCGAATGCGACTGCCCGACTACACCGTATAAATCTGGATTTTTTGGACAAATACGAGTGCATCATAGGCATATGCGATATACTAGCTCTGTTGTAATCCAGTATAACACTGCGTCTACTTGTTTACCGTTCTAATACACAGACATCTCTATCTGTTTCGCTTACTCTACAGGTATCGCGATAATGCAGACGCACGCGGTCTTATGGTATATCTATAAGTCACTTTGTGTTACACTAATCTCCAGGGATGGATTCAGGTAGTAATTTATCGTTTTCTTTTCATGTTCGGCTATGTTGGAGTGTTATAAGTAGTATAAGGAAGTATTGTAATGATGACAATTTTTGACGTCGAGATTTTTGCAGATGACCACGTTTTGAAGTCTTCTGATACCGAAAAAGTGGTTTTTGCAAACATCTCTCTCTTTCTTTCTCTCTCTCTGTGTGTATGGCCACGATAGCGGCCAAACGGCTACAGATACCAACGCCAAACTTTATATTTGTAAGTATAAGTAAGTAAGAGTATAATCTTTCACTTGAGATTTGATTAGATTTTCAATAAAATCAGTAGACCGGAAATAGTAGTTCTCCAGTAAAAATATCAAAATTTATTAATATCTCGTCACCTACTAAGTTTAGGTAATTCTAAAGAATACAAATGTATCAAAAAGTGCATTTTAGAAAGATTTTATAAAAAATTATTTTCGAAATTCCTACCGGAAGTAGGTATCGAAAAATGTTTTTTTGCAAATATCTCGCAAATTATGCATTCTATATAAATTTATCTGAAATACAAAAGTATTTAGAGCTCGAGTTGAAACAATTTTTGTATATTAAAAATTTCAAAATTCGGACCGGTAAGTAACACCAATCGAATAACAATTTTTTTGCGAATATTTCGTAAATTATACATTCTATAAAGATTTATTATAAGTGCGAAAGTATTTAGAGCAAGATTATGAACAGTCTTTTGTGGAAGTAACATTTTTACTCAAAGGTTTATTTTATTAAGAAATACAGAATTTTCAGTTTAATCTGGAATGACTTCTGTATACATATTTCGGAACGCATATACCTATAAAAAAGTCGTGTTGTGAACACGCCTCATTTTACTTTCTTATACGTAGTATAAGGAAGTATTGTGATGATGAAAATTTTCGAGCTCGAGATTTTTGCAGATGTCCACGTTTTGAAGTCCCCTGATACCGAAAAAGTGGTTTTAAAAAATGTCTGTGCGGCAGTGTGCGTGTGTGTGTGACCACGATAGCGGTGAAACCGCTATAGCTATCAATTCCAAATTTTGTATTTACATGTATAATCTCCCTCTTGAGACCTGATTAGTTTTTCAGTAAAATCGGTAAACCGGAGTTAGCAGTTTACTAGAGTGAAAAAATCGAATTTTGCCAATATTTCGTCAACTACTAAGTTTAGACAAATTTATAAAGAATTCATATGTACTTAAAATTAAGTTTGTGACATATTGTCTTAAAAAAGTTTTTCGAAATTCCAACCGGAAGTAGGTCTTTTACTCTTATCGAAAATCAGTTTTTTGCGAATATTTCGCAAGTCATGCTTTTTAGACAAGTACGTTACGAGCATAAAAGTATTTAAAAGATAATTTTCAATATCTTTTGTATAAAAAAAATTTCAAAATTCAGGCCGGAAGTACCACTTTTACTCTTATCAAATAGCGATTTTTTGCAAATATGTCGTAAGTTATGCATTCTATATATATTTATCAAGAGTACAAAAGTATTTAGAACTGGATCTGCAATATTTTTTGTACATATGAAATTTCAATATTCGGACCGGAAGTAACACTTTTACACTTAGCGAGTAGCACTTTCTTTCGAATATTTCTCAACGTATGCATTCTATAGAGATTTATTAAGAGAATAGAAGTACTTATAGTAGGATTTTAAATAATTTTTATATAAAAAATTGTTAAAACTCTATAATTTATTTGAAACGCTCATACGTATAAGAAAGTCGTGTGGTGGCCACACCTAATTTTTTTCTATTAGATTTCCGCCGTGCACAGCAATACGTTTATAACAGTGATCTTGGTGTAGCGGTAAAGGCGAGTTTATTTAAAAATATAAACAACTCAGTTTGAACAAAACTTTTATTTTTTGAAGTTTGTTGTGCAACCGTTGGTAAGGTACAAAATATCGATTACACTTGTCAGCTAAACGCAAGAAGACGTCTAACATTCACTTATTCACCTGGTGTGCAATAAAACAATAAGTGGTACTGCTATCGGTTTTATAAACAAGTAGTACAGCAAAATGTTTTTGAAAAAAATTCTTATGCGTAGGTATGTATCGGCAATACTTATAAATTTGGTGTTGTAGTTGGCGGTGACAAGATGTTTATTGTGAACACACCACAATTTCTTAATCATTTGCCACATTGTCGCCCACCATTTCAAAATTTAGATATTTTGAGAAAATTAATAATGATAATACTTTGTCCATTATTTGCTTCCTTTAGTGCACATTTTTTATCGAAGTTTTCTTGATTTTCCAGAAATTTCAATTCGTAACAGTTAAGAAAAGTCTAATGTTATTAATAATGGTTTTGTCAACAAAATATATAATTTGGTTTTCCTTTGAAAATTTTGAAATATGCTTTATACTTATTTTTCTCAATTTTTGAAAAAGTTACGTGTACCGCATAGAATATCTAAGTACACTAAATTTTATCATCTTCCTTGTGTAAGAAACGCCATATTAGGAGCTGAAACACAAAGTAGGAGAACACATGGGTGGATACTTTAATGTCGGGACCGTCTACAAAGATTGGCGATGGACAAGTGCTGTCATCAGAATACATTATGTTGCTAGATTCCCCGTCGCTCAAATCAATGCCTTCTGTAGAAGAAATTGACGAACTTCGATCAAGAAAAGTCGAATACACTGGACATCAATACGACAAACAGTTGCGAGGGAGTCAATGAAAGAAGTTGCCGAAGAAAAGCTAAATTTTCAGTTGGGTCTGGTGGAGTATCACCATAGATGGAATACCAGTAATCACTGTGGTTGCTGATCGTAGCTGGGCAAACAGATCATATCGTGGTAGTGGCATAAAGAATAAATTTTGCCTACTATGTGGGGCAGCCAATCGTAAGGAAATGGAACCTAGGCCACATCTATTTTATATGAATTGGACTCGTTCCTCTAATTCCATGGGATCAGCCAAAACAAGCGAAGGATTTTGTTGAAGTGTTGAAATGTAAAATTTCATTTACAGTTGGATGGTTGCGGATGGCGATAGCAGCTGTTATTGAACGCTTTTAGAAAGAGAACCATATAAAAAAGATGTAGGGGAGAAGATCGAATATCGAAATCATTTGTTACGAAATTATTTCGACAAATTAGCAGTGATTGCTGAAATTGGACAAGTTTCAACGGCTCTTAAAAATATATCCGACAACATACTGAGAGCAAGAATAGCAGTACTAAGGCATAGAAAACAAGCAGACATTGATGAAGCGCAGATAATAAAAATTTGAAGCGAGACATCTTAAACAGTATAAGTCATATTTTTAGAGAACATAAAGAATGTTCTGCCTTTGAATATTATTTTAAAGTAACCTCTCCAGATGCTCTAAATTATAATTTAAATTTAAGGACATTTGATTTATATGATAAAATTATGACTGGTGTTACGTACCTGGCCAATCATTCAAAAAGTCTAATTGTGAATGTAGTTAATAATACAGTTGAGCAATTGTACTCGCTCAATATATAGGTGGAAAGAAGATTAATTTTTCCATGAGACGATGCTACCAAAGTAGGTGCATGGCGGTAGTCGTTTCCAGAAATCGAGCCTTGTATGTTACTCATAAGTATTTGTATAAAGGAATAAGTCCAGGAAAATTTTTAAAAAGCCTGGAAATAAAAAGAATTGGGAGAGTACAGGCACACACAAATCGAAAATACAAATGCAAATTAACTTATGAGATGAGCAGAGCTGGAACAGATAAAGATTATGGAAACGAATTGCAAATCTCACCTTAGATTAGGAATAATTGTCTGAAAAATGCCATGTGTTTTTGAAAACATTAGAAACTGAGGAAGAACTAAAAGAAGTTGAGCAGAGAGTATTAGATTACAAGCAGATAGCATTGATTGGAGATAGCATAGAAGAAATCTGCTCACTGCCTTTACATTTGGCAAAGTGTGTAAAATGCACCCTACCACAGTTAGAAATATTCAATATAGAGAATATATTTTTGCAAACTTCATTCTATGAGGGAAAAGTAATATGGATAGGGTGGAAGAGTATTAGCCAGTGCCTGCAATATTGAAATTTCAGAGTTTGGCTTTGTTATTAATAAAAAAGGCTATATTTAGGGGTTTTTCCAGATGAAGTTGGTAGCGACGGCTCAATAATTGAAGTAAAGTGCCCGTATTCGGTTAGGCAAGCTGTATTAAAGAAAACATAAAAAAAAAACATGCCTAGAATATGTATGTTACGCAACTGAATACATAATCAAACATATCAGATATATGACAAGTTATTCAAAATACTCATTTTATAAATTATGATTGGTGAATATTGCCATAACTGAGCTGCCTTAAAGTGGTAACTTTCGTCTAAACAATACCTATTTCCCCACTCTTCTGTTCAATTCTTTCCTCGTAGATTCAGAATAATATCGTAACGCCATCCAACTATTACTAGTAGTACTTAAAAGAAACGAAAATAATAGATCCGAACCAAAATTGATTTGCTAATATTGAAAGGAAACAAAAAATAAATTTCCTATTGCTTTTATTTTTGTATACATGATTTTTAGATGTGTCAAGATTTAGAGAACAACGTGCTGCTTAAATTTTTTACGTATTTAATCTCATGTACTTTGTAAATTTATAACATTTTTGTATTTACTTGTTCCTTTTAGTCCCTATACAAAATTAATTTTCTTTTCCTTACTTCACCTTCTAAGATGGTTATACCTATTATACACTGTTTAAAATAATAATAAGATAATATATAATTAGTTCTGTTGTAAAAAAATTACTAGAAATTCTTAATGCCTTTGCTAAAAAAAAAGGAACAATAATGAACAATAAGAAACGAATGCGAAAAAATATAGTACGTTTATTCTTATTATCAGCATTCGACGGAGTAATATAGAATATTATTAGGGTGAAACTTTGAACGCCGCTGAATAGGCAAACTCATTTAGAAGAGTGATAAAATACCTATGAAATATTAAATTTTATTTTGTGTAAATGTAGGATAATTTATGTACTTCACGGGTTAGATGTAGATATTCAGTGCTACCGGTACAACGTCGTTATAGGTAACTTTACATACCTACAATATTCGCAAACTATCAGCTAGTAATATTTATTGTTTGGTAGAGGTGGCATTACGATGGTATATTGAAAAGTACCACCCCAACATTTAAATTCTAAATTATAGCAGGCGGGATTTTTTTATTAGGTTGTCCAGAATGTCAATTATTGATTAATTAACATTTTGAAACGTCACTTTGACAATTCAAATTGTAAATTAGTACTTATATACCAACTTAATTTAAATTTCACAGCCTGCTCTAAATTAGAATTTAAATGATCGCGCGGTACTATTTTATGCCTTGAGTTTAGAGCTTGAACTGTTTTAAATTTTCTCGTACTATCTACTTACTTACTCATTTCAAAAATTACGGGTTGACCTTTTTTTTTTGGGGAGTTTAAGTTTTACAGCAATTATTTTAAACTCCGAGTATATAAAAGTCAAAATTTATTAAAAGTCAGAAAGAAAATTAAGGAATACATAAAAGGGTTGAAGATGTAGATATAAACAAATTAAATTCTACCAACATCACAATTTTCTTTTGAATTAGTTTTATGCACAAAAATCCTGAAATATTTTTTCATCATTTCTGAAGAAGCTATTTTTCTATGTAGGTAATTGCTTAGATATTACAATACTTTACCTTTCTAAAAATGCAAAAACATGTAATAGATAATTTCTAATGCTCTTTTACAACGGTTTTACACATGTGACCACATTGATTATAGGTGGTTTTTATTTTTCAGTCTCACATATATGACATCCTCCGTAGGTTCTCCAGCTTGTGCAAGTATGTTTTCTGTTACTGATTTTAGATCTCTTGCTTATACTGGCATTTACGTCCACAAAATTATAATTCATAAACATTTATTTTCCGAGTACACAAGTAAAGGTAGGTATATCTTTCAAATAGTCTATATAAAATACGTATAATAAATACTAGAAACCTAACTCAGCAATTTGACACAATCCACATACCGAATGTGCTTTCTTAAAATAATTTTTTAGAAAATTAAAATATATCAGATTACACATTCTGCATATTGCTGTGACCTTTATAGTTTAAAAATTATGAAAATTGTTACATAGGTAAGCTTTAGAATAAGAACATTAATTTTTTAGTTTTAAATATAGTTTAAGATAGAATAATCACAAAGTCTCAGATTTAGTAGGTGAATAATGAGTTACATAACCTTTAAGGGGTAATGTCATTATGAAAATATAGATATAATAATTTAAGTTTCAATATATTAAGAATTAAAAATAAAAATAGATTTTAAATTTGTACAATGATTTTAAATTTTTTTTGTGGTTATTTTAAAACCTACAAAGAATAGAGAACATTAATATTGGTCGCAGTTATTTACAAATCGACATACTAGAAACAGAAAAAAATTGGATAGAACTTGCAGGCCGTGCTATGGAAGTGAGTACTCCTTGCAATAAAAAAAGATTCGAGTAGTACATGATGTATTTCCAATTGCATCCAAGAAAGGCACCTATAAGAAGAAGTTGAGAATAACCTTAGTTAGTGGAAAGAGAAAATATGTAATCAGGGATAAGAGAGGCGATATGTTCATATACAGATTCAATGAAGGATGGCATTAAGAAAACAAGAAAATACCCACAGAAGACGAAGGATGGAAAGTGTGTGTAAAGCTCAGTAAACAATTTCTGAGTGACGCCATTTCATAAACATTTAACTGTCAAAGTGCGAATTATGTGTTTACGCGATTGGAAAAACTTGAAGGAGATAAAATGAATCAAACGATACAAACGTAAATGTTAGTTCAATAGACATAGCGCTGCGAATGCGTAGCTATCGTTTGTTTTAAGTTATATAAAATGCAGAGGGAGAAGAAGCCGTCTTTTGAATTAATAAGACGTAAACATTTTGAGATCGTTTGCGAATAATAGTAGGGGTTTTTGAAACACTACGTTAAATTTATATTAGTTTTGAATGTTTTAGTTAATTTTGAATTCAAGTATAATTTTAATTTTGTTATTGTTAATTATTTGCTGCATTTAATAACTTCATTTTTTACTTTCTTATACGTAGTATAAGGAAGTATTGTGATGATGAAAATTTTCGACCTCGAGATTTTTGCAGATGTCCACGTTTTGAGGTCCCCTGATACCAAAAAAGTGGTTTTTAAAAAATGTCTGTGTGTGTGTGTGTGTGTGTGTGTGTGTGTGTGACCACGATAGCGGTCAAACCGCTGTAGATATCAATTCGAAATTTTGTATTTACGTGTGTAATCTGCCTCTTGAGAACTGATTAGATTTTGAGCAAAATCGGCAGACCGGAAGTAGTAGTTTACTTCAGTGAAGAAATCGAAATTTGCAAATATTTCGTCAATTACTAAGTTTAAACAAATTAATAAAGAATTCATATGTACTTAGAATTAAGTTTGGAACAAATTATCTTAAAGAAGTTTTTCGAAATTCCTACCGGAAGTAGGTCTTTTACTCTTATCGAAAATCAGTTTTTTGCGAATATCTCGCAAGTCATGCTTTTAAGACAAGTACGTTACGAGTATAAAAGTATTTAGAACATAATTTTCAATATCTTTTATATAAAAAAAATTTCAAAATTCAGACCGGAAGTACCACTTTTACTCCTATCGAATAGCGATTTTTTGCGAATATGTCGTAAGTTATGCATTCTATATATATTTATCAAGAGTACAAAAGTATTTAGAGTTGGATATGGAATATTTTTTGTATAAATGAAATTTCAAAATTCGGACCGGAAGTAACACTTTCATACGTATAAGAAAGTCGTGTGGTGGCCACACCTCATTTTTTTTACTGTTTCACAATATTAAATATATCAAAATGGAAGACATGAATAAAAAAGAATTTGATAATTTATATGAGGAACATAAGTAAGTTTTTGAAATAAATATACAGTTTTGAATAATTGATGATGTAAGCCGTATTCCAAGAGTATTATGTGAAAATATTTACTTTTGGCAAGGCGTTGAACATCATTAATTTTAAAATAAATATTGTTCTGCTAAACTACATTGATTTTATTGTAATTGTGGGAAGATCGTTAATGGTGTTGAGGGCACTTGAGGTACTATGTGCAATTACTTGCTTCCTGTGTATCACTGGGCATTATTAACGATTGTTGTGGTCAAATTTAATTAAAATTTCAAGTAGAAAATACGAATAAACAGGAATATTCATGATGGACAAGCGCCAATCTGTTAGGTGTACTATGTGCGAATATTTACATTCGGGGATTGGTATAGGTTATTTTCAAGATATTTTCTCCGTTGCAAAGTTTTAGATCATCAAAGGCACTATGTGCGAATGTATGTCTTTGTTAAAATAAAAATTAGCTTCGTATGGGAATTTTTTTTAATCTATAAATAGTATTATATTAAAGGATAAAAATAGCAAACTAATATTTTTCTTGAATCGTAATAGAAGAAAAAGGAATTATGTTTTTCTATATATGAGCCACGTAGTATATATCTATAGCTGTAATATCAAGACAGTAGAAAAGCAATAGATTATGTTTGACGAACTGCCATCAATGCAAATATGTAGTATTTATTATCCAATATTTCCTCATTTGTAGCTTACCTCTAGACGAAGCTAGAGATGAGAGGGAGGGATGGAATTCTCCCAGCATAATATGGATTTTAATTAATATGAAATTTGGATTACCTAATTCTAATTTGTTTTTGCATCAAATATTCAAATACTAATTGTTTTTATATTTTCTTTTCTCAGGACACACTTTAAAGCTTCTTTGAAAATAAGCGTTTATTATGTATTTATTCACGGGTATGTGAAAAAATAGGGCATTGTTTAATGCTATCAAACTTAAGCAAAGACACAGAAAATATTTTCTTCATCAAAGAAAACGTACTTAATGACCTTAAATAATAAATCCAAGAATTTATTTGCGTTGAAAATATATTTCATACAAGTACGTAAATTGTTTTATCGGAAATAAATGATTTATTTGAGGTTCTACTGATGACAACCAAACACAAGTACAGTACACTGACCGAGTCCTGACCGATGGGAGGAGCCTCGACCAATAAGTCGCGCAGATTTATAGATCAGTGTGTGACAGAGAAAGTATTCGGAAAAAAGAAATGATAACATTTGTTCATCATTGCATACATTAGCCGGGCGAACGAGTAAATGCAGGTAAGAAATTGTAATATACTGAAAAGAGATACATATATGTGTAACGCTTGACAATTTTTCCAGACTGCTCGTGCTTATCCTAATATTATAAAGATCCACTGCGCATCTTGTGGGAGAGGTATCTCACTGGTAAGCTCTCGGTCTGCCAGCTGTATATCTTTATCAAGCAAATTTTATGTCCCACTTGAATGTAAAATTATTTTATTGGTGCGGGGCACAGGGTATGGTATTATTCATACTCATACCGAGGTGGTGTTAATGAGACTGTGAAAATTACTATTTTGTTGTGATTGTTTTATATTTTATTAGAATCTAACGTGTGAAAACATTTCTTCTAGAGCATCGGAACTAAATGATCTTGTTAAGACATAAGAAAATTCTAACTTTGTTGTATAGGATTGAGTATACTCACATAGGTATTCCAATACACTGATGAATATATATAAAAGACATATAGATCTTTCTAAATAACACCGGTTAAAACGATAATATTCTAAAAACTCATTCTATCTTGTTATTTTGGTACATATTTCATAATTTTTTTTTCCACTTTGGAACCATTACAATTTGCTAATTTTGTTACTTACAGTGACAAACTATTTGCTGCTGCCTATACGAAATCTGTTGAGTTTTTTATGCACATTTCAAGAAAGATGAAAATTTACTTAAAAACTAGTCACTTTTTTATTGGCACTTTTTAATTTTCCTATGAAAACAGGATGCATTCTTGGTAATAATTTCAGCACCTTAATAATGGTCGCATTCAGCAGAAACAACAGTTGCCCAACTGTTCAGTGATCGGCCTTTACATTAAAAACTACGCCGAAACATAATACAGAAAAATAATTGATTGGTTTATTTGGTTTAATCTGTATATTTCTAACATATGGCAGCAGTGAAAAGTACCAAATGGAAAGTGATGACATAAACGAGAACAGTGCTGGCAGCTAACACTCAACTGTTGTCAAGTGAACAGTTGGAGCGGGTACGATTCTCGAACCGTCTGCTACATG
The DNA here is from genome assembly GCA_963170755.1 of Amphimallon solstitiale. Lineage (NCBI taxonomy): Eukaryota > Metazoa > Arthropoda > Insecta > Coleoptera > Scarabaeidae > Amphimallon > Amphimallon solstitiale. The sequence continues at coordinate 36,947,923 of OY720681.1, read as the reverse complement.
TGACCAATAATTACAGCATTTTTATTTATTCAACAGATAAGTACAAGTCTATAGCAAAAAACTGACAATGTTGAAACATTTAAATAAACCCATCCTTTTCTGACAAACTCTTTAAAATCATACTAAATCATGAATCATCTCTTTTCATTACTGGATTTCTGAGAGAAAGGTAAATAATAACAAGAAATATAAAATTTGTAAACGCCATTTATTTATTAATTTTTCTAATTTATAATTTACAAAAGACTTTATATTTGTGTATAAAATCATAGAGAAAAACCTATTAAAACAGGTGCAAAGCAATACTTCAAATCTCTGTTAACCTGTCTTGTCTTCACATTTTATATATTATGCATAATGGCTGTAATATAAACTAATATATATTTAAAAGAAGTATGATGGACGCTTCAACAGTATACATTCAATAGTACTATAAACGGGCGTTTAGTTGTAGCAATACATCTCTCCTATTAGCATTAACAGTTGCTTCATCCAATGAAACCGTATAGCTCGATTGGCGGTGGTAAAAATGCTAAATGAAGCAATAACAATGTTGAACAGAATTAGTTTTAATGTGCAATTGATTGACTTAATAATCAATTAACAATTTAGAACAAAAATCTGCGTTTCTTGAACAAAAAAGGGTAATCAATGAGTTATAATAAACAGTTAGTGAATAATAAAACAGTGTTAGAGTAACTAAATTACATAATATGTTATAGATAGGTATCAGAATTTGCGAAAAATCATAGATATTATGAAACAGATTAAAATATTTCCTCTGCGGTATATCTTTAACGCAGAATTTTGACACTACAACAAACTGATGTACTTATGTACTGAAAAACAATCCATGCGTTCAGGAAGTTCCGGCGCTGGAAGCGAATAACGGCTAGAACTCGTGGCTAGGGCCAGAAGTCGTTGAAGGGGGTTACAGTATTAAGACTATTTACATTAGCAGTTTTGGCTGGGATATTTATCGCCATTGTGAATAGTTCTTCATTTCACTTTAATTGATGTATTTTATGCTACCTTGTAATAAAAGTATATAATTCATTAGTAAATTTGGCATAAACCGATAATACTGTGTGATTTATTACTGTAGTTGAGAAAGCAATACTCTTTCCAATATTTAACATTTTGTAATCTGATGTTAAACGATCTTGTTTAAAATTCTAAAGTTTTGTTACCCAAATGACATTTCAATTTATAAGTATATAAATAGATCAAAAATAATTATTAGGCTCTATTCAAGATCTATTGTGTAACATAATTTAAACGTTTCTATTGCTCGTATCATATACCCGATTCAAATTTAAAGTTTTACCTTTCTTTTTTGCCGCCGCTGTCAACCAGCGAATTTTCGTAGGACAAAAATCGCGACCGCTAGTTCGAGCGCCGACACTAAGCAGTCGCGTGGCGCCGCAACTCCCTGGACGTACGGAATGTTTCGTATTTTATAACAAGTTTTTATTTTATGAACATAACCGTTGTTTTAGTGAATCTTCCAATCTTCACACAATCACCATAAAGCAATAAATAAAATAAAAATAAGATGGGATGCCTATTACATTATTACAGTGGCATATCATTTATTTATCTCTTTCATTAATTATAATTAATTATACACAGTTTAATGCAACTGAAGCAAACACTGACTGGTCATTTATAGCGATGTGTCTAAGAAATACTAGAAATGATGTTATTAATTTTCTCTTACAACTGTATTATCCAGACTTATTGAACGGACAAATATACAATACAAGAAATGACATCAAATAAAACTACATTTAGATAGTATTTATAGATTATATTGTTCTTTTGCGTACAAAATGTGTTTTGTAAATGTTTATAGCAAATTAACCCTTTCTTTATTCATTTTTTAATTCTGCATTTCTATGTCTAAATAGTTGTTACGAATAAAATGCACATTAAAGCTTATTTCCTTCAATACCTACTCTTATTTTTTCAAATGGTATGGCTTTTATTTGTCACGTAATCAATTATTTATTACTTATCAAACATGTACTTAAGTGAAAATGGTGCTAGCTCATCGAGAAGCACATATATCTATAAATATCGTTTGTGTACAATATAAATCAAGCATTCATTTAACTTATATTCTCCCTTTAATTTTATTATAAGCAAGTGATTAAGCGAACACGGTTAAAGTATATATTTAAACTAAGGAGGCGCAAAAGCAAATTTGTTGTGATTGGAGAAATGTGGTGCTGCAGCTAGACGTTCGTGTTGTATACAACAGCATTTTCCCAACCTGTACGTTATGGCCCTGAAAATGTTAAAATGAAAAGTCATTATATGTATATCTACAGCAGTTCAAATGGAGTTTAACTTTTATTCTCAAGCACCAATATGAACTCAATACATATTCACTACACAATGATTATTCACCGCAAGCTCATGGCACAATTCGTAAAAGTTTGGAAACAAGTCTTTTAAGGTACAAATCAACACATTAATTCGCAAATTCTAGAAACATTTCGTTATGTATAATACATCTTGAGTGGGGTGTTTCTAATAATAGCAACTAATAACCACGTCCACTTCAATAATAATTAATATTTTTAAAAGTACCACTTTAAGTACGCAAAACACTAAACATCATAAGGGAAATTCTTTAACTGTACCTATAAATATCATGGGATACAATGTTCATATTATGGAATAAAATAATACATATTATTTTTTTATATTTCCTTGCTAAGCGTAAACGTAATAGGAATATAGTTAAATAAATTTCACTAACATCTAAGGAATTATTTGCATGTTCAATAACAAAATAATTACATACGATAAGTACCTTTTCTTTTAAAATATATTACTTATTATTTAATTATTTACTTTTTGAGATCATAGATTGGGCTCACGGTCATACATAATATTTTTAGTACTTCCTAATGAAATATACAGGGTCTCGTTTTACTTAAATCGCGGGAACATTTTCGAATGCAATATATCTATATCATGAGTAGATAAAACACGCCAGTTATAAATCCAGTCTTCTTAGTTATACAGAGTTACAGCATTATGACAATATCTTATAGAGTAAAAGAAACATGGTAAACATAAAAGAAATAAATATACTCATAATTCATTCTGTTTTAGACCAACAAAAAAATATTCCAATTTAATACACAAAGAATAAAAATTGCTGAAACAAGTCGCAACTCGGATTGCAACCTTAGTTTATTTTCCGGGTGTAATGATGCTTTTTAGACTGGATACAAAACAATTTATTTGTAAAACAAAATGTGTTCTCTAATTATCACACTTGTTATTGAAGTTTGGTAGAATAACAGCTTGTATAAGGTTATCTTATTCTCAATATTTTAATACTTTACTATGTGGACAGAGGCTTAAGACTGTTTGTGACGTAGTACTGTCAAATTATATGATTTGTAACACTGAGTCGCTCTGACAACCGACACGGCCAAAATACGACTAAAGACGACGATTCAATCAGTGGCGTAGCTAGTCGTAACTGGGCCCTGTATCAATTTGTTGGGGAACCTTTTTACCAGACAGCGGCGAAGCCCAACAGGAGGGTAGTGTTTTTTTTTTAAAATAGACAACCGCGGAGACATGATTTCAAATGATGTCTGACATCCGGGGAAATCTCGTCTAGCAAATGATTAAGTTGTTTTAGTTGTCATACACTAAAAACTATTATTATTTTCATATTTTCATTATTCACTCACCACCGGCTTTTTGTCAAGAAAGATTTGAGGTTGTGGATAACATTTTACAAATTTTTGCTTAGACACGTCGGCCCCCCATCACTGATACGTCTGATACTGCGCTAGCTACGCCCCTGGATTCAATGCCTATATTTTTATCGACAAAAACAATTTCAAATTCATGAATTCATTAATATTTCAGGATGTATAACTTCCGCTAGTAAAATACTATTACATGAAAGCCAGTTACAAATTGAATATTGTAAATAAAGTTATTAAATGTTAGTTTTCTGTACCTATATTTTATTTAATAGCTGGCTATTCTGTGTAGTAGGCTAGCATTGTCGACAAATTTATATTGTTTGGATGACAATTATCACAAAGGTGAAAAGGTAATTATAACAAATGTCAAAAAAACATATGAATATTATTTATGACACTCATGAAATAGGTTTTTAGTTTATATTACTATGACACATAAAGTTTGGCATCACCCAAAATTTGATGCCATTTTAATTTATTGGCGCATGTCTGTTGCAACAGCGATTCTACTATATATTTTTGTATACAGTAATTTGGAACAAGATGACGTAAACTATTACCATAAGCTATGTCCTTTTTGGGAATTGCTTGGAGAAGAGGTAACTTTTATACAAGCGATCATTCTAGCAACCTTGCTTGTCAGGCACCAAAGTATTCAATGGCTTTGTTAGTTCACCTTGTCGTCGTTAGAGGGAATAACTATTGATGTGTATTCTGAACACTAAGAAGACAGGCAGAAGTATCTCTACACGAACAGATTTTTATTGTTGACGGATTCGATACGTTCACAGTCGGTAGTGAGGCAGATGAAAACGACAACTACAATAACCAGCTAGTTTTCTTATCCCGGTGGCCATTTCACTCATGAATAGTTTGTTTCGAAATGTAGCAATGCGTATTTCTTTCATAGTGATCTTTCTTCTCGTAAAATAGATTATAGGTGCTACCCCAACATATGTTGTTTTATAACTCTAACTAGAAAAATCGAAATATAGCTATGTGTTTTACCCAAGAAATTAAGACTGGCTTGCTTTTTATAAAATATTCAACTTACATTTTTAAAATATGAATTTTTTAGGAAGTTTGTCTAAATTTCATCCCATTTTATCGGGGATTGGAATACTATATGTATGCTGAATGTACTATAAAAGTTTACTTTTAAAATAGGTTTTCTATTTGTGGAATGTAGATTATTTAATCACGACACCAGTACGAGGAATATATGAAGACATTCATTTTTAATTTAATATTAACGAAAATTATCACGCATCTAGAGACTACGTGAAACGAAGACAATTCTATAATTCATTACAAGTGGGGGATGTGTTCATCAACATCTCCTTTGCTGACCTAAATTGCTACATGAATGCGTGCTAATTCAATGAGATTTCTTTAAGGGGATTTTCTCCAAAATGTTAGACAAAAGTATTGGTTGTGAAATAAATACAAACTTCCGTAAAATGGATAATTTCTGCTATTGCAGATGTTCAAGAATCCTAGAAGAGCTTAAACTGAAGTCAGCGAAAGTACATAGATCTCAAAGAAAACCAAGATACTGGGAAATTACAAGCAAGGGAATAACTAGAAAAATAGGTTGGGAATTATATCAGTATATAATTAATTAGACAGGATCTAGGAACTGCGACGTACGTGGTAGTATTGTACATTCAGGAAATAGATGAGGAATACGCCTATTACTAAGAATTAACTTCAGAGACTACATTAGGAACAACGAAATATGGAGAAAGACAAGGATGGAAAATGGCATCAATACAATCACAGTTCTGAAAGATCCAACAACAGACCCTTAACGGAAAGACGTCAGAGACGAAGGAGTAAAAAGAAAATATGTTTAAGAAATGGAAGCACGCACGATCATAGAAGAATATTAGACTAGAAAAGAGTGGGTTATTCGAGTGTAATAAATTCCGTGTTGTCTGAAGACAAACATAATTTTTTTTCATTTTGTAATGAAATAAATTACAATTCACTGGTCTTCGATGTACAGGATTCTGATATGTACGGCATTTTGCGAAGCAATTGATTGAAAAATCATTAACTGAAGTACGTGTAGATACACTAAAACTTGCACGTCCTGTGACAGTCTCGTCTTGAATATTTTGTTGTTTCCTTGCGTCTGATAGGCGCACTTGCAGGAAATCCTATCATAGAATTGCTCTTTAACAATGAAATCTTACAATACTATTACTACTATTGTACGAGATTGCTTATTAATAAATTAATATACAATAACAAGTACACAAAATGTTTGTATTTGGCTGATCAATCTGTTCATGAATGGGTTCAGAGAAGCAATAAATTATTTTTATCATACATCTTAATATAAACGCCTATTTCTTAATGCATACATTTCACTTTATTGTCGGATGCATGACGACATACTTGTGATGATAATAAGCTTGGATATCACTTAAAGCTAATACGAATATGAATGTTCGCTATCAGAAATGCAAAACAATTTGGAAGCAAGAATTAAGAAATTGATCTTTTATGAAAAATTTGAGGAGTAAAATAGTAATATTTGATTTTTCGACATGTCTCACTATCATAAACAAATTTATTTATTTATTACATAATTATTCTACAAAAGGAAAACTTTTATGATAGAGCTCTGTAATTAGTGGAATTTATGTGACTATAAAATTGTAGGCATTAACTACCTATGTAAACATATTAAAATAAAACTGATTTCATCAAGTCACTGTTTCAGCAGCGTTTTGGCACGAATGGAAATGTTGCGTTACCACCATTTAAGCGCAAATATTTTGCATTAAGAGATCTCTAATTCTGCTTTACCACTTGCTGGTCAACAAATTAATTTGCATTCATTCAATTCCGGTTGATCAACCCAACACAAATAAATCAATTTATAATCTAATTGTATCACAATTTTAATTGGAAGGTGCGGTTTACAAAACAAACCTGGATACACCGAGTATATAAAAAAGTATTTGTATATAATTAAGGCACGCTCTTGGCAATAAAAATGAGAAATCTTCCTCATACATACAAAATATATAAATAGTATTTTTCTTTAACAACGACATTATCGTTAATTATTTATATAATTTCACTTATCTTTAATAAAAAAGGAACTTTTTTAAGTAATTAAAGTCCTAAAGACATTACGTAACATTCTATATACTAAGGGATGGCCTTTTCTTGCGGTCCCCTTTCGAATTCTTCCCGAATATATTCCCCAAAACTTTCGACACACTATTAACACCTAATTTTCTTCTAATTGGGAGGGCTTTCAGTAACTGCACGGACCTGGCTTCTCGAAGCAGAGACTGGAAGGCCAACGACACACCAGCGAAGTTTTCTGCAGCACTAACCTCGTAAAATTGGCAGCCATATTGTAATGACACTTCTTGTCCATCATCCACACAGATTTGTCTGGAATAAAAAAACCTAAATTAGAATACCTCTTGTATATTTCGTCAAATATGTAGGTATATTCTAAATTTATTGTAAAATTAGATAAATCACAAAAATTTTCACTGTTACATAAAATCATTAAAATAACTCTTAATGATTTGTATTTATTTTCGAACGGTTCATAAATCTTCTCAGGATTAGTAAAACTAAATCCTTGTCAATCTTCAGAGTAAATACCACCAATGTCAGGTAAAAAGTTGCCTTACCAACAATGGACTATCAAATGTGGAGTTTACCAACCATATGTCTTCGTTGTTGGGCCAGATACATACGTCATTGAAAAAAAAATATGAAGTAGATAGAATGCTTTGTAAAAGCAGTTGTTAATCTAACAAACGCATCTATCTCACATAACATGCAAGTAGGCTTGCTTTAACAAAATATATACTGCTTGTTTAAATAAAACAATAGCTTAGATCACAAAATATGTATTGTTAAGTAAACCACTTTCATCATTGTTACATTAACAAAATTTAAAGTAACAAAATCTATTTTGTTAAATTAAGAAGTATTTTTCTTTGACAATATATATCCCAAATGCGTGTGTTGAACGTTTAAATTTTGGTTAAATTATTACTATTATTATTTATTATTAAAAATGTCAAATAATTATTGTAGACATATTTCTAGTTTCCTAATATAACAGTATTAAATTAAATTCTACTACTGCTCCCAATCAGCTTATTGCTGGTATTGAGGGAGCATTTTGAGTTATTTAACTTATATGTGAATTATTTAACTTATATTCTTCATATTTTAATTCCTCGTCCCTAAAGGGGCCCACACACTGCGCTTTTGTTCGACAGTTTTGTTCGACGAACAAGTCTGTTTGAACAAAAACGACGAACGTCAGTTGCCCACAGACTACAGTTTTGTTCGGCTGTTTAATAATATCAAGACAATATATGTGTTTGCAGTGGCGGCGGCATTAGCCATAAAATCAAAAGAGAAAAAAAAGAAAGGGGCAAAATGGGCGAAGGAAGGAATTGCAATACCATTACAAAGGATTATAAGATCAGGGTGATAAACAGTTTGGATTTTCCGAAAGTTGTTAATAGATGTTTACAAAATCTTTAATGCGGGGAATAATTACCTTTGGAGAATTGTGTTATAGGTGAAGTAATTTAAATCTTGTAAAATATTTGTATGTTTTAAATTACATTATTTGAATACAATAGGTTCGTGTACAGATCTTGAAATTACGTAGATTAACTAAACTTGAAATGGTAAAGATTTTAGAGTTATAATAACACGACTTAAATAAATATGAATATATAATACTACATAGAACTACACCACTGCAAAAAATCGTCGTCTTTTAAAACTGTTTACCCCACACACTTCAGATTTGTTCGACGGTTTTGTTCGACGGACATAAACAGGCCGAACCAGATTATTTTCAGCAGATTTGTACGCCAACATCAACGACGGTTTTCGACCCACATACTTCGGTTTTGCGACGTTTTTGTTCGAACAGACTTGTTCGTCGAAAAAATCTGTCGAACAAAAACGCTGTGTGCGGGACCTTAAGTTTCCGACTCCCCTGGGCCACACTGCGCAGCTGCGTCCCAAGAGAGTCTCAGAGTATACTAACATGCTCTTCCGTGTATCTTTTTTACTTTGATTTTGAATATCGTGAAACTATTTCCGACGGAAGTTTATTAAATATCTCTCTATTGTTCCAAACTGAAAACTCCTTTTCTCCATGATGCTATCCACTCCAGGGATATAATAGCCATCGTTGTGGCATGTCCTGTACTTATGTCAAATTTGACATTATAATCCCATATAAGCGCAGTATATTGAGTTTTCAGCAGTGATTTTGAAAATTACAAGCATTAGTTAATGCTATTTCATCAACTGGAATAATTTGTTACATACACGACCCACCCTGGTGATAAAATAAATGAAGGACGACGTTTCCAAGTTGCCAATTTAATAACATGAATTTTTTTTAATACGCAATGCGTAAGTCAATAACAGCTGGCCGTTAATGTTTTGTTTAATAGAATACCCTGTTTATAGATAAAAACGAATATATACTTATCAATACGCATGTCTATTCTTTTTTTTAGTATTTTTTTTCTTTAGTATATCTTTTTTTCTTTCTTCTATCTTTTCTTTTTTTATATCTTTTCTTGTATGACGTTGAAATTGAAACGCATGGGTGCCATTGTCCTCTAACTGTACATACATATATTGTGTATCTCTTTCAGGAACTATCAAGACCGAACTTCTCCAATATTACAAAATCTTTGAGTTTGATGGCGTCTTTAAATTTAAAACAATATTATCGAAATGCGTTTGTAGTAGTAGAATGGAACTAGAATATCTTCGCAGATAAGAAAGGCGGTTTTACGAGTGTTTTGGAAAGATACTGAAGCAAAAGTAAGACAAGCACAATCAGTTTGGTAATATCTATAATGGTAAGAGGACGAATAACATCGATGGAATAATTTAGATAGAGGTATCATATATACCGTTGTCTCAGCGGAGCGGCAAAGTTCATTATTCGTATCTAATAATGCAGACAGCAATAATTTTTAATCAAAAATTATAGATAATCATTTATACAAATTTATGTCTAGTTCTAATGGGACGCTATGCATTCTTTCACATTTTATGACAGTCCTTGATGAGCTGATTGAACTAATATCAATTTGTATTTGCAGATTTTTAACTCTTTCTGAGATATGGCGATTTTTTGTCAAAAATTGTACAACTTTTGAAAAGTTGCCATGAAAAAAAACGATTAATGATGAAAGATCTATTATGCGCTCAATTTTTAGGGATATGTTCTCTATACCATTTGCATAAGTTAAGAATTCTAAAAAAGTTAAATGGAATATTTACAGGCAATTGAAAAGTGCTAAAAATTTACTATTTAAAAATATCTTTCTTTCACCTGAGGGTGATATTGTAAAAGTTCTAGAATACGACAAACCAACACAAATTTATGTTTTGTTTTAATGGGATGTCTGCATTCTTTTACATTTTAATGACAGTCTTTGATGAGCTGATTGCACTAACATCAATTTGTATTTGCAGATTTTCAACTGTTTCTGAGATATGGCAATTTTTCGTCAAAAATTGTACAACTTTTGAAAAGTTGCTATGAAAAATCGATTAATGTTGAAGGATCAATTATGCCCTCAATTATTAGACATACATTCTCTATACAATTCGCATAAGTTAAGAATTCTAAAAAAAATTAAATGGAATATTTACAGGCAATTGAAAAGGGCTAGATATTTATTATTTAAAAATATCAACTTTCTTCCACCTCTGGGGATATTGTAAAAGTTCTAATATGTCCGTATATTTATATCACACTACCGTATTTATATCACTTCTATTTATATGACACGGTAATATTTATTCCTACCGTACGACTTATATTTATTTTTACTGTTCGGCACGAGACTACTAAAGGAATTTCTTATTCCGGAATTACTCCTCCATCGGTGACCCACCCGCCTTATATACACATACGAAACATCTGGAAGCATTCGCGTACACTCCATCTTCCTCTCGATGTTTGTAGAACATTCCACAGACATTCTGTCTCGATGCATATATAAAATGGATGATTTATTGGTTTATGATGTTTACCAGTCGCGTCGAGATGATTTACAACCTCTTTTCATTGTCGCTCGGAAGTGTGCCTTTCTTTTGTTGTCGCTCGGATGTCTGCTGGTTTCATTACAATATTATAAATAGTCGACTTCTTTAATATAAATTGGTATGATAGGCCATGTGTGGGTGGATAATTCAAGAAAGAAGGTATTAAAAGGTCCAAAATTTCCACAGATTCTTTATTTTAAATGGTGTTCGGCTACAAGTTTCGTGAGTTTAAGAAAGGACTCACATCTTCAGGCCAAGCTTTAAAAACAAAAAGGTGAGCCTGTGACAAAATAATGCTCAATACTAAACCTAGTGATATGAAAATATGTTTAAAAGTTTTATATACAAAAAAATGTATTAGTCAAACAATAAATTACTTTCTTAAAAAACAGTGAAATAACTTTCAAATATGTCAAAGGTGAAGTTAACAATAAAATTACACAAGTGAACCATAGAGGAAAACTAAATCTATACTCACAATCCTACATAACAAATCGTTCCTCCTGAACCAGCAACAACACCCGTGTTCCATCGTATTCTCCAAACAAAAAGTATAGAGAAACCGAGCGTTTCAAAAACATTAAACAAAACTTCGAACTCCTTTATGTATATCAGAATTGAATTAATTACTGAATTAAAGTTAGTATAATAACTTGTTATACTTAACAAAATTTTTTTAAAAAAAGAAGAACGGACAACACATTAAAATCTTGTAAATAGGACAAAACCAACAGACGGTCAAACACAAAGTGACCTTATTAATTCAAAAAAGGTCAGATTTATAAAAAAATATATTTATAGTGAATATAGTTAAGTTTGTAAAAATATTGGGTATATTTATATATATTTTCCTGAATATGAGTGAGCCGAACAATTGCAAATGTAAACGAAAATATAATGTGTTAGAAACACACAAGTGTCGTTACAAGCAGGAAAAATTCACAAAATGATATATACAAAATAGGAGATGATGAAGTCAATTTAGTCAAAGAACACAGAGAAAACAGGTCTGACATCAGGTACCAATTGGGTATTCAAAATATAATAATTATGATCTCTATTTGTTTTTAATTTCAGAATTTCTAGATTCTCCAAGTTATTAAGGTTATATCCCTTATTTGCAAAATGTAATACTTTGAACCCCGTATTCACATCGAAAGCGTGGTTGTTGTCTTGGATGAGTTTGCCAAAGATAGAAAAAGCAGTGCTATCAGGTCGTGAGGCTCTTAAATGTTCCTTTATACTTGTCTTAAAGTTTCTATGTGTCGTACCAACATAAGTTGACGAACAAGTAGTACAATCTCATTTATAGACCCCACATCTATCCATATAATTTACAATATCTTTATAATTTAAAACTTTAAATTCACTTTCTTCTTTTATAAATAAAGTGTTCGGCTACCGGTTTCGTGAGTCTTTTCTTAAACTCACTAAACCGGGCATCGTTAACCATCAAGTTATCGGACCTTTTATTTTTGATGGAACACCAACAAAGAGAGAGAGGTATATACAATTTCTTGAGAGTGATCTACCTGTTTTATTAGAAAATATAGATTTGTATATGCGCCGCATAATGTATTTCCTTTCTAGACGACGGAGCTATAGCATATTACGCAAGAAGCATTCAGACTATTTAAATAATACATTCAGGGAAAATTGGATAGGACGTGGGCCACCACGTGGTGGCCCATTATCGTAGCCACCCAGATCGGCAAATTTAACTCTAAAAGATTTTTTTCCTTTGGAGTTATGTTAAGGAGCGACTATATAGAACTGTTACAACAACAAGAGAAGATATGCATCAAATAATTAGATAAGTATTTTCGCAACTGCGATATTTTTTAAACTACTGCTAATTGATAAACGTCCAAACTTTTCATTTCATAAGGTTTAAAATTTTAATAAAAATTGCTTATTTGTAAAAAGAAAATATTAGAATAAACTCTTTTCGATTAATTTTAGTTATGCTATGGTTAATGCAAGTCATGGCAACTCATATTTTTAAATTAAGTCTTAATCGGGTTTATCCAGATATAATATTCTACAACTTCTATGATATCGCCCACAGACGGAAGAAAGTATATGTTTTTAAATAGTAAATTTTTAGTACTTTCGATTGCCTGCAAATGTACGGGCCCTACATTTAATTTTTTTTGGAATCTTTAACTGTCACTAACGGTAAGCAATTATAAAGAACAAGCGTTGAAATGTCAAAATAAACATTAATTTCACGTACTGAAAAGATATCTCTACTAATTGAGCCCACAATAGGTCTTTCATTATTAATAGTTATTTCAAAGCAACTTTTTGGACGAAAAATCAACATATTTCAGAAACAGTTGAAAATCGACAAATACAAATTGATGTTCGTTTAAACAGCTTTTCAATAGCTATCATAAGAAGGTATAGCTATTCCATTAAAAAAACATAGGTTTGTGTTGGCTCATCGTTGTCGAACACTCTGTATAACTGAAAATATTTTTTGACTGTAGGGTCATTATCTACAATTTTTGCATTGAACCTTTTTGGCTATCTATTTTATTAGATGCCAATAATGGAATTTGCCCCTCCATTGGGACACCCGGTATATGAGTGTGAAGGGTAAATTATATGTCTCTGTTGTGTGTATACATACGTGCATTTTAACAAAATTAAAATAACGGCAGCCACTCGATTGGTTCTTAAAAGTCAACTGGACGACGTTCTTTTTTCTGTACTTTCGGAATGAGCAGAAGTGTTGGCGCAGTGGGTACGAATTTATAAGCCTTCGTCGAAGATAACTATCTCTTCGTCCGACACTATATTAATACCAGGGATTGTATCTATGTAATTCCGTCTAATGGTATATTGGATGTAAGTAATAGGCTCGTGTGAGAGACCCGGTCTGCGATCGTTGCAATAAGTATTTCTCTACTAAGTAAGTAATATAATAACAATGCAAGAGCGAAACGACGTACGTTTTCTGTTTCCTATCATTATCAACTGCGTGTAATAAATCAATTTCGTGCAAATTTACAAGCGAAAATTGCTTACACATTATGTAATTTACCAGTTGTGTAATAACGGTGGGTATATTTATATTGCACTGTGGTGCGTATTTACTTTCGAAATGAACTTGCTTCTCCATGTGTTTCACTCGAAGAACCAAGTATTTTCCACATTGGCAATATCAAAAAGACACTCTGACAAAAAGAGAAAGATAAATCACAAAATAAAGTAACAGTATGGTACAATGGCAGTTGCACGAGTGGCCTTTAATATACGATCTTCACATTTTTTAAAAGGTTCTATATATCACAGCATATGTTTGACAGTGCCGTATCTTGACGCCCTTGGCAATGGTAGAACTTGGCGCCTCCATGTCAAAATGTATACAGCTAGAAGTAGGATTAAAAATAAAATGCGTAACTACTTTACTTATAATGAAAAATTTGCTTGAAAAACTATATGGAACATTGTAAACCTTTACTTTTATTGTTTTTAACAGGGCAAACTCTGTGATTATGTTGTCCGAGTCCATAATTTTCTGCCACCTTTTGTTCAATGGATAGGATAGCAAGGTTTGTCAAACGTCCTTATCCCATGCTAGACCGGAGGTAGTTTCAACTTACTAAAACTGCACTCATAGGACGCCATTGTAACCGGTAAGGTAAAAAAATACCGAGGGCAATTCCTATATTTTGTAAAGGTACTACCCAAATTGCCCCAAAGTTGGGCACCATAATGTAAAGGAACCATCATTATTAATATAATGTTAAAATGAAATGTAAAAAATTAAATTTAAATTAATGAAGAATTCTAAAATAAAATAAAATAGATTGTTTTGCTTGCCATTTAGTTCAATTCTTAATCTCGAGGGCGATTGGGTAAAAGAGATAATTAAATTAACAGGTTCCTAAAGCATTATTGGGTGTTAATATAATAAAATACCATTGTATAATTTAAATAATAATTATATTCGAAGTCAATGATTTTATAGGTTACTACAAATAAAGTAAAATTTAACACAATAAAATGCTTTTAACAAAAGAAACAGAAAACATCAACAAACAGGTTAAATATACTTCTACAATGATAACCTTTAATGATATTTACTCATATCATTCATTATATTCAAATGAAAACAATACAGCAAGAAATAACAACTTAGGCTACAAGATTCATATATATATATTCACCTACATAAAACACAACGTTAAAATGTATCAAGTTACATTTTAGTTTATACTTTGGAGACGTTATTCATTTACCAAATATATTTATCTCACCCAGATAAATATATTTACTTCTTTCGTCTCTGTTTGAAAATTGAAATATTATGTTTAATTCTTTATTTTCAAAATATATTTACATACAATAATCTTTTAAAATACCTAATTTTAAAGCTGGACACTGCCAGTTGTAGCACAACATCTTTATAACAAAAAATATAAAACTTGAACATTTAATATGTATACTCAATATGCGGTGAATTTTACAAGTTTCGGCTTGTAAAAATACTTTTACTTAACCGCTGTTTTTTTAATTACTACAGTCGATACACTTTTTAAACTTATTTGTCGACTCTCTATTTAAATTTTACATATCAACGGCTCTTCTGGCTGTTGTCGACCCACTGGTGTTCGCTTTTCGGCTTGAAGTCTAGCTGTCGACTCATACGATTGCAACATGTACTTTCCTTCTGTCTAAATAGTCTGGGTAATTCCGCTCACAATTCATACCCATACATTCTTTTATGCCGTGAGAATGTTTATCGATATTGCAGCGATTATCTCACTAACCTATACTTTTGGCGTCATAATGCTTACATATAATAAAACTTATTCATATACCTATGACTACATGAGAATTAAAATTACCTACAGTAATATATTCATTGATTTCAAATATATTTTAAAATAATCTTAAAATATTATTTATTGGGTTATTTAATTATCATAAATTTATAACATTAATTTATAAAATTGGCCGTATCATTACAATTTGGATAAGCATCTTTAAGGGAATATTTGACTCTATGTAATTAATGAGGATATTAACCAAGTTTTCAACATTAATATGTTTCGAATACTGAAGCCCAAAATTAGCAGTACATTTTTGAATTCATTTATCCGTAAAAAACTAAAATCTAATGAAAAAATGCAATGTTTCATATCTCTTCTTCATTTCTGTCATTCACAGCATCGAATTATCTTTCAAAGTCTTGCTTAGGGGTGAAAAAATAGCCATAATCTTTTGCCAATTCAGAGCTTAAAACATTTACTTTTATTCTCCTTTTATTAGAAAGATTCGGTATAATACGCATAACTTCAGCGATTTCTCTTCCATATTCAAGCACTGAATCGATGCTCTTATCACACACCGTTAGGATAGCTTTTGTAAAGCCTTTCAATATTTTAGAAGCTTCGTCAAGGGAAAATAAAAAATAAAAAATAGAATTGTCAATTTTGTCAATGCTGGCAAGAACCCTATTCCACATCTACAAAAGGCATAGCAATTGGAAATGAATTTGTTTCATGATAGCTCTGGCTCCAGTAACTGTGCTTTGTTTTGTGGCATTCGCCATTTCTTGAAGTACTGTGAAAATTTAAGTTACATTTTTCAAGAGCAGCAACAGCATTTTCTCTGGAGGATTACCTTGTTTCACAATGGCCCTTAAGTTGTATTTAGGATTTTTCCACTGATGAGAGTGAATATTGCAATATCCCAGAAAAGGTTATCATTATAGTAGAAACACAAGATGCATGTGTTCCAACAAGATTAAAACAGTGGCCGGCACAGGGAACATATCTAGCTAACTCATTTACATGAGATATACGTGCTTGGACGAAAGTTACTTAGGAGCACTAAATTGTAATTATTATACCTTTTTTTGGAAAAGAAAAAAAAACAGAAATTCTGCCGCCTCTGTGTGGACGGCGATTTTTACTGAGAGCATTTTCTGTGCCTACCCTTGAGTTCGCGCGCCCTGGTCGGGGATACTTCCCCGCCCATAGATACGGTACTGATGTTTGAGGTGAGTGATATTTCTTAATTATCAATCAATATATCACTAAGTTGTTATCGAAATAATGTTAACTTTAACAAAAACATTAAAACCCCTTTACCACACTAAAGCACAAAGAACTAAATACGTATTTCGACAACTATGTTATCATCATCAGTAGAACTGAGTAAAAACCGCGTTGTTTATACACCGTAGCGTATAGAGAACATTACTGTTCTGTATACGCTACGGTGTTTAGACAACACGTTTTTACTTTCTTATACGTAGTATAAGGAAGTATTGTGATGATGAAAATTTTCGACCTCGAGATTTTTGCAGATGTCCATGTTTTGAAGTCCCCTGATATCGAAAAAGTGATTTTTGAAAAATGTCTGTGTGTGTGTGACCACGATACCGGTCAAACCGCTGTACATATCAATTCCAAATTTTGTATTTACGTGTATAATCTCCCTCTTGAGATCTGATTAGTTTTCCAGTAAAATCGGTAGACCGCAAGTAGCAGTTTACTTAGGCAAAAAAATAGAATTTTGCCAATATTTCGTCAACTACTAACTTTAAACAAATTTATAAAGAATTCATATGTACTTAAAATTAAAATTGAGAACAATTTTATTTAAAAAGTTTTTCGAAATTCCTACCGGAAGTAGGTCTTTTACACCTATCGAAAATCAGCTTTTTGCGAATTTTTCGCAAATCATGCTTTTTAGACAGGTACGTTACGAGTATAAAAGTATTTAGAATATAATTTTCAATACCTTTTGTATAAAAAAAATTTCAAAATTCAGACCGGAAGTACCACTTTTACTCTTATCGAGTAGCGATTTTTTGCAAATATGTCGTAAGTTATGCATTCTATATATATTTATCAAGAGTACAAAAGTATTTAGTGGTATATTTGCAATATTTTTTGTATATATGACGTTTCAAAATTCGGACCGGAAGTAACACTTTTACTCTTAGGGAGTAGCACTTTTCTTCGAATATCCAGCAAAGTATGTATTCCATAGCGATTTAATAAGAGAATAGAAGAACCTAGAATAGGATTCTGAATAATTTTTGTCTAAAAATATTCTTAAAATTGTATAGTTTGAAACACTCATACATATAAGAAAGTCGTGTGGTGGCCACACCTCATTTTTTACTTTCTTATACGTAGTATAAGGAAGTATTGTGATGACGAACATTTTCGACCTCGAGATTTTTCCAGATGGCCACGTTTTGAAGTCTCCTGATACCAAAAAAGTGGTTTTAAAAAAAGTCTGTGTCTCTCTCTTTCTCTCTCTCTGTGTCGTGTGTGACCACGATAGCGGTCAAACCGTTGTAGATATCAATTCCAAATTTTGTATTTACGTGTATTATTTCCCTCTTGAGATCTGATTAGTTTTTCAGTAAAATCGGTAAACCGGAAGTAGTAGTTTACTTCAGCGAAAAATATGAATTTTGCCGATATTTCATCAATTACTAAGTTTAAACAAATTTATAAAAAATTCAAATGTACTCAGAATTAAATTTGAAAAAATTCTATTAAAAAAGTTTTTCGTCGAAATTCTTACCGGAAATAGGCCTTTTGCTCTTATTGAAAATCAGTTTTTTGCGAATATCTCGTCAGTCAGGCTCTTTAACATTACGAGTATAAAAGTATTTAAAACATAATTTTATATAGCCTCCAATTATATTCATATTGATATTCAACTATGACTCTCGCATGCTCATTAGAAAAGTCGGAAACTGTCGAATAATTATCACAAATTCTCTCTGCGAACAAACCTTATGCCTTCATTCTAGCATTAGTGTCAAATGCCACACTTTAACGAATTGGTTATTTATGGTTATGTTTGAAAGTTTAACATTATTTGGAATATTTATGTTGTGATAACCGGACTGTGTCTAAATGTATGTAAAATCGTCTTGATTTAATATACGAAATGATATATTTAACTGGAATTTATATAATGTTCTATAATTATAATAGATTTAAATATTTGCACTGAAAGAATTTAAATAGAATCGTTTGATTAAAAGATCTACTTACTACAATGACAAATGTACGAAATAAGTAAAAACTGTGTATTTTGATAATTTTTAAGTCTTAAGACATTGTTTCTGTTAACATTATTACCAGAATTGAAGTTAAATTCTTAGAATATAGTATCTAAACAAACTTTACTTGTACACAAAAATAGATAAACTAGCCAATACTTAAAGATGATTGTATAGGTATACTCTTTTAACTTATTAATAACTTAAGTTTTTGATTACTACAAATATTTTTAAAAGACGTTTATAAATAAGGTAGTACTAAAAGCTATTTAAACAAAAAAGGCGATTCTCAAAATGTTTTTTAAATACTTTTATGTGTGAAAGTGTACCTTCGAGTTCAGAGTTAATTATCTTAGAAGCATTTTTTTAAAAGCTTACTTTCCGACGATAACGGTTAAAATAAGTTTATTACTGTAAAAGCAATCTACTTTTATTTTTTCAAATTATGTTCCACTTTTTGTTATATTACGACACCTAGTTTTAACTCCCACATTTTATTTTTGTCACCCCCGCCCCCAATCTGAAAACTAAACCTTGGCTTAATAAAATAATAATAATAAAAATTTATTACGTACCCAACAATAAAAAACCAACAAGGGGAACACTGTAATTCACAATAAATGTACGAATTAAGCACAATAGAATAAAATAAATTAATTACATATAAATTATTTAAGTTTGAATTCCAAAAAAAAATATCATTAAAATACTTATTTCCATTTCGGTATATTTTATGTAGTGGAGTCCTCAGCATGACATTTGTCCAGCATGTGGAAGCAAAACCGTAGCTTGACTTTCGATTATTTATTTATTTACTTAGAATACGTATTACATTTTGATATATTAACAAAATTAATAAACTAATTATTAACATTTTAAACGAATATAATAAAACATAAAACTCTTTGTTGAATATAAAATATTTAAGTATAGAGAAAAAATGTTATTAGTGGAAATCTTGGGGTTGATGAAGTTGAGCCAATTTCTATACGTTTGGTATGAAACTTGTCAAAAGTAATCGTAAATCACCTTTTTGTGTTAATTTCAGAACAGATTCTCGTTTTTTTTACAAAGAAGTTGGAAACGCCATTTTTAATATCTTGATCTGTGCCCACTTTTTTCCCAAAAACATTCAATACTATCCTATCTTTGCTTCCTCATCATTTTGCAAATTAATAATATTTGTATTGCGGCAGGTATCGCATTTACATCTATTACCCAATTTGCTATTATTAGCTGTTCTACGTCTTTAAATTTTCATATCTTCAACATTAAATGTGATTTCATATTTAATTGTATGTAGAAATTCAATGATAGTATCGAACAAACTAAAAAATCTCTGTAAGCTTCAAAAATTCCCATGTGGAGGGCCGAGGCTAACGCCAAATTCGTATTGTATTGAATATATTAGTAATAGTATAACGCTTTGTTTAATTATTGTACGATATAAGGAATAAAATATCTAATTATTATTAATATGTATAATGTTTAATTATATCGCCAAAAAAAATGTTTTTCGCACCCCAAAATATTAATTGTTTCCAATGGCCGCGCCAACATAGAAAAACGGCCACAGGGGCGATATCGCCGCGGTTGAGTAACACTGCATTAAACCATGTAAAAGTTGGCACTAGCAATTTCACGACGTGTGTCCAGTAGAACGAAATTATGCTAATCCAATAATTGTCAGTATTTTTTACATGGATAAACTCAATTGGCCCTAAAGTCAAAAACCGTCTCTGGATGTTCTCCAGCTTCAATTTACAGCAGACATAAACTGAATGCCGAACAACAGCAGCGTATTTGAGCTTATTACGCACAAGCGAAAAATAAGTTCATTGTGATTGTGGTCGCATTAGCAAAATACCTGCTATTTGTGAGAATAAAACCCAGTGTAGCAGAAGCAGAAGTGCATACATTAGTAATATGTTTGGCGAAGGATAAATGTTGGTTAAATAAAACGACATTAACAGAGAAATTGTCGAAATCAGTGCGAATGACCAAGTAGGATTTCGTTTCGTGAGAAAAATTGTGAGTAGCACCTGCGGAATTTCCATGAGAGCCCTTATCTCTAATATAATCTAAGATAACTGTCTTAAGTTTTCTCTCCTCAACAGGATATAGTTACGTATTGAAAGCACATACACGAAACATGAAGATGAGACAACACGAAATTATACAGAAGAAAAAGTGAAACTAGTTGTTATCGGATTGTGTCTGTCCGTCCTTTTTTTTCGTGATTCATCTAAAGTTGCTCGCTGCGAGAGAATTTAGTCGCGATGTAAACGTGCGATTAAAAGTGCGATTCGATTAATTCCCGCATTTAATTATCAGGCCTTCACGGCTTGTAATTCATTTTTATCTTTCACATTAGCAAGACGTCGATTGCCAACTAGCGAATTTCACTTTCTTACATGGTTTTCAGTTCTCGTACACACACAAACACAACATACACAGATACAAACATGGACGTTTTTAGCTTGTATTGCTCAGAGAGAGAGAGAGAGAAATCTCAGTTCAAATAAATCTACCTACTACATGAGAAATAATATGTATCTATGTATATTCTATCGGTGTTCTATGATTCTTTTCTATAAACATTTTATAGCATCGTTAATAGTAGGATGATAAATTATTTTACTAACAATAACTCAATATGATTTTTACGTAACAAAAACACTGATACTGCCTTGTCTAGCATTATTACATTTATGCTTATTAAATATAAATAGTCGACTTCCATGTATAGATCAGATTATAATATATGAATATTTTATTTATAAAACATATTAATTAGCATTTCGATCATTTGTTTTTGTTAGTATCGTAAATTAATATAATAGATATAGTGGATGATGTTGGTTATAAATAGAGTGTAATTTACACTATGTAAACTTCTCAAAAATGAATAGGGAATTAGATCTTTTTTTAACAGATCTAATTAATTCGATTAAATTTGACGTATTTTCTCAAACTATAGATAAATTAGAAGGCCCACAGTCGTTTGTGGACATTTTATTTGGTAAATGTCTTTTCTGTGTGATAAAATATTGAATCTTGTATTTTAACCTTAAATTTATTTAGAATACAAAATTATAAAAATCGCATTTTTTGACAAATATTATTCATTTTAAACGTCATTTCACATTTTCACGAAGCCAAGACGTCATTTAAATAAAGAAACTTTTGATTTAATTGCGTTATTGCATCAGCGAGGGCGATCTGGAGCAGAAATCGCCGCAATTTTTAATGTATCTCCAAGTGTTGTTAGTAGGGCTCTAACAAGAACAGGCAGGATCTGCAAGGAGAAGACCCGGTAGTTGCTCTGAGAGGAAAACAAATCAGAGACAAGACCGCTACATACGAATTCAGACAAGGATGAATCCGTTTAGAAGTGCTGTATGGTTGCAAACACAGTTACGTGCCGCCACTGGAGTTAGAGTTTCGGATCAAACCATCAGAAATCGTCTGAGGGAAATGGAGACGCCCAAAATTAACTAATGCCAACAGAATGGCTAGAAGAGCTTGGGTTAACCAACGACTAGCAGAAAATTTTCAATGGGAGCATGGTTTGTACACCGATGAATCCAGATTCTGCTTATTTAGTGATAATCGTAGAGTAAGGGTCTGGAGAACTCGAGGAGACCGTTATAGACGCGAGTTTACAAAAGCTGTGGTGCCTTTTGGCGGCGGTGGTATCATGGCGTGGGCGGGCAATAGTTTGAATGGACGTACGAACCTCCATCTCTTTGAAAACAATGTCAATGGACACATATACAGAGATGACATTATTCACCAATATGTGGTCGACTTTCGTGAGGCTGTGGATGAAAACGTGGTTTTTATTGATGATAATGCACGACCTCATCGTGCACAAATTGTAATGCAAGCAATAAATGACCTCCATATTAACCATCTACCTTTACCACCAATGTCTCCCGACTTGAATCCAATTGAGCACATTTGGGATAGACTTCAAGAACATCTCAACGAACATAGTCCACCCCCCAGTTAACGTGCAACACTTGCGGGAAATTTTACCGCTGTGTTGGAGATGAGTGTCACAAGAACACATTAATAATTGCATTATGAGTATGCCCCGAAGATGTACAGCTATGAGAGAGGTCCGTGGCCATTATACACGATATTAGAATTAATTATTACAGAAAAATGTAATTTTAGCTATTGATAAAAAAGTTGCTTATTTCTTAATTGATTATTTCTTAGTAATCTAACGATTTTTCTGAATAAATATACTTGAAAATTTTAAATTGTTGTGTACAATTATGTATCTAATATAATACACTACAAATATTTACCCATATTTTCTAAAAAAATACAAAAAAGTAAAAATCCCTTATTCCTTTTTGAGTAGTTTATTTCTTTCAGGCCTGTCTGACTAACGTCTCCAGTTTGCACCGTAGCCAATAAGGCTTATTGTGATCAACCTGTGGTATCTATGTTATCCACTCCAGCAATGTTGTATCCTGTACAAGTCTGTACAAGTCCGTTACTGGGTGTCTCTTGAGCATCTCTGGATATGCGTTCGGTTGCCCAAAGATGCGTTGCCTCCTGTAATCCAGTGCCTCACTGTTTACCAGGATATGCCCGACTATTTCTGGTTCCTTATTGCAGAGTCTACAACTAAGGTCTCCATCATACACGCCTATCCTGTTGAGATGCACTTTAACAGGTGCATGACCAGCCAAAAGACCCGTTGTTGTTCGAAGACGTTCTCTACTCACGTGTAGTAGTTCTGCGGCTCTTTTGTTGCATGGTTGGCCAATAAATTCCTTGCCATGATTTTGTCCTGGAATTGTTGCCCAGTCTTTAACGTGGCTTCGGGTTATACTTTTGGGTACCCCCAGAGCCGGTATGTATTAAGATTTCCGTTAATCTACAGAAGAACACCGCATGATTTGAAAGATAAAAGCCAATATGTTTTATAAACAAACTACTTTCTTCATATTTAAAAAACGATCACAATGCTTTGTAACCTCCGTATATAATAAGAATTAGGCATATGAAAGGTACATTTTAGAAATATAATACATTTTATAATTCTTACTAATTAAATTTAAAATTATTATAACAATTTGTTTAGTGTATTTTATCATTTGAAAGCGTACAGTAGGAACAATATTATATCAGTGTAAATATAAATATGTTTTCTTATTGTGGTGGTTATCACTCAAATACAACGAGAAGAAAGTGGGACACGAAAAATTAATATATCCGACAATACTGTCGCTTCTCTATGGCCGTTGTTCTCTGGTATAACCCAGTATTTTTTTATATTCTAAAAAAGTAATTTATTGTAAAACATTATTGTCCCTAAAAATTACAACATTTCATAATAATTAATTACCATATTTTTTTCTTTAATCGTTAGTTTAATATTTAGTTTTAATAATAAAACTCCATTCATAAAAGGAAATTTAATATTGCCTTCTTCCCACACATGAACTCCCAATGTATATTACCTTGTTTTAATAATTAAAATACCTTCATAATTTACATAAGGAACCTATGATGACAAGACGAACCTGTATTCTAAACACCAAGGTATCGAGAGTGAAAATAAACTCTCATAAACTTTAGAATATGTTTCGGACTTTATTGTGGGCTTTGTTTGTGCTTTTTACTTGACATAAGAATAGAATGGGATGCAAATTGACCAATCTGTTTGTCGATTATTATGAACGCGGCAGCTGTTTTCAGTTATCCAATTTAGAATATGAAAAACTAGGTGAATATATCTTTCTAATTTCTTTAGTTACACACACAATCCTTTGGGACAGGCTTTTTTTTGATAACTTTCCGTTTCTAGAAATATTTATCGTGTAGGAGCAAGCATAATGTCTATAAGAAAGCTAACCCACATATAATATATTCATAATATGTACAGTCGGATATTATGTAGGCGGTTTGAGAAGTGATTATTTTAAATTTATGTTTTTTTGCACCGTGTTTATTAAATTAAGCATCTATTTAGTCAGAAAAACAGAAATCCAATTTTCAATTTTTTGCGTCTGTATTTAAAATATAATATAACTGTTACGGTAAATGTACACTCTTGGGAAATGTACACTTTTACCGTAAAATGTGTACATTTCCCAAAAAGTTAGGTATATGTGAACTGAATATAATGTATATGTACATTTCCCGGCAAATGTGTACTCTTGCCTTCACGTTTTGGTAAATGTATACTCTTACCTTCATGTTTTAAGAAAAGTTGGAATACAAATAAATTAAAAATGTTGTTGCAGAAAAAAAATATTTATTTAAATAAACATAATTTCAGGACCAATACGATGGGAATCAAACAAATAATAATAATAACATACTTTTCTTTATTATAACAGTTAAATTTTATAAAACTATAAAGGAACATATAGAAATTTCATAATGAAAAAAGTTTTATTTATTTGGGCAAGAATTGCTATTGTGGCACTTGGAATTACATAATATTCCAGCATTTTTACAACTGCATTTTTTTGAGGAACATGTTCCTTTACAGATGCATCTTTTAAAACCTTGTCCACCAGTAAGAGACTGCATTCCTATAATTTCTCTTACCGATTTCTCAACATCTTGAGGAACATCTTCGTATGATATAAACTTTTGTTCGCAAATGGCGAATTCATGCCTAGAATAAGATTGTTTTAAAACTCCCTGTTTAGTTCCTAATTTATATAAATTTTTATCGTTATCTCTAGACAAAACTACGCAAATCAAATTTTTTGGATCCGTTTTACCACGATCAACGTCTGGAATGGAAACTCTAACATTGTCACCAATCACAGCAGCAGGAAATTTTTCTTTCGAAAGGCTACACATTTTGATAGCTTGATTTTCTAAATTTTCCCTTGCTTTCTTTCGAGCATTATCAATTAAAATTTTCTTCTCGTTTAAAACAGAATTTAACTCAAAACCTCCATCTTTATCTTCAATTTGGTTGCATAATAAACCATCATCCAAAATTATGTCTAACGTTTCAATGGAAAATTCATCGTTTTCTGCGACTTTGCTATGTGGTGAATTGGCTGTGTGTACTCCTTCTAGTAATTGCTCTAACTCTTCTTCTGTTTCCAGCTGTTCAACAGATTCCATAGGTAAATTTGATGTTTTCAAACCCAATTTCATTCTAGTTCCGAATAAAGCTTCATAGGGAGTTTGCTTTATACCCTCATGAAAAGCTCTATTTTTCATCAGTTGAACATATTTTAAACCTTCTGACCACTTGGTTGTTTGGTTAGTGATAAGCCAGGTTGTAAGCATATTTTGAACATCTTGATTCCCTCGCTCTATCGAGCCCTGGCTTTGGGAATGGCGAGGCTTCCCGTGTATTATTTTCACACCATCCCACATATTTACTAATTCTTGGATAATTTTATTTGCAAACTCCCTACCATTATCACATTGGAGAATGGATGGGGCTCCCAAAAGAGTGAAAATGTCCATAAGTTGTTTTGCTACTTCTGACGCAGTTTTTGTTTTTAGTGGGCGCAGCACAACAAACTTGGTTAAATGATCTTGATAATTTAAAATAAATTTAAATTCATTATCTGGTTGTGTCTGTAAATCTATAAGATCTATTTGACACCTAGAATTCATTTCACTCGTCAAAATTGGTTTTATCACAATTCCTTTTTTCTTGCCCTTTGCCTTTTTTTGACATGCTTCACATAAAGATAAATACAACATAACTGCTTCAGTAGTAATGTTGTTGTATTTGTTATTAATTTCTTTCACTAATCTGTTTAGGCCACCATGGCCAGTTGCCAAATGAGCATCGTGTATAATTCCATAAGTTTCTTCAATTCTTGCAAAATATTTTATGCTACCCCCTTCTTTTAATGGACTTATTAATTTTTCTTCCTTCCCTACCACTATTATATCGTATCTTTTCAGCCGGCGGTAATCTACATCACTTTTATTCTTTTCTTTTAATTTTGCTGCCCTTACTTCCAATAATATTTTTTCATACTGATGTTGGTTTAAATAAATATTATTTTTGTTTTTTTGTGATACAATCTGTTCTAGTTGGTTTTTAAATTTTTCTTTTTGTTCCATTGTTTTTCAAAAATTCTAACTAAAAAAATATTTTTTTTGTAGAAAAATTAAAATTTTAAATCTATAATTATGATAATTTTAACTTACCTGAGTCTTATTTCTCTAAATATCTTAAATTATATCCAGAAATCTTCAGTACTATGGCATTAATTTGTAATGTAGTTATTGTAGGGTACATAAACATAATAACATTAACATTATAGGTAGAGCACTTGCACGAAATGTGTAACGTGAAATAGCAGCGCCTACTGAACTAGCCGAAACGGTAGTTCGCGTACCACTACAATTGCGCATGCGCACCACATTACTAGCACTTGCGATTTCGTATTTTACCAAAACGACATGGTCATTGTGAATTCAATGTAATGGTGGAATTCTGTAACTTCTCGGAAGCTCCGGCTATCGTAGGCCCTGGCAACGAAGTGACGTTGCGATGACGATTTAGAGTTAGTGACGTAGAAGTGTCAATTTACGATTTTTTGTACATAACCTTTATGTTTAACATGTAAACAGAGATCATCTCGTAAACATATACCAAAATATTTCAATTTAAAATTTTAACTAATAAGAAAATTGTTTGAAATATAATATAGCGATTGCTTTTTTGCATTGCATTTTTTTTTTAAGAAAATGTACGGAACATTTTGTAATGCCAAGACATAGTATAACCATATGTTTATACTGCTGCCAAGATAGCAGGAAACACTTTGGAAAATTTCAACAAGAACAGATATCCCTATCAAGTGGACATTGTTTTTCTTACAAGAGTACCTAAACACAAAAAAATACATAAACCTAGCAGACAATATCCACACAACATGAAGCATGTGAAATGTGCACAAACTAATTGTTCGAAAAAGTCTATTATGGTATCGTGTTCACAATAACTTCACAATTTAAAGTTGACTTTTTCATAAGATTTTCTAATAATAAAACTACGTCAAATTGAGAGGATGTTTAACTTTATATTATGTTGAAGAAGATAACAGGAAATTTACCTGTTTAGTCAATGAATTTCTTTATTTGTAAGTCAAACCGCAAAGATTTTATCAATATGTAACTATATTGAACGATTAATGTTTTAGGCTCCAAAAAGGTAACATTAAGTTTTAATAGCATAGGCCAAAGTACATAAATGGTTGAAGGATATAGATGATTTTGTATTTAGAAAATCGACCAATCCTGTGCTGTATTATTGTACTTGGTACACCAAATCATTCGATATTATTGCAGGATTTTGTTGTCGAGCCTCTGAAATTATAGTAATTGAAAGTTCTCTTTATTTGCAGTTTTTACAGAAGAGTAATATTCATTAGGCTGAAATTCGCACTTTGTCAACTCAAAAGAATGTAAAAAATTATTCTTTAATAAATTTACCAGCAAGTATTATAAAACAATAGAAGACATTTGACTCGTATAATTATACTAATATTGGATATGAATTATAAGTTTACTATAAAATCTTAACAAGAAAGATCAAAAAGAAAAATAATAATACTGAACTAGAAATGTTAACTTTGAATAATACGTACTCAAATAGAAATTGTTTGTATAAATATTGAAAAATAAAACACATTTTATTGTCAAATATATTTTTTTTTTATTAACCTTACCATAAAAGTATTGCTGAAATTTAAAAAAAAATTACAGTATGTGAATATAAAAAATATATATACAAAAGGAGGGTGTTCTTCATCGGCTAAAGGTGGGGCAAGTATATCAACATGTGTGCCATCAATTACACCTACACCTCGTGCACCCCATTTTTCATGAAAACTAAACAGAACAATAATTTTTAGAACGTTTAGAAAAGATATGATTGCCCTTGGTAAATATATGAACTGGGTGCTATCAATTAAACAAAATACATCTCCGGTCTCCCATTTTTTATCATAAAAACAAAATAAGGAATTATTTTTAGAATATTCTGATACAACATAATTACCCTTGCTTAACACGATTCTTCGATTCACAATCACTGGGAAATTTTATCCATTCAGGGAATAAATTGTTTGATATTACAAGACAGACCTGATGAACTATTCGACTTACTGAATTCTGACTGAGAGAAACAAGGCTATTAATACCAACACTATTCTGATAGCTGCCTGATGCTATGAAATTTAATGTTGTTAAGACCTGTAACAAATATATAATGTGCACTATAAAGTTAATATGCATTTCAAGTGATGTTTATGATAATAACCTTCAAATGTAATGGTATATGTTTGTTATATGTCCATCCAATAACTGGATCAGGTTTTGAACAGTGTCCTTATTCAGTCTAAACATTTGTTTAAAATGCCTGTTTGGTATTTCAAAAGGATTTCCGTGATCTCTTAAACGTTTTCGGAATATACGCATATAATTTCTAAAATAAAGAAAACAGAGAATATTATGTATACTCTATATATTTTATATTATCGATTACCTACCTGTTGTGATCTTCATCTAATAATAATGCTATAAAGCCATTCATATTTGCAAATATAAAACAATAATAAATATAACGAATAAACAAACAGGAACAATAATAGATATAACAAATAAACAAACAGGAACAATAATAATTATAACAAATAAACTAACAGAAACTATAAATATAACAACAGCAATAGTATATTAACAATAATTATATAATAATAATAGAACCACAATATAACCAACAAAATCTTTACTCACGAACGTTTTGACACTTCTACGTCACTAACTGTAAAAATTCTGAAATCGTCATCGCAACGTCACTTCGTTGCCAGGGCCTACGATAATCGGAGCTTCCGAGAAAGTTACAGAATTCCACCATACATTTCCCTTCTTTGAAATTGTAAATGTTAGTTGAATGCACATTACCCAAACGAGAAGGCAAATGTGCACATTTACCGGAAAATGTGTACATTTGCCGCAATATCTACTTTTACCATAACATAACTATAACTATATTATTATAATACGTTTGGCAATCGACATGCGTCAATAAATTAAAATGGCGTCAAATTTGAGATGTTGTCAATATAACCTACAAAAATCATTTGAGGATTGTCATAAATAATAATATTCATACACCTTTTGACATTTATTATGTTAAATATTAATTTGTCAACAATGCTTGCCTACTACATAGAATAGCCAAGTACAGCGGTGTGCAGAAAAAAGTAGGACAAGTGTTTAGTCGTGTGAACTTATATCATAATTGACACATCTCATAAAAAAGTGGTACACTTACATGTAACCCGAATTATAGCATAACATGTCAATATATAAGTAAAACTCCATTTATATGTTGAAGTATAGAGATAAATTTCAATTAAAGAATTAACTTTAATAAAACTAACAATCATAATATAATAAAGAATATACAAATACACCGTACAATATACAGGCTGATTCAAATTAAGTGCGCACCATTATTAACTCCGTTATTATTGATTCTAGAAAGTAGGTTAAAATAGCAAAGTAGTAGTGTTTTTAATGTTAATTAATATTCTGTTCAGGAATAAATAATTGAATAACGCATTTCCGGGAAACATAGAAAATTTTTAAATAGAACACCATAAATATTTTCAAAAATATTGTTTAATAAATTAATTTGTGATGTAAAAGTTCGTATGCACTATTTTCTTAGAACGGATAATAAAGAAGTTATACAAATTAAGTGCGCACTATTGCTATCTCCGTTACTATTAATTCTAGAGAGTAGGTTAAAGTAGAAGCGTATTTTTTTATGCTGACTAATACGCAATTCATGAATAAACGATAATAAAGGAGTTATTGTGGATTGCTGTTGATGTTAGTGGTTATGTTCTTATCTACACTATAAAATAAATAGTAGACTTTTTTCACTTTAAACCAACAACAGAAAAACATTGGGCTATTTAGCATTGTCAACAACGTACTGAGTGTAAATCTTTCGCATGCATTTTTTCGCATTATAGTAGTTCTTTATTTTACTTTGCGTTGTGTACTTTTGTTCTATTGTTTCACATTTACGTTGTTTAGTGTTAATAATAACCGACTATGGTGTTTTCTCATTTGAAATGTTGGAAGCATATATCGTGCCCAGTAAAAATTCAAAAAGGACGAACATTATGCTAAACGATATACTTTACGACAGCAGCCAGATCGACGTTACTTTCGAAAACTATACAGTCAGTTTATACGACTCGATTGCTTATTTGAAAAGAGAAGATCTATGAAAAATAACATCCCGAATGAAGAAGTAGAAACTACGGTGTTAACATATCTTGAAGCTCATCGTGAATTTTCTATTAGGGATGCTCTAATAGAATTGGGTTTAAATGATTCATCAATCCAAAAAATTTTGAAAAAGCATAAGTATATCCCATACAAGTTTTTCTACTGTTTCCTTGTTTTATATCAATTGTTTGTTCTTGCTCCCAAAGGTTTTTGACAATTTGTACGGTGCTTTCTAACTCCGAAGATAAACGCGACTTCTCTAATTCTTCGCCCTTTTTGCAGCTCGAAAATAATTTGAATTGTTTGTTGATTACACAATTTTCTTGGCATTATAATAAAACTCTCACCTCGACAACCCAATTTGTTACTTAAGTGACAAGTCAAGTTGAAGTTGTCAACAAAATTTAAAGGCATTGACATGTATAAGAGAACCAGATTCATAAAGAAAAAATAGCTTGTCCTACTTTCTTCTGCACGCAACTCTACTACAAAATAAAATACTCGTATAGGTATAGGAGAGAAATATTTCATAACACTTTCTATAATATTAAATTTGTAACTAGCTTTCATGTAAAACTATTTAACTAGAGAAGAGTGAAATGTTAATTAATTCTTTTAATTGTATTGTTCTTCTTATTGTCCCGATCGACGGGAAATTGTAGTGGTATTTAATCGTTAGTTCGTCCTTTAGCCGTGTCGGTTGGCAAAAATATTTAACTATAACATGCGTTCGAAATCTATTTTTCAAATTTTTCAAATCTCTAATATGCGTTCCCTACTATATTTATTACTGTCTATATAAGGTTTGTCCGGGCCCTCAGTTCTGGAACTTATCTCGATTAGCAGTTCTCATAGTAATATGTATGTCCGACCAAATTCTGGTTCGAGTTCGAAATCTTAAAGGTCGGAACAGTTTTAAAATTGGAATTTTAGAGAAAGTTGTTCTACCAATATTAGTAACATAATTATTAAAGAACACCAAACTTATGTAAACGAATATCAAACGTAATGAATATCTAATGATAATGCATCTAACCAGTAAAATTGCAACAGGTTTTAAACAGTATTGAAAGAATTGTTTACAAGATATACATTTTTCTCAACGTTGAAATGAATATTTCTGATAAGCCGGGTAAATAAAACAAGTACCTATTTTTCATATAAGCTGTTATTCATATGGGGTATCTATATCAAATACACACACACATTAATAAATATTGCATAGCTATAAATATCAACAATCATAATGGATCAAACAAATATTATGCATTTTGATGTTTAGAGTCAGTCCCTCTTCCTTTTGTTTATTATGCGCAAGTTATTTTTTAAGTTTTATTTTGAAACTGTGGAGTAGGACACTCTCTTAATTCTTTGATAATGCAGAATATTAAAAATTGTGGAACTTGATAAATTGAATTTCTTTCCGCGTACCTTATACCAAACTATATAATAAGAAGGTGCACAACGCCCAATGTTATAAATGTCTATCTGATTTACTAATAAATTTATATTATCCTAAAAATGCTTCAGATGTTTATAAACAATCTTAAAGATTGAATATTTATGAATCTTTCATTATATAACCATACGAGTCAATCAATATATCTACTTACTGTATATAGGTATGTACGCATATATACATATGTTGTTTAAGTATGGAAACACTGACTACAATCGTGCGTAAATGTAAATCTTTAAAATTAACGTTCAACAACTAGCAAGCGATGTGATATCAAAAGAAACACTTATGTTACTCTAGATATGTCAGTTAGTCTTTCACTTGAAAATAAAAGGTAGTTCGAAGGCTGTGCACTGGTTAGAACTACATTAATATAGAAAAACGCTCTATTAATGTCAGTTGTCGATTCACCAACTGCCAATGATGATAATCAACTCTTCTTTTTTCTTCAGATTCTGGAATTTTGTACTGTCGGTACACTTTGTCCTAACTGTTAGTGTCAGTAACAAGCAATCAAAACGATCTCTACTTATAGGTGAACAATTCACTTCTGATACAAAACCAAGAAGCGGATCACCTAGTTTCTTTTCCAAATTACGGCTAGAATCATTCGTTTGCTATAAATTATATTACGTTTCACACATTAACAGAGAATCATGTGCATACTGTGATCTTGTGCGTTATTTTAAATTAACATTTCCATATAGACTTTTTCTGCATACTGGATATATTAATGTTTTTATAAAATATTTTCAATTTTACACAAAAACAAATTGTTCGATATTTTTTAAACCAGTTTGTTATACGTTTTTCTTGACAAATTTTATTATGTATATGCCAGTTGTACAATAAACAAAAAAAAACGTGCTGTTTTAACCAAATACTTAACATAATTTAGTTCTTTTCACATTATCTCTATTCCAATATACCAAGCATCTACTATAGAAATTGCAATACAAATCTTTATTTAAGACAAAGATTTTTTTCCTAGAAAGATGTTGATTTATTAACATTTGACAACAGAGGTTGATAACAATAAGCCTTATTGGCTGCGGTGTAAACTGGAGACGTTAGTCAGACAGGCCTGGAGGGAAAAAAAACATTTGCTGGTAAAATAACTTTAACGAGATTATGGAGGTATTAATATTGTTATTACAGTATTGCCCATATTACACTTACAAACTGTTGCAATTCCTACATGGTTATTTTATGAGCTGCCGCTCATAAAATGTATTTCTTTTTGTATATTTATATCAGGATGTTGTTTCGGTTGTAATAATTAATCCTAAAGATCTTCATCTGACATAAGATCTCGGCCTATATCACCACAAGTGCCTATGTATGGTTATTTTCCTTAATGCATTCTGTACACAATACTACGGCCGTAAATTTACATAGTAGTAAACTTATATGGATAAGCAATCCCATTCTAAACTTTCAATAAATCCATTGCTTTTCAATGAAAGCCGGAAAAAACGTTTCACAATGATGCAGTATAAATTCGAAGTGTGGGTGGTTAACATTAAATTACGACACACTCCCCAGCATTAGTGTGTATCTAATAAATGTAATAGTTTGTACTTGTGATTGTGGTTTCAATATCTTACATTACTAGCCACCAACAACAAAATTTTCTCTTCTTCTCGCATCACGTACTTCATTTGGAAATTGCTTTTAGAATTATTTGTGAGAAAAAAAAAATTGAAAAAAAGAGTCTTAAAGTTCAAGTATTAAAAATTCACTAAACGAAACTAGTCACATAAATTTGATGGAAAGATTGACTGCACATTTGTTTTTATTATAAAATTATAAAAGGAAGGTGTTGAAAAATGGAACTATAAATTTAATATCTACTCCATGAAAAGTTAATAATTACATTAAAGCTAAATTGATTAACCAGAAAACAACTCTAACAATAACATGAATCACAAAAATACTCAAAGAAATAACACTTTTTAAATTACATTGATACTAGTTCAAAATGACAAAACTGTACCATCTGACAATACTCAAGACGTTTATAAAACTCATTTTTTCACAGTCTGAATAGTTTGAGCTGATTTTAATCCAATTTCATGTCGAATTCTTCTAAATTATCGATTTTTATACACTTTACTTTTTAAGTAGGCACCCCTACAAAAAGAAGTCCCTAGATAGCCATTCCATTGGACATCTTCTTCCTATCCATCTTCCTGGGACAACTTGGTCCAAGTAGAATCGCACATTAATTGCGTAACGAGCCGCAGCACCATGTTGTAACCATATACTATTATTTGGTGGGTCAGGGCTGTTTGCATTAGGAAGTAATGCAGCTAATGCAGGAATCAATTCGAACTGTAGAAATTGCTAGTATCTTTCTCCAGTGAAATTGTTAGCAAGAAGGAATGGACCTAGAATTCTGCCATCAATAACTCCTGCCCATACGTTAACTTTCTGAAGGTACTGTGTATGAATTTCCTGCATCCAATGGGGAATTTCCCTAACCTAATATCTACAATTCTGTTCCATTTAAATAAAATGTTGCCACATCCGAAAATAAAATACGCTGGGAAAACACTGGATTGCGAAGACAAATGCCCATCATTCCCCTTAGTTAAAATCGGCATACTCCTTCGAGATTCTTTTCAAAAAATATATATTAACAAAGTTAATGCCTTTATCCGTTAATTTATTTCCACACTTTATATAAATTTCGCCTGAACGAAGAAATTTCATATGTAAACTATATACAAACAAACAACCATATTTAAGAAATGTATTTGTCACAAGTTGTGTTGTGTTGTGATTATGTTATAGTAAATTAATTAAGTAAAACCCCTAGTCGGTTCA
This sequence comes from Amphimallon solstitiale, assembly GCA_963170755.1. Lineage (NCBI taxonomy): Eukaryota > Metazoa > Arthropoda > Insecta > Coleoptera > Scarabaeidae > Amphimallon > Amphimallon solstitiale. Next base: position 36,912,495 of record OY720681.1, on the reverse strand, counting down.
ATTGCATATCAATTAATAATAACGCCCTAATTAAGCAACCTCAACATGCAAGAATATAATTCACTCTTCAGGTTTAAATAATATTGAATCTTTAATGATGTGCTTTTGTAGATATTTTAATTTGATAGTAACAAGTAGCGCTAAGATTCGATCACGGTTCCAAGCTTGAAAGTCTCTACGAGAGGTACTGCCGAACTTCGCTAGCAGCTCTACATTCTAAATATTTTTATGTTAGACTGGTAAGCAGTATGGGTTGGGTTGGTATGTGCACACCCAAAGAGATTGGAATATATAGAGGAAGTATAAAGCTGCAATGTTTGGCCGCAACAACTACAGGTGGGGTAAGGGGAATTGATAAACAGCCAAGCGATTATAGTCCTTATTAGGCCTTAAGAAAATCCGACGGCGTCAGTGAGGCGTGCTGTCATTGGTCGAAATGTCGTGCTCGTACGATTTCGTTAAATTCTACGCGAGCACGACCTTTCGACCAATAACAGCACGCCTCATTGACGCCGTCGGATTTTCTTAAGGATTAATAAGGATTATAATCGCTTGGCTGTTTATCAATTCCCCTTACCCCACCTGCAGTTCTTGCGACCACTTTCCTCGCCTACAAACTGCACTCATGCTTTCTCTATATATTCCAATCTCTTTGTGCACACCGAATAGTGTGTATTTGGACCAGTATGGTTATTTAGGAGTACGTATATTAAATTGAATTAAGTATTTTGAACAGTATGAATAATGACCACTACCTACTTTGAACAGTATCATTATCAGCGGCAATATATTTTGACTAGTAAAAATAATATCCAGTGTTTTGTGAACAATATGAATACTTCTGAGCCGTAGGTTTCCACGGTTGTTGTGTTAATTATAGCTTCTTGTCTTCCAGATAGTTACTAGCAGCAATATAACGGAAGATGTTCTTTCAGATGGTAGACGAAAATGCCAATTATGTCCAGTCTGATAATGACCGGTATAAATTTCGTATTGGCACGGATAGTAATCAGTATACATAATCATAATGTATTTTTATCTCCAAAAGTAACTAAGAAATTTTCAAGTTTTTATTAGCGATTTATTTGTATAGTAATGAACACTGATATGTTGGCATGTTGTTTAAGAGTTTTTTAACGCACATTAATGTCTTGTAAATACAGTTTTCCGACTACATATTCGTATTCAAACGTTCTTTCCCATTTTCTGCATTCTAATTTCGACGCCCTAGCGAAGAATACGACTAAATAATTTTAGTACATACATATACCTATCACAAATAGTTTCTTTTGATTCCATGCGTGCAACAGAGTAGTGATAAGGAATTCGTATGATGTGTCTGCGGCAATGATGAATGCGAGACCAATTTACCGCAATCACGACATAATCAGTTTGCTCCCCTTAGAAATTTAATAGGATAAAATACTTTAAATTCCATAAATAAATAAATTCACAGAATACATTGTGCCGTGCATACTTCCATCTTATAAATACTATATAATTAGACAAATCTCTGAAATATTTCCAGTTAACGATATGTTTTACTATGACCGCGCGCGCGCGTGTGTGTATACATTGAACTGGGTTACCGTATATAAATTACTGTCAATCATTTTCCAAGTTGTTTCAGTAATATTATCTGCTCCAGGCATTTTTCAAAACACATAATTATGTCTCGAGCCTGTACTTGCTTGTATACATCCTATATGTGTATGTTTTTATATGCATTATATATTTACAAATAAATTACACAACACTTGGAGAATATTTTTGTTGGATATAGCACAGACAAGGTCACGGAAGTAATTTGTAAATAAAACATTGCCGGGGTAATTTATTGTATGTAGTTCATTAGTGAGAGAATGATTTAACAAATTTCTCAAGTATATGAAATATAAAGCCTTTTCTTTTATTTTCTACAATGATTCGACCTACTTTTAACACTTTTCGTTAAAATCAAACCAATATTATTGTAAAATAGTTGATATTATTCTTTTTTGATTATTGTTATTTATTCTTCTCATATTTTTTTGTTAAATCTTATTTATATGTTATATATCCATAAATTAATGTAAATTCCAACTTCCACTTCTGTGGACACATGGCAAATTAATTTAATATACTACTGCTCACCACATATAAGTTGAGCAGTGAAGGTCATATGCGCAATGGACAGAGGGTAGAGTGGTAATAGCGGGGTGTACACGCATGCATTTGTCACAGCTGTATCCATCTCTATCGTGCATTCTCTCACTTCTTGATCCGCGCCGATGACTGCTCAACTTATATGCGGTGTGTTGTATTTAGACATTCAAAAGTCACAAAAGCTTTCGGAAACCTTAGCTTATAGTCGATTTATATATGTGCTTAGTATTGTTATTAAATGTAACTTTTTTCCGGATATTCAAAATTCGATTTTTGACTTGTGTGTTACTTTTGTACAGTCAGGTGTTTTTTCCGCTATAACTAATCTACTATTTTGCAGGATATACATACCTAAATGTTTCATGTTCCTACGTGTATATATGAATAACGGATTATTTTGGAAAACTGTCCCTATGCTAAAGCATGACTTATATGCAGAATTTAGAAATTTGCGACAAGTAAAATTCTATAATCTGTAAAATATGATCGTGTCAGCCTTTGCTATCAATAGGTACCTACCAAAGAACGTAGTACTCATTTTACTTTCTTATATTTACGTAGTTAATTTAATAATAATTTTGTTTTTTTTTTGGTTTTATTCCATAAATTGTGGATATGGCGACACCATATTGTTGGCCAAATACATTTAATTTTGCGTATTTACTTTTTGAATCACAAGCGACTTGTCAGTGATAAATTTTGAATTACTATGTAAACACAAATAACAGCCACTAACAACGAACTGCCTACTTAAGAGTGAATTCACAATTCATGAATTGAAATACGTACAACATACAACCGGAGAACTACTGAATACATATTGCAGTGATCTTGAATAAATAATAATATGTAAATAAATAAGTATAATCAAGATCACTTTAAGAGTTTTATTTAAATCAATTTTTACTTTATTCATTTTTACCTTGATATGTATAAATATTCACTATATTGATAATTTACTAAAACTTTATTTTTATTTAAGTAAAACGATAAAAGAATCTTAGTAAATTTTTATAAGGTTATAATTTTAAGACGTATTAAATGTTACGGGTAAAGGATCGAGCAGGTGTTTCTCGCACAAACACGTCTGGCTTTGGCAGGGATCGACCGGGTGGACCGGCACAAAAAGTATTGTTTATCAGGTGTACGGCTGAGTCATAAACGTATAGACGAATTTATATTCGCATGTTTGTTTACCTTTTTCAAGGATCATATATACGCTGTTTCCCCATGCGACCGATAAGAGCAGCACCGTCGATTTACAATTTTGGAAGTGGATTCGTGTTTGCCGAAAGTGGCCGGATGTTTTTATAAAGAAATTTAAGCATAAAAGCGCGGACGGATAAAATTTCGGGGTTTGCTGGTGAAAACCGCAATATTAACTAGTCTAAAAGTAGGTAATAGACCACTCCCTCCTTCTTTTTAAAGGATTATTTTAAAATCCGGACTTAGAATAAATTTTGAGATTTTCGATACTTATAGAATTTTTACAAGATTCTACACTTATAATAATTTTATTTTTAACATGCAGCGCGTATTTCATTAAAATGTCTAGATGTATCTGAATAATTACTTATGTATGAAAATACTTTTATTTATGAACTCGGTTTTGAATTTATTTAATTTCATTTTATTTTCTTTTTCCTAGAGAGTTTTGTTTTGCATGTAGGGGTACTATGCCATACATTATGACAAAACCTTCTAGCATTTGTAATGATAACTTTGAATAGCATAATCATTTTCTTTTCCGTATAATTTATTTTTCTTTTAAATTTATTCATCCTACAAAAGATATTTGAAATTAATAATTTTGTTTTATGTGTATATAGGTTATATATAAGTGAATAAAATTTTTCATTGAGAATTATGGAAGAGTTTAATACGATGTATGAAGAGTTAAGGTGATTAAACAATATTTGTTATAAATGTGTGTATAGTGGCGTCTCAAAATTCTTTATTTGTAGTGGTGTTTTTGTATTGGAATTTCGTGAAAAAGGTAAAGTTTATTTTCTTTTAATGTATATATATTATTTCTTTTGATATGAGAATTAAGTATGTTTTGTTGTATTTGGGTGTTCAATATTAACGTGTTGAATAATACATCAGGGATGTGTGAAATGAATTATGTCATTATTTAATTCATAGCATGGAGTCCTGGTGAATTTGAAATACACGAATTGGTCTTGGTGGTACTGCGTTTGGGAGCGAGAAAAGGCACCAGGCAGAACTAATCAGGGCTGAGTTAATTTATTGAATACGTAGATACATTATTTTATTTCATTTTATTTATTCAATTTAAAAATTTATATATTCCTTAAGGAGTGTGCGCATTGTGATGTATGTTCGGGTTGCGTCCGACGAGCTGAAAATGACATGCTCGTAGGGTGGAACTTTGGGATACTCATCTGTGTGAATTTGTTATCTGATGGTACTGTGTTGGGAGCGAGAAAAGGCGCCGGACAGGACTAATTAGGGCAAAGCCACTTCCTTAATGTCTATATTTTGTTATCAAATAGTAGACCGCACAATTTTTTATTTTTTTTTTTATTTACATTCCAGTACAATTCATCACGGGTAATTTATTTTATTTTTGATTGTTTACATGTATCTATGACAAATATTAATAATAATAATCACGTTCACATTTTAGATATAAGCTGGCACGACATGATGATTTCATTTATTCTTTATTTCTTGTAATATTTTATTGTTTATGATGTATAAATTTGAATTATGACCGAATATTGATTTTAGATGTGTAAATATTTGTAGATTAAAATTTTTGAATTCATTTAAAATTATCTTATTTTAATAAATTAGATGTTAAGATTTATTTTGTATTTTATTTCTTTACCTGACCTGGAGATGATTAAAGAGAAGGAGAATCAAGTCATATTTTCTGCCCCTGAGAGAACTATTTATTTTCAAACTGAGCTAGTTACATGTAGAATGTTTTGCTTAACCTACCTTTCAGCAGAAAGTTCACCGTATCATAGTCTAGCATAAGGCCTAGCACTAGGATGCGTGCTTGACTCTCAGTTACGTATTAATTAAGTAAATTTAATTTATTTTATATATCTATAAATTTGTAAGAGTCACAGCAATATGTATGTATATCAGGGATTCACAAATATATAGGGGATTCACACTTTATAGTATGTTTTATGTTGAAGAGCGACGATACTAGCAAAGCGAAGAAAATTACATATGTTGTTGATTTGAAGGAAAGTTTTTATATCGGAGTAAGAACGCAATATGTGGATTTTGCTCATGAAATTCGTTTGCATAAGGTACAGTTTGTCCACAGTATACGATGGCCTAGCCTAATTAATATATTGTTCACGTTATGCGGAGTTTCCGTCAGCCAATGTTCACACTATCGAATGTCCACGGTATTTTAAAGATACATATTAAGTAGCATGTTGAATAAAAGTATTTAGCAAATGATCTTCCAATTCAGATATTTATGAAGTATTAGACTTAAAAATTTCACATATCACAGTTTTTCTATAACTACATTATCTCTATATTAATTGAAAAATCTAGAAAAGGGAAGAAAACAAAGGAAAATCATCATATAACAATCTCATAAACGAACAAAGAGTAAACAAATGATACGAGACTATACTGGGCAGTCAAACGTGAAAAGTGTGAATGAGCGAATATTATCTCACATATTTTCCGGGGCTGGAGTCTCTTTAGTGGCATTATAGGTTTATTTATATGCGCACAAACTGCTAACAAGCACTTAGCTTGAGAACATTAGTTGTTACTTTATGTTGGCTAACTATATAATTAATAGGATGCCTTGATATCTTCAAGTAACATACGATTGACCCGACGAAGAGGTGTGAGGTGTGAGTGTATAGTAGATCGATACCAAATGTAAACTTGTGCTCACTAGATAATACTACAATTGCCGACCGAACAGATTGTGTGTGCAGCGCATTCACCATTGTGTTTATAACATTCATGTCTACACAGAATAGTCTTTCTAGGATAAGTAGTACATGCAACGGATTAGATAACTTCCGATGCAATGATTTTACTGAATTTGTATACATAGCAGACAGACTAAGAGGACAAACATATTAAATTAGCATAATCGATAAGCATTTCTTCAGTGGATAACCAATACTAATTTCTAATTGGCGCCGTGTTATTCTTTTCCTCTACCAACGCTAGGTATTTGAATAAAATTTCTAAAATGTTAATTGAAATTTAACACACACACACACAAATTCCGGCTTTCTACAATACACTTATTATGCTTTATTATTTCTTACATATTTACTTCAAGTAAATGAACGGGATAAAAAACAGCACTCGTAAATCTAATCAAATAATTGAATCGCGCAGGTTCTTTTTGTTATACTTTTCCTTGCCGTTCCTTGACCACGATCTTTGTACATACCTATCGATTATGGTACTCGAAAAATAATTGAACGAAAGAAAAATGTACTCTTTCTTAATGTTTGAAATACAACTGCTTGTAGTAGTATTGAAGATATGTATCTTCGTTACTGACCGTTCTATTTCTAACTTACACGAAAAAAAAATGAGCCATAATAATTACTATGTAAGTAAAGAAACGTCATGCAAGTTACCATAAATATAGGAATTATTACACTTTGCGAGTATTGTACTTACATTTATGCGTCTAATTTTTAACCGTTTTATTTTAGCAATGTTATCATAAATACGAATTTTATACTTAGTAAATATTTCAGTAATATTTTAGACAAAAATCAAAAAATGACACGTTTAAGTATTATATCACAAGTCTATCTCCTAATAATCAGTCGATATAGAAAGCTACAAAGAAATTTAATAGGCTTATTGTACCTATACCACCAATCAGAAAGCCATATCAACAATGGGCTACGACAGAGGAATAAAAAGCAGAAGTATTTGCTAATCATTAAGTTTTCACTTCAATACCGCCTGATTTAATTGTGAACGATGGTGACGTTAAACTTTTTCTAGATGCACCCTGCCAACTATCACTTTCATCAAACCACATTAAACCAGCAGAAGTCTTCCAAGAAATAAAGACAATTAACATTCATAAAGTTCCAGGTTATGATCTAATCGTCGGTCAGTCAAGTATTCCTTGAATGAAAATGATAAATTAGTAATTTATAATTATCTAAATTATACAACACTTACATAAGGTGTATAACATTCTTGATATACATATATGAATTTCGTTCTTCGTTATATTGAAAACACTGTTACAAATGCCATACTGAACTATTTAATATTCTACATAGAACTCGTTCTTATTATTTATACTTGTATTAAATGACCATGATAATATATTTCCTGAAGTTTATATTATTAGTATTCATTCAATAATAAGTTATTTTCTTTAAGATATAATCATTTCATATGCTATAATAAGATGTATGATAAATTTTATCGAAAATCATTAACGCTCCTCGATAATGGATCTGTGAATAGTTGAAAAATAGCAGATTTTTGATGCAAGTAATTTTTGTTGATTTTAAATTTGGAGAAAACCTTTCATCGTCAAATCATAAACAATCTAGTAATCTACCCCGCTGAATAATCAAACTTAGAAAAAAATTATGTGATTAAAGAAAATTAATTAATATGTCAAAATACTTAAAACAAGTTTTCTCAAAAATCCTTTGCAGTAGATTTGTTTGCTTTAGTTCACGTTAAAAAATGAATAAAAAGCTACCCCGCTCTGCACTTATTTTTCGTTTAACTATTCTTTACTTTGTTTTAAATGTATATAAAATAAATTAAAACAAGGCAACCCACATTACAGTAAATGCTATTCTGGTAAAAATTATTCTCACGGTTACAAATGTGTAAATATTTGATCATAAATGAATTTTTATTGGCTTAGATATTGAGTTATTATTTCAAATACTTATTATATATTCCCTATGTGTAATAGGTATTCGGAAATCCATGGCTTATTAAATTATGTGCTTTGCAACCAATATTACATTTCCGATTCACTAGCGAGGACCCTTAAGTAATAATATAGAATTCTGTATTTTGAAAAAAGGTAGGAAGACAATGTTTAATAATCGATGAAGGAGATTCATGTTGAAACTCCATTATATATAAATAATAAAACACAATTGTTTAATTTCAAAAATTATAATGTTCAGACGACATATGTTTCGCCATACTGTGGCTTCATCAGGTGGATGAAAATACATTTTCAAATTACATATTAGTTCCTATATACATATATCAATACAAAAATACACAAAAATAATCTCATTCTGAGAGGAGGCGGACAGATTTGAATTTTAAATTGGGTAGGGGGGGAGTTATTTATATCTAGTTGGTCATTTAAAATTATACCTATTTTATTAAAATTATTAATTTCTAAACTTTCTAGCATATTAACTTTTTGACTTTTTTTCTAAAACATGTAAAGTTGTAAAATTGGTATTGAATTTATGATTCTGTTATTAGCAATGATTCGCAAAAGTTGAGTCTGTCTTCTTATCCTTATATCATCATTCGTGTTCTTTCATTCTAGTATCGAAAATCCTTCTCTCTGACCTAAATACACCTTTTTTTTACAGTATTCGTATGTCAACGTGTACACCTCTGAGTTTAATCTATTGTCAGTTTTATCTTTATTGTTTTTTTATTGCTTTTTTTGTAAGGAATTGTTTGATTTGAATGAAATGGTCTCTTCCCTACTTGTTTTAATTAAGTTTACTACTGTTTTTGACATTTTAGCAATGTATGTGATGGAATTATAACTGAGTTATATTTTTTCTTACTGTGGGGTAAATTAGGGATAGCGTTTTAGGTTTCTGTAGTTTTGGTAAAATATTATTAAAACAATGTTTTACATTTCTTCTTAATTTTAAATATTTACCTATCATCTCTTATCATAATATTTTTGGACGCTAAACCTGGGCGTTATTCCATAATATTTTATCTCTGTACAAAGAAAATAGTATACCTAGAATGTAATAATCCACACATTGGTGGATTTGGAAGTACAATAATTATGTAAGATAAATTAGAAAAAGTGACTGATCACTGAAATATCCCTTGAATGAAAATGATAAATTAGTAATTTATAAGTATTTAAATTCTACGCTCGTCCAAACAGATATCGCGGTGACTAGAGACGTTCCGCCTAGCAAAGAGAGTGACATGCTTTTAATGTCGCTTCTCTATGGTTGTTGTTCTCTGACTATACTCTTACCGATTAAGGGCCTGTTTTTCCAACTCCGATTACAAAATATTAATCATTGATTAAGTCTAATCATTGCTTATCTCTAACCGGCGTTTTTCGATGCGAAGAAATAAACCGGTTATCAAAACAGTGTTAAGGATTTATTGTCCAAAGATGGCAACATAAATATTTGCTAGTGCATGTGATCTAAATTAGTATATTTTCTTCTAATAATATTGGAGGCATATTCTATATTTGAATTTGTTGTTTGTCCTTATTTTATTTGTTTTAAGATTATATTCTGTGTAATGAGAAATTTAATTTTAGTAAATAAACTGTAGGCATTTACTTTGTGAATATAGGCATTCGAGGATTTCTGTGTACGAAGCACATATTTAAAATTTCTATTGTAAAATAAATAGCAGCATGCAACAAACTATAGTGATATTGAAACAATTTTATTGATTACTTACTGCTATTGACAAATACAATCATATTCTATATTGCACCTTACATTGCACTATCTAAGAAGATTTAACTTGCACCAAATTTTTTTTTACTGAAAAATCATTATCAGCTGTTTATTATAATTAATACATTCTCACTTATTTATGTCCAAATTCCTTTAATCAAAGAAGAAGTTTTGTGAATAACGATTCACTTTTTCGACTCGGCTCACTCGGTTCGGATCGTATATGGATAGGCGTTTTAGGAAAATGTATAGCATTTAACTCATCCGGTTAGACAGTACCTGACAGATTCAGATATTTTACCCGGTTATTTAAAATATTTCCGAACGCAATTTGCGGCCATGTATAGTAACGTAACATAAACATAACCTATGTTCATAGCTTAGATTCTGTACCAGCAGAATGAAAGAAGAAATGAATACCACAGTGAATCCTCCAGATAAAATAGTTTTACTAGCGAGTTTGTACTTAAGGGGGATTACGCAGAGGTGCCGACTAACTGCTTTTATTTACGAAATATCAGAACGAAATTTAAAACACACATAACCAAAGGCTCAATGCATGCTCGACTGAAATTAGTTTTTAAAATAATATGTTGTAAATTTTGCCAACTTTGAAAGTGAAATGTAGGAGTAAATAATTTGAGTTATAAGAAAGTACTCCCAACGAAGCCTTAATTAATACTTTGTATTCAAATTAATACAATAATATAATAAGAAAAACAAGAATTTCTGCTGTTTGTTTTATTTTAACGAATACCTTACATTGGCGGAAGTTACATTAGCGCATATGGCGCCATTCCCCTACGTACTACCTCCCGGCAGTTAGTCGGCACCTCTGCGTAAGTCCCCTTAAATCTGAAGATAACGCTATCTATAATCTGTATAAAACTCAAAGCAAAGATGAGTAAGCAGGGATTTATCATTAAAAACAATAAAGCAGTTGTCGCAAAATACAATTTATCGTGCGTTTTTTAAATTTGTTTCATATAAAAAAAAAAGAGTTGTGTATTGACACTAACGCTTTGTATGGTTATATCCTGAGAGGGAGTAAAACAACCTACACTACCCTAGTCACTTGCCATTTTACGAACACAGTTGTTTTTACCCGACTGAATTAACGAACGCATTTGTGCTAACCGTGTTGTAACCCCAATGCCCGGGTTTAATTTCCGAAAACGCCTATTTTGAGCCGGATCACTGAACTGGCTCAATTAGTCCGTGATGCCATACAATTCGTGTACAGTAGGACGCATATAGTACTCGTCGCCGTCGTGATGAGAATTAATACATGTTTTGTATTTGTATATAATATCAATTTTCAATCCCCCTGCGACCGTGTTCCAACTCTCAATTTCCAAATTTTTTGGCAAACACTTGAAAGTCAGTCGCTCAGTAGGTTCGTTTATGGTTTTGAGACGTTCGCGCATGAACCGCCTTACACTCTGTTACTAATGGTCTAACTGCACGATTCGATCGCGACCAAAATGTAAAGTTAGTTCCCAAGTAAGCCAATATCCGATTCGTTGACATTTAGTGAACAGACTGTCTTGGTTTTGGACTTGGATTCAGCTCACTAAGCCGGTTCATTCGCGGATGATCGGAAAAGGTTGACTGAGAAAATCTTATCTGCAAATTGGTTTACATGAATTCAACTTAAATAATCTTATGTTTTGGAGAAATCTTAGTAAGTTTTACACTGCCAGTAATTAATAATTATTAGTGCAGTATTAACGACATATCTAGAGTGAGTCCAAAATATGTTTAAGATGCTATTAAATGCAATTTCGAAGAGAAAAAGAGCAAAGGGAAGCATAAATTGCCACATAATATTTAAAATCTTCACAAATTGACATAAATTCCTAGTAGTGGAATTAGAGAACTCCCAAAATTGCATTGTCCTCATCAAAAATAATAATTATTCGTGGTTATTAATTAATTATATTTCTGTAGTAAGCCAAAAGTTGGACATAATCAAATATTATGTTATTTCTATTTTTATTTATACTGTTTATTTCATTTATAGAAGAAGCAATACTATTACTAAATCACTCTTGAATATAATTATTAATTAATTCCCAAAAATACTTTCATACAGGCAAACAAGTGCATATGAAAACATTATTGCTGTTCATAATAACAGCAATTCAAATCTCCTAGGCTCGGCACATGTGTAAGTAATTCTGATCACTGTTTCATATTTTATGAGGTACTTCAAACACGGGTGAAAATTTCTTCGATTATTGACGTTCTTAATCAATGATTAGTGCTGACCGGTGTTGGAAAAACGCAAATTTGTACTAACTGGTGTTTTTAATCAATGATCAGGCATTTTAATCGGAGTTGGAAAAACCGATCCTAAGTTGCCTTGAAAAAATGATTCATTTGGCTATAACCTTTTGGGATACTACTTGTTATTATCATTGTAACAGTATTTTAAGTAAAAATATTTACAAAAATTCAATAGATTCGGCCTTTACTTGATGTAAATCCATATTCCAATAGAAATAAAACACAAACAATTGTTTCGGATTTACACTATATTCAACTTAAAAACGCAACAGCTGTTTCGCTACACTGTAGCTTCTTCAGGTGATAACAAATTTTAAATTATTACAATAAAAGAACAACTCATATATAGACAAATATAATGACAACATTAAAAAATAACTGTAAAATATTTACAAAGCTTAATTTAAATGTATTTATTTAAAGAGGATAGTTTTCTTAATTATATTGGCAGTTTATGAAAGGGGACTTACATTATTACTAAAAGGATTAGGAAGAACCTAAGAACTAGAAAAATATAGATTTAATAAAGGTGATTGATTCAGATTTACTTTCTCGTTTAATAAATTGTCTGAATATTTCAATTTGTTAATTTCCATACATTCCAGTAAATCTAATTTTCTACTTTTGTTTTGTACATGAAGAATGTCAAATTTATCATTAAAACAATGGTCATATTCAATCAAATGATTCGCATAAGCTGAGTCGTTGTTTTTATTCGTGTACGCAGAATAATGATTAGCTATCCTTTTTTTAAAAGCTCTCCCAGTCTGACCTATATATTTCTAAGTACAAGATCCACAATATAACTTATAAACTCCAGATTTATTGTCTCGTGTCGTTTTTTCTTTGTTGTTTTTAATGTATTTAGCTAGGTTGTTATTTGTTCTAAAAGCAATATTAATTTTGTTTTTTCTAAGTAATTTCATAAGTTTATCTTGTTCATGACCTAAATAAGAAAATGCTTTAAACTTGTTAATCGTATTGCCTTTGGTAGTCGGATATACCTCTAGTAACGTTTTATTAAACAATTTTTTGGTTATTAATTTGTCTATTAAATTTGGGTCGGACCCATTGTTTTTCGCAATATTTACACCACTGGCAAAGCAATAAATAAACTATCTACATACAACAGATAACCAAATCAACATAAAATTGGAAAAGAAATTGTCAAATTTCTGGATAAAACTTGACTCATTAATATTATTATATAGGTGAAGTTATTACAGTGTCTTTTTTTTTATTTTCCCGTTACGACGCAAATTTACTTGTAGATTCTGTATGTGTGTGTGTCATCATAGTATGCAATATGTGTGACATCAACTATACTTTCTCATAATCTTACAATTTACGATTACTTCACAGTGTATGCGGTTGACACGGAATTTCTTTCCATTTCGTCAAACAGGTCTCAATTATATCGCTAAAGCGTGTACTTCTCAGAGAAAGAATGAGATGATGAGTCGGCGTATCCGAGAGAAACGCATCTCTCTGCTTTCTTACAACATTTTTGGATTGCGAAAGATCGACGAGAACACGCAGGAGGAGATGTCGAAACCACAAAAATATACATGTCGTACACATATTTACTGACTCTGTGCCTCGTTTCTATAATAATAAGTCACGTTTTTAACTGTTATAAGGAAAGCAAGCAGATGTCCATTTGTGTATTTTATAAGGAAATTACAGCGCTTGGAAGAACTACAAGACATATTTTCAATAAACATGTTGTGATTTCATTAAAGCTCATAAATAAACGTATGTAAGTACGATATAGAAATATTAACAAATTTATTTTACATCACTAAAACTGGTTTAATTAAATTTGACGGTAATCATATATATTTTCCTTATCCGACACCAGACAGGAATTTTTAAGAATATTTTGTACAAAATTTGTTTCAAATTGAATTCGAAACATTTTTGTATTCTCTGTACATTTTGTTAAAACTAGCGGTTGATCATTTTTGGACAAATTCTATTGAAAGTTTATTTTGGAAAGTTTTAATAATATTTGGTCGGCTGATAGTTCTACTAGAATTTACAAAAAATATTTGCATTTAATGTAAAGAATGACTGCGTTAAAAAAAGTTCAAAATGTTAGGAAGTGTCACTTTTACTCTCAGCGATGACATTTCCGGTTCGGATTTTAAAAAATATTTTGAGAAAAACTTGTTCCATATTTGATTCTAAATACTTTTGTATTTTTTGTAAGTTTTGATAAAAGTAATGGATGACTAGTTATTTCAAAAGTTATCATTTTTGTTTAAATTTTATTTGTGACAAGTTTGAAGTAAATGAGAAATATGAAAACGAAACATTAACTTGGAAGGTTTTAATACGTAATTGCAAATCAGTCATTTGTTTTACGAGAATTTACGAAAAATAAAACAGTGTTTGCAATTTAATCTGGACAACATCTGCATAAATAAAACTTCAAAATGTCGATTATACTCTCAGCCACGATACTTCCGGTTTGGATTTAAAAGAATATTTTCTGAAAAGCTTGTACCAAATTTAATTCCAAATACTCTCTTTTTGTAAATTTTGATAAAACTAACGATTGACCAGATATTTCAAAAGTTATGATTTTCTTGAACACGAACATTAAGAATGTTTTTAATAATTGCTTATATCTGATCGACAGTTAGGTTTATTAAATTTTATAAATATATAAAAGTGTTGAACAAAATATTCTTCAACTGGAAGTGCCGTCATTGAGAGTAGTCAACATTTTGAAGAATTCTTTGTGTGTCCTAGTTGAATTGCAAACACGTATGCATTCTCTGTGAATTGGCTAACTGTTACTTTTATCAAAATTTACAAAGAATAGAAAAATGTTTTTGAATGCAATTTTCTATATTGTATTCTTTATAATTTTTCGTTAAACCACAGACATGTAAGACTTGCAGACAGCCGACCTATATGCTCTCACTAACTAACTTTTATGTATTCTTTCTAACATCTACGTAATTATTTGCTGTTGCGATACTTGTCATAGTCTGAAGAACAAATTTATTGGGTTAAAAATTAATAGTAAGAGTTGTTTTTAAAACACTATTTAATATACAGTGTGTGTCAATAAATCTGTTTTATATGAGCACCTTACTTTTTTTTTTTAAAAACTACTGAATTTCTGGAAGAAAGAATAATGCTTGTACAGCTTATATATTCAAAATATTGAAATGATTATTAATTAGGAAAATTAACAGCTCCTTCAGTTTTCATTATTTTGAAGATACAGGGTCGGGCAAAACACCGAATTTATGGCTTAACTAGCACTTTTTCGAAAATTTAACCTAAATTAAAGTTTTTGTATACTTTATGTATTATTTATTGGTGTTTGCAGATTTTCCGTTTTTGTCACATTTTTGGAGATATGATGTCACCGGATAGTATTTTAAATGAATCACCCTGTATTTATATTTTTTTTTGAGTAGATATTTTTTTCCTGAATTCACTAATACCAGGTTTAGTGGGTCTCTGAATTATGGTTTCATAAGAAAAAAATAAAATGTAATGGCACCTAAATATTTATTTAATAAAAAACGAACGACAATAACTAAAGATTCTATTCATTAAAGCGTCCATTAACTTTAACAAATGATTATGAAATTCATTTCTCGCTTAAAGGTGACATGAAATGATACAAAATTCATTAAGGTCATTTGCTGACAGATTAGGATACTGTCAGGCAGCCGAAGGTTTTCAGTTTGAACACCTATTGTAAATAAATGTACGTAGATTCAGTTATTGTCGTTTTATTAAATAAATATTTAGGTGCCATTACTTTTTATTTTTTTCTTATGAAACCATAAGTCAGAGACTCACTAAACCTGGTATTAGTGAATTCAGGAAAAAAATATCTACTCAAAAAAAAATATAAATATAGGGTGATTCATTTAAAATACTATCCGGTGACATCATATCTCCAAAAATGTGACAAAAACGGAAAATCTGCAAACACCAATAAATAATACATAAAGTATACAAAAACTTTAATTTAGGTTAAATTTTCGAAAAAGTGCTAGTTAAGCCATAAATTCGGTGTTCCGCTCTTTTTGCCCGACCCTGTATATGTTTCGTTTGCTAGCAGTGCTTAAATTTACTTTTTCGTGCTTATCTAGCATTTGCGGAATATCATTATTAATAAGACGTTTCTTATAACAACTATCTTTTTACTTTCTTATATGTCACATCATCTGCGATGAAAATGCCATACTTAGTTGGACTGTGGATATACTGTGGTCGACAAATTTTAATTTCTGATACGAAAGCAGAAAGAGGAAAAGAGCACGACGAAATAAAGTAAAGATAAACATATAGCGAGGCTGCCAACTAATCTCGGCAAACGCTTCTATGAAATGTGAGGATCCCCCGACACTGCATCGGTTCTCCCACCACTGTTGGCAAGCAGGCATCGCTGCATATTATAAGGTCATCTTCTGCATGGGATAGAAGTATAAACAGAAATTAAAACTTGTAGACTACGGTATGTTTATCATATGCATCGACAAAAACAATTCAAGGAATTCCTCAAATTTTGGTGTGAGATTCATGTACTGCCAATCCAAGTTAAATATTGTCGCGAATCAACACTCTGTCTAGTGTTAGAGTTATTACGGCGGTAACATAAATCTTGGCTTACTTCGAGGAAGGAGATTTCAAAATGGAATTACAATTATAAGTGATCATCCGGTAGGAGGATTACAAGATGATCTTCCACTTGTCATTAGTATGTAATAAATATATGTAGGGTTCTGATTGTGCATAAGCAGCAAAACTAACACTTATTTTTAAACTGTTTATTTAAAAGATATTTAACAAGAAAACACTATAACTTAATTTCGTTTGACAAAATAATATTTACGTCGTTCCGTGTCACGCTCGTTGTTTAGGATAACTGTAACAAAATACACGTCTTTACCGAAAATAGTTTACTGATAAATACGTCTTAACATCACAACTTACTATTCTCGACTTATTCGTTCGCTCCTCTCTCGGCGCTTCCAGGGCCACCCCCCTTCGGATTTGAATCCTACATCTCGGCCTTCCTGACATCCATTCGCCTCGAATGGATCCTCCTCGTCGTCGACCTTGGACCATGGCTTCATGAGATCGGCGCTGGACTTTGTTTTTCTCGGACCCGTATGCTCTCCCAACTTCTCTATATCATACCTGTCTGGACCAACCCTTCTGAGGACACGATACGGACCAAGGAACTTTGGTAATAGCTTCGATTCATTTTGAAACTGTGTCCTACGAATTGCCACTAGGTCGCCAATTTTGTACACTACTGGGATCTTCCTTCTTTTATTGTAACTTCTTCGGTTTTCTTCTTGCACTTTCTTCATTTGTTGTTTTGCATCTTTTCGCAGTTCTTCTCTTTCTTCAGCAAACGCTTTTGAATATTCTTCTTCGATAATCTCTTTCAGTTTTGCATCTTCTGACTTTAACATTTCCACTCCAAAAAGTAGCTTAAAAGGCGACATGTTTATACTACGCTGATATGTGCTATTTAAAACTTCTTGCAATTTCCTAACATGTTTGTACCAATGGTTTGGGTTCTCAATAGTTAGTTTTGTGAGAGTGGGAATGATAATTCGATTTATGCGCTCCACTTGTCCATTTCCTCTAGGTACACCTGTTGTAATTTTAATGTGAGTTATATGCTCAGTGTCACAATATTGTTCAAAATCTTTAGAGGTAAATGCGGTTCCTCTATCGGATATTATTATTCTGGGATTTCCAAAGATTCCTCTTTGAAATTCTAGTTTTTCTAACACTTCTTTGGTAGCAGTGGTTTTAGTGGGATATATCCACACAAACTTAGTAAATGCGTCGATAACAACAAGTAGATGACGATATCCTTTCCCAATTGAGGTCAATGGTCCCAAATGATCTATGTGATATGTTTGCAGGGGCGTTTCACCCTTATCAATAGGATTCAGTAACCCTTCTTGTTTCCCTTCCTTTCTCTTGGCTAGTATACAAGGTATGCAATTTGTCAATACCCTCTCGATCTTTCCTTCTAACTTTGGTATATAATAATCCCTATTGATTAGTTCTTTAGTCTTTCTTACTGCAAAATGTCCATTTTCATGAGCATTTCTTATTATTTGGAACTGCATGGCTGTCGGAACAACAAGCAACTTCCTACCATCTGCGTTCTTGTATATAATACCTTTATCTAATTCGTAATCTTCATACGTTTGGCTTTCCAAAATCTTCGTTATGGTTTTCAGGTAATCATCTCCATTTTGAGCCTTTTTTATTGTTTCCAAAAACTCGTTGTGAATTATATGAATGACTGGATTACGGCTAAGAGCGTCGCAATGCCTCATCTGGTCACCAGGACGATGTTCTATTTGGTAATTAAACTCCTCGAGGAGCAAGGCCCATCTCGCTACTCTCGTACACAAGTCCTTCTTATTCATGGTCGCAACGAAAGCGCAACAGTCGGTGATAATTTTAAATTTTATTCCTAAGAGGTATACTCGGAATTTCTTTAATGCTTCGACGATGGCTAACACCTCGAGTTCGTAACTATGGTATTTTCTCTGAGCATCGCTAGTTTTTCTACTCCAAAAATAGACTGGATGCATCAACCCATCTTCATCATGCCTCTGCAGCAACACTCCTCCGAACCCATCCTGACTTGCATCGACATGTAGTTCAGTCTCCCGTTCATAACTAAAAATTTTCAACACTGGTTCACAGGCTAATTTCTCCTTTAACTTATTGAAAGAAACCCTTTCATCGTTATCGAATTTAGGTTTCTTCTTTCCCTTTAAAATATCCGTTAAGGGCTTAGCTATCAATGCATAGTCTTTAATATACTTTCTAAAATACCCTGTGAGTCCCAAAAAGCTTCGTATCTGTTTTTCTGTACTTGGTTCTGGGAATTGAACAACAGCACGAATCTTACTGTGACATGGTTTCACAGTACCATTTTCTATTTCGTGGCCTAGGTATTCCACCTTTGTTTTCAAAAATTGGCATTTCTCCCATTTTATTTCCAATCCGTATGATTCAGCTGTGTGTAACACCTTGCCTAATCTAGTGAAGGCTTGTTCTTCGTTTTCTGCCGGTATAATAAGGTCGTCCATGTAGGATAATACTACACCTTCGTGCATGAGTTCTTTGAAGACTTCATTGATAAATCTTTGGAAGATTGCAGGCGAATTGCACATCCCGAACGGAGTTTTAAGAAATTCGTACTGATTGCTTGGTGTTACGAATGCAGTGTATTTAATACTGTCTTCGGCCATAGGTACATGAAAAAAACCATTCCGTAAATCTAAAGTCGTAAATATTTTTGCTTTTGTCAATTTGTCTATCTGATCTTCGATAACAGGTAGAGGATATCTATCTTTCACTACTTTCCTATTTAGTCTTCTGTAATCAACACATAGGCGATTAGTGCCATCTTTCTTTTTTACCAATACAATGGGACTGGCATAATCCGAGGAGCTCGGTCTTATAATCTTATCACGCAGCCATTCCTCTATCTGTTTCTCAACTTCTTGTTTTTCAACATTCGCTAATCTTCTAGGTCGTTGGTAAATCGGTATCTCATCTTCAAGTATTATTTTAGTCGTTATTTTTGTTTCTTTAATTTTCGTCGGGTTGTAGTCATTTATCATTTTCGTTACTGCTTTTACATATTGAGGTTTTCCTATATTTAAATTGTCATTTACATTTATCATAAATATGTCAGGTGGTACCTCATTCCGACTTCTCTTTATGACAAAATCATTACCCTCTTTGGCCATATGTTCCACAGGATTTGTCATTGTAATTACATTGGAGTTTATTGTAAGAATAGCCTTTTCAAGCATTGGTTTACCCACAATCATATTTACAGACATGTGTTCGTCAGACACAATATGGAAATCCGTTCTTACATCACAGTCGTCTACAATTACACGAGTTGTAAATGTTCCTATCGTTTCTATTTTATTCGTACCAATTCCTTTCAGAGTTATTGGCGTTTCGTCAAATTTGGGTGCTCCTATGTTTAGAAAGCTAGTAGCCTTGATCAAATTTAGATCGCTTCCTGTATCCACAAGACCAAATATAGGCTTGCCATTAACTAAAAACTTTTTGTGACCTGGCAATTCATCATTTTCTCTTATTAAGTAGGATCGTTCTGTACTTTTGGGAATTTCGGTCTCTTTGTTTCTCTTGTCACAATCTTTGGCTAGATGACCATAATTATTGCATGAAAAGCACTTCAATCCTTTACCTTTTTCACGACAATTTTTGGATTGGTGTCCTAACCTACCACAATTAAAACATCTAATATTAGTCTTTTCATCTTTGTATTTAGTCGTAGTGTTATACTTTGGTAAACTTTCTTTGAAGTCTCTCTTTTCTTTCGTCTCTTTTCTCTCTCTAACTTGTTTTTCTTTCAATCTTTCATAGAGTTTTAATTTATCTTTAAATTCTCTTAAGCATTTTGCTCCGTACAAAATGGTCTTATTTGCCTCATCGTCAGAAATTCCTTCTATAATATATTCAATAAGAGCATCATCTTCGACTGTCCCTTGAGCGGCAATTTCTCTCATTGCTAAAAAATATTGAGAATAGCTTTCATCTTTTCTTACCTTACGCGTAGACAGCATTTTGTGAAGAGTTGCACTATTTACAGATCTTCGAAATTCATTTTCTAGCTTACTCTTCAATATTTTCCATGTTATTATTCCCTCTTCAGCCCTGATAAAGGATAAAGCCTCTCCTTTTAATAATCTTTTACCATAGATTAATTTTTCAACTTCATTCCAACCCATTAGAAACGAGGTTTCCTCAAATTCTGTTATCCATCTATCAATTGGATAAGTTTTCCCACCATCGAAAATGTGCAAGGTTTCTTCGACATCTTTAAACGTCATCATAAATTTTGGCGTCATATTCTGAGAGCGCGAATGAGATTCTACTAGGCCAGTTCCACTAGCACTAGTTACGTCGCTTAAATCTTCATTATCGTCTTGGTTGTCACTCTCATTTTGTGCCAGATTATTTACGTCGTCCTGTTTTCCGTCGTCACCATCACTAGGTATTTCTTTCCTAATTGGAACAGATAAATCATTTAATTGTTCGCACAAAGTATCTATTAACTCCTCTTTATTATTCGCATTGTTATCCGTACCCAACACCTGACAAATCAAATTCAATTCTCCCAGTGTCAAATTGTTCATAGCATAATCTGTTTTTTTCTTTATTAAATCGTCTTTTTCCTGTTCGACATCGTTAAAATTGAATCCTCTAAATTCTCGTAATCTTTTCCTATTATTTCTATCGCCCTCGTATTCAAATACGAATTTATGTAATGCTTTTATTTGTTTTGTACTTGTTTGTGAAATATCTAAATTTACTTGTTGTCCTAAATTTTCCATATTAATTTATTTGTAATTTTTATACTAAATAATAAAGATTTAATCTATCTTAAAAACTCTGGGAAATATTTTCGTGAAATAGAATAAATAAAAGATGCAATTTACTTGTATATAGCAGTCCTTCAAATATTTTTCTTATATTCTTTTTTCGCAAGGTATTCAATAATTCTCCAGACGATGATGTCACTTCTAGCTCGCATACATATGTTTCGCCTTGCTGCGTATGTATGTATATGCACAATCGTATCTCTATCTTCTTTCCATCTATCTATCCATCCATCCCGAACGAGTTCCCAATTTTATGTAGGGTTCTGATTGTGCATAAGCAGCAAAACTAACACTTATTTTTAAACTGTTTATTTAAAAGATATTTAACAAGAAAACACTATAACTTAATTTCGTTTGACAAAATAATATTTACGTCGTTCCGTGTCACGCTCGTTGTTTAGGATAACTGTAACAAAATACACGTCTTTACCGAAAATAGTTTACTGATAAATACGTCTTAACATCACAACTTACTATTCTCGACTTATTCGTTCGCTCCTCTCTCGGCGCTTCCAGGGCCACCCCCCTTCGGATTTGAATCCTACATATATATGCCTTAACAAGTAGTATTTCATTGAGACGACTCCATCTCCTCGTGATAGTGAAAGCCGTGTACCGGACACAAGCAAGGTGCAAGTCACTCTACGTTTTGAGGAGGAGTGTAGAAGATAGGTACCTTTTGTTATTTTATTCAAATATAGGGAGTGCTCCCCCAAAGCAAAACTCGACATATGTTATCGTTAAAGTCCGCCCCGGCACCTCCACCAGAATTTCACGGACAAAAGTCGCGAATCAACACTCTGTATAGTGTTAGAGTTATTACAGCAGTAACATGAATCCCGGCTTACCTCGCTGTTAGAAGCCAACATCGAGATCGACCGTGTAAACGTAAATCTATACCGTCTCGTTGGCATCCGTTTTGTCCGTTCGATGAGTTCAACGGAATTTGATCGAATGGACAGAATTTGCAAATTCAGCGAGGTAAGGAGGGAATCGGCGTTACCGAAGCGATAAAGGAAGTAGATCACAAATGGAATTACAATTATAAGTGATCTTCCGAAAGGAGGATTACAAGGAGATCTTCCACTTGTCATTATTGTGTAATAAATATATATCTGTTAACAAATAGTATTTCATTGAGACGACTACATCTCCTCGTGATAGTGAAAGCTTTCTTAGTTTGATAATTTGTATTTTTCACAATGCGAGTATACGATAAGATGTTTTACTGATTATCAGTAAACCTTGACATATATTCTAATAAAATAATTAGTTTCACTATCGTAATCAATTAAACCATTTAAAATAAACTGTTTATATTATCATGCCGATGATCTTTACCTGATTATTATTTCTTAAGCTATTGAGAAATTTTTAATAAATAAACTTTTCACCTTTGGAAAATTAGTAGATGTTTTGATAAGAAAATTGTTTTAACATAATATAATTAAAAATTCTTAATCTTTATATTATATTGAGAGCAATTTTTTTCAGTAAGTACAGCACAAAATATTCTTGAAAATCCGGACCAGAAATACCATTGCTATGATGAAAGTGACAATTCCGGTCATCATTTTCAAGAATTCTTTATGCCTTTATCAAATTCTTGCTCGCCTGTTTATCGCCTCGCTCGCTTCATTCGCTCAGCTTATAATGTCAGACTCGTCCGATAAAGAATCACTTTACTGACTTGGTACATGAAGAATTATTATAATCTGACGTCTAACTGTCATAAATGGTTGGGAGCATTACCCGTAACATGGAATTGCTTCAGCGTATGTGAAATCGAACGTATTTGTTTCCCTGCATCCTTCCGGAAGAAAATAAAAAACTCATTTATTCCTTCCTTTTAAATGATGCTCCGTCTGTAAGATAAGCGTATCAACATCCGCATTAATTACGATAACCTAACCACATGAACATTTGTGGGATCACTTGTAAAATATAATAATATATTATGAGCCCATCATTCAGATAATTTCTTGTTAGATATAAATTCCCAAAAACACATACGAAATTGGATCACGTCGGAGCGCATGAGGCAATTGTCCAAAAGACCGTTCACAACACAAATGTATGTCGTCATCTTATCGAAAATTAGTACGACTCGTAAACAGACGAAAACACGAGTATTTGTCTTTAAATGTGGGACGACACAGCAGACGAAAGAAAAACACCTCCACAAACTATTGTTACTCACGCGTGTGACAGTTCGAATTTTTGTGGGCGTCTCTGGATGGTGTAAATTATTGTCCAATGTGCATTACCATTCCTCTAGTACTAAAAACGCAGTCAGTACTTTCCGTATAAGCTATACACATATACCATCTTTATAATGGCCACTTTTACGATTTTAAAGCAAGGCAACGCTCCGTGTTTAATGAGACAGACTGGACAGACAACCTGACCGAGTGACTATTAAAAAATCCAGAAGAACGTGCGCGTATACATATGGAAAAAAGACGAGAAGAAGAAGAATGCGAAACAATGTTGTGTAGGTTTGCATGTGAATTGTATTATAAGTCGTCCTAGCATAAATAATGGGTTATCTGGGCGTCTTTGGTACTCTATGCCTTCCCTCTTTCCACCGTCACATTCCTATCTGGGTACTAATGTGATAATAATAAAAGTTGCGTGAACCGTTCGTTGAAGGAAAAAGATATACACTCACATACACACGCACACACACCGCATGTATTACGGCAGCGACACCGTAGAACGGTGATTAAGTCGCTGCGTGCTAGACGTGCATTTTTTATTTTCACGCGTGTGTTCACCACTTAGGCGCCACTACTTTCTTTTTAATAACGGATAGCGCTGGACCATTCGTTAAAGTGAGAATGACAAGTACCATTTATTCGGAACGTTTCGTTTAATATCGCATTTGGGACGTAAAAATTGAATTTTATTGACGTACGTTCCATTACCGCCTGAAAAATGCTGCGAATTTAGTAACGTTGCGTTGCACAATAAAAAATAGCCGACACGTGATAATAAAACGGGTGTAGTAGACATGTACTGAAGAGGGACAATGAGTGTGACAAGCCCTAGTAACAATTGAAATCGCTCTCATCATGCGCATAGATTACTACCGATTTTATAAATAATATCATTTTTTGTCTGCTGCGTTCACTTTCACTATAATGTTGTTACTTCATTGATTTTGCTCCGATTGCGGCACAATCGACGTTCGAACAATCACAATCACACATCAGGGGGTTTGAGGCAGGAAGGAACAGTACTTTTGCTCACTATATGCCTACCAATTTTATTTGCGGCGATCACACAGAAATGATTACTACTATACTGCCATTATTTGCACTTTCGATTAAATTTTAATATTTTTATCACTGGCATCATTGTTATTATTGCTATACGTTACAATAGAATACCAAGCACACCGACTGAGCTATTACCAGTGTGTATCCTTTCAAATCTTGCCTCTTACTGTGATGTTTGAATGTTATCGATTTTTCAGATCATTGTTATTGTATTAAAAAGTACACAGATAAAGATAAATACGTTCTAGTTAAAGGACATTCTAATAACAATATGAGTAGAAAACGTTTTTTTCTCTTTTTCATAATATTCATTAGAAAGAATGAAAGATTTGGATTGCATTGCCGAATCAAGCACAATTTTTTAAAGTAGTATAATTGTGTTATAATTGTATTTTGTATAAAACAAATATTGATATAGAATGTCGGATGTATAAGAAATACGACGACTTCAATTTAACTTGAGTAGTGTATAACTACTCTACATTGAGGTGGCATAGAAAACTATCAAATTCAAACCGGCTACTGAACTACCATTCCAAATATCCAAAGAAATACAATCTTATTAACTGTCTGAAAAGTCGAATATTAAACATTACACATCCAGAATTTCAATTTTGTAATTTTGAGAAACATATTAGTCAAGAACAATTTTTCAATGGCTATGGTAAACCAAATCCTGTTTTTCACTTCTAACATTAGTCATTATCGTATGAAAGATTTAGTTATTGGGAACCCTTTCGTTCACCCAAAGAATGCTGACTTTCAGCTTGTAAGATATAAGAAAATATCGTATAATAATATTAGGGTTTTCTGGTGACATTTCTAACTTGACATTAGTCAATTTAAATCAATCAAAATTGATCAGCAATTTTCTGAATGTGATATGTATTAATATTGTTGCGTTTTCGGGTTCGAAATAAACAACTGGTGCAAATGTTTTAAAACTGTCTGTATATTTACACACTTAAAACTAATCACAATATAAAAATATGAAATAAATGTAACGCACTTAAAACTACTACGAATAAATTAACACACGTATTTATTTCTACACTACTATTTATGTTTGTAATATTTATGTAATAAAACTGCACCGCTTATATTTATTTGTACCGTACGAATACTACTATTGAATGAATGAATTCTTTCTGGGCACCGGACGCTTTTTATATCCGCATATAAGATTCTGGAAATATACGCGAAAATTCTCTATTTCTCTCGATGTTTGTAGAACATACGACAGACTTTCTGTCGCTTACACATTACATATATGTGGATGATTTATGACTTATTTACGGTGCGTCGCGCCAATGTTTACTCTTCAATTTTTTTGTGGACCTGTTTTCGTTACAATATTATCAAAATTAAAAGAAGGATGGTACCGTTGCGGCCAATATAATCTGGGCAGTGATTTGACAATTCATGACTTTTTCATGAAATTTGATAAATCAGGCTTTGCTACAATCTACGTTACTCTGGATACGCACTTAGGGCATGAGCCATCATGTGATGGTTATCTGAATAATCAATAGTCATTACCTTAAAAAGTGTTGTCCTTTAACTGAAATTAGTTTGGTTTTGACCAACCATATTATTGTTCTTAAATTAAATTGAAAAGAACTCCGGGTCCTTGGGCGCTCATCCAGGCCCAGACATTGACAGAAAAACGACCGCTTGTGTGTGATTTATGGGTATAACGTTCATCAAAGCGAGAGTTCGGAGGTCTATAAACTCTAACGTGTCCGTTAAGACACGATTTCTATACCTTTTCATCTGTGAAAACAACAT
Organism: Amphimallon solstitiale; assembly: GCA_963170755.1. Lineage (NCBI taxonomy): Eukaryota > Metazoa > Arthropoda > Insecta > Coleoptera > Scarabaeidae > Amphimallon > Amphimallon solstitiale. The sequence continues at coordinate 36,885,894 of OY720681.1, read as the reverse complement.
TCTGCCAGAAATTTAACACTTCTAAGGAGTATTCCAAAGCAAAACCTACTCTCTGTTCCTTAATTTGCGGAGTTAGAAAAGGTTTTTTCGCTGCAGAACGACTACGTAGATCAGATCCATTTTTGATACGACGCCGACGCCTTGCCGTTCGAACAGACCCTGGAAAGCTTGTTTCAGCCTGTGCGTCTACCGCACAATGGAAGGGATTTTCGCGAATAAAATCAACCAAATTTCCATCATCCACCTCCGTTGTAACTCTGGGCCTACCACGACCCAATCTTCTATCAAACGTTTGTCTCTCATCCCATATTCTCTTAATGTTATGCACAGTACTCTTTGGTATTTGGAATCTTAATGCGACTCGACGTTCGGACCACCCCTCTCCCACTAACGTCACAACCCTAAATTTCTCGGCCAAAGATAAATGTGGCATTTTTATAATTGACGTTTTTCATCAATTAATATGACAGTATAGTTTTCCAGGCGACTTTTTTTATGTAACAATTAAAATCCATTTACAGTGGGAAAAACTGCTGCCCAGATAATATTGGCCGCAACCGTACATAGGAAATGTAGCTAGAAGATTTAATATAAATAAATGTACGGTTTTGAGTATGTGAAAAAATGGGAAGAAGAAGGAAGTGTTAAAAGGAAAGAAGGTTCAGGTGGCCGAGAATTTCAAATCAGCAACAAGATGAATTTTTATTAGATTATTTACGAGAAAATCCATTCAAAACACCAAGAGATGCTGTATTTTGCACAAATTTTCCAAGACCTTGGTCAACAGTATGACGCAGAATTAGCACCTCCAAATTAAACAATTACGCAAGTGCCAAAAAACAGTTATTATTTGTCGAAAATAAACAATTCAGATGTCTTATTTTTATTAAATTATAGACATCGCGAACAGAATTTCTGGGATAGTACCGCCCAAGAAACACAAGATGTGATGAAAGATATGTGTCCCCACCAAGTAGATCTGGAAGATTTTCTGTTAACTTTTGGGCCTAGATGTGGTAGCTTGGCAAATTGAAAACCGTTTAAACTCACAATAATATCTAGATATTTTAGAGAATGTTATGCTTCCGTAGTATCACAAACATACCCTAATAATACTTTCATTTTACAACAAAATAACAACCCTGTGCACACCGCCAGAGTTATCATACAGTGGATTACCAATCGGAACGGTAACATATCCTTGGCCTGTATGCATACCGGATTTAAATCCGATTGAAAACCTTTGGGGTGTAATGGTGAAACAAATGTATGAACGAAATTTAAGATTCCGTAAAAAAATGAATTATGGGCGGCAATTGAGAATGTTTGGGAGGAACTAAGCGAAGATCAGAATATTTGGAGAAACCTTATTCTGTCAATGCCAACAAGACTTACACAGGTTTTAGAAGCTAATGGTGCAATGATTAAGTACTGGCTCTTATAATTTGTACCTACTTCTATATTCGAATGTTTATAGTTTTGTATTAATGCTTTTTGTTAATTTTTAGCTTAATAAGTTCGATAATTCCATACAAATGTACTCTTATAAATATTTAATATTTAAATATGTCAATTTGCAACAAGAAAAATGATATCCTTTTTAGTATTCTACGTGACGTATCGACATGACGTTGAGTTTAGTACATGCATTTTGCACGTGATACTATCATGTGTTTCACGGAAAAATACTGTTTTTAACTATTATTTGTGCAAGTCTAGGCCTATATAAAGCCACGATTTTATTAGGCGAATCAGTTCTTCCAGATACTTCGTGGGAGAACTTACCCAGTTCTTCCAGACACCTCGTGGGAGAATTCACCTAGTTCTTTCAGACACGTCATGGAAGAATTCTCCTAGTACTTCCAGTCACTACGTGGAAGTTTTCCGCAGAGGTTTTCTTTCCCGCTCTGTACAAGTATTATCTCCGTTAATTATTATGTTTGTATCAAGTAAATTAATTTTATTGAATATGTTCTAAAGTAATTTCATACCGTATAATAATGAATATATTTCTCTTGTCGTTGCTTCCTTCAATAACATCGTACACTAAGAGAAATAATATTCCGTACACTTCGCGGAGATATAATGTGATATGGGCGTGTTTATTATGCATCAGTATATGGCGAATACGCCCATGCCACTTTATATCTCCGCGAAGTGTAAGGAAAATTATTTCTCTTGGTGTACATACAAACACGTGCACTTTCCCTAAAACGATGTGTTATCTTTTCTTCGTCGAATTAATAAAAATATTATTTTTTTCATAGCAAACAAGAATGTCATGCATCTTTCTTTCATTTAGCAAATGCTTGTAAAACCTCCTGTCGTATTCTTCCAAAACATTAAAGAGACATGAGACATATTTCTTGTTGGAGGATCATGCGCGAGCAAATTATGTCTGCGTTGGCCGCTATAATGACACCTCGTTATGGCGTCGGGGCAAAAACCTGAACTAGGCCTTGTCCGTCTGGCGCTTGCAAAAGGACGTTTAGTGTGGTGCCTCCTCGCTAAAGTACACGCCATCCTTTTTTACGTGTTCTGTTGTTGTTAATCCATGAAATATAGCTTCCATCTCAAAAATTTAAAGAACGAACTCTTTCATTACATCATTCTCTAGACAGCTTTACGCTTTATGTGGGCTGCTTCTATTGACTTTTCGAAGTTTTGATGGTACCCATCACAAAGAGGTTCTGTCCAAATAGTTAATAGAAAAAAATCAGTAAGCGCACACATAAAAATCTAATTATGTTACTTTTACCTAATGTGGAAATACTTTCGAAAACATACTACTACTAACTAATGGAATTTATAAATTTATTCGAAAAAGTTCTGATGCTTTCTGAAAGTGATGGAAAATGAAAACAACTTCTCAAAGTCAATAACTGTAGCACCATCTCTGATGTGAAAATTTGATATCGCCATTTAGAATTTGCGACGGTTGGTTACGGACTAATGCATCGAAGAGCTGAGAAACCCATCTAGCCCATAATTTCAAGACTAGTTCACATTTGCTCTTCCTCTATTATTAGCCAGTTGCATACTCTAATGTAATGACAAATCAATTTTTCGATTCTCCGTACTTATGCAAATGTCCTAATTTGTATTAAAGTTACTACTGACTTTATGTTTTATGGTATAAAATATAAACGTTGAAGTAAAAACATCAACAACGTCTCTAGGAATCTCTTTTTTATTGTCGTTAAACTTACACTGCATTAATTTAATATAATAATTGAAGTGTAAACTTCTTTGGGCGCGTTGCGCTGATTGTAGGCACTGAACAAGACTAACCGTCACGCTCGGATATGTAACGCTCGTTCGGGTAATGTCGGCTCGAGTCGACTAAGGGAACAAGATAAATATATCATATAGAGGTATTTAATTTCAATTAAATTGAAATTTAAATGAATAAATAAATTCATGTCCACGAGCAGATTCGATCCCGAGCCGCACGGGTATGACGCCGCCACGTTAGCATCAGACCGAGCGCGGGACTTGTAATCGAGTATTCATATCGCCTATTTATATATATACATTCGTCCGAACCGACCCAACGAAACGGCCTCTCGCGTCACTGCTATACTCGTTCGGCGACCGTTACATGGGAGAGCATGACGCATCAGTCGTATAATACGTAACTGAATATTATACGCGTGTGTACATGTGTAAATGTAATAAATGTGCGAATACGTTTTATTTAATACGTTACTGAATATTATACGCGTGTATTTCGTATTATTAACCTCGCCTTGATGAAGTTTACACTTCTGCTGTGTGGTTTTAAGCACATCCATTTTCTTTTTTTATTGCTGTCGTATATTAGAAAGATATTTTCGAAATAAAATAGGTACGGCACCTGCAAAAGTGTCTAGTACGTACTACGTACGAAGATAACAATTGTATAAATTTATTGACCGAATCAATGATTTTTCGGAATTATTTACATTGTGCCCTGCAACGACATATTTTCAGCTTTAACAATTCTCTTATGCATATGCTTCTTACAACATATAAGCTGTATACCTATACGTATATACATACCTTGAATGGTCTAAATCTCTCTTATTTCCTAACAGTAAGCTGGTGTAGTAGGATGGAAGTTTTAATTTCGATAATTGTCCTAAGAGTTCTTGGGCTTCGTGAAAACTATGCCTGTCGTTGACAGCATAAACGACAACGAAAGCTTCACCCCAACGTATGTGTTCATACAAGCAGCCATTTTTCTGCAACATAAATATTTAAAGATCGTTTAGTGTCAGGCAATACAAATTCTTCGTGTAACATACACAACTATAGAGCTGACTGCTTCAGATAGTGCTAAATTGTCCGGTATCATGACAGTCGTGTTAAGGGAAGTACGTAGCTACTTACGTAATAATCTGCCAAAGTATTGTTACAAAGAAAAGAAATTTAATGTTTAAAAATTATATTAATTAAGAATGTTGTAAATGTCGTGTATAGCTATGAATGAATACGATAGATTCAGTAATAAAACTGTGTAAGGATGATATGTATATCGCGTATATAGGTACAGGACCGCCGCATCGGTTACGCCATTAAAAAAATGTTAATTTCTATTTTATGCTGAATAAAACTGCCTCAGCTCCTGTGTAGGGATGATATTTATGTCGCGTACAGGGCTGTCGTATCGGTTACGCTATTAAAAAAATATTCATTTCTATTTCGTGCTGACAAGCAAATCTCCTGTGTATTAAGACTGGTCCATCGTATATTGTCACGACTACATTTAATTTTTTCAGTTCGTTTCTTCGACTCAGAAGGCCAAATAAAAGGACATCGGTCATCATAAGGATTTCGGTACGGCATGCCATGAGTTCGAGAATAATTAACTTTCTTGCTTGCGGTGAGGTGTTTCTTTATCGCTTCATTGTCCGCCTGCGTTGTTGTCGTGGAATCATTGATCATGAAGATTCGTGTCCGCGCTTGTGTGGGTTGTCAGTGTTAATTGGTGTCCTCTTACTCGACCCAATTCAATTAATAATACGAGAATTTGCCTGCACGAGTAAAAGTTATTGACTTTCTATATGGCAGCAGCAGCAGCAGCAGTAGTAGTCGGTGATCGCATCGTTTTGTTACCAAAGACCTTTCCTTCTATATATTCGAAGTGCACGTGCATATACATATTTCACACTCACACTGACACTTTAACGTTTTGTACATTATGTATTTACATACATATAAACATAATTATGCCAATACAACAGCGGCGAGTTAATATTCTCATTTATATAAGATGCGATAACAGAGACGTTCTACTACACCTACATTATTGATACAACACATGTAAATCAATCTTGGAACGAAATTTCTCCAGAAAAATGTCGACTTTTAATGACGTACAAAATTTACAGGAAAACACAATATTCTCTTCATTTTCAGTTTCTCGTTTATGATTACATTCTTTAATTGATTGAATGACACAATATAAATACTCAGCCTCCATTAAGGGCTATGTATATCAATCTTGAGCGAGAGATTTATTATTTTTATGTAATTGTTCTTCTGCAAAACAAAATATGTTTGTTCGTTTGCTCTCTGCTTGCTTCAATAACCAGACAGCGTCATCTAGCTGAGATCTTTCACTTGGTGGTCTTACATGTCTCTACGTCAAATAGCCAGTTCAAGTTAAGTGTATCTTCAATTTGGTTTCGAAACACTGATCCAAAAATAAGCAGTTTTTAAAGTAGGTTTAAATGACTTTAACTGCTTGCTTCTTTAAATAAAAATGTTTTATAGTTGCTCCCAACTTTTAATTCTTATTTGTAATTTACAGTTAAAACAAACAAAACGTTTTCTAATTTACACGTTATTTATGCAGTTTGAAAATAGCAGATTATTGATTTCTGTTGATGATAATAAAGAAAATGAAATAATACATGTGTAATCCAAATATTGTGCTACAATAAAGAAAACACAGCGTGCAAATTGATATACTGCAGCGGATGCAAATGCCTGGTGAGCTCTAGTATTTTCAGCTACCGTTGGAGTGTGTGAAGTTAGCTCCACTTTTTTCGAAAATTGAATATCTGACAGTTATTTTAGTTTGCTCTACGTTTGTTTTAAATTCTTCCAAAGTATTTCAAAGAAAAATCAAAATCAGCCGAGAAAATGGGGAAAAACGAACGCCAAAAGTATGCCGCCAGACCCCGTTTTTTGCAAAAATTAATTTTGACGGTTTTTCGAGGTTGTTAGAATAGTATATTAAAATACAAGTAATAGAAGGCCTTTCATTCCAGCATGATTTCCAAATTCGGACACGAGCGCGCAGCGCGAGTGGCCGAAGGAAAGAATGCTGGAATGGCCTTCTGTTACGAGTATTTTACACTATTTTCTCTGTTTCGGATTGTATTTATATTATTTATTTATAGAAAAATTGTTAAAAATATTCATTAAGGGAAATTTTGATAACGTGACGTAGTCGATTGGTAGCAATGATTTATATTTATATTTGACAGTTGACTTTTGTAAGAATTATTTGAATTGAAAAGTTTGCTTAAATTAGAAAAAAATCTCATATTATCTGTGGGCGGAATGTCAGACGAAGAGCGTCAATCTGCGGCACTAGAATTGCGGGACGGGGCCTCCAACGCCATAAATAATTTAATACCAGGTAAATCGAAAAGCAAGTATGAAAAAGATTATGAAAAATTTATGCCACCAATCTATTTCTACTAAAATAAAAAGTTACCAAAAACCGGTGTTAGAATGGAGTCCATTCTAACATCAAAATAGCTGCTAGAATAACCTTATTCTAACACCGAAACAGAGAAACATTGTTCTGATATGCAAAAACTGTAACTTATATATATCAAAAGACACTGGAAAAAAGCAAAATCCAAAAGTGAGCAGTTAGCAATTTTTCAAAAATATAAATTCTGACGGTCGTTCCTGGTCGGTGTTCCAAATTGTTCCAAAGTATTTCAAAAAATAAATCATAATCGGACGAGAAAATGTCAAAAAACTATTTTTTGCCTGCCCTCCTTCATTTCGAAAATAAAAATTTTGATGGTTCTTTTAGGTTTTTCTAGATTTTTTCTAAATTTTCCAAAGTATTTATTTATTTATTTAATTTATTTATTTATTTAATTTATTTAATACACTAATCCACAGACATATGTCTAATTACGGATTAGGGACACAAAACATTATAACAAACATGATATTAAAATAAGAGGAAAAACACATGACATAAAAACACAAGGTAATAATAACTAAAAGTAATAATAACAATAAATGTATATGTTGTACTAAAAAGTAACGACAGCTCTAATATCCCGGATGTTACAATTAAAAATATCAAGAGACGGGTATTCATTACAAATGTTACACATGTGGTGCAAAGGTGAATATCTAAGGATATTAGTGCGCGGTGTAGGAAAGTAAAAAGTAAAAGTTAACCGCGAAGCTGCCCGAGGAATAAATAAAGGCAGTTGTGCAAGAATTTCGGGGCAATCAATTCTGCTTTTAAATGTATTAGATAAAAAAAGTAAGGACATAACAGTGCGTATTTCAAAGAAATAAATTATAATTGGCCGAGATAATAGGAAAAACGATTTTCTCACCCCTTTTTGAGAAAATTAAAACTGTATTGGTTGTTTCAGGTTGTTCTAGACTTCTTCTAAACATTGTTCTAATATATAAAAACAGTATCTCTTATATATCAAAAGATATTGCGCAAAACGAAAGCCAGAAATGAGAAGTCAGCTCCACTTTTTTCGAAAATCTAAATTCTGACAGTTGTCCCATTTTGTTCTAGGTTTGTTCTAAATCGATCCAAAGTATTTCATAAAAGAAATCATAATCGGTCGAGATATTAGGAATAATGACGAAATGACTTTCCGAACATTATTGCGTAGCAGAATGTTTACGTATGATGCAGTTCTATAACCATTTCAATAAACATTTAATATTTTCTCAAGAAATATATATTTCAAAACGATATTATTGCCAAATGATGATGAAATATTTAGAATCATCATCTTTTTAAAAAAATCGAAATTCTGACGGTTCGGAAGTATTTCAGAGCAAAAGTTACAATAGGTCGATATAACTGAAAACAAGCAAAATCCGAAAGTCTGATGTCAGACCCTTTTGTTTATTTTATTTTATGAATTAGCTACTTTTACTCTTTTCATGGTTTTTTTTTTTTCGTGAATACAAACACATTTCCATATTTTTATCAATTATTATTATTTTTTGAAGTACCCGTTACGTAAACGTGTTAAAATAATATATTATGCTATCTACTTTTCTCACTAAAACTACTGAAAAACTTATATTACATACTTTAGAAGAGTAAATTATTATATATTTAGATAAAAGTAAGATGTATATGCGCCAAATAGCCGCTCTGTTTGGGAAAGGCCGTTGTTTAACAATAAAAAATGGAGAGAAATATATTGTTTATATCAGATTTATCAAAGCATAGGACATAAAGTCTTCACTTTTATGGACTGTAATATAAAATAATATCAATAATTAAATTTTACACAAACAATATAAATACATTTATTTTAGGTATAAAGTAAAGCATGAACAGTAGGAAATAAAAATAAATTTAAAAAATATCAACCTCAAACCATACGAGAAAACGTTTATCTTGTTATGAGCATGGTATAATCATTCTCAATATGACTATAAGGAAGTTTTATTCTTCATTAATAATGTAACTAAAATTAGTGTTCTCTTAATATTATTTTGTGTAAGGAGCATCAGCATTTAGTAAAAATACTGTTTTGAAATAATAAATATTATATTTCTTGGGAAAGACTATATTTTTTACTTGTTTATTATTAATCACTTATATATTTGTTACGTGCCGTAATGTTACTGATTATTACGTCTAATTTAATTACTATTTTATTAGGATGGGATAGGGTAGGCTTAGTTTCTTATTGTTTAGTAATTTATTATCAAAGTATTAAATCCTATAATGCACAGCTTTAAGGAATGGTATTGGGGATGTTGCTTTGTTAATAACTATTGCTTGAATATTTAACTATGGTAGATTTAACTATGTCTATATAATAGGGTCATATGAAATAGCCCAGATTTCTTTTTCTTCTTGGTTACCTAGCTAGCTAGCTATAGCAGCTATTTTATCCATTTTCTGCGTCTGGGTATACAACCACACTACACACGAAAACGTACGAATGCACTATAATGTTCGGAAAGTCATTCCGCCAATTGTAAAACCGTTGTGTCCTATTATCTCGGAATTTTGATTTTTTCTTTGAAATTCTTTAGAACAAACCTAGAACAACCGACAGAATTTAGATGACTTTTTAAAAAAGGGGGCTAACTTCCGACTTATGAATTTCGTTTTTTTGCAATATCTTTTGATATATAAGATATAAGACGATGTATCAATACAATGCTTAGAACAAATCTAGAACAACCTAGAACAATCGTTAGAATTTCAGTTTTCACAAAAAATCACACAGAAAATCGTTTTTGCCTATTATCTCGGCCAACTATGATTTTTTCCTTTAAATACCTTATATCTGTTTAGAACAAACTTAGAATTTCGATTTTTGAAAAAAGAAGGGCTGACGAAAAATTGTTTTCGCCTTTTTCTCGGCCGATTATAAGTTTTTTTCTTGTGAAATACTTTGGAACAATTTAGAATAAATCTGGAACAATTTAGATTTTTGAAAAAAAAAATCCAAAAGTGAGAAATTGGACCCCTGCAATTTCTCACTTTTGGATTTCGTTGTTTCAATATCTTTTCATATATATAAGGGATATGGTTTTCATGTCTTAGAACAATGTTTAGAACAAACCTAGAACAACCTGGAACAACGGCCAAATTTCAATTTTTGCAAACGCTGGATTTGGTTTCATACTTTTGGGGTTTTCCCCATTTTCCCAACTGATTTTGATTTTTTTATTGAAATACTGGGGGACTGGGAAAACTTTTTTAAAAATATTTTTCATTTATATAACAAATAGTAAAAACATCACAATGGCCCTTACCACCGAGACATCTCCAATGTAACAATGTATTTATATATGTTACGCCCGCTTTAAATATAAATGAATGTAACTAAGTGGTATTTGCATGTATTGCATAATTGAATCCGTTTAAAAATAAAAACTTCAGCAACAATACAATACGGTTTCGATATTTTAATTTTAAAGGATTTAATATCAGCTTGTACCGGTAGAGTTCAGCCGTAATTCTCTTGCATGTCACAGTGGGCGTAACCATAATACAAAGTTAATAGTCCAACAATAAATATATGAATGTAATTCTCATGTTGCGCACTGGAATGAAGGTAACGTCTTGTAGGACAGGTTACATTTATTTGTGGTGAGCAATTGCACAATTTATACGTACATATTTAAACACACACATACACAAGCGCGAAATGTCCACATACACCGCCCGCCACTCTCTCCACCTTACCTACCCGTCAATTTCCCAACAACAACGAGAAATAAATCGAGACGTAATCCAAGAACGATACAAAGTACAAACCGAAACCGCATTATTTTCCCTGTAATAATAGTAACAGGCAATTCGTGTCGAAAGAGATTCGGTACAGATAAAAATACAGATTGGAAATTTAAGATGGTACCTTTTTTCTATTTATTCCACCACGGGGTCGGTGAAGAAGTGGAATGGGTAGATTAGACTTGGTCTGTCTTAAGATCGAAGTTATAGAGGGCGTAAGGTACTGATAATTACTAGGTAAAAAACAAGTAATTGTGCTTCTTTTGTTAGGTTTTAGATATATAATTTTTTGTAATTCCTTTGAAGATTGCTAGATACAATAAATCAAAACGACAATGACAGTAGTAGCTGTAATATAAAATAAAACGAAAAAGTCCAACAATCGCAATAAATGGTTATACCGTTCGTTTTTTTTAACTGTTGCCATAGGGAATTGCATAGTAAAAATTATACCTCTTGTTAACTTATGATGTGATGCAGATTTAGTGCTAATTCTTCTTTTAGAAATAAATCACCAATAAGACTACAGAATGCATACTGTTTGAACAACCACAAGCAGTTTTATTTGACTAACTTTAATCTTCAAACTTGAAGGTAATGAACATACATAATTTGACAAAAAACGAAAATTTACAAATGTCATTTTATTCACAAGTTCGCAAAATACCCGGTTATTGTGAACAATTGCTTTAAAATGTCTATTTTCACAACTAAAGAACGTGTTGAACTTGTAACAGCATTCATTAAAGGTATATCCAGTAGAGAAAACAGCCAGAATTTTGCTGCTGCATATCCCGATTGCCCTATTCCGAGTAAAACTATAATACTCAAATATTACAATGCTTTTCGTGCTACGGGTTGCTTACATCATGAGCACAAAAAACGGAAAAGAAACTCGTATACAGAAGATTTAAGAATGAATATCTGTGTGGCGGTTGAAGAAAAAGACACCACCACACTTACTTCTCTGGCAGAAGAATTTCACGCTCCAAGAAGGTGCTGTTTTAAAGCTCTAAAAATGGAAAAGTTCAAGTCGTACAAAATTAAATTCTGTGAATTCTGGATGGAAAAAATTAATGAAAATCGAAATATTTTAAATAACATTCTATTTTCTGATGGCAAAGTTAACAAACAAAACAGATAGGTTTGGACAAGAGAAAATCCCTACAGAACACAAGAAACACATACGCAATATCGTGATAAAGTTAACGTGTGGGTTGGAATTTTAGGGAATCACTTAGTAGGGCAATTTTTTATTGACGGAAATTTGAATCAGCATAAATACTTAGATCTTCTTCAAATGGAGGTAGGCCCGCAGGTGGTTGCTTTGAGATGCAACGGAGCAATAATATTTCAACAGGATGGAGCACCAGCCCATTCTGCTGCCATCGTCAGAGAGTTTTTAAACGAAACATTTCCTGATAGTTGGATTGGCCAATATGGACCATTCCATTGGCCTGCTCGAAGTCCTGACCACTCGATTTTTTCTTAGGGGGGCATTTAGGAACACAAGTTTACGACCTCATAAGAGGTCAACCAGAAACTGTGGAGGAACTAAGGGAAAGAATAACTGAAGCTTGTAATTCCATTACTGTGCGAACTTTACAAAACACTCGAAGAAATATACAAGATCGCTTGGGACATTGTCTAGCAGTCGAAGGAAAACACTTTGAACAATTCCTTTGATAATAATTTTTGTTAATTTGTTGAGTTATTTGTGCTTTAATGGTTTCTATGTTTTGTTTATAAATAAATGTTTACATGTCCTTTCTTCCAAAAACAATTTAGTCATAGCCTCGAGGAGCTTTCGCTATTTACTTTTTAAAACAACGGCTGCTAGAAATGATAGTGGCAAGGAAACGCTTTCACAAAAATATTTTTTTCAAAACTTTTTCGACAGTTTAGAATATTGAATTGTAATCTATCCGATAGTTTAAAGAATCCTCCAGCTTTGTTCCAAAAGGGGTTTAAATATTTTCATCAGAACAAAAGGTAACACGATGTTAAATTTTTACCAAGCAATTCCCTATGGCAACGCACTGTATAACAGGTCATTTAAATTAATATAGTTGCGTAGGCTTTTTAACATTTTAAATACCTCTTCGTATGGCTTCTCGGGGGAGGGGGGGGGCAAACCTGAGGGTTCAAATTAATTAATAAGTTCTAAGACATAGTTGATTAATATTGTTACGTAAACTTTGCTACTTTTATCACTATAACCTGTAAGCTCTAAGTGAAATTTTTAAAGAACAACGTCCATTAAACAATCAAAATAATGATAGCAAAGGTATAGAGTTTAAGAAATAAGGTTGGCGCCCTCGAGGTGGTTTTAAATAAAGTCCGGCCGCAAGTTTTCTGCTTACCAGAGCATTGCGCATTGGTTGGATAGTGACGAGATCGAGCTTGTATCTTTGCATGATTATAGTTTAGTTAGTACATTTGTAGGGTTCTTTCTAGTTTAATAGGCTATTCAGCTCTACTCCTAGAAATTTTGTATATTAGGTGGATTTTAAGTTAGTGTTGTAAGTAATTTCTATGGTCATCGTACTGGTTTTGTCAACATTTAATTTTAAGTTATTTAGTATATTCACTGTATTCACTATATTATCTTTTAGTAACATGCCATTGTCATCTGCAATAATAATTGAGGTATCACCTGCAAATTTGTTAATGAAATTCTTACTTCTTCTGATAGATCGTTAGTATATAATAGAAATAGAAATGGCCCCATAATGGATCCTTGAAGTATTCATGTTTTAAATGCAACCATGCCTTTATATTTTGCTGCTACATATTGGATTCGATTTGTTAAATAAGACTTAATTAATTTCTGAACTAATCCCCTAAAACCAACTCCAATTTTTTTTAGAAGGATGTCGTTGTTCACATTATTAAAGGCTTTAGACAGATCTAAGAACACTTCTGCCACTTATTTTTATCAAAAAATGAAATCTGTAGTTTTATTAACTGCCATTTATGTAGCTCTAATTATTGACTGTCTCTGAACGTACGCATTTTACATATTTGTTAATATGTTGATTGGTTCTGCTAATGCGATCATCCGTCTTAATAATATTTTTTCTATAATTTTCGCTATTACAGAAATTAATGCAATTGGTTTGTAATTTTTTCTCTTTTCTTAAACATGGGATTTATTATAGTTGTTTTCAAATGATCAGAAAAAATCCTTTTTTTCGTTGATGAAAGTGGTGTGTATAGTGGTTTGCATTTTGCTTTATAAGTTTTGTCGGGAGTCCATCCGCCCCTTGTGAATGTGTGTTTTAAGGAGTTTATTACATTGAAAACCTCGATTGGTTCTGTTTCGTATAACGCCAAGGATTTTTGATTGTTATTGAATGCTTCTAATTTAATGTGACTTTTACTATCAGCTTTGCCTAGGTTTGCAAAGAAATTCATTCGGTTTATTATTTGTGATGCGATCTGGACAAGGGAACCTTAAGGCGGCTTTTAGACATTTTTCGCTTTGAGGCGCCCTTTTATATAGAATTAAATTCTGAGTTTACTGGTGTTTTCAGAATTATTCTATCTCAAAAATTAAAAAAAAAGTTGTAGCGTTTTGAAGTTGAACAGCACAAATTACATATTTTTGAGAACCAAAACACTTCTTTTGCGTTTCTTGTAAAATATGCCCTAACACCTTAACGGTGCGGTCTTCGATGCCTATTCCCTGAGAGGGGCTGCGACTATTCAAGTATGTTACGACAGGTTGGTATCCCATCTCTCCACCTCCGGCGCAATATATTAAGTATAAAATTCTTATATAAGCTTCTGAATAACAGGATTGATTGCGCCTGGATCCTGAGCAAGACACATTTTAGGGTTCCCAGGCTGTCTGCTCGATATGAGGAAACATTTCATTTGCCTACCGCCAGAACTAATATACACGGTGGCCAGAAAAATGCGGACAAACGCCAGGTAGAACGATTCTTTGTTCAATTCTGAGGCGATAATCTTAATCCAAAAAAGTAGTACAGTGCTTTCTTAAGTCACATGAGCAGCTTAAAAGAATTGTAAATTTGGCAACACCTAATCAGACAAGTACTGTGGCAGTAATCATTTTATTATTTACTATAAATCAGGTAAATACGCAAATTAGCAAGAATTTTATGTTAACATGGATAACAATTTTATTCAAATTTAAAGATAATATGAAAAAATTATAACAACTGTTCAAATTGGTACCCATCAGTTTCCAGACATAATTCAAATCTTCGAGGAAGCGAATTCAAAACGCGCTGCAACATATCCGGGGTGATTAATCGAACTGCCGCCGTAATTTTATTAATTACATCCTCTTCGTTAGCTGGAGGCGTTGCATAGACCTTTTCCTTTAAAAACCCCCAAACGAAAAAGTCCAGAGGATTAAGATCGGGAGATCTTGCTGGCCATGCTATTGGACCGTTACGCCCTATCCACCGATTCGGAAAGTGTTCGTTTAACCAATCCCTGGAAATTCTGGCATTGTGAGCGGGTGCCCCGTCATGCATGTACAACATGTTGGGTCTCAAATTCAGTGGAATATTATCTAGTACTTCTTCTAAAACGTTAACGTACTCAATTCCATTTAGACGATTTGGAAGAAATATTGGTCCAACAACTCGGAGATTTAAAATCCCCAGCCAAACATTTACCGAAAATCTTCTCTGATGTCCAATTTCCCTTACTGCCTTGGGATTTTCGTCCGCCCAAAAATGAAAATTATGGCTATTAAAGACGCCATCTCTCGTAAACAAGCATTCGTCGCTCCAGAGAATATGCAATAAATAGTTCGGCTCTTCTTGAATCGTTTGTAAAACATTGTTACAAAACATTCTTCTGTAGACATTATCGTTCACATACAAAGGCTGCACTTTCCTTGCATGAAACGGATACAAAAGATTTTGAGATAGTGCTGAGTGCACTGTTGTTTTGCTACGAATATTCAGTTCCCGAGCTATTTGTCTTGTGCTGGCCGTCGGATCTTCGTAAACAGCATCCAATATTTGCTCTTCTAATTGAACTGTTCGACGCTCTCTAGGTCTACCGCTGTTACGATAATTCGGTATAAAGGTGCCAGTTTCTCTAAGTCGCTGATCCAATCTACGGAACGTGTTGGTGGATGGATGTCGCCGTTGTGGATACCGTATTTGATATTCATCTTTTGCCAAGTTTGCATTTCCGTTGCAAAATCCGAATACCATATACATGTCGGCGTATTCTCCAAAGGTAAATAACATATTGTTCAGTATTAAAAACAGCACAAAATGTTTATCTTATTTCAACAGCCAAATGTCACATGAGAAACGTCAAAAATTGACAACTACTTATTACTTTTAAACAAGCAGCCTTACAGTACCACGTTGCCATATGTACTTTAATTTCAAAAAAGCCAATGAAGAAATGTTAAAAATGTAAACCATTGGTATTAATCGATTAGTTACATCAATGCATTTGAGATAATTCCATTTCTAAATTTCACCACAATGATTTTACATAGATAAATTTGACGAATTTTGCTAAATTTTAGCCGTACAACTTAATGTTTGATGGTCTCGTATGCCGTAAGGAAGGACCGTATAACTTTTTTGGATTAAGATTATCGCCTCAGAATTGAAGAAAGAATCGTTCTACCTGGCGTTTGTCCGCATTTTTCTGGCCACCGTGTATTACGTAAGTCTCCGCTTTACACCATGTGTAGCAACTTCAACCAAATCTGTGACGCCTCGGATATACACTTCGACGCGTTAAGTGTGATATTGGGGTATCTGGAATGAATTGTTCTGCAACCATCTCTATTGCTTCACTCCTTTCCTTTAATTGTTTTCCTTTTTTTTTTTTGGTTTCTATTTAGCATATATTTACATGTTTATATTTAAGTAATTGTGCTTTAGTTATTTCATAATTTACTCTATAATGTATGAATTACATTTGTATTTTCTGTACTTGGGTTGGTTAAACCTGTAGAAAATAAAATCATTATTATTAAAAAAAAATAAAAAATAAAATCATTATTATTAACCCTAACGGGGTAGATGGAGCTGTGATTGCATATGGATTTTTTGCAGTTTTTATTATAACCTTTGATCAATAGAGAAACAAACAGAGAAATATTTATAATAAAGATAGTAATACAACAAAAATTAATACAGAAAGTGTTCCTAAATTCGAATTAAAACACCCATCCAATGGATATTTTCCGTAGCATTTTAGGCGAAATCAAAAATCAAAATTCATTTTTTTTTCGGATTCGACATCAGCACAGTGCTTTTTATAAATTGAGTTAATTTCCTTCTGTTTTTTCCAAATCTACTAATTTTATTATTTCTTTTTGAAAAACTAAGGGCACTAGGATTTTCAAAATAACTCAACCTGATGAGTGTTTTAACATTTACTGTGTGAAAATTTTATTGTTCTTGATTTACAACTTTTCGTTAAAATGGTACCGATATTCCTTATGGACATATAACACGGGCGAAAGCCAGCCTTAAGGTCCATTTATCCAGATCGCATCACATTTGTAGCGTAGAGTTTACAATAAGTCTCATTTTGTATATAAAATAAATGTCTTTCCTGATTTCTAAATAAATTCCGAAATATGCGATTTATTGAGCAATTCCACAGAAAATTGAACAACTTTCAAATTATCTGCCGAACGACTTCTGTCCCACTTTTGCCGACCTTTTATGCACATACCTACACGCTTTTGGACGATTTAAGATCATCGCGTTTCCTTATTATCAGAAAACGGGTGTCGCGATATACGACCAATTTTTAGTAAATCACTCCGAACGTATGTACATGCTCGCGGAAATGTGGGCGTCCGACAAATACAAATACAAGTTGCAAATTCGATTCGTTTCGAGAAATTGTATTATTGCTGTTTCGATAGAAATCGAAGTTTCTGCGACGGGAGGCGTAAATGTTAACGAGAATATTCTCTGCTCCGATAGTAACAAAAACAATTTGTAATGTTGCATTGGAAAAGTAACATACACATGTATGGATGTAAGTATGCATCCAATGAGTTCAACGTGTTTTCATGAAGTGCACGTTCATATACCTATGTAGTACATCACTGCTGTTGCCAATATTAATAAAATGATATGCATTATTGGGAGACATTCCTACGATGAATGAATGTTTGTAGTTGTGTACGTATTAACTTGTAAAATGAGTTGCTAAATGTGATGTTGATATTGAACGGATAACTGCACGAAGTTATGCAATAATTGTAACACAATAACAATCGCATATAAAAGACGTTAAACAAAAGTTTTCCGATGCGGCCCTATTAAGCATGCCCGCGCCGACAGAATAAGGAACGATTCTTTTTATGGAGACATTTACTTTACATTGTGTTTTAATGCAAAGTCAATGAGCAACCTTAAATATTTCCGATCAAGATAGCATAGACACGACGACAAGACAATGCACAACATTGATGTGTAGGTACTTTAAAAGGTGTTCTCTTCAACTTATACACTACAACAATACATTGCGCTTAATAAGTTCATCGCTCAATTTGTGCACGGCATCGGTATGTGGTACCTGTGCACTTTATTCAAATTTCCTGTTGTTTTTCCTGCATCGCCAAGCGAATAGAATTTATTTTGCCATCTAGTATGAAATATTCAATATAAGATACCTAGGTAAAGTCAAACACTTGGTGTATGTGCGCGTATGTGTGCGTGCGCGTGTGTGTGTATTAAAGGTACATATAATTCAATGTAATTGAAACTAATTGAGAGTTTTGTAAAAACTCAGTAACCGTAGCTGCTTTCTAATAAGAACTTTTAATGAATATCTTGAATTGTGGCATTGGTTTTTCATTTTAGGTGTTCGGTAGTTTATTATATAGCTCTAGATGTCGATGTTGGGCACTTGTGATATACAATCTGTGATTTGGAAGTACAACTTGTAATTGAGATATATTAATCACCATTTTTTTTTATCTAGAAAGATAAGAGATAATTCCAAACAAAATATGTATTATAGATACAGATAAAAGCTAATTATGCAAATGATTATCTAGACAAAGATGACGGATAAAGTATAATTTATCTAGATAATTCAATAGATAACCTAGTAAAATCCTCAGAACTCAGAATTTTATTTTAGAATTTAATGTGGTTAGGTATCGATTGATATAGGAAGGAATAGGATGATATTTTTTGATATAGGTAATGCAAAACGTAAAATATGAACAAATTTAATATATATTCTTACGTTTATTTACTATTATTAATGCTTTAGGGGCCGATTCAAGTCGGATTTGTGTGATCGCAACTTTGAGTCACAGATTTTAATATTCATATTACTAGT
Organism: Amphimallon solstitiale; assembly: GCA_963170755.1. Classification (NCBI taxonomy): domain Eukaryota; kingdom Metazoa; phylum Arthropoda; class Insecta; order Coleoptera; family Scarabaeidae; genus Amphimallon; species Amphimallon solstitiale. The sequence goes on along the minus strand of OY720681.1, from coordinate 36,867,095 downwards.
GACTAATTACAAGATTTATAATATTCCTACATTCTTCAATTCTTTTCGGTTTTGGATACAGATAAAGAATGGCAAAATAACGAATATAAAAATCAGTGATGCAAAGCTGCGACCGCGCAAGTACAACTTGAGATTAGGCCTTAAGGTTGCTTCGGCAAATTAACAAAATTTTGAAATGTTTGTCGGATACTCGATTTCTACGTGGAAGTAGGAAATGGGCGCCCGTGCTGAAAAGTCTTTTGACCGGTGCTGAAGATGGTCGCGTCTTGTTATATTTAAAGAATATTTTTTTAATATTTGAGTATGTTTGTAACATTTTTAGGTCTTCTTTTTTTACAATATAGATGACAATCAACTTATGAAGTGTTCACATTTCGTCTCTTCTTGTCGGACCGTTGTCCCTTGGCAGAAAGCGATTTAAAAAATCGTCGCTGTCGTTCGTTTTGGATCCACTATCTGTAATGGACTGTGAAGTCAAAAAAGTACATTAATTTATGAATATTTCCTTACAGTAATTGATAAGTCTCTCAGGAATCCATTTGGTTTTAAATTTATAGTGACTAATTGCTGACAGAATGAAAGCTGTACTTCCCGGCTGGGTAGGTTTTCATGTGAAACAAGTGTTGAAATCTCTGTTCAATTCCTTTGATTATGACCATTTATAGTAGAAAATTTCCCATATTGGAATTTGCTTTTCTCTAGAACGAAATGTTCACGTACGTACACCAAAAAAAAATATTGAAAACCCGCGAAAAGAATGATCTGTTATCTAAAAACGCTTAGATAATCTGTTTTTTATAAATTAATATTAGATGACAGATAAATGGTTGTCGTGTCATCTAGATAAGATAATAAACAAATCTGTTATCTAGATAATTTATCTAGATAAAATCACCTCGATAATGTACAGGGTTGTTCACTATAAATTATCCACCCTTTATTATCGTTATTATTGCATATACAAAAAAAAAGTTTCAAATAAAAGTTGTGTGGCTGAGACTGAATTTTGTTTGCATGCTGTGAAAAATACAGTGGCGTACAGACACAAAGGTATAAAAAAATATTTTTTTCTATAAATGCAGTATCCTTTATATTATTACATTTTTATAATGGTCTTTTTAGTCTGATTTCAAATATACCATATGAGATCGATATCTTAAACCATTTTCGAGTTATTAAATGTCGAATATCGTAGTTACTATACTTTGGAAAAGTTAACATTATTAAAGTGAGCTATGAAAATGACAATTATTGTGTTTGATAAATGACACTTCCATTTTGACTATTTTATTAAGGAAATATCATTTATCAAACGCAATAATTGTCATTTTCATAGGAAGTACAGTTTAAAGGTGTTTTTGCAGAACCTTTGAAATTATCAGCATAAACTAAGCAACTTTCCATAATATTGGGAATGATATATTTGCATGGAAGCATAATAATATGATTATAAAATGGTGTTTATATTGAAAATTAAATATTTGAGTACGACAATGGAGGTAGAGGAAATGAAGGAATACGTTTGCCGACTTAATAAAATGAAAATTTTAAAATCGCAATATGTAAGTCAATTACGCACAACCTTTAGATACTACATACTTATATGTATTTTAGCACACATACATACAATGACTTCATCGGATGGATAAACTTATATACATACAAACAAAAGTATCACCAATATGAGTAAGGGTTACCAAAATTACGTTCATAGGGTATAATTGTTTTACTCTAACTGCTCATTTAAAATTACAGTTTATTAAATTTATTGTTTTCCAAACTTTCTAATATGTGTTTTTGTTGTTTCCTGAACAAAACGAATGGAGGACAGATGAACTGAACATGTATGGTATGTTAGAAATAAATTAACATCAAAAGTATTAATAACAGTTATCAAGTGGATGTAAAGATGTTAGCAAAGTAAATATGGTCGATGAAACGCCATCTATTCACACAAACTTGTTACTACATACTATGTATGTATACGTCAGGCGAGTTTAAACTAGCGGCACGTCAACGGTATTTATGTGATTCCATTCATAAAAATCACACACCATTCAGCTTCTTTTGCCTGGGTGCGTGATCTTGTTTACACAGAATGACACGTGTTTCTGAAATTTCTCTATAAATTCCACGTCTGTGCGGCCACCACATGCATTATGTTACCTGCACCCAGTTAGGCATATCAATTAAGGATTAGAATGTGAAAGATCTTCCGTCTGTTTTCCTTCGTATAGGATGTATGGCGAGAGCATGAGTATGAGCATGTGGGCAGCAAAAGGATCCCGTATTCGGCGTAACTACCGGATTTTATGCTTTCCGTGATTAATGTCATTGTCGCTGCCGCGTTACGGCACACGGACTTGACCACTACAGAGCGAATACAAACGCTCGTAAAGATCGGTTTAAGGAGAGTTAGCCGTGGATAAGAAAAGTTACATGGAAGCAATTTCTTGCGTACTATTTGTGTGGGCGCAGGAAATGATATTGCTGCTCATTTACTATTGAATATAAACGTACTAAATATGGACCGGCGACTATCGATATCGGTAATTAAATTCGACGGTGTCCATTGTACAAACGCTGCGCCGCCCATGTCGTTAAAATAAATCAAATCTACTCTAATTTTACGATTTGCTATTAGGCCCCCCTCGTTAGTAAATCGCATTACGAACGAACTGTATATGGCAGAACGGCCAATGTCCGGCTTCTGCTTTCATTATCCACTTGTACATGGGATATATTGACTTCTTCTTATTTAATGCATACTCGAAATGCTTCAATCACTTCTAGCCACATCGTTGAGTATGCTTGGAATGAACTCCAAGGAACAACAGGCTACAAGGAACAGTCACAGTAGAGTAACAATTCAGTAAATCAACTCCCTTAAAAATCGTGTTCTACCCCCTTCTTAAAATACATGTCCGTGGCTTACTGCTCTGTAGCACAGATGCAGTCCGATTGGTCTAGTTCTAGGATACAGCTACATGAGTCTTTGTTTATCATGTCCGTAGTTCACTGCGCAGTCCCCTAAAAAAAAACTCGAAACACAAACATTAAAGGGACCGCTGCAGAGTTACTATCTGTCCGTCGGATCTTTTGGCTTACGTCATTGATTTTCATCCATATGAATTAAATCAACACTTCTGGTTCAAATTCATTACTTACAAAATTGAATTAAATATTTAAAAAGAAAGAACTTATGATGCTTATATCTAATATTTTCTTTACTTTATAACATGTTTTATTCAATGCTAAAAATTAGCTATGTCTATTATTTTAAATTTAATAAAACAATAATAACCGCTGGTTATGAATAAAATTTACCGGTCTGTCATAGAGCAATCCAACGACCTGTCAAATCAAATTTAATGTAGCCGTTGTGGGCGAATAAACAGATTTGTATCATTAAAATTTGACTATAAGTGCTCTTATTAAACAATTATCTTATTAAATTAGCTTACTAAGGTCATTATTTAATTATCTAAGTATGATATTGTGTATCAAAGGCTAAAACTTATAATTATGTGACCAGAACGTTCTGTATTTCAGTATGTTTCAAAGGTGTTTCAAGAAAAAAGCAGCTGTAATTATTGCCAGCTTTGAAGTTTTCATTGAAAAACCAGATAATAATATAGCTCAGCAGCAGTACTGTTCTAATTATAAGCACGATAGAAATTTTAATAGCAGTAATTCCTCAGGGAAGTATATGCTATATTAGTGAAGCTCGGGGTAACATACATCTAAAAAATAAATGGAAGAAGTAATTTTTGCAACAATCTTAACCCCTGGATATGTTGTTCTAGGAGAAAGAGCATTTTTAATAAAGGAAACACTAGGAATTCTGCACGTGAATTTTAGTTATTCCAGCTTTTACTAAAGGAAGAACTCGTTAGCACCTCAAAATATTTCAGTCCAATATCTGTGTTAAAAAAGTGTAATAATATGCAAAAATTAATCAGTGTAGATAAAATTGTGATTGTATTTAATGCTCTAATTAACATATGTAAGTCGTAAATGAACTTGTATTTATAATTATTTATGATACAATATAATCTTAATTTATTCCTGTACAACTTGGCCATTATTTTAGAATTTAAATAGGCATTTCGTTACAGACAAAACACAAAACTTTAATAATAAATTAAATTTATTTATTAATACATATATTGGAAATCTATTTACATTTTTTAAGTCCTTAACTGTTATACATTGTACGCTAAATATTTATAATACATTTTTATAATCTTATACATAATATTTCTATACGATTAAACTTATTTTCTTATTACTATTTATTAACTATTGCTTCTATAATAATCAATTGAAACTACTTTGATAAATAAATCTTATTAAACAATCCTCTGATTATTTTGTTAGCTATTCACTCAGATTCTAAATCTGAATCTGAACTGGATGTTTCGTTAGGATTTATAATAATTGGCTGAATATCCACATCTACTAAGTGTCTCTCTCGGTGATACCATTTAGTGATTAAGTTATTTGTATGACGAATACAATTTTGCCAGATATTTACTGTGCAGTGCTCCAATGCTTCGTTGCACATATTTAATACTTTAAAAAAGACTTATATTATTGCTGGACAACCAGTCTATTATTTCCTGTTTTCTCAATGCAGAATTTGGAATTTTATTTAATAGTACACTATGTGCATTGTCCACTACCACAAGTGAATTGTTTGATAAATGTGGCATGAATTGTATTTTAATCCATTTCTCAAACTTTTTACTGTTCAGTTCAGCATGATAATCTTTTGCTTTGGTTTTCGATGCAAAATTCAAATTTGCACCTTCAATAAACCCTGATTCACCTCCGGCATGTAAAACTATAAACTGTTTGCCATCATAACTTTCTGGCTTTCGAACACTTTTTGTAGATGCATCCTGCCAAGATCTTCCTCTATTACCTTTTGAATATATCCGAATTTCATCAAGGCATATCACCGGTCTTGGAGAATTTGACTTTAAATTATCTGTATACTTCCTCAAAAAAGTGCTTGGGTAAAGGGCTATATCATGCTTTTCCACCAATGCTCGTCTGTTGTCTTCCTTTTTGAATTTAAAACGAATATCTTTTAATAAAAGGGACAAAGAAGATTTGCCAATATCGATTATTGCTTTGGTGTGTAATTCGTTTTTCAATGTAAGCAGAGTAACATGTTTCTCTGAAATAATTTCAAATACTTATATTAAAATTGTGAAACATAAATGAAATAATAACATATTCTCTTTATACATGTTACAAATAGTGTTTCGTACTTCCATCTTTAAAGATTTTCGCAAATTTCTGTTTTGGGTTTGACACGAGGTCTTTTCTCACCGGGTGAAGAAAGTACTGAGTTTTTCCTTTACGTTGTTTTATATTTCTGATAGTTTGTGCGGAGATTTTAAGGGCAGCAACTGTTCTCTGCAATATTCAAACCTTTATTATGATTTCAAAAAATATATGTATATAATTTTTACCTCAATAGGTGCATTTATATTTATGAGAGGTGCACGACTTTGTTTTTCTCTATCAAAAAAGTCCAGGACATTTAATACAAGTTGTTGAGATTGTGAATTCAGACGTTTCCCAGGCATATCTCTGTAATAAATATAAATTCTTAACATATAACCAATAAATTTAGTGATTAGAATACTTACAGAAAATGTATTAAATAGGTACAGTTTTTTTTTCTTCTGAAAAGAACAATTATTTGCAAGATAGAACAAAAACTAATTAGATAAGCAATATAACGAAATTAAACCAAAACGCAGAGAACAATGTTTATATGTCAAAATTTAATAAATTGACTAACGCAGTAACATGTCATGGCGGTATATTTTCTCTGTCTGTCTTATTACTCTTATGGGTAAGACAACCCCACCTTAAAGTTTAAAATTTCTATCCTTATCTAGTGGTTGAGATTGGAAAGAAAGTCGCGGTACCCATCTAGCACTAATTTTATTCATTCCCTAATGGTAATGGAGAATTCGGCGAACACTTGTTTCGGAAATGTTTGTTATCACTGGTAATTCCTTCACTTTCAAACGGCGATCTTCTAGCACTAAATATTCAATAATTGAAATTTGTTGAGGCGTTATCACTTCAATTGGTCGACCCGACCGATCAGCATCTTCCAGGGATGCTTGTCCTAAACGGAAACATTTTACCCACTTTTTTGCAGTTGAATACGAAGGAGATGAATCACCGTAAACGCCGTCTAAACGTTGTTTAATGTGATAAGGTGTTGTGCCCTTTTTTTGTTAAAAAATTAATGACAGCGCGGTACTCAATTTTCGGTACTTCAGACATTTTCGTGTGCTAGTCACGTTGGTTGTCAGGTTACTAAAAACTACTAGGCTTCGAACCGTATGATGTGAGGGAGTTTGAACACGTTTGAACCTGTATAAGCCTATCAGGCCGAGAATTTATGGCCCCTACCTCGTAATAAAAATGTTCCTCTAAACCAGACTCTCTATTAACCGGACACGGACACTGAATTGCGCGTTCCATGGTATGATACAGAAATCTAGGAAAGTCGGAATTTTCCCTGGAATGTAATGACTGGTGGAAGTTGAACGGCCCAAGAACTGGGTGCAGTAGTTTTACTTAACTAACTAAAAATGTCGCAATAAAGAAACGTATGCTTACGCTTAAGGGAAACATAAATGTTATAGAATTTTATGGCAAACAACTCTCTCATGGATAAATTCCAAATTGGGAAAAACACAGACGGCAACATTATACGAAGTAAATTTAAATGAAAACATCACACATAAACGAATCTTTTTTTAAAACAGAAGGATTTAACATTGACAAACTCACTTACGAATGAATCAAAAATATTTCATTAGCAAGATCTCTTATAAGACCAATGGCGAAAAACGTTCACATTTATAACAATTTCCGGAGAAAGTGCTAGTGTTAATCCAGATAGCTTTTATGTAAAAATAACTTCAATAATAAAATGCTGACATTAGTAGGCAACCCAAATTATTTATTTCAGAAAAAAGAAAGTCAATATAATAATTATGAAATAGGTAGATTTAACTTTGTTAAATGTGTCTCATATAAGTACACCGTCCTGGAAAATAAATGATTCTAATTTATTATTTTCTGTTTTTCTTAACCGTCTAATTTCGGAAGTAAAGTCGACGTATTGATTTCATCTAGGAGTCTTAATCCAGAAATTTACCGCAATTCATAAAATATATTATAACAAGCGAATCTACCTGAACTTATGGTACCGCAACTGGGTATCGCCCATCTTAAAAAATCCTGGGTATAATTATATCTGCAGAAAACTATCAAATCAATTGCTTTATTTTTATTTAATATTCAAGTTAATTTTAATTTTAAGCAAAATTTTCTTTTAGAATAATCTTGGCTTTTAAAATGTAATTTGTTTTTTAATGCTTTTCAAAAATTTATACAAAGTTGAATGTGTAGATTTTATTCACAACAATTTTCTCACATGTTTAATATAAAACAGCACCCGAAAATCATATTAATGAAGTAGCGTCGACTAAAATAAATACCAACTGTTAGAAGAAAATGCTAATTTGTTAGAATTTAATTGGAATTCATAATACATATTTCAATTATTATTAATGCCCAATAGACGTTGGCGCTTACAAACGTGGGGTTACTAGCAATAGATATTCGCTGGAGCAGATCACGTTCCTACCTAAATAGCACTATTATAAAATGTACATCATTATATGTATAATACATAGTTACGTGAGCAAATGATGGAATGAAAAATAACAGTAAATGAAAATGCTGGAAGAATTCTTGAGGATTTTCAAATATTATCGTGCTTGAAAGACGTAAAATAAAACGGAAAAATGTGCATGTACTGGCGCCAACATTGTTTATTTCATTCTACGGGGAACAGATTTAATCGTGAAAGTACCTGCTTAACAAATGGTTCAAACGTCTGTTCTATTATAACTGTTATAAATATGTATGTAGGTATTTAGATACTTATTCACATTCATATGACCAGCAACAAAGGCGTTATTATAATGTGCTATATAATTATATACACACCTAATTAATAGCTTTGCGCAGATAGACAGACACGCTTCGGACCGTATAAACAACGTCACGGTTTAAGATGAATCTCTGTCTCTTTCTGTGTGTGTATATAGGTATAGGTATGTATGTAGTTATGTATTTATATGAAGGTAAAATAAATAGTGATTAAGTTTCATTTCATTCCCTACCTACATACATTACACATAAATGTAGTTGTAATTTTTAACTTAAGCGCATCAGCGCGTTAATTATCCCGATTATAAAATGATTTATTTTCAATTTTGCGTTGGAAACCTATATACCATAGGTTCCCAAAGTGGGCGATAACGCCCCCTTGTGGGCGCTGCAGGTCTAAAGGGGGGCGGTAAGAGACCCAGAAAAAAAATGGGGGCGTTGTGTAAAGGCTTAGGGGGCGATTTGTAATTTCATCTAGAATCTAGGAGGACTCTTAGACACCGACTGAGCTCTCGACTCTCGACTAGGGATGGGCGATAAACATCGATGTTCATTGAACATCGATATTTTAGGATCGATGTTCGATGTTTTTGCATCGATGTTTGCAATTTAGATTTATCGATAAACTATCGATGTTAGAAGAAATATAGTGAACATCGAACTTTTAAGCTTGACAAAATGTATTTGCACTAATCACAAAATAAAACAGCGTCCTCTGTTGACAAATACAAAAATGTTTCCAAATTAACAGCTCACATACAGGCTACGAGGATGTAAAATTGTCTACGAATAAAAGAAGTATTTAAATTACACAGTGCTATATCATATAAATTCGAATATTTCATTTTAGGCTCTTTTAAATATTACTCAGTATAAATATTTAAATAATATATAATTAAATACATAAATTTATAGTACTTTTAATGTGCAGAATAACAGTTAAATTATGTATGCATGCAGAATAAGTGAAGGAGGTAAACGTATTTTCATAGAAAAAGAAGGGAGATAGACATTACCGATGTATACTTCTTCGGGAAATTCCCTAGTGCGTACAATCATACACGACGATACACGTATTAAATGCAAGATGACACATCAGAAATATAAAACCATATCCATATGTATCTCGGTATTTGCCAGCGTAGTCAAAAAAAAATGCAAGACTATAAAATCCCAAATAAAAATCGTTCTCTTAAAAAGCTTTGATACACGTAAATGTATATATTTTTTAAGTATCAGACGATTTAAGTCATGTGGTTGTTTCATGCGTAATTGCATAATATTGTTTTTTTATATAGTTTTTTTTGAGTAGTTTCTAAAGTTAACTACATATTATAAATGTATATATTTCTTTTATTTTTTTTGAATAGTGATATCTTTTATATCATTTTGTTAAGGACGTAAATTAATTAAGTTATAATAAAGTTTTTGTTAAACTGCCAAAAAATAAATCTATAAATATAATTATCGATGTTTAAAAACATCGATGTTTGGTAGTCGATATTTTGCAACCATCGATGTTGATCAACGATGTTAACATCGATGTTTGATATCGATGTTTACCCACCGATGTCCCATCCCTACTCTCGACTACAGCTTGTGAACATCAACTAATATTAATTAAGAGATTGCTCAAACCAACTCGGTTCGATATTTCTCTCCGAGTAGTTCATATATCTGTCCTGTTTTATTGAATAAATAAAATAAAAAACATATCAATCGGTCGCTCCGTTTCGAAACGAAAAGAGACACAAACAAACAAATAAAAAGGCAACTGTATCAATCGGCTGGTTCATAGAATACTTGTTCTTACTTGTTGAGTACGATTGAGCGTCGAATGAGATAAACGAGTTTATGCATGTTTGTCTTATTCCTGTCGGTGCGTGCTGCTTATGCAATCCTATATAAACAACGTAATATTTATTTTATTTTCATTTGCGGTTTCGCGCGTAATAGATAAGCAGTACTTAAGTTCAACACTTATACTTACGTATTTCTCAAAACAAAACAATGTCGGAAGTAAAAAAGAAGAGACGGCAATACTGTGCGGAATATATTAAATTCGGATTCATTGAAAATCCTACAAACCCATCGTCGCCTTTGTGCCTTCTATGCCTAAAAACATTTTCGAATGAAGCAATGAAGCCTTCAAGACTTCAAGATCATTTGAATAAAATGCATCCAGATAAGAAAGACAAGAATGTAGCATATTTTCAAGACCTAGAGAAGAAGCATAATACTCGGCCAAGTGTAGCAAAACTCTTTTCGGCGGCTGCTAAGCAAGATGACGACGGACTTCGAGCTTCGTACAACATCTCTTTGTTAATTGCTCAAAAAGGCAAACCACACAACATCGGAGAAGTGTTAATTTTGCCAGCAATAAAGGAAGTAATAACTACTGTGCTTCATAAACCGGCCGCAGATATTATCGGAAAAATTCCTTTGAGTAATAATTCTGTGCAAAGACGAATTGATGAAATGGCCGGAAACATAGAAGAATCATTGTGCAATCATCTGAGGACTAGTCAATTCTCAATTCAGCTCGATGAGTCCACTTTACCAACTAATGAAGCATTGTTGCTGTCTTACGTGAGGTTTATTAAAGATGAGAAAATATGTGAAGAACTATTGTTTGCTAGAAATTTAGAGACCGATACAAAAGGCGAAACCATATTCAATACATTGGAAAAGTTTTGTGATGAGAAAGAGATTCCCTTGAAAAATATTATATCAGTTGCTACGGATGGCGCTCCGGCTATGACAGGGTGCCATAAAGGCTTCATAGCCTACGTAAAAAATAAAATTCCAGATGTCCTTGCTGTACATTGCGTTATTCATAGACAACATTTGGTTGCTAGAAATTTAAGTGAACGACTATTTCAATCACTGCAATATGTCATCAAAGCAGTCAATAAAATCCGTAACTGCTCTTTGAATGATAGATTATTTCATCAGCTTTGTGTTACTAATGACGAAGATTTCAACCGTTTGTTGTTTCATACCGAAGTTCGTTGGCTATCAAGAGGCAATTGTCTGACTCGATTTTACAACCTGTTTGACTCTGTGATAGAGTTTTTGGAAACTAAAGATACAGAATTGCGCAACAAGCTCATTACATCAAAAAATGATATAGCTTACATGACAGACCTGTATAAATTGTTCAACAACATGAATCTCCAACTGCAAGGCGATGAACTAAATTTAATTAAAACAAAAAATGTCGTTGCTGCTTTCGCAGCCAAACTGCTTCTACACAAAAAGAATATGGGCAGACGTGAGTTTCATAATTTTCCGAATTTATCAGTATCCTGCAGTAACGACGACTTGTTTGCCTACTGCCAACATTTGGAAAAGCTCCACATTGACTTCACCGAACGATACCAGGATATTTTGAACTTGGAAATACCAGACTGGGTGTTGGATCCGTTTTCAAATGTCAACACAGCAATATCACCACATCTGGAAGAAGAACTTATAGAATTGACAACGAACGAGGAAATAAAAATCAAGTTCAAAAATGGCTACCAAGAATTTTGGCTACAAAAACCGATCCCGCAATTGTACCCTGGATTGTGGTCAATCATTCAACGATTCTTGATAGCATTCCCATCGTCATATTTGTGTGAACGTGGATTTAGTGCTGTAGCAACGCTGCTTACTAAAAAGAGAAATCGTTTGCATGTTACCGAACGTGGTGACTTGCGGCTGTTCTTGAGTAAATTGGAACCTGATATCAACAAACTTATTAAACAGCATCAGATTCATCCTTCACATTAGTTTTTATATTAGAATCGATTATGTTTGTTTTATTTTGAATTTTGAATAAAAGATACTTTGTCTGAATACTATAAAGTTGCGTTTCAATAATCATTCTCATTGGCAGGTGTAGCCCGTAAAAGTTAACTTGAGACCTGAGCGCCGTTGTGTACTACCTACTACGCTCAGGTCTCAAGTTAACTCATTCATTCTAAACGAGACTTTTACTATAACCCATAGTAAAAGTCTCGTTTAGAATGAATGTTTAATCTCCGCTAATATAGCTCACAATAATTAATTTAATTTGAAGTTATAGTGGTTTTTGAGTAGGTGAAAAAATGGGGGCGCTAAAAAATAATTTATTCTCAAAGTGGGCAGTAGGCAAAATAAGTTTGGGAACCACTGCTATATACGTACAAATATATAGTTATTCTTAACACATTGTGTTGCTATTTAAATATATTCGTCTAACTAAAATTTTATTGGAATAGATATGAGCATTGCTTTTAAATGAAAAGGTGACAAAAGTGGACACGAAACATCAAAGGATTCGACTACACTGTCGCTCCTCGATGATACATTAATAAAATATTATTGTCAATACATCATTTTGATTGCATTTCTTCTAGACTGGAACATAAATAAAATATTATTTAATTATAATATTTTATTTATGTTGCCTATATACACTTTGTAATAATGACACTACATTGTATATGATCAGAATTATCAATAATATGTAAATAGAAATTAAATCGAATTAATTCATTTGATAACAGCGTCATCTCGTTATTAAAGCAAAAACTAAGAAACTATTATGTGGATACTTGGACAACTAGCGATTACTGGTGGTGACTACCAAATGTTGATTCTTGACCCAACCTTTTACTTTCTTATCTAATGTTAATGAATTTATATGTACTCAAAATTAAATTTTAGAAGAATTCTATCCTGAAAGTTTTTCGAAATTCCTACCGGAAGTAACACTTTTACTCTTAACGAGTACACTTTTTTCGAATATCTCGCAAAGTATGCTCCCCATAGAGATTTATTAAGATAATATAAGTAGTTAGAATAGGATTTTGAATAATTTTTCTATAAAAAAAATTCATAAAATTGTGTAATTTTAAACGGGCATACGTATAAGAAAGTCGTGTGGTGGACACAACTCATTTTTTGTATGAACTTCGGCAATCCTCTTATAGTATATCATCAACGACCAAGCTCTTTCTAAGTATTTGAAGAAAATGTTGTGGATAATTGTGATTAGACAACGAATTAAAATAAGCCCTAATAAATCAAACTAAATATTAGCTAGGCAAAAAGGTTACATATTATTTTCATTATTGTCTTTATTACATCACTTTTCATATTTTAAATTAATGCTATTAATTATCTAGAGCGAGCATTTACATTTAAAGTTATATATAGGTCTATCTTAAGCAGCTCGATCCGCTGATTATGCAAAAGTATTTGCGTTCAAAGTGTGAAAATATAAGTTCAATGTAACTTATTTTTTCACATTTTTAATTACTGTATCAGACGATGCATTCTAATTTGCTTCCAGTCTAACCAAAGGAAATAAATACTTTTTACTTACTTTCTCTATGGCAACGAGCTATAAAACCTATCTACCACCGGTGATCAATATATTGTAACGAAACAAGCCCACAAAAAAATAGAAGCAGGCATCCAGGCGATGACAAAAACGTACCGTTAAACAAGTCGTAAATCAACAGCTGGTAAACAAGTCGTAAATCATGCACTCAGCGACAGAAAGTCTGGAATGTGGTAGAAGAGAGCCAGAATTTGTTGGTATTTCTCTAGACCAGTGGTTCCCAAACTTATTTTGCCTACTGCCCACGTTGAGAATAAATTATTTTTTAGCGCCCCCATTTTTTCACCTACTCAAAAACCACTATAACTTCAAATTAAATTAATTATTGTGAGCTATATTAGCGGAGATTAAACATTCATTCTAAACGAGACTTTTACTATGGGTTATAGTAAAAGTCTCGTTTAGAATGAATGAGTTAACTTGAGACCTGAGCGTAGTAGGTAGTACACAACGGCGCTCAGGTCTCAAGTTAACTTTTACGGGCTACACCTGCCAATGAGAATGATTATTGAAACGCAACTTTATAGTATTCAGACAAAGTATCTTTTATTCAAAATTCAAAATAAAACAAACATAATCGATTCTAATATAAAAACTAATGTGAAGGATGAATCTGATGCTGTTTAATAAGTTTGTTGATATCAGGTTCCAATTTACTCAAGAACAGCCGCAAGTCACCACGTTCGGTAACATGCAAACGATTTCTCTTTTTAGTAAGCAGCGTTGCTACAGCACTAAATCCACGTTCACACAAATATGACGATGGGAATGCTATCAAGAATCGTTGAATGATTGACCACAATCCAGGGTACAATTGCGGGATCGGTTTTTGTAGCCAAAATTCTTGGTAGCCATTTTTGAACTTGATTTTTATTTCCTCGTTCGTTGTCAATTCTATAAGTTCTTGTTCCAGATGTGGTGATATTGCTGTGTTGACATTTGAAAACGGATCCAACACCCAGTCTGGTATTTCCAAGTTCAAAATATCCTGGTATCGTTCGGTGAAGTCAATGTGGAGCTTTTCCAAATGTTGGCAGTAGGCAAACAAGTCGTCGTTACTGCAGGATACTGATAAATTCGGAAAATTATGAAACTCACGTCTGCCCATATTCTTTTTGTGTAGAAGCAGTTTGGCTGCGAAAGCAGCAACGACATTTTTTGTTTTAATTAAATTTAGTTCATCGCCTTGCAGTTGGAGATTCATGTTGTTGAACAATTTATACAGGTCTGTCATGTAAACTATATCATTTTTTGATGTAATGAGCTTGTTGCGCAATTCTGTATCTTTAGTTTCCAAAAACTCTATCACAGAGTCAAACAGGTTGTAAAATCGAGTCAGACAATTGCCTCTTGATAGCCAACGAACTTCGGTATGAAACAACAAACGGTTGAAATCTTCGTCATTAGTAACACAAAGCTGATGAAATAATCTATCATTCAAAGAGCAGTTACGGATTTTATTGACTGCTTTGATGACATATTGCAGTGATTGAAATAGTCGTTCACTTAAATTTCTAGCAACCAAATGTTGTCTATGAATAACGCAATGTACAGCAAGGACATCTGGAATTTTATTTTTTACGTAGGCTATGAAGCCTTTATGGCACCCTGTCATAGCCGGAGCGCCATCCGTAGCAACTGATATAATATTTTTCAAGGGAATCTCTTTCTCATCACAAAACTTTTCCAATGTATTGAATATGGTTTCGCCTTTTGTATCGGTCTCTAAATTTCTAGCAAACAATAGTTCTTCACATATTTTCTCATCTTTAATAAACCTCACGTAAGACAGCAACAATGCTTCATTAGTTGGTAAAGTGGACTCATCGAGCTGAATTGAGAATTGACTAGTCCTCAGATGATTGCACAATGATTCTTCTATGTTTCCGGCCATTTCATCAATTCGTCTTTGCACAGAATTATTACTCAAAGGAATTTTTCCGATAATATCTGCGGCCGGTTTATGAAGCACAGTAGTTATTACTTCCTTTATTGCTGGCAAAATTAACACTTCTCCGATGTTGTGTGGTTTGCCTTTTTGAGCAATTAACAAAGAGATGTTGTACGAAGCTCGAAGTCCGTCGTCATCTTGCTTAGCAGCCGCCGAAAAGAGTTTTGCTACACTTGGCCGAGTATTATGCTTCTTCTCTAGGTCTTGAAAATATGCTACATTCTTGTCTTTCTTATCTGGATGCATTTTATTCAAATGATCTTGAAGTCTTGAAGGCTTCATTGCTTCATTCGAAAATGTTTTTAGGCATAGAAGGCACAAAGGCGACGATGGGTTTGTAGGATTTTCAATGAATCCGAATTTAATATATTCCGCACAGTATTGCCGTCTCTTCTTTTTTACTTCCGACATTGTTTTGTTTTGAGAAATACGTAAGTATAAGTGTTGAACTTAAGTACTGCTTATCTATTACGCGCGAAACCGCAAATGAAAATAAAATAAATATTACGTTGTTTATATAGGATTGCATAAGCAGCACGCACCGACAGGAATAAGACAAACATGCATAAACTCGTTTATCTCATTCGACGCTCAATCGTACTCAACAAGTAAGAACAAGTATTCTATGAACCAGCCGATTGATACAGTTGCCTTTTTATTTGTTTGTTTGTGTCTCTTTTCGTTTCGAAACGGAGCGACCGATTGATATGTTTTTTATTTTATTTATTCAATAAAACAGGACAGATATATAAACTACTCGGAGAGAAATATCGAACCGAGTTGGTTTGAGCAATCTCTTAATTAATATTAGTTGATGTTCACAAGCTGTAGTCGAGAGTAGGGATGGGACATCGGTGGGTAAACATCGATATCAAACATCGATGTTAACATCGTTGATCAACATCGATGGTTGCAAAATATCGACTACCAAACATCGATAATTATATTTATAGATTTATTTTTTGGCAGTTTAACAAAAACTTTATTATAACTTAATTAATTTACGTCCTTAACAAAATGATATAAAAGATATCACTATTCAAAAAAAATAATAAAAGAAATATATACATTTATAATATGTAGTTAACTTTAGAAACTACTCAAAAAAAACTATATAAAAAAACAATATTATGCAATTACGCATGAAACAACCACATGACTTAAATCGTCTGATACTTAAAAAATATATACATTTACGTGTATCAAAGCTTTTTAAGAGAACGATTTTTATTTGGGATTTTATAGTCTTGCATTTTTTTTTGACTACGCTGGCAAATACCGAGATACATATGGATATGGTTTTATATTTCTGATGTGTCATCTTGCATTTAATACGTGTATCGTCGTGTATGATTGTACGCACTAGGGAATTTCCCGAAGAAGTATACATCGGTAATGTCTATCTCCCTTCTTTTTCTATGAAAATACGTTTACCTCCTTCACTTATTCTGCATGCATACATAATTTAACTTTTATTCTGCACATTAAAAGTACTATAAATTTATGTATTTAATTATATATTATTTAAATATTTATACTGAGTAATATTTAAAAGAGCCTAAAATGAAATATTCGAATTTATATGATATAGCACTGTGAAATTTAAATACTTCTTTTATTCGTAGACAATTTTACATCCTCGTAGCCTGTATGTGAGCTGTTAATTTGGAAACATTTTTGTATTTGTCAACAGAGGACGCTGTTTTATTTTGTGATTAGTGCAAATACATTTTGTCAAGCTTAAAAGTTCGATGTTCACTATATTTCTTCTAACATCGATAGTTTATCGATAAATCTAAATTGCAAACATCGATGCAAAAACATCGAACATCGATCCTAAAATATCGATGTTCAATGAACATCGATGTTTATCGCCCATCCCTAGTCGAGAGTCGAGAGCTCAGTCGGTGTCTAAGAGTCCTCCTAGATTCTAGATGAAATTACAAATCGCCCCCTAAGCCTTTACACAACGCCCCCATTTTTTTTCTGGGTCTCTTACCGCCCCCCTTTAGACCTGCAGCGCCCACAAGGGGGCGTTATCGCCCACTTTGGGAACCTATGCTCTAGACCCTTTGTCTGCCGATATAAATGCCGCCGCTAGTATAAGGAATTCATTCCTTCAGTAGTAATTCATTGAATAGTAGTCGTGCGGTATTTACTGAACAGTTTAAAATAAATACAGTGAGCGGTGCAGTTTTATTACAGTTCAAGAGAGACATAAATATTACAGATATAAATAAGTAGTGATAGAGATAAATACGTGTGTTAATTTATTTGTAGTAGTTTTAAGTATGATACATTTATTTTATATTTTTATATCGTGATTAATTTTAAGTGTGTAAATATACAGACTGTTTCAAGTTAATTGCACGAGTTGTTTTATTGCGAACCCTAAAACGCAACAATATATAATACTATTAGCAAATGTTAAGAAGAGGGTGAATCTATGTTTAGATTTCGACGGTGGAAACCTGAACATTTATTGTAACGTGATTTTTAAGTGACAGTTCTAATTTTCTCTTACGGATATGTCTATAATCATTTATTGCAGTATAATTTTCCACATTTTCTTGATTTTATTTGTAGATATTTATATTTTCTTACCCCTTATCTCTTCAAATAAACGTAAAAATATCTTTTTTCATGTTCAACACCATTTAATTTATATGGCTCTAAACTATATTATTATTATTGTACTTATAAGATGTATATGAAAATTTACTGGTATAACATTATTTTTTTTGTCAATAAATTTTAATTATTTATGTGATGTACTTATATCCCAAGAGTCTATTCGATTTTCGAATATTTAAAAGAAGTAACAGAACTAAACTAATATAATATGATAATAATAGTATATTACATACTAAGGTTAAGAAGATGACTATTATTGCCCGAGTGGAGAGATTAAAATTTAAGCCACAAGGGCAATAATAGTCTTCTCAACCGTAGTATGTATACTATTTTTTGTACCAGTAGTCTAATTGGATCTTGAAACCTTAATAATTATGAATAAATTTAGTCATATATGTAAGAATGCCCTTGTACTAAATACTAAAACTTAATATAAACAAATAAGTAGCCTATATTTTGATGTTGACAAATAAGTTTTGACATAAATGCTGAAACTAAAAGCTAATTATTTATTAGATTATTTTTCATTCCATTTATAATGTCTGAAGAGTTTAGATGTACACCTCATGAAATGCGCGAGATTGCAGAACAGGCAGTTGAAACTTGCCTCCGCATAAATCTAAACACTTATATATGAAAACATATACAGAATTTAAAAAATGGGGTAATTCCAAAAATACAGTAGTAACTGAAAACGTACTTCTGGCTTATTGTCAAGAATATTCAAAAAACTAAAAGGCCTCGACTTTATGGACGCATTATTCAATTTTGAAACCTACAATTGACCTAAAAGAGAGTATTAACATACCAAAATATTTTAAATTAGTTGTCTTTTTAAAAAGAATCATCAGTATTTACTCGAGGAAATTATAAAATTCCTTACTGAGGCAGCCGGCACATGTTACATCGCAACTATGGTAGTATGTTTACATATTAATACTTTGAAATTATTGACAATTTATAACCATGTAGACTGCTCTTGTAATTGGTTATTGTTAACCTAAAATACAGGTTGAGCATTTATAAGTTTTAGATTTTAGGTATGATTTATGGTATAAATCGACGATCGATATGTTGATATACGAATGTGAAATTGGTCAAAAACTACAATGAATTTTGGCGGTTGACAACTTGACATACTACTGCGATTGCATGGTTGCGGCATTCGCTTTATTTGTTGTCATTATTCACCTAGGTCAATGATATGCTCATTATTTACCTGTTATTAGTTCAGGTGGAGAAATGACATTTCATTCAGTTTTATTATGTGTAAAAATGCTATGATTTTTTACTATTGGCACAAACAAGCATATTTTAAAACTTATTTGTAGTAATAGATTGACAAAAACGAGATGCCAGTGCAAAAAGCCAAATAACTTCTTCTGTGGTGGTAAATTTAAAACGTACCAAAAACATTAAAATTCATGCACAGAAAATATGTACATACGAACTCAATTTTAGGCATTAATTATGTAAATATAATTACATCCTTGTAAGAAAGAAATCAAACATTATGAGTGTATCATTAATAATATATGTGTATCTATGTTCTTTCATTAATTAATTTTTCAATTACTTTTTATATCAGACGTTTTTTTACAATTCCCAGAAAGTATTTTAATTAAGTTTGTGTCTTTTGTAATCAGTAAATAAATTACATTTAATATATAGATAATGTAAAATTTCCATTCTCTGAAAAAACATATTACTTTATTAATTGTTTTTTTCACTAATACGTTTGACTTTGTTTTAGATAGATACGTATGCTCGTATGTATATACCTACACAAATGAATCTATTGTTTTATAAGCTCATATAAGACACATTCTATTCTTTTATATTAAAAATCGCATATTATGGTTTTACATATTATGCGATAAAAGACTGCCATTAGCCACATAGTTTTCATGATTGGGAGAGTTAAAATATCCCAAATAAACATATAAATTCCTATCAACTGACATTGACTAGTGGGTATTTGTAATTCATTTTCTCTACTTTAATCAGCCTGCTTCTTTCTTCTGTTGGGTAATACCAAAGAACAACGATCAACGAGAAGCGACAAAGACGTTAAAAGCATATCCCTGTTTCTTCGGTGGGCAAAGCCAGCATGGTTGTCTGCGTCGGCGTCTGTCTAGATGAAATGTTGTTCATAAGAATGACAGTTTTTTATTCCCTCAAATACACAAAAAAGGAGTTAAAAATAAAAACAGGTAACAAAAAGGCTGAGAAAAAACTTTCCCATATATAACCTTATTTATAAAATATATGTATATAAATAGTGTTTATTTAGATATGATTATAATATTTGAATCCCTTATTTATAAAACATATTAGCATTCTGAAATTATACATTAGAAGCAAAAAAATTTTTGGCCATTAAATTTTGGTAGTATTGCAATAGATGATATGGTGTAATTAACAATATTGATAGTTTCAGATAATCTATAGAAGAACACCCCATGATTTTAAAGATAAGTTAATATTTTTCAGACGAATATCTATTAAACCTTTTATGGTATTTATTGCTTTGACACAAACAACAACTTTCTTTTATTTAAAAAAAGATCACAATGCTTCCTTTATCCTTCCTATGTATATTAAGAAGTGTAGATAGTACGTTTTATAATTCTAACTGGTTAAAATTTAAAATTATTACAACCATTTGTTTTGTGTAATTTAACATTTGCCCACGTAAATGGTTTTCTGATTGTACTTGGTGGTTGTTTATCACTCAAATTCGACGAGATGAAAATGGGACATGAAACATCAAAGCATCAGACTATAATAGTGTCGCTTCTCGTTGATCATATTCTCTGGTAATACCTAAATACCTAAAGATGACAATCAACAGGTTGCAGAAGAGTCAATTGCAAGTAAGATTGTTTGCCTTATCTATTTTCATATAGCAAACGGTTTAAGAATAGTAATTGACACAAAGGAATCAATATCCGTACAATTAAACTAATAAATCGCCCATATAGATCTATTTCAATTGTCAGAGACTGTAGACTCAAATTATTATACCTCGTACTTGAATTAATCGGCTTTATGACCTTAGATTAGTTAAATTAGACTCCTGTTTAAAAATTAAATTAAAAATGAATAGGAATTCTAGGGAATAAAAACTTACGGAGAATTACTTGTAATTTATTACATAAAACAAGTCGATAGGAAATCACCAGTTGAATACACTGCCTGTCAAGTGGTATTTAACATCACGAATATTGTTCAGTGTTAGTGCACATGAGTGAGGTATTGGATATAGTAAGTAAGTATATACAACAAAGAAGACCACCCAAAACTATAGCGTTAATAATTAATTTAATCTATGTACCTACGTTCCCGTAGTCTACTATTGGGAAACAATAAATCAGTTCTCCGATCCTATTAGTCCGTGTTAAAAGCATTTTTTGCCCGATGTCTGGCTTTATATAAGACGGCTATTATTAGGTAGGTGTTCGACAAATTGGAAAGCAAGTATAGAATTACACAGAGATAATGTATATTAATTAACATTAAATTCAATGTAAATAGGGTATCTCTATATGCTAAAATACATCATGGTCGAGATATTTAATTACATACTATATTTATTTTCATATGCGAGGTCACTCGAAAAAATGTTGTTATATCTATATTTTATTGTTCCTATATTGCATTTGCAATTATATACCGTCTTGTCAAACAATAAATGAATGAAATCAGTCAAACATTCATTCTAAATTTAATTTACATTTTGATTAAAGCGGATACACCACTATATTATTATGCTAATTTTTATATTCATACAGAAATATTACTGTGTACTTTCAAATGTACACAGAATTAGTTGAAAAGGTAATTTCATTTAAAAAATATCAAATACTATAAACATGTATAAAAATAAACATCACAATAAAGGTAATATAAAATCGTTAGAATACCCATCTGCATCGAATGAAGCAATGTGAATCAGGTGTGAACAGGAGGAACTATAACAAATTAGAAACGTTTTCCTTCTGTCTACCTTGCAATGAAGAAAAAACATTAGTGGCGGCTCGTGATTTATGAAAGTGGGTACAAAAAAAAACTTTCTTATTTTTTGTACATAAAATCCATTCTTCTATTTTTGATGCTGGAAAATACATCTATTATATTGTTGGCAAGATAGGACCGCCAATGCATTCAGTCGATCTTCTCGATATTGTGCTTCTCAGAATAGTTTTAATGCGTTTGAGGGTGGAAAAACATCACTCACATTCTGCAGTCGATATGGGCGTTGTACAAATAATATGCAACAGTTTGTATGTTTCCGTCAAAACCCTTTTCAGGTTGTTGTTTGTTATGAACACTAAAAGTGGCAAAACATCACCGACGTCACACATACCATCCGCGCCCATGAATTGCTGAAAGTTCACTTTTCAATTTTACACTGTCCAACGAATCTACATCAAAATAGTGCGATAAAAATAGCGCCCGGCAAACAATATATTTCATTACCTGTAAATGTCATGTATATTACTTTAATCGCTATTCAATTAGAGGATTAAGAGACAGGAATTAGAAATATTCCTGGTATTTAGTGAATCTGTTTACTTGTTCTACATATAAAATTAGGTACAACAGTTGACTATATTCAGTTTCACAACAGTGCTTAACTTGTAAAGATGACATTACAACTTGTAAGAAGCCAAAAAGGCCACGTTTTGTTGCTTTCCAAGGGATTTCTTCATAGAAAAGAACGAGTGATCGGTGAAAAAGTGATCTGGAAGTGTGTAATTCATCACCAAAACAAGTGTCCTGGAAGAATCCATACTTTGGATGACAAAGTAGTAAAATTTTCAAGTCACAATCATGTTGCAGATATCGCAAAAGTGGAAGCGAAAGAAGCTTTAAGTGAAATGAAAATTTTGGCGCGATCTGTGGAAATAACAACACAAGCTGTAATAGAAAATATTTCTCAAACTGTTCCTGTGCTACAGCTGGGTAACTACCGTCCATACCATGTATGAAACGGACCATTCTACGGACACGCCAGAGAAACGAAGCAGTTCCTCCTATGCCCAAAACCTTGGTGGAATTAGTTATACCGGAAGAGTATAAAAAGGATAAATTTGGAGAACCATTTTTGCTTTTTGACAGCGGTCCTGAAGAACATTGAATTCTAATTTTCTCCACGCGTAAGAATTTAGAATATATGCAACGCTGTGAGCATTGGTATGCCGACGGTACGTTCTAAACAAATCCCGTGTTATTTTCTCCAATGTATACCATACATGCAGTGGAGTATAGCAACGTTATTCCCACTCTATATGCTCTACTGCCGAATAAAACAGAAGAAACATACAATCGTTTATTCTCAGCACTGAAAAATTTACAACCTGGGCTGCAACTAACATCAGTTTTAGTAGATTTTGAAAAAGCTACAATGAATGCTTTGCAAGCGCAATTTCCAAATGCAAAAATACGCAGTTGCTTTTTTCACTTTACACAATGTCTTTGGCGACAGATTCAAATTTATGGCTTACAAAGCAGATACTCAACGGTTTCAACGTTTGCCCTACAACTCAGAAAGCTATCTGCTCTTGCTTTTGTTCCGGAAGAAGATGTAGAGGCAGCCTTTCAAGAATTATTGGACAGTCAATTTTTTACGGAGAATGAAGAACTTTTTTTGCCTATCATCAACTATTTCGATGATACTTGGATAGGTAGAGTAGATAGAAGAATGCGAAGAAGGTCCGCAATATATCCAAAGAATATTTGGAATTTATATTCAACTCAAAATTTGCCACGTACTAACAACGCAGCCGAAGGATGGCACAACAGCTTCTTTTCTATATTAAATGCTGTGCATCCCAATATTTGGAAAGTTATTGAAGCATTAAAAAAGGAGAATGACTTAAATAAAGTGAAGATAGAACAGTATATTGCAGGACATCTACCTCCGCAGAAGAAAATTTATAAAGATACTTCCAAAAGGGTACAAACTATAATATCTGAGTATGGTAACAGACCAGTTCTTGATTATTAACAAGGAATTGCACATAACTTCCAATTGCAGCTTTGAATAAACAATAAAAATTAAAATCTGAAAAAAATTAAAAAAACAAAAAAATGAGAAAAAAAAGAGACAAGATCGCTAGTGATCGCTAAATTCATAACTTCTAAACACGCCAGCATATAGTATTTGCTGCCAGTCCTAAGCCTGGATAAAGTGTGAAGGGAAGGAAAAAATATAGTGCACGCTGTTTTGTCGTATACGCTATTTTGTTGTGCGCTGTTTTGACCGCGCTGTTTTGACGTGACACCCCGTCCAACATAGGATAAGATTTCACAGTTTCATCAAAATGCTTTTGTGGAAATGAAAGACTATAAGTTTTAAAATTTTGAGAATCAAATAATTCTGCTGCACTTAAGTGATCCCTAAAATCAAATCGGTCGCTAATTTGGCTTAAAATAGTGTCACATACTTCCTTTGCAATAACAGCTCTGTTATCTCCTGTTGTCGTTTTTTTGTCTTTTCCTTACAGGTTCTTCATTATTGCGTTCTTGATTGTCATTGTCAGTAGAAATTCTTAAATTTCTAATGTGAATAATTTGCTGCTGGAATTGTTCAATTGCCTTTTGCAGTTGAGAACTGTTAATCCCGAGCATTTGAGTCTGATTAAATAATATTTCCACATGTGGCATGATAAAATGAAATATTTTCAACCAGTACAGAAATTCCGGGTTATACAAATGTTTCAATAAACCACTTGCTTAATTAATAGTAACTAAATTCATCCCATCTTCGTCAATAATTTTGTCAAAATATTCTTTGAAAGTATCCTGGTGTTCAAATAATATGTTCATAGTTTGACTTTTGAAAATCCAGCGTGTAGGAGCAGCGCGAGGTAATCTACGTTTGACTATTTCATTAAGAATTACCGTTCGTTTTGGCGATCGAGAAAAAAGGGCTGGAAAATGACTGCAAATTTGCAAAGAAAACTTTTAAATTTTTTTTGCACTGTGCCGCTCGTTCAATAATTAAATTAAATTGATGCGCGTAACAGTGAATATAATAATGTGCTTGTGGAAATGATAGTTTGATATAGCTTCGACACCATTTGGTTTACCACTAATCACGGACGCCCCATCGTAACTTTGACCGATTAGTTTCTTGTTATCAGACCCAGAAGGAGAATTTAAAATTATTTCAATTCATTTACCAATGTTTTTGTTAATACCTCAGCATTATGTCCACCCGGCTTAAAAAAAGACCAAAAGCGTTCAAAAATTTGTCCGTTAAACACGTATCGAATAATAACAACAATTTGCTGATTATTAAAGGTGTCTGCGTCTAATTCAGCTGCAAAGTTGATTAAGCCTACATAAATACCTGGATTTTCCGACGTATTGACGAGGCCATGATGAGACATTGGTCTCATCATGGCCTCGTAACGCCAATTCAAAAGCTCCGCAAAATTTAATACACATAATTAACCGGCGCAAAATATGACGATCCCTTCCACATCTTCCTTGTACTTAATTGTATGTCGCAAATAAGCAATGTCTAACTGTTCACGTATGTCCACTTTGCCTAGAACACTTAAACCAACGCATGCATTCATGTGAGGAACGGAATTTTCGTGTTTCTTTGCCGTCTCTGCGATATGCTCTAAATCAATCAACCCTTGTTTATTTCACGCACTAACCTCTAGTTTATTTGTTAGTGAACATCCGCACATCCATTCATATTTTTCATATATATTTTTATTGAATACTCTATTGTAAGTTCGAGTTTTACTTGTAGAAGTGTAGTTTATTTGAAGTTTTGGAATACGCCTGCCTTTCTTCTTAATTAAAAGTTATTTTAAAAGATCTTGCATACAATTAACTTCCATCATTAATAATAAACGTCTCTTCAAGGCTTTGAAATCACACACGCAAGGGAACGCAAAAACATGCAGTCGCAATGAATGCAAGACGTTAACTAGAGTCTGGCAAATTTGCGCCCCAAACCGAAGTTATAAGCGCATATGTCGAAGATAAGCGGAACAAGCCGAATCATACTCGAAAGAGGTAAATCTGAAATCGTGCCCCGGAACATCATTTTGAGCGTTGGCATACGCTAGTGCGTGTGGTGTGGATGGAAACTTTGATACCATCGTTATAAAAATACGTAAAAACAATAAAATAAAATAATGCACTGAATTACATGCGAATTTCTTTTTGTGTTTATCTTGGTGGTTGGGTGGGCACGTGCCCTTCTGCCCTTTAGTGCCAGCCGCTACTAAAAAACATCAATAGACCTTTCAATTTTTATTTTGCCAAATCTCAAAATTCAGCATTTAACCTTAAATTAAAAAAAAAGGTTATAGGCACAGCTTCCAAATTTAAGTTTTATTTTAATGTGTAATTCTGTGTGGTTCAAAAAAATTCAAAATTATTTGTAAATAACATGCAGTTTTCATTTTTTTAACTCACACAATTTTTGGAAGAGTAAAAATTAACTTTAAACTCAACTATACATTGCAATAAAAAAATATTTAAAAACGATCGTGATCTTCTAATTCTTTTGAAAACTTCTGTAGTGCATTCCCTTTCTAACAGTATGCAATATGCCTTAAAAACTATTCAAAAATTCACTGATATTCGATATTCGAGATGAAAACTTATTTTTGCGTAAATAACAAGGGTGAAACAGGTAGAAACTGTTATCTCCCTTATGGGTAGCAAAAATCAACATCTGTCTCTTTTTTTTCTTTTGGTATTCCCACGGGTTCATCTTTTTTTAGCCGAGATTTGACTGCCCCTACGTAGCGCCTCAGTCTGTTACTGTCATTTTGTTTCCGTTGGGATTGTTAGTGTTTTCCTTTTGTCAGTGTTTTTGTTAAATTGGATGTTTTTGTTACAGGGGCTACATTCTCCAATAAAGAATACGCTGACATTTTGATGGATTATGGAAGCGCCAATGGTGTTGCTTGTGAATCGCAAAGAATTTACCAGGAACGCTTTCCAAATAGACGATAATCTACCCGCCACACGTTTCTAAATACCTATTGACGCCTACACGAGATCGAAAATTTAAAGTTTAATTAACGAAGAGGAATTGTAATGCGACATAATGTTGCTGTCGATGAACAGATTCTGGAAATGTTTGAGGACGAACCCACCAGAAGCATAAGGAATGCAACTGCATTACTCGAAATTTCCATCTGGAAAGTATGAAAAGTTCTTCTCCAAAATCGCAGTGTAATGCTTTCCATTACCTGCATTTCAAGGACGGGTAATTTTGAACAGACCTACAACATGTACGGGTTAACAGCAGTGATGTTACTCTGGTTTTATGTTAGCGCGCACGGGTTGTACTTAACATTTCAATATTGAATTTAAAAAATATGCATTTTGGCAGTAAATAATGTATTCTTACGCGTATTTATTTATTGCAAGTCCCGAAAATCTTGGAAATGGAATACACTAGAGAATTTTTTAAAATAATTCGAAGATCACGATGGTTTTTACTTATTTTTTTTTTGAGTAAATTGAGTTTAAGTTTTTTTGAATTTAGTTGAACCATACAACAGTACTCATTAAAATTAAACTTAAATATGGAGATTGTAGCTATAGCTTTTGTCTTAATTTAGCTTAAATGCTGAATTTTTTGATTTTGCTAAATAAAAATTAAAAGGCCGGAAAAAAGCCCGTGGGACTAATATTGAGTTATTGGGCCTTAAGAGACAGGAATTGACCCCATCCTATCGGCCAATTTAATTTGGAAAACGATACACCAAACACCCTGTATAATATTTCTCTCTAAATCTTCCCG
Organism: Amphimallon solstitiale; assembly: GCA_963170755.1. NCBI lineage: Eukaryota > Metazoa > Arthropoda > Insecta > Coleoptera > Scarabaeidae > Amphimallon > Amphimallon solstitiale. Next base: position 36,839,348 of record OY720681.1, on the reverse strand, counting down.
AATACTTTTCGACGATAGTGACCCTCGTTGACATACCTTTTATTATGCAAGTTTGATGGAGTTCGTTTCATTATTTAAGTTCATCCGAATAGTACAATCATCAGTTCGAAATGATACCGAGTTTGCAGCCATATATTACAAAAGGCGCATCCCGAACGATAATTGAATCGAAATGTACCGCGGGATATCTTCACCGCGAGGCCAAAGACCATCGTTTCCCTTTTATTATTTAAGCAAGTCATTAGGATGTCCCCCTACTGTGAAGCACCACGCAGTCAGACAATATAATAGGTTAAGTCGTTAGGACTTGTTTATTTACTCTTTTTATATTACTACATTCTTGTACCGCTAAATATTATGATAACATTTATGATGGTAGATGAAGGAAGCAACATAGTACCGTATAACAGAAATACCTTTGTTCTATATATTCCAGCTAATAGACTAACAAACTGAATAAGAGGAGAATAAAAGATAAAACCATTACTGCTACTTTACATTATTGTGATTATACTAAAAACGTCTTTCAAGTGCCTTACATTTATCCTTTCAAATATTATTTATTTAGTTAGTTTAGAAGACAAGGTTAATCAATCCTTTCGTACTTATACATACATGTAAATTTCTATAGAGACATGCCGCATTTATTACCATTCGCTTGTCGCTTCGCGAAAGCTTGTTTCCAATACGTCCATCCATTATTTATTTTATTTCATATTATTCTACCTAGAAATATATGAAAGCAAACGTGGAGCCAGAAATTTCGCAAATCTTTAATATTTGTCTTACAGGTAAACTTGTTAATGCAAATTTCTCCACAAAGTATTTTTCTTATTTGTCGCTTAAACATAGGTATAAGTCATCAGTACGTCTACAGTAATTTTGGATTTTTAAACTCTTCACTCGGTAATTGTAGTGAGTAAAGAAATCTTAAAAATCCACGTTACGTATGTTCAGTCGCGGGAAACATAAATGATACCCCCAACGATGAGTTTCCTTTTCTAATGAATCGAGGCAAGCGGTTCTGGTATGTTTCGTCCCCGCCTTTTCGTCACAACCGTTTTGCCCCGGCGCGGCGTAGTTTCGTCCCCAGTATAGTTTATATCAAATTATAAGATTATAACTTTGAACGGCTCTAATGCTTTTATTACACCACCTGCGGCAATAACTACCTGGCCGCTCAATACAATTATCTTTTACGCAAACAAACTGCTGAGGTCCGTAATGACAAAATTTAAGTAAATTGTAATTACTACAATTAAGATGAAATAAGTGATTATATTTATTGAAGAAAATTTAAGTAACTATAGTTAGGAGAGTTGGTATATATTACATCTAAACTAATTTAATTACTGTTTCGTAACTCCGAAAACTATAAAATACTTATATAACTATTATTGCTAAAACGTCTGACAGACGTTTTAGCAATTACTGATTTGTCAAAATTCTCATTGATTAAAACTTATGAGTATCGTGTGGCAATTATCTGATGATGGAAATAAATTTTTCCGAAACGTTATAAGCCACAATTTAGTGTTTTCTTTAAAGCTACCCATACATTCTGTTTTCGGAGTTACGAAACAGTAATTAAACTGGTTTATTGCAATTTACATATACACAACAGTTTTAACATATTTTATTTTACAATATTACATCTAATATTTAGTATTTTTATCATTTATTGTTAATCCTTACATATTTGATTTCTCTCTCTTTACTTCACGAACATGTGGCGACCTTTTGCTGAAAGTATTAGTGATGATGATGTGGATAGTGATAATACTGTTGGAGCACGACAGAGAAAGCATCTATCAGAAGATGCAAAACAGATAATTCTCAATGTCTATCATACCCTGATGAAAGAAAATAACGAACTACAAACCCAGAACATTCAACGAACATCGCAATTAACCAAGGTGCCTTTTGGAACAATATATAAGATAATTCAGAATAATGCAGGGCCTCGAAAGCAAAGAAGTGACAAAGGAGCACCGATAAAAATTGAAGTGTATGAAATTAATGCTATTAGGCAGTAAGTATACTCCTTCTACAGAGGAAATGTTGTTGCTACACTTGACTGCTTACATAAAACAATCAGTGATGAGTCTATAAATATTCAGTATTCTAAAGCAACCTTGTGGTGGACGCTAAAGAAAGCTGGTTTTAAGTTTGGCACTATAGATAAACGTCACACAATTATGGAAAGCCCGAGGTTACAGAAACTTTGATATGAATACTTAACGGCAATTAGAAGGTATAGACAGGAAGGACGATTCATATGTTATTTAGACGAGACGTGGTATGACACCCATGACACAATTTGTAAAGGTTGGGTGGATAGTTCAAGTAAGATGAGAATAATTATTCTTCATGCTGGGTCAGAAAAAGCATGGAGAGCCGCTATTATCTGCTAAAAATGTCAAATCCTCAAGTTTAGATTATCATGAAGATATGACCTCATCTTTATTTGAAGAATGGTTTTGTGACACTTTGCTGCCAAATTTACCAAAAGATAGTTTGATAGTGATGGACAACGCTCCATATCATTCTCGACAGCAAAACAAAGTTCCTACAAAATGTTATAATAAGAAAGATATTAAAGAATTTTTAGAAGCAAATGATTTATATTTTGAGGATCATTATACAAAAACCAATTAATAGAGGTGATGAAGACAAAAGAATATTTAACGGATTATTATGTGGACAAAAGAGCCAAAGAAGCAGGGCATACAATTTTGCGTTTACCACCATACCATTGCATTTTCAATCCCATTGAATTGATATGGGCCTAACTGAAAAATACCATAAGACTAACAAATCAAACACCGAAATTTAGTGAAAGCAGTGTAAAACACATTAAAAATGCTATGGAACATATAACTGATGTAAATTGAAAAAATGCTGTTAAACACGCAATAACAAAAGAGTACGAATATATGCGCATGTACAAAATAGTAGCACCTTTGATTATAAATTTGCAATACGATTCAGACAGAGACACTGATTAGCAAGACGACTCAATCACAGAAGATGATTTATGAAATGCGGTGACACAAATTTTTTATTGTGTATTACAAACTAATTACCTCTATATATCTATATGCATCCACTACACATGTTATCACACGATTTGTAATTTTTTCTTTGTATATAAACCCAATGTATAGATATTTTTTTATTATATACTTGAAATTAACGGCGTTTTATTATTATCTTATAGGGCCCTAATTTATAGTCATACGGCTCCAACATTCACACGTTGCAAATAGGTAACCGTACCCGTTCAATAAGGAGACCAAGTATAATAATTATCATCACAGAAGGTGGTGCAATAAAAGCATTAGAGCCGTTCAAAGTTATATTCTTATAATTTGAAATAAACTATACATGAAATAGGTATACAGTATGCTTATGTACTAATAAGTGATACGCGTTAATATATACGTAACTTAGTCTTAGTTTCACAGATTTAATTTTATTGCGTTTTTTTTGATAGCCTAACTCTGCGTATAATTAAGATTATTTTTCTAATCATATGGGCATATAATGAATATGTAAAATACCAGCTTTTCTAATTTTAACAAGCACTTTAAAAAGTATAAATATTATAACATTTATGATGGTAGATGAAGGCAGCAACATATTACCTTATAACAAAGATACCTTGTTCTATATATTCCAGCTAATAGACTAACAAACTGAATATTATAAGAGGAGAATTTAAGAAAAAACCATTTTTGCTACTTTACATTATTGTGATTATACTAAAAACGTCTCTCAAGTGCCTACTTTTATCATTTCAAATATTATTTATTTACTTAGTACTAGATGAGTATGAAAAATGGGGAATGAGCATGAACATAGCAAAAACGGAATATATGCATATAGGTAACGCAGACGAAGACCCAGGTTTGGAATTAAGACAAATGAAAAGATGCTATGAATACAAATATTTGGGAAGTATCATCTCTAGTAAAGGAACAACAGAACGCGATATCGAATATAGAGTCTAACATGGTCGGAAGAGTGTATAAATTCTGAACTCAATACTGTGGTCTAGAAGAGCAACACTGAAAAACAAAATGACAGTCTACAAAGTAATTGTAGAGCCTATCCTTACATAAGGAGTCGAATGCTGGCAAATGACTGAGAAAGGAAAGAAAAAAGTGGACACTGTTGGGATGGGCTACCTGAGAAGACTCTGTCGCATATCAAGAACTGAACATATACCTAATACGGAAATCAGACAAAGAACCAACAAAATACATAGAACGTCAGAATACAACCCAACGAATAGAAGGAAACGAGGAAGACCGGCAAAGTCATGTCAGTGGTGTTATGGAAACAATGAAAGACAGAGCAATAGATGAAATGCGGGAAACGGCTGAGGCTGTAGGACCCCCGCTTATATATATATATATATATATATATATATATATATATATATATATATATATATATATATATACTAAGTTCAGAAAGAAAGGTTAATGAATCCTTTCGTACTTATAGATACGAGTAGACGCCATAAATTCTCGGCCTGACAGGCTTATACAGGTTCAAACATGTTCAAACTCCGTCAGGTCATGCATGCACATACCCCGAGGTGTACACTATAAATATAACGGTTCGAAGCCTAGTAATTTTTAGTAACCAGCCAACCAACGTGTCCCTATAAGATGCTGATCGGTCGGGTCAACCAATTGAAGTGATAAAGCCTCAACATTTGAAATTAATAATTTTGTTGTGTTTTATCAATTATTGAACATTTAGTGCTAGAAGATCGCCGTTTGAAAGTGAAGGAATTAGCTGTGATAACAAACATTTCCGAAACAAGTGTTCGCCGAATTCTCCATGACCATTTGGGTATGAATAAAATTAGTGCTAGATGGGTACCACGACTTCTTTCTGCTCTCCAACGTGAACGTCGGGTCGAATGTGCGCAGTCGTTTTTAAACATGTGTGGAGACGACCCAAAACCGATTTTGGAGTCCATTGTCACAGCGGATGAAACAATAGTTCTGTTTTACGATCCACTATCGAAAAGGGTGTCCACGGAATAGCGGCGACCTGATGAAACTCGTCCCAGAAAGGCGAAAGTCGTTCAATCAACGAAAAAGGTGATGGCCACAATATTCTGGTATTATGAGGGCATTTTGCTAATTGACTTTAAAGAGCGCAATACAAGTGTGAACGGCACATATTATGCGTCTTTACTGCATAAATTAAGGGACAGTAGTCGTGCACGACGTCTTGGAAAATTGACAAAAGGTGTTCGATTATTGCACGACAATGCTCCCGTCCATACTGCCGCCATTTCACAAGCTGCTATCCGCGAATGCGGCTTTCAAGAATTGGAACATCCACCGTATAGTCCGGATATGGCTCCTTGTGATTTTGTTTGTTTTCTAATTTAAAAAAAGACCTCAGGGGACGTAGTTTGAAGGACGACAGTGAGTTGCAATTAGCTATTATAGAACATTTTGACAGAATTATTAATTAATCGTTGTAATAAATGTATAGAAGTTAGGGGAGATTAAAAAATAAAAATTCTTATTGTGTTCCAAGTTTCTTTTTTTGTATATCAGGCCGAGAATTTATGGCGCCTACCTCGTACATGTAAATTTCTATAGAGATATGTCGCATCTGTTACCATTCGTTTGTCGCTTCGCGAAAGCTTGTTTCCAATACGTCCATGCATTATTTTTCTTTTATTTCATATTATTCTACCTAGAAATATATGAAAGCAAACGTGGAGCCAGACATTTCACAAATCTTTAATATTTGTATTACAGGTAAACTTGTTGATGCGAATTTCTCGACAAAGTATTTTCTTATTTGTCGATTAAACATAGGTAGATGTCATCAGTACATCTACAGTAACTTGGATTTTTAACCTCTCCACGCAGTGATTGATTGTATTGATTCAAGAAATTTTAAAAATCCACATTAGGTATGCACACTCACGGGAAACATAAATGATACCCCTAAGGATGAGTTTTCTTTTTTAATGGATCGAGGCACACGGATCTGGTACGTTTTGCACCCGCCGTTTCGCCACAACCGTTTTGCCCCGGCGTAGTTGCGCCCCTACCGTTTGGCCATGGTACATGAAAATTACTATTTTTAGTTTGACTAAAATACTTCGTTTATCTTATTATTACTTGAACAAAAATACCGATCCCACGTAGGCTTTCCTAGGGGGCTAAGGAATAGCATGCTTACATCAAAGATGATAACATAATTATTTTTTTGACATGTTTGGGTGATTTTCATGCGTGTGCTTATGTGACACGTTAATTTAAAAATAAATTCATGCAAATCTATCTTAATCTAATAAATTTGAAACATTTATCAAGGCATAGACCTTTATTCAAACAAAAACACGAAATGTAACAAGAGAAGAAAGAATAAATTTGCGAAATAGGCAGATCGATACTACTAATTTTAATATAAAAAAGAAAATTATGTATAGCGAACGGTCAATTTAAAAGAAACAAAATTATTAATGTCAGTTAATATGTAAAACGCCTATAATAATGCATTAATTATTTTTAATAATTTTTTTTATCTTTCATTTCATATCATGATCTTTTGGTAAAAGAAATTCCTATTTATTCAAATTTCTGGCTCAATGCACAAGAAAAGAAAGGGTATCGTAGAGGTATCATTTATGATCCTGTGAGTGTTCGTAATTGCACACGTACATGGATAGTCATTCACATTTTTCGACTGATTGTTAAAACTTTGCCAAGGTCGTCTATCAAGGAGTTGGGGCATATTTACATAATAATAAAGCAATGCAATTTGTATTTAATTATTTACATGCTGTTAAGATAATTTTGCATATATTTGTGTACACTACATCTCATAATACACCACTCAACAAAATAAGCAGGAATGTTTCATTTAAAATAAATAATATATTTGCTGTGGAAACCGCACCTACATTTATTGGAAATAATAAACACAAAGACGAAAAAATATGACATGTTACATGCACATTCTATACAAAATTAGTTAGATACAAATAAATAATTTCGTTATCTGGCTTGTTCATGGTTTCCGAAAGTATATAGTGTGCCAATAAAGTGTCGATCCATTTAACTGAAAGCGGCCTATAGTAGCAAATGAAGCTTTATTAATGGAATAAGAACAATGTTAACAAGTAAGTATGTAATAAGATAACTAACGTAATTCGACATGACCGTCCTCCATTTCAAAGCACTTTTCCCACCGCTCTATAGTGGACCGAAACACGTTCTGCAGCATATCTGGTGTAATTTCTTCTACTGCTGCTATAAAAAAAAAACCAAAAAAAAAACGGATGGTCTTCCCGAACATAACTCATCATTAAGGCTTCCTGTACGTTGAAATTTCTGGACAAGCCGTCGAATATTGGCTCGTGTGGGCCCTGGTTTTCTAAAATTCCTTGTAAAATCTTCGTGACATTCTTCATAAGTTAACCCTCGATTGCGAGGGTTAACATTTTAAATACCTGCTACAGAAAAAATATATATCTACGTTTTCCATCAAATGCATCGAGACTTTATGGGCACATTGTATAAGCTATACATGTTCCCTCACATTCTTTATAATTAGCATTTCTTGCTTCAAACAAGGATGCTTTTGCCTAAATTTAATTAACGGCTATTTTACTTTTTTAGATACGTCTGAATAATATAGTTTTTCTCTTAATATCTGATTAATTAGTATTCCATTCAAATCGGTGGACTAGAAATACTGAAAAATTGAAACTTTACAAATATCTCGTAAACTACTCTATTCTGCAACAATACTCAAAAATAAATTTGTGAACAACTTTCTAAAGAAACTTTTCCTAGTCGGTGTCTCTTTTACTCTGATCGAGAATCTAATATCGTTGAAATTAGAAGAGGTTACTATAGATAAACTTTGCAAAGTACTTACACAAGATTTTCATAGGCAGTAACAGTTTTACTTTTGTCGAAACGCAGTTCTTCAAGATAGTATAAAACATTAAATATAAGCATTGAATTGATTCGGTCTTTACTTGATGAAGATCCATCGTATTAATTACTTAATAAACAATAATTGTGGGATTTTCACTATTTAATATTCAAAGTAATATTTGACAATTGTTTCGCCAACACAGTGGCTTCTTCAGACAATTGTCAAACATTACTTCGAATATTAAATAGTGAAAATCCAACAATTGTTCTTCTTCAGAAAATTTTCTGAAGAAGCCACCGTGTTGGCGAAACAATTGTCAAACATTACTTCGAACTTTAAATAGTGAAAATCCAACAATTGTTGTTTATTTAGTAATTAAATATAAGCATTTCGTACATATTTACGAAGAATATAAACGTTTTAGAATTCAATTTTATTAAAGTTTTATATCAATAATATAATAATATACTTTCTGATATACATATATGTAATCACCAGGGCGCGGACATGACCGAGTTAAACTACGACGAAGTTACAACGGAGCAAAGAAATAATGTAGACAACACACGCTTACTGAATAGCACTAATTCATATGGTGAACTGCAACATGTGTTTACGCCCGAGAAGTGCTCCAGAATGCGAGCAAAAAATGGCTATAAAATAAGGAATTTATGAGTAAAATTCTTTCTACATCGGCGTAGGTAGCCTGAGGGGTTTTTAAAAAAAGTATTCCAAGTGATTTTGGACGTGGCCTTCGGCAAAAGTTAAACGCAGTTTTTAATAGAAATCCAGATTTAATAACATTGCGGCAATTGTGTATGCTAAATACGCTGAAATAAAAGATTATTTCCAGTACGTACATATATATAACCAGTTGCGATGTAAAAAGGACGTTTTCTATCTACAAGGATGTACGTAATTCAAAAAGAACAAGTCTTACAGAAGAGAAAATGAACAAATAATAAGGTATTTTGTATTTTATAGATCACCAGCCACTTATTATCCAATTATATAAATAAAATTAAAACCTCTTTAAAAATACAACATCTCAATAGTGCGCCCATGGGCGATGAGTCATGGCTCGCTGGTGTCCGCGGCCTAGTAATCACAGTATTACAAATTATCGTTACATCAATGTTTGGTTGTGATAATAGTCACATTTCTCAGTTGTAAAGGCAAAATATAGAATCAAAATCTAATGTACAAGTCATAGAATATATCATATTACAAATGTAAATAAAACAAAACAGACTTGTTGAACTACACTTTAATAACTAAATATTGAACAATTGTTTCACCGCACAGTGACTTCTTCAGCAATGACTAAAAATATATGTTACAAAGTATATATCTCATGTGTATCGGTTGTAGGAGGTACCCTCATAAAACTATGTGTATTGTACTACTGAACAAATAAATAAATTAAGTAAATTTAATTAATTTATTTGTTTAGTAGTACAATACACATAGTTTTATGAGGGTTTTAACCCACTTCCCCCTTTGTTTCCTTTTTTTTCCATTTTTTCTTATTGTACTACTAAACAAATAAATAAATTAAGTAAATTTACTTAATTTATTTGTTTAGTAGTACAATACACATAGTTTTATGAGGGTTGTAACCCACTTCCCCCTTTGTTTCCTTTTCTTTTTCCTTTTTTTCTTACCTCCTACAACCGATACACATGAGATATATACTTTGTATCATATATTTTTAGTCATTGCTGAAGAAGCCACTGTGTGGTGAAACAATTGTTCAATATTTACTTATTAAAGTGTAGTTCAACAAGTCTGTTTTGTTTTATTTACGTTTGTAATATGGAACTACATCAAGTAAAAGCCGAATCTATTTTATTTTATTTATATCATATTAATTAATGTGTATATTATAACACCACATTAACAAAATGATAAACGAAAATATAAACATGACAAGATAAAGGCAAACCAATGAATTACAAAAAAAAAAAAAACTTAAAAAGAATTCGAATGATGAATAAATAAACAAAACAAAATTAGAAAGATAAGTCTAAGTATAATTATTAGCACAGGTTAACTGCAAAAAAATCTTCGACGCTGTACCGACAGGTGGTAAATCTTTAAATTCTTCCTCCAAGTGGTTATACAGCTTGGGACCCCAATAATCGACTTCCAACTTCCGACTGTGACAGTCGATGAAGAGGGGTTCTTAAATGATTTCTTCTTCGTGTGATGCACTCGTGCCTGTTTCCATTTAGGTAAAATGTGTGTTGGCGGGTATGTGCACACATTACATCAGCAAGAATAAATACTGACTGCAATGTAAATATTTCCTCTGCTTTGATGTGGCCTCTACATGATAATAATAATAATAATAATATATCTTTATTAGCAATACGCTATTTACATACACTTACATTATTTATATAAATTTCTCTAAAATATATAATGACAGTTGTCTCTTAAACCTATTTATATTATTACAGTGTTTTATGTCATACGGCAGGCTGTTAATCATTTTTAACCCATTAACAAAAACATTATTAGCCGTTGATGACCTATTTACTTTTTCTATAAAGAAATCATTGATGATTCGTGTATTATATTTATGTGTGTCATGTATATAAATCAACTTCTGACTAATATACAATGGCGTAACACCTTGTTTACTCTTGTAAATGTCATTATATTGTAGACCTCTGAGATCTCTAATAGACTTCTTCGCCGTAGAAATATTCTTTTCGCCTCAGTCGCCTCCAGAAAGAGTTACATAACTGACGAGAGAGTGAAAATAAGAAAAAGATACGCCGCCCTTGTAGCTTTGTATGTGGCTACATGTTCCAGCCTTTTTATGGTGTTCATCGCGGAAGTCAGTTTACCAGCCGGGTTATCTATATGTAGTCCCCATTTCATACTGGAGTCCCCATTATCAAACCCAAAATTTCAAAATGTTTTAAGGATTCAGACTCGCACATCGTCTAAAAAAGTCGTGTGTTGCTTACATCAATTTCCGAAGAGCTAATCGAATGTAAAAACACAGTTCTAATTGAAAGCGTTGATCGTTGATGTATATGGTATATGGATAATAATGGACATGCATTAAGTTGCACAAAAACTAATTAGAAAAATTCCTAGACTTGTTTACATAAAAGTGTACCAGATAAATTCCCGGAATTGTTTTCGTTGATGCAAGGCGTATTTTAATATATTGGTTAATAAATACATAAGTATGTGTTGAGTGCGCCATTTATCCTAATTTTTTACGAACAATTAATTTAAACAGTGATTAATAAAATCTGAACATACACGAACAATTTGCAGGAAAAAAACTAGATACAAACGAAGAAAAAATATTAAAATTAAAAATTATGTTGATATTATACTGTATAGCATTCTTTTTATTAATAACGTGTGTCTGTAATTGATTTATGCATTGGAATTTAGAAATTTTCATTTTATTAAGTCGGTAACTTGGAAGCGTTTTGCTTCATATGTTGAACATTCAAAACCCTCTCTGAATATTTAATTTACAAAATAATTCATAATCTTATAATTATATATTCAAGATTACATGCAACTGTAACATTGCCAATATGATGTATATAGTACTAAATAACCTGAAATTTCGAATTCACATTCTGTTAAAGTTGATTAGTTTATGTCGATAATTTTAAAAATCAATGCTAATAAAACCCATTAAACTGCATACAGGATGCCCCACCGAAAACCAAACAGATTGAATATCTGCTTGAATTCAAGCAGGAGTGGAAATTGTATAACGTAAAAATCACTAAAATCCAAATGGTTTGCGGCGTACTGCTTATAGTGGTAGGACACTTTTTGAGAATAAAGCTCTTGTTTGGTTGAGGTCGCACAAGATTACAATTTGAATTTCGGCGTGTTAATAACAATTGCAACAATTGTTGTATAAAGACAACGGGTAAGAAAAAAAATAATTAATGAAATGCACATACATTAAAGGATCGCAAAAAAAATTTAAAATTTAATGAACATGGGCTATCCCATAGGTATCCCATCTTTAGACTTTCGATCAGAACGAAAAGGAGCGTTAAATCGAAACTTTAACACCTGAACAGTTCTAAATGCAACACATCGAGATAAGTATTCCGTTAATCCCAATAAAACTATATACACACATAAATGAAATATCAACCAACACACATACATGCACGTACTACATACTTTCACAAATAATAAATATGCGTTACGGATTATTCTTAAACGACCACTTAACTTCCACTAAAAATAAATAACACTGAAAGTGCTACCAGGTATCTCCATTATAAACATCCACGTATGTAATGTATGCAAAAAGAAAAAAATCGCACGCACAATCAGAAATTTCCAACGGATAACAGCACGGTGCACACACACTCTCTCTCTCAAGATATTGTGATTTATATTTGTAGAGGAATCTAGTGACACGTTTAATGATGGATATTAATGCCCGCACCTCTTAAACCCATTAATCGCTTTATTTATGGGCGTATCTAGTCAAACGAAGCTAATCTATTCCTTCCTATAAGTTGATATTTCCATGAAATTTCAATGTCATGCAAATTTTATTAAGAAATTCCAACCGTAAGCATCTTAATTGATGTAACAATATACATATATTAAACAGAGTGTGCGAAGTGGAAAGCTAAGCTAGCTTGTACCTACCTTAAAGTATCTAGCGATGGGAAAGCACCACACTGTAACAATCTTAAATCTCGATTTTAATCGCCGAAATTCCTACGGTTCACTTTCTTTAAATGAAATTATCCAGAACACTTTTCTAATTTCAATTTATATTTGCAGAAGTATATAGACTACATTATATGTCAATTAATGTTCATTTGGTTCAGCAAGCTCAAATAAAGGAAATTTGTTGATATCATTATGACATGATTTTCTTACACCCATGTAAGTATTTAACGTCTGAAGTTAGAAAATTAATATTTTCCTGTAATTATAAGTAAAAATTGTTCCAAATTAATTTCGTAATACTTTTCTGCTTTTGAACAATTTGTATGAAATATATAATTTGTGTGATATTCCTAACAAAATTATTTTAAATTATATATTTGGTCCGAATTTGAAAATTTATTCATAAATTTAAATTCAACACAGGTTGGCTAATTGGCTCGTGCTGCTATTTCTCAAAGAGCACCCGTTGCGATAGTAATCTAGTACCGTAACAATAAAAAACATACCTATAAATTAAATGTATAGTAAATGACTTCACCCACTTATCTCGGCAAAATTCGAAACGATTTAACATGCAACAAATTTAATGACAAAAATTACAACATGGTATTAGTATATGACAAAATTATAAATTAAAAATAAACAGTTTAGTTATTTTATGAATAATGTGTTCATCCTTCCAAGCAATTTACACAATAATGGATGCCTAGATTCCAATATCCATTTAATCTATTTTTGTAATACCATATTTCAGGATTTCTTTACCCCATATCAGAGGATTGGGGAACATATTCTATTAGACATATATCAGAAGTACAGGCAGATATTAGCACAAGCTTCTTCAAAGAGGTTTAACACATGCCTTATCACATGAACTACTACGGCCACTGGTAATACTCGAAACCTAGGTATAATTTAAATATGTAAAGCAGTAATACAATCACCTAATTCCGGCACATATTTAACTTTAATATGTAGCAGCATAATAGATATAAACGCATAGAGAATTTAGGGTATTATATGCCTATAAGAAAAATTAATTTAATCACAGCAACAAAAAAACCACTCATTACAATTGATAAAGTATTTTGTATTAATACTAAGATAGGTAACCTAGAATTTTAGAACCAAGTACCAAATTTTAATAGAAATTGTATATTAGAAATTTACTTTCTAAATCGTTATAATACTAGGCTAAATATGAAAGATAAATCCGTCCATATCAAAGAAACAATAATCTCATGGAGCTAAGAAGACCAAGAAGATGAAGTTTTAATATACAATTTGTATGTTAGAGATACTCAACAAGATCTCACACATAATATAGATGATATTATATTACAAAGTGCACATCCTATGGAGCATCTTGAAAGTGAGGAATTCAATAAATAATAATAAACCATGTGAGAAATCTTTTAAGTAAACATACCAAATTATTTGACAACAGTTTAGGGTAAAGAATTATCCTATCAATAACAAATACATGGATCAAGGTAAGAGAAAAGTTAAATATATGCTAAAAGGTGGGATCATTGAAAGATCCGAATCAAGCTATATCAATCCCATAGTTATAGTTGACAAGAGAAATTTAAATAATTCTAAAGATCTCAAGCTACGTTTGTGTGTAGACGCAAGGCGGCTAAATTCCCACACATCGCCTCATTTTGAAACTTATCAGACCATAAAAATATTGTTGACAAAATAAACAATGAGAAGTGATTCACAAAGATTGACTTAAAAAGTTCCTTTTGGTTAGTACCTTTACACAAAAACTCTCGAAAATATTGTTCTTTTGAAGTAAACTTCTTTGTATATTTATTCAAGATAATACAATTTCTACCGCAGTTTTAGTTAGAGCTATGCAGCAAATACGAAAAGAAAGTTTACTGTGTTGTTTCTGTACATTGCTTAGATGTAGAGTAGTAATTCTGGAATTAAGAATACTAGAGTATCTAATTAATTATAACATACTATACGGAGAGTCACTGATGTTTAGGGCATTATCGAATAAAAGATGTTTTGTATTGCATGTGGAAACTGCTTATTTGATTTTAATGTACGGCCATTGTGTTTACTGTAAACTCTGGATCGTTAGATATATATCTACAAGTGAGAAGAAAGGGCAGTTTATTGACATTCATCTTAAGTGAAGTATCTTAAAATATTCTAGATTGGTATATTTTCTTCTTAGACACATACCTTTTCTGATTTTTTCTATTTATTTAAAATACTCACGTTCTCATTGTGATCTAAATAGTTTTCTTGTTATAAGCGATGAAAATCTCTGGTTGATTTTATTTACCGATATAAATATTTGATAAAACATATCTCAAAACCGTATGTGCAGATTATTATAGATATACACCAACGCGTCACATACCAGCAGTTAGTCAATGTTGCCAACTTAAAAGTGTAGCTACTTAACCTTCAATTTTGGTGTATCACTTTGTAGTAACGTATTCCTTTATACATTTATATTAGAATATGTATATACATTTTAATATTAAATAATTTTTTGCAATGCATACATTTATAAAATCTGCTGATGCTAATGTGCAAATAGCTTCATGATTTTTACCTATTTTATTTTACAACTATTTTCATTCTTCAAAAATTGTTTCTAAGCATTCGCCTGTTCATAGAGTGCTAATATATTGTAGTGCCCACCTAATTAATTTATTTTTGTCAATATTGAAACGTTGCGTAGACTTTCTAGATGTATCTGTTTCCCGATGGTTATACACATTAAATTTCTAGAACAGAAATCCAAATGTTAACAACAATTAAATGTTAATGGCTTCACTATCACGAGTTTGGTATTTGTTAAGAAACGATTGTGTATTCATTCACAGAAGGCTAATTGACATTCAGGTCGGTGCGCCATGTACTTATTTGTGTATACAAAGGGAAACTAGAATTACGACAGTACGATAAAGATTTAGCAGCTTCTCCTATTAAAATTAGTTTACAAGCAATTGTGGTTACCTCTTTCATATATTACACAGTTCGGTAAAGTAAACCCTATATTTGAAGAAAAGAACACAAATACAAAAAATTTCCTACATTTGAGTTTCGAAGAAAAACAATATTAAGCTTTTTGCATAAATTCACTTTCTACAATAAAAAAGTATGCAACTATAAAAAAGAATGCAGTTAAGGTATTGCTTGTTTTAGGATATACAAACATATTGTATCCAATAAAGTATCAGGGGCTGTAAATGAAAGAAAAAAACATATATATATATATGTTTTTTAATCTATATTGTAGCTTTGAAAAAGTTCATTGATTAAATGGACGAAACGTCAGCGTTGTAATTTGAGTTTGTTTTTTTCTTCTCCTATCCTAATACCGACTAATGGGTACAATTCTTTAATAATTTGAAGGATACGACAGTTGCTTTGTATATATATATATATGTATTGAAAAATTCAAAAGATTCTTGGTAGTAGTGGCATACAATGAAGTAAAAGTAATAACAATATGACAACTGGTTGTCAATTAGAAAACAATGACAAATAAAATGCAAATCACAATGTATAATTGAAAATGTAATCAAATAAGCAATAGGACAGTCGGGATTACTTATATAGCTACATCAAAAGGCTTGGGATTTACCACAAACTGTTCAGTCAATGCAATTATACAAATAACAACGACGCAACTATGTAATGAAAAATTAAGAGTAGAACTGTTGATATTATAACAATATAGAATGTAAAATCAGTCATGTATAAATGTAAATGAAAGCAAATAAGCATAGGACAATCGCCATTACCCATGTAATCCTATCAAATTGGATTAGGTTCACCTAAACATGTACAATCTGACTGAAATACATAGAAAATCAACGATGCAACTATGTATGTGTTAAGATGTATTTGTAGCTATTTGATTAAATGGACGAAACGCTAGCGTTGTAATTTGAGTTTGTTTTTTTCTTCTCCTATCCTAATACCGACTACTGGGTACAATTCTTAAATAATTTGAAGGATACGACAGTTGCTTTGTATACAGTAATGCGCACACTGCTACGTTAATATACGGAATGGGGAATATGGGTGGGGTATGCCTAGCGTAGCCGCATACTATAACACCCTGGCTAGCGAGAAAGTGCGGTGAACGTATTCACATACAACGCAAAACATTTGTCATGTGAATTCTTCAATGTTATTTTTATTTGTCCCTATTTCCTAACATCAAAGTAAATAAAATACAATGTAAATAGGATATTTTAAATGAAACGAATATTTGTACGATTTGTACTTTTTCCGCTAATGAATACTCCATCCTGTTCTGCGCTATCCCACAGGTTATATGCAACTGATTCCTCTTAGGTTCGTCGCTGTCTGATGTACAGCCCCCACTTATATTCTCCTCTCTCTATATTAACGTAGCCTTGTGAGCACTACTGTATGTGGTTTGTTTGTTATGTTTTGGTAAAACAAAAGTGTTGATGTAAACCCACCCGCCAATAACGAGCTCCAAAAACTTACTAAGGAAGTCAGAACCCAAGGGAGCAAAGCCATGTCCACTGAAAGCAAAGTCCGCATATATAGAACCGCCGTGAGACCTGTACTTACATATGCAGTGGAAACTCGGGCGGATAAAATAAAAGCGAAGAGCATGATAAGGGCAACAGAGATGAAGACTTTGAGGAATATTAAGGAAGTAAGCTTGAGAGACCAGATAAAAAGCAAAGATATAAAGCAGATCTCAAAATTCAAGATGTGGTGACGTTTACGAGATCGAGACGACGATATTGCAGAACTACGTCGACAGTCTGACAGAGGATCGATGGGCAAAATAGGCAAAGGATGAAAAGCTGAGTTCAAGGAGACCCCTCTATAAACCTGAAGTAGTAAAGAAGTAATAGACTCTGCACTGAGATAACGCGCTCCAAAAACTTACAAAGGAAGTCAGAACCCAAGTGAGCAAAGCCATGTCCACTGAAAGCAAAGTCCGCATATATAGAACCGCCGTGAGACCTGTACTTACATATGCAGTGGAAACTCTGGCGGATAAAATAAAAGCGAAGAGCATGATAAGGGCAGCAGAGATGTAGACATTGAGGAATATTAAGGAAGTAAGCTTGAGAGACCAGATAAAAAGCAAAGACATAAGAGCAGATCTCAAAATTCAAGATGTGGTGCAGTTTACGAGATCAAGACGACGATATTGCAGAAACCACGTCGACAGACTGACAGAGGACCGATGGGCAAAATAGGCAAAGGATGAAAAGCTAAGTTCAAGGAGACCCCTCTGTAAACCTTCCAAAAGATGACGCGAAAGCTGGACATTTGCTTCCTAAGAGGGTGAACGAAATCAAGAGGAGTAGAAGAAACAAGACTAAGTCTTAAAAAAGGAAAAGAAGAAGAAGAAGAAAAGCGATGAGGTACGTAAATGGAAAACACATGAACATTATACGGGAGCATTTTCTGACTCTGAACCAAATGATTCAAAATTTCCGTGCGGACTGTGTAGCACTTGCAGAGTGATTGTGGAGGAAATGGAAAAGGTAAATTTCAGAAGAAGATACATCTTTTACAAGACTATTCTCGTCTTGACGTGCGTCCTCAACTATTAAACTGATGTAATAGACTCTGTACTTATGCAATTTGTGAAACAGCAAGATCAGCACCAATCAAGAAAATTAAAAAAAGTCTGGCAAAAAAAACTTGGTCATCAGTTTACGTTTTGGAAACATGAAGTCATCAAAAAGATACGAAAATCTGCAAACGGTGTTTAAGCATATTCGTAAGAGGTCTTGTGCATAATTGTACAATAGGTGGCAGATATTTAAATGCTTTAATATTAATTGGTTACCAAAGATCTAAACAAAAAATTGTTACAATTGTCATTGTGGAGAAGTGTAAAGAAAATCAAACTGAAAATAATAAAATGAGCTTGTCAACAAATAGGGCCCACATTTTCTGCAGTGTGGATCTTCAAAGAAAGAGGGAAAAGACGATACCAAGTTATCTGCATCAAGCCTGGCCCAAATTGAGTATACTCTTGATTTAAGCTTCAACAACACTTTGAAATCAGCATTTCAAAAAGCAGGGGAACCAAAGCGGCTGTTGAATAAAATTTTAAAATAAAGCTACAAGAAACATATCATTCTATTGATATGTTTTTTGAAGCAGCCAAGTTAGAGTTCACCGAAGAAGCTAATCGTCAAGTTAAATTGAATGTATCAAAATCGCTAATTTTTTGCAACGACTTGAAAATTTCGTGGTTTATAAAAGAGAGGATTCTGAAAAAATTGATATTATTTAAACTAGGATAGATAGCTTTACACAACAATCAGCAGCTATGTGCATCTAATAAAGCTAAATATTCTGGTGTTAAGAAATTATTTATTATTGGAATTGTCAACTGGGTAAAATATACATTGCAGTAGACTTAAAATTATCTAATATATTAACAGGAATAAAGACACAAAGTTCTAGTTATTCCTGTACGTGGTGTGATGCTGAAAAAGGCAATCTGCTATACAATCGAAATTTCAGGACTATTACAGGCTACAAAAGAAAACTAATTGGGTAAATTCTGGAAAAGACAAAAAACAGTTACAAAAACATTTTAACTGCATTTTTCTACCCATTATTCACAGTAACGCAGGTATTACCGATATAATAAAAATTATTATTCCACCACCAGAATTACACTTGATGTTGGGTGTACTTAATTCAACTCAGAATGCAATGTTTACAAAGTCTGCAGATATCCGTGAAAAATGGGCACAAATGTGTTGTGTTCAAAGAGAAGCTATCCACGGAGGGTCATTTAATGCCAATGCATATCGTTCGTTGCTTACAAAAGTTGATTTTTTGCGCACTCTTTGTCATCTAGGTTGTTTAAAGTATGCACAAAGTTTAAGTTCTTTTAATTTAGTAAATTAGTAAATCATGTTTTTGAAATAACTTAGAAATAAATTTTAAAAACACCATTTGTAAGTATAGAACGGATTTTTTTGGGATTCAGGTGAAAGAACAACGCCTAAAATACAGGCAGTGTTTTTTCATGTAGAGCATTTTGCATGATCGAAAATACACAGGTCACAATAGTGAACATGGGAAAATGGGAACTCTACTACTTGCCTGAAAGTAATCCACAGTTTTTAGAACAATTTTTGAAAGAGCTTAGTATCTATAATAACACACATTTGTTAGATACCATAAATTTCCATTCTTTATTCTCATAATACGTTCATATTTATTATTAAAAATTAAACTTTATATTGATATATAAATCAATGTTCATTATTTTCTAGTATAATAAATGAGTTTATGTTGGGTTATTTTCGTTTATAAAATTATAAACTTTAGAAACTTTAACCAATTATCAACTAAAAAACATAATAATAATATTTATAAATCAGTTTATTTGCCTAACAGATTACAAGAATCCACACCAAGGACAAACACTAACATTAGTAGACAATGTTCTCTGCAACAATATACTAGATAAACACATTTATAAATATCCAAATATTATAATTAATATTAACAATAAAAACACATACATAAATGTAAATAAATATACGCAGTTATTGCAACATATCTAGGCAAATAGACTAATACTAAAAATGCCAGGGCAGTCGCAAAACAAACAAGCCAAGGTTTATCCACCAGCACCGTAGCAAACAATTAGATGTATAAAAAGTTGTTCAGCGACACCGAATGTCTGCGGTAGGAGTCTAAAATTAATGTCACAATGAGAACTTATAATATTGACGGTTCGACACAAAGAAATTGGTGAACTGAGCGCAATGTTACTGCTTGCCAATGGATTATAGAAAGTAATACTTTGCCGCGAGGAGGCGCGTGGAACACACCCTTAAGCAGAATCCGTACCTCTTGAAGGGAATATTCTATCCTCGCGGAAGCACAGGTACTTTAAAAGCTTCCGTTCCACTTTTTTTTTTTTTATTGCGATGATGAAAATTATCGACCTCGAGATTTTTGCAGATGTCCACGTTTTGATGTCCCCTGATATCTAAAAAGTGGTTTTTAAAAAATGTCTGTGTGTCTGTCTGTGACCACGATAGCGGTCAAACCGCTTTGGGTATCAATTCCAAATTTTGTGTTTCGTAATATAATCTCCCTCTTGAGAACTAGTTAGATTTTCAGTAAAATCGGCAGACCGGAAGTAGTAGTTTACTTCAATGAAAAAATCGAATTTTGCCAATATTTCGTCAATTACTAAGTTTAGACTAATTTATAAAGAATTCAATATGTACTTAAAATTGAAATTGTAAACAATTTTATTAAAAATGTTTTTCGAAATTCCCACCGGAAGTAGGTCTTTTACTCTTATCGAAAATCAGTTTTTTGCAAATATTTTGCAAGTCATCTTTTGTACAAAAAAAATTTTCAAAATTTAAAACAATTTTTCTCAGAGAAAAATCCTAGACAATTTTTAAATAAAATGTTTTTTTGACTAGATATTTAGTAGTTTGTTTCCAGGTAACTTAGGTTTGCTGGTTTTTTTCAAACATAACGTCTACTTTGCCGAAATCTGATTAATGACATCAATTGGCAGACTTCTGCATTCTCTATTATGTGTTTGAGAGTGCTTGAAATGAAACAGATTTTATTACATGCCAATATGTTTCAAGTCAATATATTTTTCGCATAATTCTGGTATATATACAAACTCAATTTTGTAGATTACAACATCTATTATAACTGCATAAGAAGTTAACGAACAATATACAAATAAGTAAAATTTAAAGTGAAAGCAAACGTGAACTTCCTCTAAAGTAGATAAACAAAGAAAAAAACTCTAATTTATGTTAAATATTAAACACTTTTATTGAAAATAGCAATAAATATGAGTTTTAATGATGACCAGGAATGCAGTTATTCTTTGTTAACATTTAATAAACATTGCATATTCTAATGAGCGCGGTTGCGCCGTTTATCGCATTAACGGTCTTATCTATTCATCGTTCAATCGGAGAAACAGGAAGAAAGACCGATCTTAAAACTAGGCGATTGCAGCACAAGAAGTACCCGTAAGAAAACCGAATAAAAAAAAAATGACGTTATTTGTAATAAATCTCCATGCATAATTATCGCATTTAATTAATAAGTAAGCAGGCTATGATCTATTGAGCGGTGGGTAAGTCTAGAATACAGGCGCCGGCCGCTTTGCCCGGAGCGCTCTTCGATACTCCGAGTGACAGGTGCAAGATAAATAAAAATGACAAGGCCAGAATTGCGCACGGTCACGCGGCCGGCGAATCAGAATCGACGGGCATAAAATAACTAGTCTTGTATTATTGTAAAAATGATATTATGAGAGCGGATATTGAATATCGTGCCGCGTTATTGCGGTCTTACGATATGTAATCGGCCAAAAGGGGAATGAGTTCGGTGACTTCTGCCATGCATACATTATGTATTTTTAATATTGGGACCATTATTCGTCTACGATGCGCAAAGAAGGCTAGGATTATATTAAAACAAACAATGAAAAGATATTTTATATTTCACATACAGCTGTTCATCAAACTAATAATAACATAATGCTTATGAGAAAATTGGGAGCAGCATTCCATTTAAAATGAAGTTGGAATTTTGATATTATGGAATCCATCCACTAAATAGGATGCAATTTTAGTACTGCCATACGTTGTTGTACTATAACAAAAAATAGAGGCTTTTTAACGTTGGTTTCTGCATTATTTTCTGGGCTTTTGACTTTTATCATACGAATTCAACAGAAAAGATATTTAAAACAATGTAAGTATACAAGGTGAGTCATTAGTAGCCGCTTCTTCGATTGCTCTTTTGTGTTTTAAATAAAAGAAAAAACAATTAGTGGAAGATGCATGGTTGCTTGTGGCGCATATAGTAAAAATAAATGCGACTCACCCTATATATTTTTGGATTTTATTGTACTGGTTTAAATTGTGTGTTCAACTGTTTTTTTTTTCAAAATTGAGCCAATAGTTTTTGAGTTATTAATTTTTCTTGAAAATATTTGACCAAAACACATGTTCAGAAAAAAATCATTTTCACATTGTTTTTAAAAGTAAAAACATTAACTTTGGTGGTGCTTGTAGCCAAGAAAATTCTGCATAATTTGGTTTAAGTTGCACTCGACAATACTTCAAAAAACTTTGTTTTCTTCATAGCCTACTTCCTAAAATTTTCACATACCGAAAACTTATTTTTCTTTAATGGAACATCCAGTATTTTATTGAAGTATTTTGTTCCTTTTTTTATTCTCTTTCATTTTTGTTAACAATGTCCTATACCTATCTTTTGCAATTTCTGAGATAATCACTATATAAGCAATTAGCGTTCAATTAAAGAACTACGAGCGCTGTTGTTCTATGCACCAAAATATTCGTTCAATCAATGGAAAGCAGGAATGGCGCCCGACTTTCATAGTCAACTGTCAAACAAAGTAAATGTTAAATCCAACTATCCCAAAAGTAATAATTTTACAGAATGAAGAGCATCGCATTTCAATATTTTAATTCCGGCAATGTCCAGCTTCAGTATTTCATTCTTGACACTGTTGATTAACATCGAAATAAAATAAAGGTTATGTTTACTGACATATTTGAAAATGTCTTCAAAAAGTTTTGAAAATCCGTCCGTACATTGCAAAGATTCTCTCCTCCATTAACATTTTCATCAAAGAAATAAGGTCCAATTATGTAACTACTCACTATTTCTCCCCACAGTTTTAATGACCAATGATTTTGAAAGTTTACAGGTGTGATAAAGTGGGGGCTTTTATGTGTTATAATAACGGAAATTTTGACATTGAACGTATCTACTTTAATAATAATAATAATAATAATAATAATAATAATAATAATAATAATAATAATAATAATAATAATAACTTTATTGTCATGAAATTTCACACCGGAAATATTGACAGTGTCACACATACATATTGTTTAACAAATACAAAAATGCAAAAGAATCATGGTAAAGAACAATACTTACTTTCTTAAGACAAACGAACATAAATGGCATCTTAGCCTTTATCATTCATAAATTCTTGTATTGAGTCATAAGCCTTATTTACTAAGAGCGTCTTCAGTTTTTTTTAAATATATTTAAATTGAGAAAGCCAGTATAATTTATCTGCTGCCAATTGACAAAAATGTAAGAGATTCTGAAAATTTATTTCATCTAACCCTGTGTGTGAATATGCTACGGGTGAATTTCATATTTCCTAATTATTCTGGATTCTCAAATTTGACTTACATCTAACTGACGACTAATTTTCGTTGTAATAGTATGGGGGTGCTCGACTACACTCGCAAGTACCATAAACGTATTATCCTCACCAGTTATTGCTTTTTCCACTCTTTCTTTAACATTGTATACTTTCTGTTCACTCAGACCGTCCACTCAATACTTTCGAAGGATTCTGGCTTCGGTTGACTTCCACCAGGGATCGCTGTGCAGAAAGTTTGGATGCTATTAAAGGGTTGCTTTCAGATGCACCCAAAACGTCAATCATATCTATTAACTCATCATAAGAATAATTCATTTGGATGATAACTAATAGCGATGCTTTTATAAATAATGTTATAAATCTATTCGACTTAAATCGCCTGAGGTGGGACATACATATTTAGATTCGGACCGATTTTTGGTCGAACCGAAAAAGTCCTACAAAACACACCACGCAGTTTATACATACGACCAATATCGCAATTTAATACCACAGGCATCTAAAGAGGGCTCTACGATTAATAATGTGGAGCATCATTTTTGTGATTTCGAAAAATTAGCTGCAAATACTGGCCTAATAAAGAGAAAAAAGAATACCTTAAGAGGGGCGTTTACCTATCGAAAATTAAGGCATCGACGTTTCGCGTTTTCTAAACTCATTTTGTAATTTTGGAATCTCAAATTTGGGTTAGTGATGCAAAAGGCATAAATTTATAATGTCAAGGTCAGTTTTTGTACTAATTTATTTTCTTAAGAAAGTTACGTGTTTTAGAAATAACCACAAAAATGCATGGATTTGATTAATGTCTACTAACTAAGGCTGGTACACAAAAGAAAAAAAACGACATCTACGCGCCTGCTGCACATTTGATGTACGATATAAAGAAGAAATCAAATTTATGTAATTATTTTTAAAGATAAAAAACACTAAACAGTAAACATTGTCACACACGTTTTACAAGAGGTTTTTCCCAGCTTATCGCGTCGTCTATCCCCACTTTACGTTATCTCTACCACTCCTAGCGAAGATGAAAATCTACCGGAATCGGTCGGCTATTGCAGACTTAAGTGACAGTTTAATTACAAACTGTCACTCGCATTTAAATGTCATATATAACTATAATATTCGAGTGTACAATAATATAACAGTTAAGGGAAAGCGAAAATTGGCTTATTATAAAACATCAACAGTTTCGTAAGTACTCATTCTTTATACATTATGTTTCCCATCTATAGTATTCCTTTATCTATGACAGAATCTCTGAATAAAACCGAAGCGCTGTGACAGAACCGAATATCGTCTACCTCCACCTACTCACACCCCCTTGCGTCAACCCGTCCCGCGAGTAATATAAGTTACATTGTACTTACATTGTTGATACGTTTTATTATTATTACAATAAATTTATTTGTTTGATATTGTAACGAAACCAGCAGACATTCGAGCGACAATAAAAAAAAAAGGTTGTAAATCATCTCGGCGCGACGTATAAAAACGATATGTAAACAAGTCGTAAATATATCACCTCACAGATGTACGGCATAAGCAAGGAAGAGTCCAGATTTCCTCTGGTATATTACCGAATTTACTGGTACTTTTCGAGAACTTTTCTAGCAGATATATATATGGCGATTCATTGCGGGATAAGTAATTGCGGGGCAATTCGGGATCAAGAAAGTCCGTAAGAAGTAGCCGACGCGCGTAGAAATAAATACAGTAGAAATAAATATAAGTCGTACGGTAGAAATAAATATAGTGGTGGGTGTATATAAATAGAAGTGTTACATAAATATACGGACGGACATATTAGTAATAGAAATAAATAAATACAAGTGTTAATTTAAATCGTAGTAGTTTAAGTGTGATACATTAGTTTTACATTTTATATTGTAATTAATTTTAAGTGTATAAATATACAGACTGTTTTAAATAAATAATTGCACGAGTTGTTTATTGGAACCCGAAAACGTTACAATATCATGTTTATAATAATAAATAGTAAATTAGTTGGCTCTTTCTTTCGTATGACTTTTAGCAATAAATCTTTCATGGACAAAGGGGCCAAGTACATTTTTTGTTTAATTGTAATGAAAGTTCCCAGTTGTATTCAAATTTTAATCTACAAGATATACCCTTTTTAAAGGTTTATACCCAAAAAGTGTGATTTCAGTATTTCTTAAAACAAAAACTCCAGGGTATTTTGCAAAAGTGCGGTTTTTTCCAAATTTTATATTCGTCACATAGCCGCTTTATCCACTTGCCACTTCAAAGGTGTCAGACTTACATATATTATTAATTCTATTAAATATAATTAACCCACTTTTGTTTTTGTCCTTTTTTCAACCCAGCATTAAGTTTGTGTGTTATGCCACTGCTTTTATTATGGTTAATGCTTATTTTTGACATAATTAAAGACACTAATATAAGTATTTTTATGTCTGTTTTAGTACCTGTTGTCCTTCCTTAATTAATTTATTTCAAATCACGAATGCAACAAAAATAGTTGTCCTATAGAAATGGGATAGCGATATTCTCGTACTTCTGCAATGGAGTATAGTTAAGACGTCTGTTTGTATGTAAGAGAGTTCAATTACAGGGAGTAGGAATAAAATATGTCTACTTCAGACTGATATATTGCTAAGATTACCAAGGCTAAGGCTACACTGTTTTATAAATATTTGTCTCATTCAATTGATTTAATTTATTACTCTTTAGATGAAATGGCCCGAAAAGGTTTACCACATACGCGGTTTACGTCTAATTTAATTACGAATTTTTTTCCTAATTTCTTCTCTTAATCTTTTAGAGAATCATTTTAAATTTTTACGAATGAATATTAAAATGGACACGAAGTGAGTAAAATTGGAAGTGTAAGCATATGAAATTTCGATTTATTATTATAATGCGAATAACACCTGTCCACAGTACTTAATTGAATATTTAGTGTTCACAATTCTGTGGCCTCATGTATATACAATTCTACAGTGGCTAATGTTAATGTATCAAAATTATATGTAATCTTCAAAACTTAAGGTATCGCTTTTTACATGCGGAGTACATAAATATGTGGAGAATCTGGATGGGATGTAATGAGTCCATTTATTAAAAATCAAAAGTGATACGCAAAGCATAAGGAGAATACGTAAAAGGAAGGTCGAGGCCAGCAGGAAGCGCTGACTTGTCAAAACACCAACCGACAGCACCGACAACAACACAACAACAAACAAACAACATTCAGTGACTGACAGACTGATCGAATAGACGCACAGAAGACAGAGATCGTCCGCCCGCCTTCTCCTAGCCATCCGCACACACTCAAACATACATAACACATCAACGACCTTTATGGCCTAGATTACTCTGCGTGTGTTGATTCTTGGCTAGTAGTATGTTGTATACACATCACATTGGATTTGTCCGTTTGCCCCTATTTTCTTTCAGAGGTATATTCTCGTTCACTAAATAGTTGACTCTCCACTATCGGAGAGTCTAATATCAATTCACCTAATTTATGTATCTTAACAATTCAATCCAATCACTATGTAAATTAGTTTATATTAATCCTGCGAAATACACGACGCGCCACATACCAATTAAGTACGAGAACCGTTAAAAATGCACACGCATACCTACATATATTGCTGTCTACCTTTACATTCTAATTAGTATTAAACTTAAATTTAGATTAAGAAATATCAAGTTGTATACATATTTTAAAAATTATAAATAAGGTCTTCAAAATATTTTCTTTTATCAGTGTATGATGTAGGGTAAACCGAAGCTAGTTCTCACAGGGGTAAGTTGTATTCGCTATATTGAAAAAAGTAAGTAATTTTGTTTGATTAAACCCTCGTTACAGTGATTCTATTTACAATTTCTAACCTTTGAGGTACTGAGGAGCGATGGCAGCACCACAGTCTGTTAAATGTCAAATTGAATGCCCAGACTAATTTTTTAAGTTGGAAAGTGTTTTGTGATTGTGCCATATCGTGATTAATTGGAAAATCACCCTGGGTCAACTATCTCCATCTATGATATTACTGAATATGTCGCCACGTCATTGCCACATGCTTATGGCAGGATTTCGTGTGATTGGGATTTCCCCATTCCACAGAGACATTTTTAATGACACTGATTTCCTACCGAGCTATGTCACAGTTCGTTTAGCACCATCAAAAAAAGTTCACGAAAGGATTAAATCACCTTTAGAAGAAATACCTTCAACGTCTTTTTCTTATCAACAAGCAACGTAAGCTATTGCAACGTCATCGATATCTGTAGTGTCGGTAAGATTATCGCTGGAAAAAAATCATCTCTTTCCGAAAGCTGGGGAATGAAAAGGCATAAAAGGTAGTAGAAGAAGGAGAAAATTTACCATTTTGACAGATAGATAAAATAAGTGAAGAGTTAATATTTTCAAGTAAACCTCAGAAGAAAGAAACAACAAGAAAAAAACGAGCAAAAGAAAGGAAAACTTAATGACGAAGATATATTATCCGATCATTCAGATGATGAAGAGGAAGAAATATTTTGCATTACGTGCATGACCGCTACAGTTCTTCGACCGTACATTGGGTGCAATGCGTTAGGTGCAAATATTGGGCTCATAAAAGTTGCACAGATGGCAACCCATACTAAACTGTGAATCTGATATGATGATCATATTTATGATTGCTTATTTAATTAAAATACTTGAATAATTGCATTTACTTTATTAGTGACAAATTACCACATGCACTACGACTATATGCCACCAGGTGTTGTCGCGTTTGATCAAGCATGACAAAAGAAAACATAACTTTAACACATGTTTTCTTACATTTGTAGATATCATTCTTCACATATTACGGAAGAATCAGGTATTCTTGTTTTTATATAACGTAAAACAAAGTACCTCAAAGAAAATGCAGAAGCAAAGTTGCGTCAACCAGCTGCGGTATCCCCTAGATAAGTATACCGTATGTGTCAATTTTCATTAGGTATAGGGATTCAATGTTTACGTGCGATTTATACGTATACAAGTAATACGTTGCAACGTGGCATCTCTACTGTCCGTCACAAATCCCGGCAACAATCGACATCACAACGATTTTCTCCGATCTTCCCACTTCTCCCGACCAGATTTTACATTCAATGTTTAGCTGCGAACACGTTGCGATCTAGTCTGCAATAAAAGTCGTCTTAATACTGGAACGGGAAACATCAAATGGCCGCCGCGATCTCCTGATCTAGTAGTTTATTATTATTTTCAGAATCCTTTTTTATTTACCTTATTTTTAATTTTATTAGAATTACGCTTTTGTTTGTGTCATGCAGCGTGAACGCAGCTTAATAATTCTCTGCATTTACTGAAAGGAAAAAGAAAAACAAATCCTTGCAACTCGTAAATATTATTTCTGAACGCATTACAAACATCCAAGCCGGTGGTCGAATAGATACTGCTAACCACGCTAACTTGTATTTACGAGCTGCATCGGTCGTGCTGGCATTGGAAAGGAAAGAAGGGGTACTATGTTGCCACGTACTGTATGGATTAATCGCCTATGGCTAATGAAAATTGACACATGCTGTATAATGTATTGAGCATACACCTGCATAAGCGTAATAAAGATGTAAACACGTGTTCTTTAATTCAATGCGAAGAAGTTGAGAAGTGAGATAAAAAGTTGCCTATTTCGAGCGAGAGAATAATGAAATGAGGAACATACACATGATGTGTCTGAAACGCGGGAATGTTTATATAAGACTTTAGAGAAGAAGACTGAAAAATTGTCGTTGAAAACGGATGGCGCTTTGTCTATCTCGCATATTAAAGATCCACTTATGACCAGCGATGATATTTTACATCCAAAACATGCGCTAATATTAGATAATGATATTAAAAACAATTTCTTTAAGTTTCATATAGAAGCTATATCACTCATGCCTATAGTTAATATACCATGTGCTTGCCGGCGACCTGCGGATACAGCTTACTATAAGATAAAACGACGACACCGAGAGTTTGTACGAGTTAGTACGAGAAAGCAATATACAAACTGCTTTTTGGTCGAGTGTAGTGTTGGAAAAGAGGGGATTCGAGTACATTTAGGCTGAGGCTAGACATGCTAGACTGACTCTCGTTTAATCAGGGCAACAGGGGTAGATAGCAGCTGTATTGCAGTTTGTATATTGCTTTCTCGTACTAATTCATACAAACTCTCGGTGTCGTCGTTTTACCTTATAGTAAGCTGTATCCGCAGGTCGCCGGCAAGCACATGGTAAGTAGTTGTTGTAAAGAAAAACAATTGCTTGATTAACATTTAGACTATAAATTAAAAACAGTCCGCGTATATTAGGCGTGCATGCATAATAGTCCGCTGCTGCGATTTTATATAGTCTCTCTTCGCGAATTCTCAGCATGGTGAACTCGGCTCTCCGTTAATGAATATAAACACGCGCCTTGGATTGCTGTTACATTTCTCGTCTCCTTCCTGGCGCCTTGCACTGCAACGAAATCATCTACCTACGAGGCCGCCGCGGCCGTACCGTTGTTAATAATGAGAATATTAAAATGGCTGCGTATTGCCGCGAAATACATGCATCTACTGAAATCATAGAAGTCAAATTAGGGTACGCATATGCCCTAATTTGACACAGGAGATGCACAAGAAATGTTGTCTCTGCTTCTGTTCCTTTTCTTTGACCGTTGAACAATTTTCAACTGTTAACGGTTCTATTATTTTATATCGATATTCCTACCTATTTACAGGCTGTTTTACGCCATTTAAATTAATATAACTTGTTTTGTTTATAATACACGTTTGCTTTTAGAAACACACAGTGCATCGCCGGATGAAATTGGCAAAAGGGTAAAAAACTTTATTTTTGATTTTACGGCAGTCATTCTTAAAAAAAACTGCTTGTCGAATTAACTAGTTGGCTATTAAAATAAATTACATTCGATATACATAGTTTTGATAAATAAGGGAAACATAAAAAAGCTTCAAAAGTAAAGTACTGTTATCTTGCAGTTTATTAATTTAAATATAAAATTTCACTCAATTAAGAAAGTCAACTAAAAATATTCCACATGACTGCCTCCAATTTCTACAGATTTCTACGTTGTTTATAAATAAAAATAAAGATCTTATTTTAAAATACCTCACAAGCAAAAGTCAATAGGTGTAAGGTCAGACGATCAAGCAGTAAAATTTATTAGATTTAAGGTGACCATTTGTGCAAAAGGTTGCTTTATAAGTAAAAAAAATAATGTTTTGAAAACTTCTATTTCACCAAACATAAACAAAGTGTAGTCGTTACTCTACACCTCCAATTTTAAATGTATATCGGAGCTCTGGCTTAAATGACCGAACTTTGTTTTCTCTATACAAATTCTTTGCAAACGAGTTTTACTAATATCTAGTCTTTATGATCATTTCCGTATAGATAATTTTGGAATTTATATCATTGACTCTATTACCAAAAGTGTAACCGTATTGTCTTCGTTGTATTTTTTCTTGAGTTTCACAACAGTCATTACATAGTTAAATGGAATTTATTTAGAGGTTTGCGCACTGCTTCACGCGCTACCAGAATTTTCCGGGTAGGTACTGGAGAATACTACGATCCGGGAGAGGTTAAAATAAGAAGAAAATCGACAACAGGTGTCCTGTTCCTTTTCGAGAATGCTCCCGTCCACAACAGTCGTGTTGCGCTGGTTGTCTTGCATAAATCTAGCTTCGATATTTTGCATCACCCACCCTATGTCCAGACCTGGCTACCAGCGATGTTTGCTTGTTCCCTAAAATGAAACAAGGGCTGCGTAGGAAGAACTTTACGAACAATCAAGAAGTGTTGGATGCAATTTCGTTGCACTCTTCAGATAAAGATAAACATTTTCTTATGAAAGCAAACATAACCTAATTGAAATATCTGAAAAATGTATTAGGGTAGCAGATAAATATATTGAAAAGGAAAATAGTTTTATATTTTTATTTTCTATCTGTTAAGAACGTTTATCATTATTATTTTTCTTTTATTCGGTTTTATAAAGTAATAATCTATGTTCTATGTAAAGCGTATGTATGTTTAGTTTTAATCTCAATTTGCTTTATTTTACAAAGGCACAATTAATTAGAATATGTATATTTCTCTGTATATGTGCTTACAGTCATTTTATTACTTCATAATCATAAAATAATTTATATTTAAAATTAAATCTGGAAAGACCAAGAGGGACATCAGTCTCCTAATGTAATCTCTTTCTCAGAAACTTTTCTATTGTCCGTTCTAGAAAATCGGTAAATGCTTTGTCTAAATTACCATTTATTTTCTTGCTTTTATTAACATCATGCCGTTGTAGTACTTAAAAATTCATTAATATTAGCCGAATTTCAGAATTATAGATATTCTGTAACTGAAGAAATCCGTAAACACCACAGCAGGGCTCATATATTTATATTAGATAATTGCATTGCTATTTGCTCCTTCGGAGAACCTTTAATGAAACTTACAACCCATTAATGTTCGGTTTTTCCAGACAACAATAGAGGAGGTACAGTTTTGCGAAGTTATTCTTCCTACTTCTAAACCAAGAAGATCCAAGTGAAAGAATAAGGATACAAGTCTTTCAAAACAGGAAGACTCAACATTATCCTTTTCCTCCATTCCGCGAACTTAAAATACTCTTTCGTATATAAATAGCTTTTACTTCAAAAATATTTTTTTATACAACGCATTAATTAGCATTCTGTAAAAAAACTGTTTAGGTCATTTGTTTTTGCGATTATCGGAAATTATATAATAGATAATAGTGTTTGTATTAATTAGAATGTAACGTAACACTGTTAAGAATTTCAGGTAATCTAGAGAAGAACACCACTCGATTTGAAAGATATCACCTAATGTGTTTCATAAACAAAAGCACCTCTTTTTATGTTTATTGTTTTGACACAAACAACTACTTTTTTCGAATTGAAAGACCTATCACAATTCTTCCTCTATTCTTCGTATATATTAAGAAGTACATAGGAGGTATATTTTAAGTGTAGAAATATAATACATTTTATAATTCTAACTAATTAAAATTAAAAATTATTGCAAGAATTTGTTCTGTGTGTTTTAACATTCGCCCACGTATTATAGAAGCAACATTATTTCAGTGTAAATATAAATATATTTCATGAGTGTACGTGGTGGTTTTTTATTACCGAAATACGACGAGGCAAAAGTGAAAAACGAAATATCAACAGATCCGACAAAACTGTCGCTTCTCTCTAGTCGTTGTTCACTGATTAAACCTCCAAAATATAATATTTATTCAGCATAATTAAAATGATCATAGTAGACAATAAACATAAAAAAGAGTGGAATCAATCTTTACTGTAATTGTCTATCTTATCCAATCAATCATGGGGTATAGAACATATCATTTTTATGTACTCAGCTGTATACGGGAATCATACATCTAACCGGTGGCACGTGAAGTATGGAAGCGAATGACGGCATTGCGAAATGCCACACACTGGAACCTGAACGCGTTTCATATATGGATTTCAGTTTGAGCAATTCCATTTTATACCTCTGCGTGTTGCTCCTGTGCTCATTGTATAATAGAAATGTATACGGAAAATATAACCGCAAATTCTTTTGTGCAATTGACTCCAACTCGGTGAAATAAATGTGGTTGTTTTAAAATAACTAAAATGAAATATTTTGCAATATTTGTATGGCATGTGGAACAGATTATACAAAAGTATTTCGTATCTTTAATAACCGGTTGGAATTCGAACACAGTTT
Organism: Amphimallon solstitiale; assembly: GCA_963170755.1. Classification (NCBI taxonomy): domain Eukaryota; kingdom Metazoa; phylum Arthropoda; class Insecta; order Coleoptera; family Scarabaeidae; genus Amphimallon; species Amphimallon solstitiale. Next base: position 36,805,738 of record OY720681.1, on the reverse strand, counting down.
TGGTGTTGAAAGCTGAAGTTTTAGAAATAGAGGATAACCTAATTTGGAGTTTGTTATTTGAAAAGAGATACACATATATTGACAGAATGATTAGGACGTATAAATAGCTATATATAGCTTTCCCGATCACAAATCATCCCTACTTCGTATATATACTAAAATTCTTTGCAAAAACATACAAGAAATGTATTTAAAGTAATCTGTCATCTTGACGTAGCGGCAACATGATTCATTGGTCATTAATAACAAAAATTGGAACAAGATGCCATCCAAACGGTTTTAGTGACTAACATAGAAAGTATGCAAACACTAAATGTATAAAAGTGAAAATGTAAATAATTAGGCATAGAACAGCCGCTATTATCTATGCACTTTTATTAAAAGATCTAGGTCTATCATAGACAGCATTTAGTTCCACTACACAAATAATATCGAAGCGAATTGTGTAATTACGAAAGTAATTGTAAAAATTAGGAGCAGAACTGTGGGATACCATTCATCTAAGTTCATCAGAAAGCCTACATTTATCTTAGACGAACATCTAATCTCATCACACAAATAATACTGACTGTGTGCCAAAGATATATAATGCAGAAATGAGTAAATCAAACATGAAAGTGTTATATAAATATAATATATACTAACACATAATAAAGTGCGTATAATTTATGATGCAACACTTCCAGAATTTGTTTGTGTAGTGGCAGAGATTCGATCAAGAGTAATTCACATGGGTGGTTCCCATCCTGTAATTTCTGCACCACTCTTGATATATTGGAAAAATTTAATACTCCAGCTCCATTAATTTTCCGTGACATCGCATTCTGTGACAATTATAACAATGTGATTTATATATTTTCATGTCCTTCTCAGCTTCACTTCCAAACTCAAGTTCATCGCTCTGTAACCTACTGTTTCTGGAAGAGCATATTTATGAGCAATTCACGGAAAAATCAATTCTACACACTGCCGCTACCAACTCAATTAGTGAGATTCAATTTAAGGAAAAAATCAAATAGAGAATATACGCTAAAACTTGAAATATTTTGTCGCGAATATTACCGAGAAATTTACATTTCGGACAATCTTTTTAATTCGTAATTATTTTCAATACCCGTACGGTCACCGATGAATGTCTGATCGAATATCGGAGAAGGTTCTTATGGTGATTTAATTAATGGTACCCCTAGGCTGCGCTGTTAATTTCCTCGACTGCAATTCACACCAGCCCGCTTAATTAATGACTATAACACACGATCGAGAATTCGACTGAAATGGTAACTTGTTGATATAACTAATTGTACCTGAGCTCACATGTACCACAGACGTTTATACATCAGATGCTTCATCATTTAACACTTGAGCGTATTAGAATATATCTGGATGTAGATACTATTATAACTTATAACTATTACATTATACTAATAAAACGCAAAAAACAATTCACCGTCGTCATCAAAATCCATGATGTAATACTTTTAGTACGTTTATGTAAGGACTATGATCGGCGAATAAAATTTACGATTTCTGATGTCTAGTTTGAGGTTATATTTATAATTAAATACACGAAATTTTCTGTGAGTATAATGAAATAAAACATTTTAAGTTCACTAGTTTATTTAACGAATAGTAAAAATAAAAAATCAAACTTTCAGTACCTAGTTCTAATATATATATAATTATTTCTTAATACCGAAGCCTTAAACAATAGTTATATATACGTGTATATTTCAGAAAGTAATCTCTTTTAATAATTCTTTATTATTTAAAATGTCTTCTTAACCCGCCTACAATTTATATTAATTTTGTGCTCTTCACTTGTCCAAATTTGCAATAAATTATTATTCAAAACACTCTTCACTTCAAACATGCCGCTCTCTGTTACATATGCAAAAATAGTACATAACATAATAATAAAACTACTGGCAGTTTTGTAGTGCACAAAATACAAATATATAAATAAGCATCAAACTAACTACAATCGTCAATAATTAAATCATTAAGGTCCAGAATATACTCACAGAGTTATACTATATAATAACTACAAGCCTAAGATATATTCTTTCTGTAAAATAACACAAAACATGTCTTTTATGTTTCAAATTATTAAACCTAATTTTTCGCTCTGTAGTTGGAATTTTTGATTACAGATAATTATATGAATATATTGTTGCGTTTCGTGTTCGAAATAAACAACTCGTGCAAATGTTTTGAAACAGTCTGTATATTTACACACTTAAAACTAATCACAATATAAAAATATAAAATAAATATATCGCACTTAAAACTACTACAAATAAATTAACACACGTATTCATTTCTATCACTACTATTTATGTCTGTAATATTTATTTACTTCTTGAACTATAATAAAACTGCACTACTCACATTATTTATGTTTATTTTAACTGTTCAGTAAATACCGCGCGCGACTACGCTTTTTATATCGGCATATAAGAATCTGGAAATATACGCGAAAATTCTCTCTTTCTTCTCGATGTTTGTAGTAAATACGAGAGAGGATCCAGACTTTCTGTCGCTTACACATTACATATTTGTGGATGATTTATGACTTATTTACGGTGCGTCGCGCCGATGTTTATTTTTCTTTTGTGGCCTCGTTTCATTACAATATACAAATTTTATCAGTAAAGTATGTCTGTTGTTACTTTAGCAGGTTTCATCTGAAGTGAAGCATATATAATACTACTGTAGATTTTACAGAAATTCTTGTTCACTATCAGTGTTTCTGCTATCTTCTGATTATGAATATTGATTTTCGTTGACAATGCATGTTATTACTTCTTCTCTGTCAAACATTCCATATTTTAACTGAATGTTCCCCATAGCCCTATTCTGCGATATGCTTATTCTAATGTGTTTTTAATATTCCCCAGATATGCTCTATTGAGTTGAATATGCAGTGATATGGTGGTAGTCGTAGAACTCTATTTTTCTGTTAATACGTCTGCAATATATTTCTTTTCTGGCTGATTACAAAAACATAAAAATGTTATTACAGTAAATGAAAAACACATATCTAAGCGCATATCACATGACTAAATCTAATAATTCAACCTTTAAGGGGATATTAAAGCGGTCGAGAAAGCAAGATATCGAATTTATCAGTTTTTTTTACTATTGTTCAAGATAGAAATGTGAAATTTTCCGTACAACTCCAATATAGATATGAGTACACGGAAAGGTTGTCAGATTATGTAATTTTTTGTCACAACCACCTATTTTTTTTATTCCAAATTAGAGTAAAATGTACGTGTGTTTCTCCGTCAAAATCTGAAAGAATTAAATGAAATTGATCAAAACGGATGTAATTCCCGTGTAGACCAATGTTTTCTTGTGAGATATAGCTTTTTGAATTGCGGAAAAAAGTTTAATTTGAGTAATTAAATTAAGAAATTCCGGAATGCTGCGATACTGAATTATTTGTATTTTAGCAGCGCCTTCAGCTGCTACGGATATGCACCCAACTTCTTGGCCCCGCCTAATAGGACTGTCCGAACTTTTTGCGGTTGTCTGGAGTATTTTATTTCACTTTTTCTCACTCCAATTTTACGCATTCATATTATTACCAGTTTCGAAGCTATATGATTTTACCATGCAAGTATACATATACGAAAAAATTTTTTCTTATATGGATAAATGTATGAATGCATTGTATTGTATATGATTTTAATGACAATACAGAAGTAGGTATAGATACAATTTATTTTTATTTTGGTGATTGACTTATTGCGATTTTGGTTAGTTCTTTAATTTGTATGCAGAAATAGCGTTGCAGTAGCATTGGAACATGTTGCTGCATGTATTATGCTTGTATTGCCTATTTAGCATCCGCTATAGTAAATTAATGAACTTAGAAAATTTTTTGAATTTTCTTTATAATTTCGTGGCGCGTAAAAGGACACAATTAAATTGACTTTTGGTGATTGACTTATTGCGATTTTGTTTAGTTCTCTAGTTTGCATGCAGAAATAGCGTTGCAGTTGCATTGGAACATGTTGCTGCCTATTATATTTTTCGCATCTGTTAAAATAATTTATGGACTTTAAAAATTTTTTAAAATTTTTAAAATATTTGTTTGAGTTGTGTAATAGACATTTTATATATGTGATTTAATGATAAAATAATTGTCATATACATATATTTATTTTTCAATGTGTGATATCGCCTGGCTTTTCTACGAATTGGATATTTATGCCGCAGAAAGTTCCCAGTTGACAATATTAGTGCCCGATGAATGAAGCTCCGCATCAGTATTCGTCTTTTTTTTAATTTGGGGCGCGTATTCCAAATTTTGTATTTAGTAGTATAATCTCCCTCTTGAGAAATGATTAGATTTTAAGCAAAATTGGCAGACCGGAAGTAGTAGTTTACTTCAGTGAAAAAATCGAATTTTGCCAGTATTTCGTCAACTACTAAGTTTAAACAAATTTATAAAGAATTCATATGTACTTAAAATTAAAATTGAGAATAATTTTATTTAAAGTTTTTCGAAATTCCTACCGGAAGTAGGTCTTTTACTCTTATCGAAAATCAGTCATGCTTTTTAGACAAGTACGTGACGAGTATAAAAGTATTTAAAACATAATTTTCAATATCTTTTGTATAAAAAAAATTTCGAAATTCAGACCGGAAGTACCACTTTTACCCTTATCGAATAGCGATTTTTTGCAAATATGTCGTAAGTTATGCATTCTATATGTATTTATCAAGAATACAAAAGTATTTATAATTGGATTTGCAATATTTTTTGTATATATGAAATTTCCAAATTCGGACCGGAAGTCGCACTTTTATTCTTAGCGAGTAGCACTTTTTTTGATAATATCTTGCAAAGCATGCATTCTATCGAGATTTATTAAGAGAATAGAAGTACTTAGAATAGGATTGTGAATAATTTTTGTATAAAAAATTCTGAAAATCCTATAATTTGAAACGCTCATACGTATAAGAAAGTCGTGTGGTGGCCACACCTAAGTTTTTCATTAAAATTTGGGAAATCATTTATAAATTCTTTTTCACAAGATACATAGTAAGGGCATTTAATCTGTCTTCTTTCATTGTATTTCTCAGGAAAGTTTTTATTCTCTTCAGTCGTAAAAACTGGCGTTCCGCTTCAGACGTTGTCATTGGGATTGTAATGACAATTTTTAAAAGCTTAACAACTTCATTAAAGGTGTCGCTTAATCCATCCAGCAGAAGGCCTAGCAGACCTACAGCACTGACTTCTATATTTTGCCTAAATTCTTCTCTAGAATATTGAACACTTAATTCAGTTCGTAGTCTGCTTGCATTGAGACATGGATAAAATTTTACTGCTTCTTTAAGGCAATCTTTCGGAATTTTTTTTTGAAAAGAGGAGAACTGTTTAAAATAAATTAAGTTTGCTAATATTAAGTGCCCTGTATACCGAAATCTAGTTTTTATTTCAAGCAAAATAATATCGCACACTTCAATAGTCTCCCTCCGTCTTTGGCTACCATCAGTTACTCTTCGTCGCGTTGATGGTCGAGGAGTCAGTTCTGAGTCATTTTGTTTAACCAACTGATTATCTGTGTCAACGATTTCGGTTCGAATTTTTCCAATAGCGCGTTCAAAATTATCTAAATTATTCTTGATTTTTAATGCATCTGTATTGACATTTTGTAATTGATTAAACAATATGTCCACATGTGGCATAATTTTATGAAAGGAAGTTAGCCAATAGATAAAATTTTCCTCCTCTAAAATTCGCAAATTGGCACCAGCTTGATGAATGGTAGTTTGTAAACTAGCTTCTCCCTCGATTTGTTCTAGAGCTCGGTGCTCATATATTGTATTCACTGTCCTAGAATTGAAGTTCCATCTTATTTTTGAAGAACGAGGTAAGCTTTTTCTCTGAAGGAATTCTTCCAATCTTGCAGCTCGTTGTGGTGAAGTGGAGAAAAAAAGTACATAATCCCGTCAGATTGGCAAAAAAATCTGCATTTACTACTGCTCGATGTAGCATGTGACATAATAAGATTTGTCTGATGTGCGTAACAATGTACAAAATTGGCCCTTGGATACTGGTCTTGGACATGTCTTTACACGCCGTTAATAGCACCACTCATGACTGCTGCCCCATCATAGCTCTGTGCAATCAGTTTTTCTGGGTCATCAACAAGCAAACTAATTTCGTTAAGGATGGAAGCAGATAAAGAATTAGCATCATGTCCACTAGGCAGAAGAAATTTCCAAAATCTTTCGACCGGTCTCGCGTTCACAATATATCTTAAAACAACCACCAACTGAAACTGATTGGACACATCTGTGGTTTCATCAGCTATCACAGATGTGAAGTCGGTTGCTTTAATTTCACTGGAAACTTGTCCATGATACACGTTCAACATTGCATCAAGCAGCTCATTCTGTATCGTTTTTGATAATCTCTTAAAAACCGGTGCTGCTTCGATGTGATCCCTGAGCAATTTATCCAATTCTGCCGTAAAATTTATCAATTCCCGAAAATGCCCTTGGTATTCCACGTTTGCCGTTCATCATGACCCCGATGTGCCAGTTTAAACGCGCCACAAAATCTAATGCAATTTATTATTAAATTTAACACATGCCTATTTTTTGTTACCTGTTCATTGTGTTATTGAACTGCTTTTCTATATGATGAATCTAAAACATTCTGAATGTTATTTTTTCCCAACATTCTTAGACTAAATATATTTTTCAAATGCCCTTCGGAATTTTCATGTTTCGTAATTTTAGCACTACGATGAATTAAGTCTTTTATTCCGTTCTTTGACCAAGACGGTTCACCACCAAACAAAAGACACGGAAAATAAAACAAAGTATTCTTAATTTCACACCCACAAATCCAGTCATTTTTCTGATAAATATTCATTTTGAATTTTCTTATAACGTCTTTACCTTTAACAGATTGTTTATTTTCTAAACATAATTGAGGCATCGGGCGTTTAAGATTTTTTATTACGATTTTTTCATCATACGTTAACCGCGAAAACGTGTTATTCTGTAACGCAGAGACGAAATTTATCTTACAACAGCGGTGAGCAGACTGGAGATCTTGCTCACACGCTATGTATTATACGATATGGAAGTAGAACAAAATACAGTTCTCCCCACCTTCAATGTAATGTTAATGGCTTAACGGAGCAACGGTTGGGCTTTGCTCATGGGTATGTTTCTCTCGGTGGAAGGGGTAAACATTCGCTCGTGCGCTGTTAGTCGTCATTATATCTGTGACGACGATCGGTGCATGTAGGTTGTTACGCGTGCCGCACACGCCACGGTCCTGTTCAATAACTATGAATACGTAATAAATAAATACTTTCACAGTTAGTCGCCGCTTGGTTTGTTTTGTTTCAAAATTCCAGGGGGTGCAATTGCTCACTTGCTTTCATTAAAGAGCCGCCACTGACCGGAAGTATCACTTTTACCTTTATCGAGTAGCACTTTTTTGCAAATATCTCGTAAAGTATGCATTCTATAGTAATTTATTAAGAGAATAGAAGTACTTAGAATAGGATTCTGAATAATTTTCCTATAACAAAATTTTTTTGTGTAACACACTTACAGGTTTAATTTTTTAAGAAGATAAAACTATTTAAAACTTAATTTAGACCAACTATTGTATAATTTGAAACGCACATATTGCTGTGACCTTAATAATTTGAATAATATTTAGAAAATGATTTTAACTCTTGGAAATAAACAATCACAGTTATATTGCTAAAAAACGGTGGGTTAGCAACTTAACAGTGGTTTATGCTCTTATTTGCTCCTCTTATCTTTAACAAAATCTCTTCCCGGCATTTACTCTATATCTCAGGGTGTAGGTAGCTTTAACACTTCAAAGTGGTATGGCAATTTATAAAGCAAAACATAAATTTTTCAAAGAACAAATATAATAACTTTATTTAACATATAGTTTTATAATATAAATTAAAACCTTTATTTCAACTTTTATTAAACATTTACAAAATATTAACAAATAAATAATATTACCAAAAATGTATGATATATAATATTTCAAAATAGAAAATATTGAAAAACAGATATTCCTAAGACAATTAAATAACACTCAAAAATTATGAATCTATCCACATGTATGCCTTTTAGCATGTATAATTATAACCAAAATATATAATAAAAATTTTCAAAAAACAAAATAATTCCAGTCTAAGTTTTATTATACTTAATTATGATGTTCGCATAATCACAATTAAATACCTCATTCCTAGGTCGAACATATAAATCAATCCGACACACATCCTCGGAAATTTCTCATGATTTTCGCAAGAATGGATCGCATTCACGTTACTTTTCGCTGAAATTATTGACTAAACTCCGTAACTACTTTCACAATCGAAAATTAATTTCTTTGGATTGTGTTTTGAAATAACAAAAGAGAAACACGCAAAATGTGTACTAAAAATGGAACAAATGAAATAAGAATATTAAACACACACAAAACGATGATATAGATTATTTTTTTAATTTTTCTACATTTTTCGGATTCTACAAATTTGTTCTTCTGCCTCAAATTTCGGAAGGGTAGATTTTGTGGATGTTGTGGATCTATGAGTTCTGGTAGAACGCAATTTTCATAGAAATCACGTAGTTGTAACTCCATATGATTCGTCCAGAAGATGTCATCTCTGTAAATCTAAACAGGTCGAATAGGCAGTTAACATATTTTTATTCCTAATAGTGTGTTTTCAAACATGCTCTACTTCCATTCCCAGTAGACTCCACAAGACAAAATAGCACACATTCCTTTGAGAAATGTGTAGTTGTCCTTGGACCTGGTAGTAAAAATGGGCTGTTTTCTTCAAATGAAAGATTCCATCATCATCAATTATTGCAAATTTGATTTTCTTCTGGTCGACGGCATCACGAGGTGACAACTTACAAATGGACTTTGGACACTTAATTTCTATGATCGCATCGGTACCGATTAGTCCGTGTGGCGAGGCACCAAGAAAACCACGCACGGAATCTACGAAAAGTCCACATGAGGACACTTCAAGTCCAAAATGTTTTTCAAATTCCTTTCTAGCAATTGGCTCGTGGCTAATACCCCACTCGGTAGCCTCGTTTCCTGTGAAAGTACTATACACCAATTCTTTAACAGTTGCATTACAAGACGTGGTTGACCTCATTCTGCATATTCTGCCAAAACTGGAAGCAGTCAGTCTATTGTGACGTTCGGTTCTCCAGTCGTCATTGCTACTTTGCCCATCAGTTTTTTTCTCTAAGTCACGAATTTGAGAAGGCGTTTTTTGTAGATTTTCCAAACATTTTTTTTTCAGGATTTCATAATTCTCGGGCAGTTCAGCAGAAAGAAGAGCCGCGACAGGCCCGTAATCTTTGTCTGCGGGTGCCTTAGCTTTCAACTTCTTGCGATATTTTTCAGGGAATAAGGTCTTTGGGGATTTATGGTAGAGGTGTTGCTTTTCTCTTCTGCGCATTAATTTTTTGGTAAATTGTCCAGGGCTTTTCTGCGATATTGCCTTATATGTTATGCCAGGATAATTATGTGATCCTGCTGAAAAACTCACACTTGCTGCTTCGGATCGAGTTTGGTATGAACCTCTGCTGGATAAATTCAATCTTTTCCCACTCACAAATTTTGCGACAACTGAATTGTAGCACTCTGCAGCATTATTATCCATGTTTAGGAGAAGACTATCAGCATTATGCACTAAGCGGTACAACAGAATTTCGACATCTTGCAAAAGACCACTTTCCGTCATTTCATTCACTCACTTGCGTTCATCCTTACCTACATAATATATATATTAAATGATACACTATGAAAAATCCACTTCCAGAATACTTACCTTGACAAAAATATTGTTTACAATTCGAATGCTCTCCAAATATATGTTTGGATGAATTGAGAATATCAGAACGCAGTTTCCTCACTTTTTGCTCATGTGAAATATCTTCTTTAATCCAGTGTTTAACAGCACATTGCCTCAGCTAATTTTCTTGTTACGCTGCTATCCCCGTCTCCTATAAGATATTTATATTTCAGCCCGTGCATTTCAATGCTGCTTTTGAAACCCTCTACAATTATTTCTGCTTCCATTGCATGTTTGCACCAATTTTTGAAACAGGTATGAGGTTTGACATCTTCTTGTTTTTTTTTTCTGCACGGGAACACATACAACAATAATTGTTCTTGATACCAAGATATAATATTTTTTTGGATTTTTGCCCAATAATAACTCCCTAAAAATGAAATATTATGTTCTCAATGTCTTCATGGAAATACATGTCAAACAAAATTGAGGAAAGTACTAACAACACCTGATGACGCACTGTAATTCGTCCGATATGAACGCTTACACCAGGCTCCATCTGCTATTACAGCGATATGTGTAATGCCGTCTTGATCCACGTCTCCTACTTCCTTTGCGAGTTGAACCTCTTCCTTTCCTGCTGCCTCCATTAAATCAAATGCACTTCCACTAATGAGAGGAGAAATTTCATCCTGAGTTGCAGCAAACTTTGGAAAACTCATACAAGGAATGTTACAAAATGCAAGAATTTTCTCCAGCTGCGAAAAACCACCTCCTGAGGATATCATTCCCAAGACTGCTGCTTTGTTTATATCAAGCGAATTTTTTGATGCACTATCTGTGCTTACGGATGATGTTTCCTTGCACATTGCACATTGTAAATAAAAAATACTATTGAAACCAAGTTTCTTTTCATTTATTATTTTCAAATTCTCAGTATTGCAGGAAAACAATGGATTATGTTTGAACTCCACAATTGATTTAAAGAATTGTTCAACATCAATTATTCTTCTACCAGAAACAGAGTATTCAGAATGTGCACTCTCTTTTATTATTTCAATTCTAAAATAAACTCAAAACGCAATTAATTTATAACGAACAGCTCTGTATGTGCTTATGTTTACAGGATGTTTCCAAAGACAAGCCTAAGAGCTTTTGTTTACATGAAAGACCCCCTTTAATTTTTGACAAGGAATCACCCTCTAAAAACTTTCCAAACTTATTTGGAAACATCCTGTATATAACTTGCTTTATAATACAAATAATAATTTAAATAGTTGCTGGAACTGCCTACTTTGAAATATTTTCATTTGATAAGTCAACTTCAGGTTCACGTTCAATCGCATGTAATACATCCATGTAATCTTTATCAACATCCTCATGACTAACCGAACTTGAAAGAAAAAAAATAAATATAATATAAATGATTGAGAAAGGTACCTATTGAATTTACGTTTGGCAAACTTGAACGGTTGATGATGGATCACTCTCATTGCTCTTATAGAGTCTTTTTAACACTTGCCTGCTTCTATTTTTCCGCTTTGAGGATAATCTTGGATATTTCTTTAAATTTCTGTTGCCTCTTGCCATTGTGAATACCTTTACATCACACTCTACTTCGGCACTCAACACCAAAAAGTGTCAAAAAATTAATTCTCCAAATAATAAGAACAGCGAACAGCCCTAACTAGTATTTACTGTATGTGCGAAAAGCCAGCAAGGATCGCGATATATAACTATACTTATCACGAAAAGAAAAACTTTTATTGAGTTGATTGCGTAATTGTGGAAAGTGTCTCGTTCACATATGCACATACAAATATTTTATTGCAGCAAAAAAAAATTGTCAGTTTCATATACATTCTTCGTACATTTCGTAGAGATGTCTTTGAATACATTTATTGCACTTGTTTGAATGGAATACTTTAATTTTTGTTTATATATAGTATTTGCCAAATATTTGCTTTTCTAAAAGAAATAACTATAGCGAAATAACCTTCCTTCATGCAAAAAACGCTGAAATCAAATAAACTGAGGAAAAATACAAATCTGCTTGTAGGAACAGACTATTTTTTTGCTAGTATAATCGACCATCGTATTTGTCACGATATTCTGCTGCCGTTGATTTGAATAGTTCAGTTGTTTCTCTGTATTCGGGTGACGGAAAACAACACATTCATTTCAAATATGTGAGAATGAGATGGCTTGCATTTGGCTCCTCCTACGGGCCAACACCTCCAAAAGCAATTATAGTGAATTCCCAAATACAAATCGACTTTAATATCCCCTTAACAGATTATCTGTTTCTGGTATATTATGGCTCTTTAACCAGACGCTTATTTGACATTTGTTTCTAGATTTCTTGCGACATTTATCATTTAAAATGGTGTGATGACTAGCATTATTCATAATAGTATAATAGATGGTTCTCCTAATTTACACATCTGTTCATTTTCAACCAATTTATGAAAATATTTCTTTCCATTTCACTATGGTAATTGGGATTATTTGTATTTGAAGAAAATACTAAAGAGGTGCCACCAATAAAACCATTTACATGTAACTGCATGAATGACCATCAACCTGCTTAAAGTACAGTAACATTTGTATTTTTAGAAACATGCTTCCATTAGAACAGAGCCATTATCTCTTGTCATCAATATTCAACATTTGAACACTTTTATCACGATTATCCTTGCCATGGCAAGGATAATCGTGATAAAAGTGTTCAAGATCATGATCTTGTTACAGCGCCATTTTCAAAAATTCAAGTCTCATCCAAACAAACTTTCCATTGGACTTTCTGTAAATTGGTCATATATTTTCTTAGAAAATTGGTCTGAGCAAGAGCGACATGTGATTGTTCCATTAATCCTCTCCGTAAACAGTCATACTTATATTGGAAACTAGTATCTGCTAGCAGTCTATCAAGAGAATCCAACAGAGCCTTTAAAGTTATGACGCTCCTTAGCAGTGATAATAACGAAGCTCTTGTAAAGTGTTCTAAAATGACATAATTAACATTACATTATTCTTTTTTCTTTATTGATGTTAGAAATGCATAATGAGCAAAAATATAAATCTCAATTACTTGTGTGGTGTTTACCGTTCGAGAATTGTGTGTATTTATTATATTCATAAGAATGCAAGTCTCTATTATGTATGAGCATATTCATTTTTATACATAGTACTCTATTTGTTTATATAATACAGCTGGGGAAATACGATATACATGTGCGATGTTATTTCTCTTTAGTTTAGTTGTACACATACGCTTATATTGAATAAACACATATTCGCGTATACTATGACTTTCATTTTAATACTTATTCCCGATAATTAATTTGTGTAGCTATCTGTTTTTATAGAGATACTATATAGTATCGCATATTGCTGCTTTCTTCAATGAGGATAATTTTGTTTATGTGTCTTAGAACGCTGTAAATCTGCTGTCAAATGATTCACTATAGAAGTGTAGACGAAATTTCATGTACGCCAACTTCGTATGTTAATATTTAAAATTATTATTTTTAATTAATTATTATTGTATACATATAGTATGTTATTAGTGAAGATTAATGAAATTATAAATTTAGTAATGTATAACGTCATGTCAATGTGTATAATTAAAGCAATATGTACAGTATTACCTTAATAAAGTTAAAATCCATAGATGTCCAATGCGTAAAGCAAAAGTGGTTATTAAATCACTAAGTATTGTGTGATGCCAATTTTCAACCAGGCAATTACACATATTTTTTCAATTAACACACACTTTTTTTAGTTGTGTCATACTGACGAAACCAAATAAGGTAGAAATATATAATATATAATAAAACTCATAGAGTGACCCACTATAATCGCCTTAGTTGAAATAGGTTAACCGAACTCTCAAAAAAGGCAAAACGATATATGTAACTCCCCTCAGGAAATCACGTTGGGAGCGTTCTGTCTTTGGGTACGTATAGACTGGACATTTCTGCAATGCCTGTGCTATTTTTGGTAGCTGCTGGCGGCACCACACTCGAGATTCGAGGCTCCGAAAAGGGACCGCACGCGTGAAGAAAAACTGGCATTCATGTGATCGAAAATACAATCAAAACACTTCAAAAATTGTCAGATATGACAGAGACATCGAAAAGTTTCACGGTTCTCACTTTCACGAAGAATTCAACGCTATCGAAGTTTCGCGTGGTGACGAAGGAACAGAAGCCGAGAGAATGGACTTTTACGCAACGTTCGGCAGAAATCTCCACGTTCCAAGTACTTCCATAACGAAGGTACAGTTCATTTATAGCCTCTCTGCAGGCGGATCCTTAAAAAAATCTCACTATCAAAAGTAGGCGACAGCTCATGTCAATTCAAACAGACATTTATTTCTGAGATGACAGTTCGATGCCTCGAAGTTTTCTAATAACAAAAGGATGTTAATTTACGAACAATTCGTGAAATGGTTATTGGTAATTATCGGGACGAATCGACATTTAGAAGAAAGACCGGCAAAACGAACCCTGTCGTAAATTACGGTGGAAAGAATTGAAGCCACAAGGTCAATGAACTATACATGATCGTACACGATTCAGAAATTACAATCTCAAACGTTAGCAGGTTTCGTTCGTTAAATACTGGAAGTATCCAAATAGATTGAGAGTATCAAATGCGAAAGCACTAAAGAGTATACTAAGTGGCATTAATTTCATCGATCACAGATTTAGCTCGAAGAAAGGTGAACTCAAAACCAGGAAATAATGCAGAAGAGGTCCGTCTTTCGAAATTTTCGATATGCAATCTTTAATTTGACATGTTTGTATGTAATTAAGCTTAAGTGTAAGAATATCCACTAAAGTAACGGGAAACTTTAACATTGATGGACAAAAATCCATCTGACGTTTGATTTGCGATGAAAATTCGATTTCACTCATGAACCGTCAACATGTTCGACTTACTGGCAAACGTCAGAATTCAGTGAAATAATCTACGAGGAAAGAATAGAACAGGAGAGAGTCTCGTTAAAAATAATATTTGTCCAAAGTCGTAGCTCAATATGGCCGCCACAATGCATAGGCGTGCATAAATATTTTGTATAGGGTATATGTACACATCGCATGTTCTCGAAAATCATTTAAAATAGGTTCTTAGTCTAATAATAATTGAAGAAATATCGTGAGTGCATTATTTTTTCAATCTTTCGGCAACTTCTGTTAAACATTTATATGGGCGCGAATAAGCAGTCATAGTATGGGTGGCAAAGAAATGATAAAATCCAGGTTCAAGAATGATGCTTTACTAAAATGAGTTACGTATTAGATACGTATTGTTATTACTGTTGTATGGTTCTTTTCTATATGTATTTGTTCTATGCCGAAGACACTAATATCTAATAAAATATCTACCATCCTTCTCTCTATCTCTCTATTACTATAAATTGTCAATAAACTTAAACTGTACTATCACATGTAAATATAATAACAGGAATAACGAGTTTTTTATATTAGGCCATTAAATGGTCCTTATTGCAAAAAAAAAATATTACACACAATAGCCACATTCACTTATGTCAACAATGACTTTCAATTTGGCAATTAGGCCTCTCAATAGATTTTTGAAGTTTATAGGAACGAATAAACGTCAACGAACTTCTGACGCAACGACAGTTTGTGCAAAAGTTTAAATAAGACGTATATACAGAGTGCGTCAATAATCGAACATTATAAAATGCATCATGACAATGCTCGCGTTTTATAGGAAATTGTGGTAAAGCTGTAATCGGACGCAAAAGAGCCGGATTCAAGCTCAAAGAGATTGACAAATTCTACTAGTACCATATATATAATCAATAATCGCCTTATCATATTATTCAACTTCGGTTATTACCATGGCAAAAATAGCATGTCTAGTAACATATTGTCTGCTTTCTAAATTCACTTACTCTTTAAAATAATCAAAAGATTCCGGTCGGCAAAATTCTCGATATGAACTGGATTATGAAAAAAAGATGGCTCTTGTAAAATTAGTCTTAGTCTGATAATTCTATAGTCATAGCAACCTGAATATCTATAGTTAGATCCTTATTCGATTCATGTAAATATGTGTGACTCCCCGTATATAAAGAGGAAGAATGAAAATTGTGTATCACCTTGGTGGTGCTTTCAATCAGATGCGAATGGCAACATCGCTACTACAATGCGAGTTAAATTTTGATGATTCCGAGAAGGTCTCAACAATACCCCGAAGCAATTGCGAATTAAAAACAGCCCACTTAAACGACTGTCAAAACTGAAAATTAACTAATAAATTATACATTCCGGAGGTACCTATAATAAGATTATGTTCAAACGTATGTAAAACGTAGTAGTTCAAGATATATATACTTTCGCATATACATATAAATTATATACCGGGTGTCAACGAGATCATGTATCAGCCCGCCATTTATTTATTAGTTAAAATAAAACTTGATCTATGTTATGAGTATTATTGAAAGGAACTCGGTATAAGTTATTATTATTTAGGTATTTATTATAAATGTTCAAAATGCCGCCCTTCCTGATCTCTACATAAATTAATACGTCGTATAAATTCACTCACACAATTATGTAACTGGTGCCTGGTTATATTATTTATTGCTTGCCTCACTCGTGCTTCCAGTTCTTTGCGAGTAACAGATTGTACAGTGTATACTTTTTCTTTCAAATATGGACAGATATGGAAATCTAAGGGTGTTAAATAAGTGATCTAGGAGGTCACATGACTGGCCCATTGGTACCAATCCAGAGGTCACCAAAAGTTTGATTTAAGTAATCCCTGACGAGTCGGGAATTATGAGGGCGCCGTCCTGCTGAAAAAATACAGCACATCTTTGCTCCCTTGGTAAATAATTTAAAGAGATATTAATTTAATTATTTAAAAAATCCAAATATCTTTCGGAAGTTAGATGTCCGTCAAAAATTATAGGAGGCAAAAGAACTTCCCCAATCATTCCCAGCCAAAACATTAAAACCAAACCTCACTTGATGGTTACCTTGTCGGTACAATCGCTGATTTTCCTGCGCCCAGTATCTCGTGTTTTGTCGTTTAAATAATCCAAGATTTGTGAATCTTGATTCATCGGAAAAAATAATGTTACCAGCAAAATTACCGTCTCTTCGGATATTATCTACAGCCCAGTTGCAAAACTATAATCTTCTCACAAAATCGGTTTCGAACAGGTGTTGGTTGATCTGATACTTGAAAGATTTGTAGTTATGTTTCTTCAGAATTCTTCGCGCAGATTCATAACTAATAGTTAACTCGCGACCGATTTGTCGGGCCGAAACCGTTTTATCAACTTCAACTAAGGCGAGTACATTAATTTCTGATGCTTCGTCAACAATAAGCTTTACATTATTATTTTGTGGATCGTCTTCTTCGCTCCTGAATTGAGATTCTACTCTTATAAAATAATTTGGGGGTGGGTGCTGTCGGTCTGGAAAGCGCTGTGCATAGAGCGCTGCAGCGGCTCTTGAATTTTTACGGTATTCTCCATAAATTAAAAGAATATCAACTTTTTCATTTCGAGTATACATTACCAAATATGTATTGTTTACTGTACAACTATAAAATAACTTTTAAACAATACACACAAATTAAATAACGTGAACTATCAATCAACTTGTATTGACAGTTCACAGCCTGTTAGTTGTTTGCAGGTGACGTTTATTTCCTATGATAACTGTGTTTTTTTCATTTGACATGTAATTGCTCTGTTGCTTTGGAATTAGACTACTTTTAAAACATTTTATATTTTGTACCGCGCGATCATTTAAATTCTAAATTAGAGCAGGCTGTGAAATTTAAATTAAGTTTGTATATAAGTACTAATTTACAATTTGAATTATCAACGTGACGTTTCAAAATGTTAATTAATCAGTAATTGACATTCTGGACAACCTAATAAAAAAAATCCCGCCTGCTATAATTTAGAATTTAAATGATCGCGTGGTACTACCTGTCTACCACTAAACCACAGCATATTTTATATCACTTGAAAGCTAAAAATTTTGCCAATATGGCACTGCAATAAAAAATAGGTGTTACTATCTAAAAAAAACGAGTACCTGTCATTTGAAAATGAAAAAAATATCTTATTTTCTTTAGTAATTTCAACGTGAAATACATGTTTCCTTCGCCAATGCGTGTAAATGTGAAAAATACGTTTTAACTTTGATGGTTGTTACATTTCGACAATTGTTGCGAAGCAGTTTCACTTTAATGGATAAATTTAACAGATACCGCCATCTTTGACAGAAATGTCAAAAGTTAACCTGCACTAGATGGCAAATTTTTAGAAGAAACAGAATATGAACAGAAATAATAAATGTTGTATTTAAAAATTCAAAATTAACGTCACTTCCGGTTTGACCGGAAGTGCTATAGTACCTGAAGAAGCCCACCAATCACTCATATATACGGTCCGAATTTCAAAGTTTTATCAACTAATAAATAAATGGCGTGCTGATAAATGATCTCGTTGACACCCGGTATATATATATATCTTAAAAGAAGGCGGCTTGAAAGGATATTCATAGTGTTTGACGAGTTCCTTGTGCTAAAAATAACTAATGGAATTTTGTATGTACACAAAATATTTTCGTACATCCAAATAACAAATTATTTATTTCGAATGTCCCACTGTTATTTAAGATTTGTTTGTTAATTATTGTTAAGATGTTAAGTTTAACATAAGCATAATGCATCTTTTAAAGTCGTAGTATTTTGTTACAAACATATAATTAGATAGTTATTAAATAAATATTTTCTTTATTATAGCGCTGGCGGACCACAAAATGTCATTAAGCCATAAATTTGCGTGTGAAAAAAAATTCAACAAAATATTAAGTACCGCTGAGCAGAAACGAGACGCCAAAAACGAATATCCATTCGCTTTGCTCTTCTGCAATTTCATATAAGTATTCAACGGGTGTACCGTGCAAAATTGAACGTAATAGTTTCTTCGCAATTGCTTATGCAATTCTTTTTATAGCGAGTTGCCGTTTTAAATTTGGACTGGTCCGTTCCAACAACGAAGGCGTGAATATATTAGGAAAGGACGAAGGTAGGTAATAGGAATCGGCATCTCCTCGTTAACCACACGTGCAAGAATAATACCTGCACGCAACAACCATCATCTGTCGCTGTGTGATGGCAGGTTCTGGATGAAGTTTAATAACATAACGAGATGTAATTTTCTTCGTGATATTTCTCTTTTTGTATTTGAATCGGCACGTACATACATATACATACCTACCTACACACAGTTCAGAATTTCGGATTCGTTTCAGTTCTGTTTAGTTCCAGGATTCGTGGCTCCTGTAAACATAAAATTTGATAAATATGATGTACGTTTTTTTGAGATTTAAAAATATCAATATTTTTCATATTCGTTTTACTAATTCTCTGGTCACGACACTTTTCATTGTGTATTTGCAACTATTAACCCTTAAATACCCAAGCGGGGTAACTTTGGTCGTTCGCTTTCATACATTTTGTTGTAACTTTTTGTTTTGTTTTCGAGTAGGCAACCAAGCTTATAGCTATTTGTCAAGTAACGATTGAGATATTGTTTAAGACAATTGATTCGCAATTTTTCCACATCTGTAAAATATACATTTTAGGTAAGTGGGCCCCCAAAATACCCTCATTCATTATTCATGTAAATTGTATAAATCTTGCAAATTTGCAGCTTATAATCAAAAATGAAATAGCTTCAACATTTATCGAATCGGAATCGAAGAAGAATTACTATGAAAGTGATTTAGATGATGACAGCAGTTGCGAAAAGAGCTATATTTGCAAGAAAATGTACCAGGGCCTGCAGGTGCCAATGTGGAAGTCTTGTAACGAAGTCCCTTAGACAATTGCAATAAAATAACATTTTTTGAATTCATAATTAATTTGTCTGTAAATATCAAATTATGTATGAGTGTCATTTTATTCAAATTCTGGTATTGTATCATGAACAATGAATCTTTCTGTATATTGCCGTATTGTTCTTAATAATGCATGGCTATTTATTTATTTTATGTGGAAAAATACCGATTGCCTACGTCACGATCATATTTCTCGCGCGATATATTCTAGTCTCGTGTGCAAATTCAATATTTTGAACCAGTTTTTACCTGTATACGTAGTGCCTCCTGAGGATATAAAAGACCAATTTCCAGCATTGAAAAGCAGAGTTTCTTTATCCGTGTCTCAGGCCACTTGCGCCGTGGGACCGCTCTCCTATCCTCAATCCGTTTGTCTCCATTCAGGATTTTAGAACGCCGTGAAGGGGTCAATATATCCCGTTTAACTTCATTCAGACTTTCTGCGCCGTGAAGAAGTTAAAAATCAATCCGTTTGACTCCATTCAGACTTTTAGAACGCCGTGAAGGGGCAATATATCCCGTTTAACTTCATTCAGACTTTCCGCGTAGTGAAGAAGTTAAAAATCAATCCGTTTGACTCCATTCAGGCTTTTAGAACGCCGTGAAGGAGTCAATTACCGCTGAAACCCGTGCCGTCATAATTAAATCCCTCTAGCTCAGACTTATGAACGTCGTGACCAAATCTTTCGTTTAAAACCTATAATTAATATTTATTTGTACGTGTTATTTCAGATTTCCGCGATAACCGCAAAAACCCCGTATAATTTAAAATCTCCGTATTAGACCCCGTGCGCGTATGTTGTTAAAGACCGCACCTGTAGTAAATATCGAAAGCAAATTCCGCGATAAATGTTTTATCCTCGAGAAAATATTCATTTACTTGTATAAAGGGAAAATTCTCTTAATAAATTTCAATGATCGTGCCGTAATACCCGAGCCGTAAGACAGAAATAAATTTGAGACAAATTATTGTTTAATTCATATGTAACAGTTAAAATTATATGAGAACATGTCTTTTGTTTAGGAGTTGCGATGTGTCAAAAATTTTTTTAAGGTTATGTGTCAATGAGACCGACCGACCATACATTCATACTTAGAAAACAAAAATTCTTTTATCCATATTAATTTTATCTTACTGCAAAGCCGCTAATAAAGATGATTATAATGATCATAATTATGTATGTGTGGATATGTATGTATACGACTTTCAATTTTGTGACGCAAAGAATAAACATTGTTTTTAAACGAACTACCGAATGTCTTGTCAATATTTTATTTCATGAAAACCCGTCTGTAATCATTTTTCTTAGTGTATAATTGATACAAGGAAAGCTAATAAGGATATAAAACAAAGTACTCACCACTCCATGTAGCTAAGCCGAAGTGTTTTGTATTCACAAATCTCAAAATAACAACAAGTCCGCATAATGTCACTTATACTTGGTACCAACCGAACGTAGTTCCAGGATAATTGTTACCAGAAATAACGTCAACAATTTCGTGGCATTGATGCCTGTGGGGATAGGCAACCCAAGGTGCTCGTGTTTGTTGGTATTTTTCTTACCCATTGAGAAACGTCGAATACTAGTCTTATAAGGACGGTTCCAATTAATTATCAGAATTAATTAACACGCGAACCATGCTATAGTCTATTCTGAGGAAGATAATGATATAGAGTCAATTGATCATGATCAAGAAGTTATCGAAAGTAAAGACGAGGATCAAGAAGAAAATGAATATACAGCAAAATCTGGTATGAGTAGTCAACTGATCATGGACGGACCTCTAAGCGTCTTGAGAGAAATAGTTTGAATATTCGTCCCGGTCTTACACTTAACAGACCAACTCTTTCGTGAAAATTTAATTTATTTAAAACTACGGAAATCAACGATATGTTTGTCTTCATACGAACGAGGAAGTAGAAAGGTGTTGTACTTTGAAGGTTGATCAGCATCCAGCATCACAAAGAAAATGGAAACCACTGGATCATCTAGAGTTACACTGTTTTCTAGGTATTCTTATAAAGGCGGGTGCTTTGAGATGCAGGAAGGAATCGACAAGAGAAATGTGGACCACTGATTCCACTATACGTCGCTCTTTTTTCCTGCTGCGCGAAATAGATTTATAGAAATTTCAATTTTCTTGAGATTTGATATTAAACGGACCAGCGGCAGCGAACAAAACTAGCGGCGATTAGAGACAAATAAAACAAGTTCACTTGAAAATTGCAGAAGATCGTTTGAACCATCTGAAAATATAACAGATGGTTGCCTGCAGGGGACGATACCTCTTCAGATACTACATAAAATCTAAACTTGCCAGATAAGGCAACAAAATTTGGACGGTTGTTGATCTTATAATGCCTTTCCTTTGCAATTTGCAAGTCTACACTAGTAAACTACCTGGTAATGTTAGGGATCAAAATCAAGGATATTGTGTAGTAACCGATTTGGTGGGGCCCTAGCATAATTCAGGACGAGGAGTTGCAGCTGACAAATTTTCACTTCCGTGGAATTAGCCAGTTGTTTACTGACTAAAAACCTTACATTGCCTGAAACAGTTCGTAAGAATAAACAGAATATCCCCAATTAACTGAAAGCAAGCACCTTTCCAAAGTATTGCTCAAAATTTGCATTCATTAATGACTTGTCGGTTTTGCAACACTTCGGGCCTCGAATTTCCAAAAAATGAAAGGGGGACCCTGATGACCCCACTGGCCTTTACATGGATTTGCGAGGATTGGGTATCTAAAGGTTAAAAACAAATAAAATTATGACGTTACAATATTTCTCATATTTTGAAATATTTCTTCTTGGGTGTTCAAATAACTTACGACCAATTGTTTGTACATTTCGACGCAGGCATGCATTATAAATCTCCATTTAGATTGATAATCTTTTTGTGTGAGATATTGTACATCAAAGAATACCAGCAGATACCTACTCTTTACTGTAAATGTCATAATATCATTGTACTCCCAGCTCTCATGTCGATTTAATTAAATTATTATTAACATTTAAATAAACAATATACAAAAAATTACCGACGTAGAATCTTACGAATCTCACCGTAGAATTTGGGAAATACTTGGAAATAATAATCTTCCTAATAAGGCACACTCTGTTGAGGTTGCCCAATCTCGTATTTACCACAATAAAATAAAGTGAAATTGAATGGGGCACTCACTATGTGCACACATTGAAAAAAAATTAATGCAGCATTACGTATATAACTCTAACTCGAATGTGAGTACACATATGCCTATGTAATATTATCTGGTATATGAACCGGTAAGCGCACCGAGTGGGAGAAAGTTTAGGCATACGCATTAGATACTCGCTGTTTGTCGTGATGTTCCATCCGGATACTATTTACTTGAACGATGTGCTCGCTGTGTATGTAAGTTTGTGTGTGAATGTATGTATGTATGTTTGTGTAGGAGCTGCATATATTTATTTTACTTTGTAGTGTGGAACCAACCACATGCAGCTTCTTACACGTTTGTGTTTGATCAGTGATAGATAAAACTCGCAACTAATTCACAGGGTCGAATCCATTGCTTTCCGACATTTTCGGACCCCGACTTTTCTGCTTTTGTAAAAGTTTTTCTTTTCCAATTTTTTCAGTACATCACAACAAATCTAAGACATTTATATCTATTGCATTAATTCATGTTAAATAAAACTTATGAAGCACCACTAAAAACGTCCATTACACATCTACCCTTAACACTGATTTATAATTTTTTTCTTTATTAAATATGTATGTATGAGTAATTCTACTTTTTTGTTAATAGGTTTGGTAACAAAAATGAATAAAATTGGTGTGACACATTCGGTTTACGAAAAATTACTACTAAGGATACTATTGGTGTATATAAGGGTGGTGCTACTAATTGGACTTGTAGTCAATTTTTGCTTGGCTTAAAACCAACACTCTGGAATTTTGCAAATTCTCATTCAAACATGTTTGATCTCTGACGTTACTACTTTTATCGGTAGCCTGTTGGTTTTCATTCTTTGAATATTGGCGCGTCCAGATTTCAATTGGACTTTAATAGTTTCTTCTGTGCGTTAAAAGTTTCCCGATATCAATGTCCCACTATAATTTGCAAGCTTTTTGCTATTGCAGTTACCATGATAAAGTATTGAGAAATAAATTCAGATGGAAATTCAAAAAAAATACTTACGGCACATTGCAAGCAAATGAATGATAGTTTTTAACAAGCTGACATCAATTCCACTATAATCTTCAAAACTACTGTTTCCTAGAAAGGGGTTTTCACTTTTTAAAATTATTACAACAAGTTTCGACCCACTTAACATTTCTTTTAATGCTTGTTGATACAACAGATTAATTTGAACTTCTATGTTCTCCCTTCTTTGAGCTTTGCTTCACTGATATTAGGAAAAAATTTTTGAAAGCATTAAAATTATTTCCTTACTTTATAAAGTTCTGTAATACACCTAATTTAATGTGCAATGGAGATAGAAATATTTGTATAAATATGACCAATGTTTCTTTTGCTCAAACATGTACTGTACCCTCATGCTGAATGTTGAACAATGAAATTGGATTTTTTCGCACCGCTGCCCCATTCCCAAATAAACGGTAAAAAGAAGCATGAATTGAATGGATTGACGTATATAACAAACATATACATGTTTGAAACACAAACTGTAATAGTATGAAATAAAATATATATATTACAATATGTTCAAATTAAAAATATTGCTAGAAACTAACTATTCGAGCAAATACCTTAATCTCCATTTCATAATATTGACGTGATTGTCAAATTTTGAAAATAGGTTAAGATTCAGAATACAAAAGGTATATGATACGCGTGTGAGTGAGCGTGTAATATTTATGTTTTGTAAGATATGAATAGATTTTCTCTTAGATCTTCTTGGTTCAGAAGTAATGAAACCCTTCAGATGTTTGAGGCTGTAAGGTGTTTTAAATGATATAACTTCTCTTCAGAGGTATATATGACTTTATTTACACTATAAAATAAGGCAAGTTGATATTCAATGATGGACTGTCTATGAAATTTACTGATATAAGAAATAAAAATTTAGAGTTGGGATGTATATTTTCAACCCATACCTCATCCATTGGTATTCGGGAAAACCCAACATTAAGGGATGGCAGTACTTTCATTTAATATTCTCGGAACAAAAAGTGGCAATAAAATTATCTCTTTTAATTCCTTATACGCAGTATAAGGAAGTAATGTGATGATGAAAATCTTCGACCGCGAGATTTTTGCAGATGTCCACATTTTGAAGTCTCCCGATTCCGAAAAAGTGTTTTTTTAAGAATGTCTCTCTCTCTCTCTCTGTGACCACGATAGCGGTTAAACCGCTATAGATATCAATTCCAAATTTTGTATTTACAAATATAATCTCCCTCTTGAGATCTGATTAGATTTTCAGTAAAATCGCTAGACCTGAAGTAGTAGTTTTTTGCGACTATCTCGCAAGTCATGCCTTCTAGGCAGGTACATTACGAGTATAAAAGTATTTAAAACATAATTTTCAATAACTTTACTCAAATAAGTCGTAAATTATGCATTCTATATATATTTATTAAGAGTACATAAGTAGTTAGAACTGGATTTGCAATGTTTTTTGTATACATGAAATTTCATAATTCGGAAGTAACACTTTTACTCTTAACGAGTAGCACTTTTTTCCGAATATCTTATAAAGTATGCATTCTATAGAGATTTATTAAGAGAATAAAAGTACTTAGAATAGGATTTTGAATAATTTTTGTATAAAAAAATTCTTAAAATGCTATAATTTGAAACGCTCATACGCATAAGAAAGTCGTGTGGTGGCCACACCACATTATTTGTTTTTGTTTTTAGAATTCTAAACAAGAAAAGTATAATTGCACCTTTAAACGTTATAATTCTATAAGGTTAACAAAGAAAGTAAATATATGAAACCTTAGACAAAATAAATTGCAGAATTTCCAGAACCTGTTAAGCGAGGAGGATTAAGTATTAAATGTGCAAAGACTATGAACAAATTCTAACAAAAAAATTGCATTAGAGGGTATTTCCTAGTATAATCAATACATAAAAGTTACTTGCATTTTCTACAATTAATACAAGATAACTATTACAACTTATACAGAATATATCTATAAACAAGAACCCCCGTATACAAAATTTCAAATTCATAAGTCAATTTCCAAAAACCATTCCGCCATTTTTTTTTGTCATTTCGACTTTGGATTAGTGATCGGCGACCTCAAGAACCCCGTATCTAAAATTTCACTTCCATACGTCAATTTTTAGAAAACGCTTCCGCCATTTTTTTTTGACATTTGTAATAGCGATCGGCGACCGCAAAAACTCCCAAGTGCCTTGTATTACTTTTTATCAGAAGTGAGAAAAATTGATTTCAACCAGCTCCGCCCACTGTGCATGTTTGTGTAATCGTTTAAATAAAATTGTTTCGTAGGGGCACATAACTGTCGAAAGCAATCCTCCTTTTCCCCTTTAAGGAAACACACGTTCTGGAATTATCGTATTTTAATTCAAAGTTATAATCATTATTAAAATATTAATCAACCCCTGTATAGATAAAAATATTAAATCAAGCGGGACCGTTATGTATTGTGTGGAGATGCCGAACATTTGCTGAACCGTAATACATTGATCGGCAGTGCACATGAATTTGATATATATTTTTCGCCTGTCCGGAATACATTGATATCAGTGCACATTTAATCGGCCATTTTTCTGACCAAATCCGTCTGCAAACGAACTTTAATTTGCTGGTACCTTCGATTGCGTGCGACTGTCGATTTGCAATAAGCATGTAAGCGGTCCCAAAAAGCCGGTTCCTTAAGACTCCGAGTCTTGTTGGGCCCTCGAAACCTTCAAAATTTGGAATTTTAAGCTTAAAAGTGAAACATGGGATACATATGTGATCGTCTGTCAGTTTGACGTTTCTCGGGATTTTTTGATTGTTGTGGGAATACGTCATAACGTAAGCCATTTTTCTGTTACAACATCGACTGCACGCTCCCCTTTAAAAGCACATATGTCTGCACACGCTCCACTAAAAAGTAAAATCTCCCCGTCGAGGAACCCTTTAAAGTCGTCCGTACAACCACCCCAAGGGACAGCTTTCAATTTCGCGTATCCAGAGAGGAGTTCTTTGCACAATTTCGCTGTTTTTGTCGATTTTAACGGTTCGGTTCGTAACCAATGAGATTCGGCTTTTAGTATGTTTATGTTCTAAATTAATCATACTTATCCAAAACATTTTTTTTTTAATTGAATTTACTAATTACTTAGTACTTGTATCGTTCTAACTTGTTTGCCCATACTTTTACAAATGTGTAGGTACATGTCATACCAACAGCCAATAATGACCGCACAGATATATTCTCCAATACGCCTCTGATTGAACGCCAGTGGTCAAGCTTCATATATGCATTGTATGCTCACTTGGTACAAGAAGAGTCTGCACAAAAGAACTTGACCTTCTCCACCATCGCTGCAATAACATAACATTTAGACATGAACTTTCATATGTGTAAGGGTACATGTACGTGTGAGCGAGCCGGCGACCGTAAGAGTAACAACCTCCTCCATATAAAAACATTACTGGCCGATTATATGCGCCTTAAGATTAATGGTATTAATTCTTTTTACTCGAACTTTAGACAATATGCAAATGCGTGAACGCGGTACAAACGGCATTCATAACAAAACCATATTAACCCGGCTCGTATTCGCAATTGATATAGTTTCAGATCATTTATAACTAACCTTGACTGTATCTTATTATTTTCAGTTAGTTCTCTAGTTCTCTTTCTTCCCATGTCTATTGCAACACGTTTTATTGCTTTCATCTTCTCGAAAAGCAATCATCCACTTTTATAGTTCACAGTCATTGTTGATGGAAGCTGTGCACACTGCGTGTTGTTCCTACCGACAAAATACGCTAATATCTAAACACTAATGAATTGTAAGTAAAACAGAAGACAAAATACAACGGTAAGTTTTCCACGTATTTACAAATGTATGCGTGTGCATATGCTGGCATACCTGAATGCCTAAAATGAACGTACTTACGGGTTTATATTATGTAGAGACATATAAGTATGTACTATGTAAGTGTATGGGTTAGTATATAAATAGCAATAGACGTTCCGGGTTCAACGAATGTGTAAACATTTTACATCAATTACATAATTGACAGTATCATTCCATCACAGTCCCGGTATGAATGAATAGTTTCCACTCCACCTATGATCCGAGTACCTACTCTATACTACGTCTTATAAATGTCTGCAGTAAAATTCAACGCTCGCCAATTTTAAATGGGCACTCATTCACATCATCTCTAGTCGTAAATTTATTACTTCTATTTTGACTATAAAGTTTTTACTGCCATTGTATTAAGTGGTGTTTATTGTACATAATTATACATCTTGATCAATATACTTAACTGTAACAAGTAGTAAAGAACTATCAAATTGGCAGTAAAGTAAATTATTATTGTACGATTTTGGTGTATGTTGGCTTGCAAAAATTATCACTAGTTGACAGCTGGTAGCGGAACGTGGTATAATAATTGGACCATCACAATTAACATTCAAAAGGAAAAAAAGTCTTATTGAGAACGATTTCAGATAATTTGAATGTGCATCTAGTCAGTAAAGTTATTTTTCATCACTGATAGTGGGTATTGGCCTCGGCTTTCACGTCGGCAACCAATATTCATATCCGTGATGAAAAATGTAACTTTAATGCCCTGTTACACATGAGTTATTTACATATCAAAGGAGTAAAGTAATATTTTACAGTCAAGACACACATGGATAGTATGTAGAGGCTCTAATATTACTTTGCTCCCGTGTTGCGTATAACATTTTTTCGCCCGCCACGTCATTTTTAGTTAAAATGTTTTTACAAAAGTACTAATATTAAATAATTACAAATAACTAGAACAGGATACAGTTATTAATAATCACTCATTATAAACAGATTTCATAATTTTTTTATTTTTTGACAGTCACTGATGTTTTGTCAACTGTCAAATTGGATGTAAACTGCCGTGGTAAATGTATTCGTAATTGTGTTGAATATGCAACACAATATACATAACAGCGGTTGTTACTGTTTTTCTTTTTCAATATATCTATCTATCATTGTTCAGCACGGAGATGTAATGTATATGATTTCCCTTGGGTCGTTATAACAAAGGTTACGTCTTCGATAGTAACTCAGTTATGATCCCTTTACATAGTGAAGGGCGGAAAATAACTATTATCTCTCCGTGAATTTAAGCACATCCGTTGCGACTTCCACTATAATAATAGGTAAATAATAAAAGCTTTTAATTTTCGTATTATTGATAAACACAATACAGATTGTTGTGAGGATACATAACTAATATAATATTAGGCAATCTCTTCTAGCATAATACCTATATTACTTTTGAATAGAAATAACAGATATGTTAAAAATAATAGTACTTAAAAAATATTTTTCTTCAACACATTGTCTTTATAAAATACTCCAAAACAATATGGTTCAAAATTCCTATGGTTAAAATACTTATATAGATTTAGCCCTTCGTCGATAGATGTCGTTCTAGATTCTAACGACTTTAATTATTTACCACAATTAATTATTATAACCTTTAAAACTGAAGTTAGTTGAAATCAATGATCAAATAATGTGATAGTAGTGATAGTATTATGTTACTACCGCTGTACGCTATATCTTGCTGAACTGTCATCATAAGAGAAAGAAGGAAAATATACGAGCGTCGAAAGATTGACAAGAATAAACGAAATTGATAACGTGAGTGTGAACAAGAGATACTTGTTTAACTATAGCTTGTAATGGTTTATAATTTCCAAAAGCTCGAGTTTGTTAAAAATATGCTGTATTAAGAGGCAAATAAAAGTATTGCAAATATAGTCAAAAGGATAAATAATTAAATTATTAATATGGTAATCAATATACTATATTAAATAATATTTTAAAGGTATGTTTAAACAGTTACCTTTAATCAATAATTAAAAAGAAAGCTGAATAAATATTACCCCTAATGTGATTCTAATTATTTTATCCTAATTATACCTACTTTTAGCAAGTGTGATGGCGCAGAACACAGTGCATCACAAATTTTATCTCTCTTGTATCGAAAAAATACACATTATCAAGATATTGCACACGCAATGTAGTAGTATTACATATTGCCGTGGTCCCTTGCATATTTAAAAATAAGAATAGAATTAAGAAGTAGTTTAAGTGTTAAAGAAAATATTAAGTTTAAGTTTAAAGAATAAACTAAAAAATTTCGACATCATGCAATACTAATAACACAAGTGTATGATGGGTTGCAAATATTTAAATATGAAGAAAATTTAAATAGGATTTTATTTATTATTACATTATAGGTTAGATGAGTATTAAAATTAAGTAGGTATTAGATAAGTACAAAATAAAGACAAAACAGCAGAAGATATGGTTAGTGTATAACAAAACGCAACCTAACTTTTCACAAGGCGTAAAAATTGCATTGAATATTTTAAATAATAGACCTTTGTTCAAAGACAAAAAGGTACTTAAAGCAAACAATAGAGAAAGAGTCATGTTGAGGGATGGAACGGTAAAGAGAGTGAGTCATTTAAACGCTATCAAACTATACGAACAAGATCAAACACGTTATTCACGAGATGAAAATATTACAAAATAAATAATGAATTTAAAACGTGCATAATGTAATAAATTTTATAACAGGGATTTTAATAAATCATGCTTAAAAAATATAAAAGTTACCTCAAACTCATGACTATAAATAAAAAAGGATATAAGTTAAAATATTCTAACACGATATGGTCAGCAATAATGTTTTAAATGAACAACAGCTGAATGAATAAAAATGTACTTTTATGAACTTGTATGTGTAACACAGAAGTTGCATAGACTGTGGAAAACTTGTATGGTTTGGAGACCTACAAAGAGAAATATAGTATAAAAATTTGTTTATAGTTATACCATGTGAAAAGTCTTGGGTAGAAATGAAAGACGACGTAGTGGACCCGACTAACCGTTGGTGATATGGGAAGAAGAATTCCTGTTATCTGCAATGTATTTCCCAAGTCCAAACTTTTCTAAAAAGAAAAAAATTAAGGATTATGTTAGCGAATAGGAGAAGAAAGTGTCTAACAAATAATGAGAAAGGCAACAAGTTTATAAACAAATACAAGGAGGGACTGTATTAAGAAAAATATACCTACCGTTGGAGATACAGAACAATTTAGGGAAAGACTTGTAAATAAGAAAGCGGCTTAAAGTGTTGACGTTTAGTGAATGAACTGTCAAAGACAATATGTGCGTGTGTTAGTGTAACAATGACAACTTGCAGAAAATGAAGGGCAGAGATTTCACCGATGATGCATAATGCCAACCTAAAGTTTAGTTCGATGGAGGGCGTAATCAACAGGTGTTATTATTTTGTTTCGGGTATAAATTCAAAGAACAGGAATGAACAAGATAGAATTCTTATTTCGACTTCAAAGGAGGAAGACAATTTTGAAAGTTAATAAAGAATTATAACGTAGGGTTGAATACACTACGATTCAACGTATACGCATTTAGTTTGTATTAGAATATAATTTCAATTTTCATTTTTCATTTTTATTTAGAATAATTTTCTTTTTGGTAATTTTATATTAAAATATGGAGATGCCCAAGGCATCTATAGTTGATATTTGAATAAAAATATACAGATATGATTTTTATATGAACTTAGACTTTTCTTTAACAACAAATTATAACCTTATACCAGAATAATACTAAGCAAGAGATTACCAGGAGAAAGAGGGGCTGAATACACTGCTGGAACTCGTACTTACAAAGTACGTGCTGTTAAGAAATAAGTTAATACATCGAATATAATAAAAATTATCATTATTTAATAAATTATGTTGCTGGTACAGCACACAGCAATATGTATAATGTAAAAACGATGTTTATATTGTAAATTAAATATTTAGACACGACAATGGCGGTAGAATAAATGAAGGAAGATGTTTCCAGGCTGCCAATTTAATAAAATTAAAATTTCAAATTCGCAAAACGTAGATCAATTATGGACACCATGATATGGTGAATATCACATCATCGATAGTTGAAAAATCTACACCAAATGGCGTATGGCTTAGCATGAATTACCTGTATTATCGTCAGCACTTACATTTGTTCATGTATTTAGAATTATTTTGTAAATCATGGTTATTAAGATCGACTCGTTTATTTTGACGATTAACAGGTACACAGGCAATTTTCATATTTTCTTGAAATATTAGTCAAGATTGTAAACATTTGTACATAAATTTATATCGTAATTCGAAGTAGCAAAGCAAAAATACTTTTAAAGATTCATCTCAATTTTTTACAGTTCATATAAATAACAACTAACATTTTTATAATAGAGTACATAATACTCCTAATAAAATATGAAAATTTCAATTCAATTTTAAAATAGTTTTAAAATTTATAAAATTAAATTCAAATTAAACAAGTCCAGTAAAATTTGCAATGGGATTTTCTTATCCGATATTGCTTTTAGGAACACAAAATTCGTACTGTTTCTTTTTCTAAAATCCATAAGAATATCAAGTATCAATTAGTTAGGTAAATATGTTCTGAAGTTACATCGAAAGTCTAGGACAAACATATTTCTTTTGGAAATGGATTCTTTATGAGAGAGGAACCTTGTTAGAAACACTTCCGTTAAATTGAAGGTTTATGGCAATCTCTAGACAAGCACTTAAAGAAAGTGAACGAAATATCCACGAAGACCGAATCAGTATTGTCTTAATGGTTTAACTTAAAAAACACTTTGACGGTGAATAGGTACATAAAATGTGTAGGATATTTGCATACTATTGACCTTCAATCTTGGAAAGTCGAATCGCTTTTACTCAAACTGAAGAGAAAGAAAGCGGCTGGAATGAACTTCTGATATGTAGTCTGTACGGTATATTTTGTACGGTGTTATTGAATAAGTTTGCTAACACTACGTCACAAAATCATGCAAATATGACTCTCATTGTGTCAACCACACAATTAGAGAGTCGATGGTAACGTTCATGTTCACCTGCATTCAAATATCTTAAGGTGGGCGTCAGGAACCAGGGTGTTGACACACTTTAGCACACTAATACACTGCCTAAGCTAATATAATTCACGCTTAGATAAGTCAACTAGTCGCTTGTTTATCGATATATGTGCTTCTTCATGGAAGTGTATAAATAAAATATTCGCGATTGTGTAAACGTTCTCTTTTTGTGGTCTACGAAAAATTTGGTTAGGTATATTTTTCCTCGGTGGTGGCGTATTACATTGCAATTATCACTAGGTCATTAAAAAAATCGTGAGATTTATTCACGCATATATATTTGACTCTTAAATTACATTAGGAATTATTAAATTCAAATAACAGTTCTTTTGAATTATGTATCATTATATCTATTCACATTGCAAAATTAGTTACTGTATTTATGACGAACGTTCCAGTTTTTTAATATAGAAAAAATGTGAGAAGAAGTAGGTAGGTACTAACATGTTATCGAAATTGATTGACATGATCTTATTCTATATTCCACGAGTGTAACATCCATATCTATTTCTAAGTGTTTGTATGAAGTTAACGTTTTAGGGAAATAACTAAATTTTGTCATTTTTAATTCAAATTTATTATTGGCGTTGGCTATCATATTTATTATTTTCCATATCATCATCATTGTGATAAGTACGGTTATAAGTGATTATATGCAATTGTCAAACTGCAGAAACATACTTATTACTTAGTTCAAATAATTGAGCTTAATATAATTGTGAAATATTTAAATTAAGTTAAACAATACCGTATTCGTTCGCAATAGCCAACGAAATGGACAAGCGAGAAAAATAAAAATACTCCGAGAATTATGTGTTCAAGAATATCCCGTTGCTTAATGAAATTAATTACGATATCATTTACGGAATCACAAATCTTTTATGGAAAACAGGTCAACCGGACGCATCTTAGCTTTAAGCAAAGAGTAAAAAAAAAAACTTCAGAATTGATGAGCCATTAATTAATATGTTTATTATAGTATTAACATTCGGAATAATAAACAAGCTAGTGACAGACAAGATCCACTTATTGCTTTAAAATATGGGAAAGCCGATAGAATATTAGAATTTAGCATATGACTGTAACGTATGGTCCCAAAGCTTTCGGAAAATTTTAGATGATTTGTTGTTGTACTAAATGACGTTTGGTTAAGTTGTCGTTGGAAACCATATATCACAATTAACTTGTTTTAATTATGACAGTTGAGTTTGTGTAATCTGGTTCAGTAAAATGTCTTATAAGCTAGATATTCGTAAAGAAATTTACAATCTAGTTGGCATTTATTGTGAACAAGATATTTCTTTATCACCAATTTATCAAACCATAAAGGAATGTGAAGAGGGAATACCATGCGTTAATTTATCCAAAAGTGGTCGACAAAGAATTTTGAGCCAAGTGAAGGAAAGAAGAATCCTTAAAGCCCTTAAGGATAGAGTTTCGAGTTTCACATCAAAAAAAAAGGTCCAAGATTTGGTGTTTCATAGACCACTGTTTTTCAAACAATTTACCAAAATTACGTGGTGTTTAGAAAACAAAGGAAAGCACCAAAATATACTGCCGCCCAGTTAGAAAGAATAATCAGGTGTTTTTTTAATCAATAAACTGATTGTAATTGATGAGAAATATTCACCTTGTCCCCTTCACAGATGAAGGGAAACGACAGTTTCTATACCGACGACATAGAAGACACACCACACAATGTCAAACTCAAAGATAAATCCAAATTTTAGAACAAAATTTTAGTGTGGAGTGCCATTTCTGAGGACGGATTTATCTTGCCGCCGTATATTGGTCGTGTTCGAGAAGAAGCCTTAGCTGCACAACTTTACATTCAAAGATGCCTTTCTAAACTGCTTCAGTTTTTAAGTACATATCATGGCAATGATGATATCATGTTTTGGCCTGATCCAGTTTTATGTTATTACGCTAAAGTTACTAGAGACTGGTATAACACAAACAATATACACTTTGTTCCTAAACAAGACAATCCTCCCAATGTACCTCAGGCTCAGCTAATAGAGAAATTTTGGTCAATATTAACCAGAAAAGTATATGAAAATAGATGCGAAGGTGCAAATGAAGACCAATTACGACGTCAAGTTTAACCAAAATGCGAGAAATTGATCCTGATATTGTCCAGAGGATGATGGGACAAGTCATAAGAAAACTAAGGACCATCGAAGATAATGGCTCACTATTAACAATTTCAAGTATTAACTGTTAATTGTTTAAATAAATAGTTTATAAAGTAAAACAGTTTTGAGAAAATCAACATCTAAATTTTTTCCGAAAACTTTGAGATATTCTTATAATCTGAACGAAGCATAGTACAATTTAAGAGGATCTTTGGTTGTTTTCAGGTTGAATTGTTCACAACCAACGGCGAAGTATGTTAGAACCAATTTTTCTTATGAAATAATATGTTCCCATGAAATATTTATGTGCATTTTGAAAACATGAAGCGGAGATAAGCTACTTGTCTAGGTAATAGACAATTCTTTTATATAACATGTAATATTTTTAAATGAATTAAATACATCTTTAACAAATACAAAAGAAAGGTAGGGCCTGGAAGGCCCTGGTGTTATAAAAGTAAAAATACACACTATAAGACGAAAATGGTGAAATAGGTGACTAAACAGAAAATGAAATTTGGCTGTTTTAATTTCTTTTTGGTCAATTCTAAGATAAAATCTTATGTTAAAATACTTGTCTTTTTATTTATAAAGCAGTATTTTTCTTTATTGCTCTATTAATTTGTGCTTAACATATTCATAAGAATTTTGAGCAAAATATTATCCCTATAATACTAATAAATAGATACTACTTCTTTCGTAACGAAGATAGAAATATAAGGTGATTTAGATGGCAGTGGATAGAGTAAGTAGAATTTACACTTCATTTTTCTAAATTACTTTTTAATTTAAAATAAAGTGCTCAGCCGTATCTTACTTTCATTAATTTATTAACAATTTATAATTACATAAACTTACGACACAATAAATCATTATTTAATAGTAGCAAATATTTATATACATACATAAGAAATATTATTATATATGGATTTTAATATAATCTTTCTTGTTTTAATTGCCAAGCAAATAACCAATCACACAAGTATCTAAAACATACCCTAGTTTAAAAGTAATAACATACATTTTTGTAAATATATTTTATTTAAATATACATATTGCAATTTTTTAATTAGCCTTCATTTTGAAATTTTGATTATAATCTTACAAAAAAGCCCAATAAATATATAGAATGTGATCACAGAATAAATTGGGATTTTTTTTATAAAAAATGTGTTTTTATCAGAAATTGTATAACGTTTATCTAACTTACATACACATGGAGATACAGAAATTCCACTGATCTCAAGAGTCAACATTTTCATTTCAATATAAGAACTTTGGTTAATGCTTTCGATTAACTGGTAATTGTCTGAATTTCCTTAAAGTACTGTATGATATGTCACGCAACATATATTTTATATTGTATTTAAGAATGCATTATTTATATAATGAAAAATTCAGTTTTCGAAACTGATTTCATTATATATTTGTGCAAGAAAAGTGCATAATATTTTGTGGTTGGGCTATACATCGTAAAGTTTTCATTCGATTGTAAGCAAAAGCAAAATAATTTTTAAAGTCTTCAAACATTTTTAGAATGTTGCCCATCCTACTACGTATATTGTACAAAAGGACGCTGCTTATAATTCTTAAGAAGAATGATACTATTTATTATTAATATGATTATTACATCTTTCTTGTAAAAGAAACAACAAGAAAATGGGTGTGCTTAAAACCACACAGCAGAAGTGTAAAGTTCATCAAGGCGAGGTTAATAATACGAAATACACGCGTATAATATTCAGTAACGTATTAAATAAAACGTATTATTATTACATTTACACATGTACACACGCGTATAATATTCAGTAACGTATTATACGACTGATGCGTCATGCTCTCCCATGTAACGGTCGGTTGGACGTATGTATATATATATAAATAGACGATATGAATATTCGCTTACGATCACCGCGCTTGGTCTAATGGTTACGTGCTGGCCTCTCACCCAGGCGGCTCCGAATCACATCTGCTCTGGGACATGAATTTATTTATTCATTTAAATTTCAATTTAATTGAAATTAAATACCTCTATATGATATATTTATCTTGTTCCCTTAGTCGACTCGAGCCGACATTACCCGAACGAGCGTTACATATCCGAGCGTGACGGTCAGTCTTGTTCAGTGCCTACAATCAGCGTAACGCGCCCAAAGAAGTTTACACTTCAAAAACAGAAATTCTGCCGCCTCTGTGTGGACGACATTTTGTATATACTGAGAAGATTCACTATGCCAACCGGAACCCCTTATTTTGCGCGCCTGGGCGGGTACTACCCCCAGTTACAATACTGGCACTTAGGTAAACAATAATTATTTAATATGTGCGGTGATCTAAAAATACATTCAAACAGCACGCCAATGACAAATTTGTAGTTTGAACGGTCATTCTTATTGTGTGGCTCAGCGTAAAAAATATCAGCAGTCATGACAACCAATTCCAATGACCCGTTGCCTAACAATTGATGGAATTAATATTTAAACGCAAATATTCTTTATAAGTTGACATTACTTGACATTGTAGCAGTTCAGAATTGGATAGTAGATAACCTCTGTTATGTGCAATAAATTATATAAAAATAGCTACCTCTCTCAAACCGTTTTGAAACAATCTATTTTCTTGATTACAATATTCAGACCCGTTAACGTGCAACTACAAAGGTGTCGAGAGACGTGCTTTTGCATTAAGTTGAGCTTGTTTTCTTTTGTAGTATATCAAGTAGCTAACTTTTAACTTACAGATGGTTTGCAAGACCAACTAATGACTTCATTAGTTGAGTGAATGTAATGCGGTAATCGTAAAAATAGTGAATTTATAATTTAATTAAAAATTAGAAACAACGAAACAGTTGGCTACACGTATATAGTACATGCATATACAGGATGTCCCAGAAATAAAAAGACGGAGTAGCAGAAATCGGAAGCTAGATTGTGTAAAAACGTACCCTCAAAATATCAAGTCTTTACTCGTGCGCAGACGGCAGAAAAAAAAAAATAAAGAATTCAATTGGCCTTACGCCAACCCTGGACTAAATATCCACCTGCTTCAGTTTCACAATCAGTTCTTTCAGGACCACCATATTACTTGTGTTAAAAAAAAGGAGGAGGAATAGATACTTCATAATAAATATCAAACCATTAATTACTTTAATTTTACACCTGCTAAAAAAATAATTACATTCTTGATATTTACTGTAATCTAGAAAAACTATGATTTATTGAATATTCTAAAATAATAATAATCAGCTGTTTCCGACTACAAACACATTAAAGAGCAACAACCTTCCTATTTTAAAAATAAATACAATCTTTTATTGTCTGCAATAAAGTGGGTCGCCCATCTGGCAAAAAAATGTATGAATGAGTACGATTTAACGTTTTTTCCCCCGTTTTATACAAATAAAAGCGTATTTTTCTATGAATGCGTGTTCGTTTCTATTTACAAATAAGCATTCTTACGTGTATTTATAAACAGACATTCTGTGCCAGGTAAGTAATGTAATTTTTTTATCTAAAAAACAACATAGAACATTAAATTTTTAATTTCTTGGTTATTGCGGTGTATTTGGGCCTGTTTCTGTTCGGACTTTACATACCTGGTACTCCGTCTTTTTATTTCTGGGACACCCTGTAGTGTATAAAGAACAAGTTCTACAGAAATACGGATTTAGTACATATACATACAATAATGATATGTGCCTTACTATGTATGTGACTGCCAGAAATTACGGAAGTGGAAACTTGCGGTAGCCGCATCAGTACATCCCCGAACAACGACAAAATTTAAATCTGTGCTGCTATTGTGTTTTTGACTATTCTTGCGTGAAGTAATCCGTATTATTATTCTACAAGTATTTTTAATCTATTTAATTTAAAATACATGTCACACAAATCTACTGAAAGTATTCGAAATATAATAGAAATTATATGCATAGACTGTGCTTGTCTGAAATGTAAAGTCGTAAATTTGGATTGACTTATAAAAAATTGGCGTCGTTTGGCGATGATAATTTTTGCATCAATGTATTTAGTAGGTACTAAAGATTCTTTGAATATATATTTTACCTGCAACTATTTTGCACTTTTGGCAAATGATTTTACTCTCTATAATGATGCATCGCTTCAAGAAAGAAGAATTTGTTGATCTGGGGTTACAAGGTGCCAAGGATTAGAAATTTGGAGTAATTATTAATTACATAAGACAGAGGATGAGGGAGAAACTTATTCATCTAATGAGTAAATATTATAGATAAAATAATTCGTTTATACCGATATTTTAATGAAAAATGGTGTCAAGGTCATCGTTTAACGCATTATTTTAAGAAAAAGTATGTCTGAATGAAAGGAGTTTTTTTTTTTACCGAAACAGAAGAACCGACACCATCGACATCATTACGCCGGCAGCGACTCACATTTTTACAAAAATCGAGATGGTCTAAGAAGAGGGAAGCTTCAAAATTGTCATAATAAAAAGAGCAATAATCAGCTTTAACAGTTTAAGTAAAGCTCGTTTTAGATACTATTTTTAAAAAAGTACCAAGACAAACTTGACCTGAGAAAATTAGAAACATTTTTTAGCATTGAAACAAATTTTTGTTAAAGCTGAAGATCTCAAATCGATGAAGTTTCTTGACCAAAATTAAATACTTTTCAATATCGAGTAATCTTATTGCACGCATGGATACAGATTTTTGAGTAAGTAGGGTACTTATGCCGATTCTGGACCCCGTCCCCCTTTCATCATACTCCCCTCACCCCCCTCGCCAAAGTGGCGCCCTCTGACGGACACCAGCGAACTAAGGTGGCGCCCTCTGACGGTCACCAACCCAACTAAAGTAGCTCCTCTGACGGCCACCAACCCAACTAAAGTGGTGCCCTCTGACGGCCACCAACCCAACTAAAGTGGCGACCTCTGGCGGCCAACAGCTAGGGTAATTTGAACTCGCCCACAACCAATTTTCAGTTGCAAACACCACCATCGAGAATTTATAGATGGCGCCTATGTCGCGCAAAATGATCGCAAAAGAATTACGAAGAGTGTTAAAATTTTGATTGCTTTAAATTATAGTAATACGGTAATTGGCCAGTTTATCCTGTATCTACACTAACAATATGAATGTGTAAAGTCAGAAGTATTTCTTGAAAACGTTCTGCATCGAAAACTAAATTGACATAACCTCAATACTTCACCGGTTAGCAGCACATCTTGGCGGGAGTTTCACATTGTTGGTGCTGTATTTCCCCAATAACAACATAATTTTACTGGGTAATGTTCCATCGCCATGATATAATTAACTAATTATTTGTTTTTCAGGTATAATTTTACAATAATATTATAAATTTCTATAGTTTCAGAGAAATTGATCATTCAGTGTAAAATTTCACAAAAAGATATCCATCATGAATTCAAAACCACTCAAAATTTTCAGTAAATTTGTAACATTGGTGTAATTTTACATGCAAATTTTACCCCAATTCTTTTCAGTGTACGTTAAGGTCCAGAAATAGTTTCGTTTTATCACCAACTCCATAGAAAACGTTTATACTGACTAGTTTTTCTTTTATTGCGCAATGTTCATAACTTTGGCAAAAAATTAGGCCCGAGAAACCACGGTGCCTCTGTGTTATATCCTATGAGAATTCCGAATAAAAAGTATCGAGTATAAAATACAGTCCAAAAAGGTATAAAGCCCGCCTGTAAGTTTATGTTGTGATACACCTATCCTAAGATCGAAGTTCTTGGTTCATTGTTCCTCGTCGTATTTTTTGCCATATTGTTATTGTTATTGTTGTGAAGCGTTAAAAATCGGGCAAATAATGAATTCTGTGAAATTCGCTATTGAGACGTGCCTCCCGTCGTGTTATGGCGATTTGACATGCGCTGCGGAACGTAACAGTAAATTAAAGTCTGTCAAATTACTTAATAGATACTGCACGCATTCTAAGAGCCGTCCATTGAGTAAGAGATGTACCTGCATGTAATAAAATTGTCGTTGTGTCGCATCGTTAATTGTTCTAGTCGCACGTGTTTTCAACCGCCATTTTAGAGAGGTTATTCCTGGACTTTTTATACTTTTAATGTTCAAATTGTCAGGCTATTAATAGACTATTGAAAACTACTCGTTACACATGAATAAAATAAGTAATGCAATTTCAATTTATTCTTAACATATTATAGGTACATACATACTTGCACCAGACAAAACGAGGTGAGATTTGTACCGCAACACTTTTTAATTTTCCACTCAGGTTCATTACAATGTTTTTGGTAACCATACTTGTCCTTCATTAAAAGTTTCAATTGGAATGTAATAATACACTACGTTACGCTAGGTTGGGGCAACTGCAACAGAGACAATTGGCACTTAATGCATTCTACGTATGTCTTTTGGAATTAGTTGTAAGGGCACTACTTTTAAATTGCGGATTGTACAATTTAGATTTTTACCAGCATTAAGCATAACAGTAGATGATAGTAGGGGTATTGGCCAGCACAGCCTATCAGATTTATCGCCCTACACCCTCACCCAAGATGTTAGAAGGGTGCCGTATAGCCAAATGTACTATATGCTGTCCTTACATCTTTGATACTGTAGAGAGGGCGTGGCTTATCATCCGATGGAGGCTATGTTGATTTTGATCGACGAAAAAGATTAACATACCTAATATGACAATGTTAATAAAAGCATCTAACTATATTTTGTTTGGCAACCATTAAAAAATATAAAAAATAGTCAATATGTTAGAAACATTTGGAGAACACATTATTTGTATTCCCATACAAAATACCTGTTCCTGTTATGCAAACATTTTCCATTATAAAATTATAAAGGCGTGATTAAGAAAAGAATCTCTGATATATTCAATCAATGATGAAAAAGTAAAATTAGGTGTAATTTGTTCTTAAATTTGATGTATGATACCATTCCAACTTGTCAAGATTCATCGTCATATCTATAATTGTACACATGGTTACATATTCATCTTTTAACGGAGATTTGTGAAGAAAATTATAAACCTAGAAAAATTTCATAATAATTTTTCTTTATTAATAAAAAATGCGCCACTAACCATATTATCATAACGTAGTATGTTTTTTAATTGTCATTAATTATTAAAATTGGATACGTAGCAGCTACTTCATTTTCTTAGCAGAAACACCCATTTATGTTGCGCAAAAATACAACACATTCAGCAATAATTATGGAAAGTCAAATATAAAAGATTAAACAATATTGAATGATTTGTGATTCAAGTCTAAATCGTAGTGCAAGGGTACATATCTATAATTGATGTCAGTAAATCTAGCAAATAGATATCTTCTCGAAGTCATGATGGAAATGGCATGTTAAGGTACATCAAAATTCAAAATATTCAGTTCTAGATTTATTGTCATCAATTATAGCAAAAAAAGTATTAATTTACTCAAAAAATTAGCCTAAGTATAGGTATCTGATAGAGAATGGTATCTATTGATCATACATTATATATAGATATTTCCTTCCTTCCTTAAATGATATTTCAATCCTATATTTTTATTTTCTTTTAACGTTGCTAGTGTACAGTGGCGTAACTATAAAGTGGCAGGACTAACAAAATGTCAGGAGTCCCCGACAAGAGGGATTCGCAAGTTTTCTGTCTCGTGATAGGATTTTTATATATCTTTTTAAATAAATTAGTAGGTGAGCATGAATTGGTTAATGCTTTCAATTTCAAATGCAATTGACTAAAAATCCTGTCGACTGACTAAATATCCTGTGGTCGATACTGGTCTACCAAAAGTTAAACTACATT
This sequence comes from Amphimallon solstitiale, assembly GCA_963170755.1. NCBI lineage: Eukaryota > Metazoa > Arthropoda > Insecta > Coleoptera > Scarabaeidae > Amphimallon > Amphimallon solstitiale. Next base: position 36,762,912 of record OY720681.1, on the reverse strand, counting down.
ATCAAAACTAGCAACTACATGATACTTAAACGCATTTGTAGGAAAAAGACTCGTATCCGGTTAGTGGCTAGGATATGGCATCAGCAACACACCCAATACGTACACTTGGTTGGTTAGAAAGGAAAGAACATGTCATACACTATTAAGCGCAGCAAGCCGCATATCTCAGATGAATTGGAGGTTATGAGTCGTTTGAAATTGGTTCTATAAGAGTCTGTAAAAAGTAAATTTTATTTATTTTCTCCTGTTTGTGGTAAGGTGAAGTGGGGTAAGTGGGGATCTGGGGCAAGTGGGTGTTCTTTTTCTAAAAAACTAAGGAATGTTGCATTTAAAATATAACATTGCACTACATGTTTTTGAACTTATCTCTAAGCGAGAAAAAAATGTTTTTTATTTTAAGATTATTGTTAGTAGGTTTAATGGTTGATTTAAAAAGACCCTTCAAAAAGTCGCAGAATCGAAGATCCCTCAAATTTAAAAGAAACCACATATTTCTAGTATTGCTTACACTAGGGTTGCGCTGATTAAACTCCCGAAATGGTTATCATGCAGGCTACATTTTTGTTGATTTTATTTTTTGTTTTTTGCAGGTTACCAGCTAATGTACCCTTAGTCCCCACTTGCCCCGCCATTTTTATAGGCGGGGCAAGTGGGGACTAACACCCCTGGGGCAAGTGGAGCCTAGTCCCCACTTGCCCCTATAAAATTTTGTTTGTTACAGGTGCCATAAATCTATGAACTAAAAGAAAAATAACAAACATAAATTAATAAAACTACAAGTGAAACAGACTTTGCTAAAAAAACTTTAATGAGACAAGTGCCTAAAAATAAAAAACTTTTTAAAACATAGTGCCTAAATAAATAAACTCAGTACTTTTTAAAACATAGTGCAAGTGAAGTGATACACGCAACAATGGTGCGTAACTATATAAGAAAATCCGCAAGAGCTACAAATTATTCTAAAGAAGACCTACAAGAGGCACTGAGAGAAGTTACCGCGGGAAGACTAACAGCCTTTGCAGCGTCGAAACGTTTTAATTTTCCCACTAGCACAATTCACAACCACAAGAGAGCGGATAGAGGTCTAATTAGTAAAACTCAAGGACGAAGTACTATCCTTCCCATCAACGATGAAGTGAAACTGGCCGAAAGTCTAAAGTGTATGGAAAAATGGGGCTTTGGTCTTACAAGGAAGGAAGTTTTGAATTTGGTGCATCAACTTGTGATGAGAAACCGTTTGAAAACTGTTTTTACCAATGGCCGCCCTGGAGAAGACTGGTTTTTGAATTTTAAACGAAGACATGGTTTATCATTAAAAAAACCTCAAGCCGTCGAATATGCGCGCAAAAAAGCCGTTGATCCTTTCCCGATAAACGATTACTTTGATTTGTTGGAACAAGTAATTAATGAACACAGCTTTGGCGACAAGCCACATCTAATTTATAACTTAGATGAATCCAGTTCCTGTCTGGACCCTACAAAGTCCAAAATTGTAGGCAAAATTAATGCACCCGCCTCCCGTACAACCAGCGGACCAGGCAAAGAAAATGTAACGGTGCTTGTAGCGGGAAGCGCTTCAGGCCATAAACTACCTCCAATGATTATTTTTAAGGCGAAATACCTATGGGATGAATGGTTAGCAGCAGAAGACAAAGCCTTCCCAAAAACAGCCTATGCGGCAACGAAAAATGGATGGATGGAGGCGGATGTTTTCCTTCGCTACATGGAGAAAACATTTATCCCAAATGTACCGAATGAGAGACCCATATTATTAATTTATGACGGCCATTCCACCCATATTGATGAACGCACAATACAACTTGCCATTGATAATGATATTATTATCCTCAAATTACCGCCTCATTCCAGTCATTTGCTCCAGCCGCTTGACCTGGCTGTGTTTAAACCGTTAAAAGATGCCTGGGATGCGAAACTTGTTGCTTGGCAAAGAAGGCATGTAGGACAAAAATTGTCAAAAAAAATGTTTTCACAATTCATTGGCGAAATATGGCTAGAATCAAATGAAGCCAACATAATTAATGGATTCCGAAAGGGGGGCATTCATCCATTCAATCGTCATGTTGTTAGTCGTGAAAAATATGACCCTGTAGCTTTGCGTAGATGGGAAACTAGGCAAAACGTTCCTGACATAGCTATCCCCGACGCTATCCCATCTACGTCTGGAATATTACAAAATGATCATGAAAAGCTGCATAATGATCAACAGCCTGGCACTTCGTTTGAAGATTTAATGCTCCAAGAAATCAAACAGAAAAATCGGGAAGAAAAGAAACGGAAAAAGAGGGTAGCTGCTGGAGCCGAGGTAATAACTACACTCGAAGTAATGGAAGGATTATCGGTAAACAAGGAAAAGAAAAGCGATAACCCTAAAAAAACTAAGAAGAATGCAAACACGAAACCAAGTAAACCCAAAGACCCAGAGACTTCTGAAGAAAGTGATGCGTTAGAGTTAGAAATGGATTGCTGTGAAGATGACAGTGAAGAGGAAACTTTAGAAGAATTACGTAAGAGGTATGAGCTTGAAGATAAAGAGAGGGAGGAAGAAGAAGAACATGCGAGAATTCATCAGAATATTAAAGTTGGTGTATGGGTATTAGTAGAATTTGCTACAAAAAAAAAACATTTTGTAGGACAGGTAATTGATATTGCTATGGATGATATAAAAGTGAAATTTACAAGAAAGAAGGTAGACACAGTCAAACCAATATTTTTCTGGCCACAAATTAAGGATGAAGGTGCAGTCACAGAAGATTCCATAATGATGATCCTCCCGGAGCCAAATCCTGGCAGAAGGGGAGAACTCATATTTTCAGTGGAGTTTTCCACCTATAATGTCCAATAACTTATATTTTAAGAATTAAACATTTTGTATTAATAAATACCGTTTTTGCAAATTTACTGTTTGTCTATCGTAAAATTCATTACTGCTTATCAAGTTCGAGCTCCTTATCAAGTTCATATCTCCCGTATTTGTAAGAATTTTTTAAGTCTCAAAAAAACGTTTTGTAGCTAAATCTGCGTTCTATGAACCCACTTGCCCCGCTAAGGTGTAATGCTGTCTAAATAGGATTTATCAAGAAAACACCCACTTGCCCCAATAGCCGGGGCAAGTGCGGACGAGTGATCAGATTTCAAAAAAAAATAATTTTTTTTGGGAAAATAAATTATCTAAAATTTATACATTTATGGGGTATGTTTAGAACATAACCAAGTATATCCTGTCCAAATCTCACTTCAAAATCTCTGTTTTTATAAAAGTTATGTGATGCCAAAGTGAACCTTATATATTTTTAGTCCGCACTTACTCCACTTCACCTTATAGTTGACTGCAAAACTTGTAATTAGGAAAAAAATGTTTACTAGAGAGTATACGAATGGTAGCGAAAACCCCAAGAGAAAGAGACAATCTGATGAGAAAAGTAAAAAGCTGCCTCTTTAAGTTTAAGACTAGTGATTTCGATGAAGAATCGATAAATGGCGCGGCAAAAGTGGAAACATTAATATCACAAGTAGCAGTATGGCAGTAAAACAAATTAAAAAATCGCCTTGCATTACTTATAAGGGTAATTTTAAAGAAGTAAATGATCAAGCCGAACGATTTGTGATTGAAAACGGAAGCTGTTAACCAAAAGGCATTTCTTTTAAAAGGACCATGGCTACAAATCGTTTTTGGAAAAATATTATAGTGTTTCTAAGTCTTGTGTAAAAAATTGAACGCACTTTGTTGAGTTATTCGGTATTGCTCCAAAAGGCATATTTGTGAGCCTTGATGGTTATTCGCCTCTCCATCATCGAAACAGATGCAAAATGTTTGGGTTGACGGATATAGTGACCAGAAACATATTATGGGGGCTTTAGAAATACAAGAAACCTCTAAAACGCACATACACTCATTTCTTGTATACGAAGAGTAGCAGTTAGATGGTACCCTGAACGAACAACAGGACTTCATACTTATGAAAAAATTGAGATATTCGCAACAACCTAATCTTGTTTTTCAAGTGTTATTAAGCAAACTGAAAGACCAGATAAAATACTTAAGTCCAAATATACTAAACGAACTCATTGTGTTAACTCTATCGCTATTGTGTAATTGAAAAAGATTAAAATGAAGTACCAAAAACTCTCGTTATCAAAGAGCCATTTTTTGGTTTCCATGCAGTTATGGATCAGACTGCCTTAGCAATGTTGAGTCACATTATAAAATTTGTAACTGACAAAAATATAAATATTTCTTTTAGTAAATGTCGTAGACAAGGACATGGCGGTGCTAATACCATGTGCAGCTCAAAAACAACACTATGGGCAGGACGATATGATCCTATTTTTTTTGATTTAAAAGTCCGGTTTATTGGGTTCAAGAAGGGCAAACAAAAACTATTCTATTCATTTCTAGAAATGAAGCTGTTTTACTGAAGAAGAAGATTGAAAACTATAACTTTACTACGTTACTGGCTTTCCGCTACACTATTTTACAGACATTCATAAAACTGAGGCTATACTTCCGAGTTTCCTAAAACTCGTCAATGCAAACTCAAATGCCATTTAGACGAAATTTGCGCAGATAAAGTTTTGCGAGACCCAGAAAGTTTGTTCCAAGTGAACGTTTCTTGTCGTGTATTGGACATTATCATAAATCAGTTGAGATATCGCTTCTCTGGAATAAATGAACTAGTTTCCAATTTCAGTGTTTTACATTCTACATCCATGAAAAATAAAAATGACTCAGATTTATTGGACGGGGAAAAAGATATACCTGTTACATTGGCAAAAGAAATTTTCAGCTTTAGGTCAACTTTCAGACACGATACTGAAAAACTGAGCTCTATAAGGCAACTCGCAGATTTATTAATTCTCAAGAATTGTGTATGTACGGCTTTGTTATTTTGACAATTCGTCATTATAATACCGCTAGAGAAATGAAATTTACTTATCATTAAATAAAATTAATAAAAACATATTTAAGAAATTCCATGGGCAAAGAAAGGCTGCCCAATTTAGTAGTACAATCAATCGAACTTTCCTTAGCCCGAAATCTGAAATTTGATGAAATAATTGACAATTCTGTCAAAGTGAACGCCCGAAGACGACAATTTTTATTTTTGTTAAGTATTTTCTTTCTGTAATAACTAATAATAAAAGGTCCATAAAACCATAAGATCAACTAGCAATATTTATATCTTATGTTATAATCCTGTTATTTAAAAAAACAATCTTGATTGATATCCTGGATTTAATCAAGGATGGAGAGGGAGTAGATATGCCACTGCTCGAGTACAATAATTTAAATAAAAGGATAATGAAAAATGTATTTCATTATTTGGTACAAGCAAGAATTAAATATATAAGCATTTGCTAATTGTAAATAATGATAACTGCAGACACCGCGGTGTAGACAACTAGGCCACAGCTCAAATCAAAACAAAGCGGTGTTTATTAACGTATCAACTCTAAGCAGTAATTTGTTCGTTCATGACCGGACAAATTAACTGATACAGATTGTTTGTGTATATGTATACGTATGTGCTTTTATATGAGTGCACCATTAATTACAGCTTAGTCAAGCATAAATTTCAACCTATACTCCCAATTCCGTTGAATGCGAAAACGGACTTCACAAGCGCATGCAAGCGGACTTTAAAATATATGCACGGATATTGCATGAACGCATATGTATACCATAAGACCGCGTGCGTCTGCATTATCGCGATACCTGTAGAGTAAGCGAAACAGATAGAGATGTCTGTGTATTAGAACGGTAAACAAGTAGACGCAGTGTTATACTGGATTACAACAGAGCTAGTATTTCGCATATGCCTATGATGCACTCGTATTTGTCCAAAAAATCAACATTTATACGGTGTAGTCGGGCAGTTTCATTCGGCGTCGCTTCCACATATGGGCGTCAGTTCGAGTTTTATTATTGCTTAAGAATAACATTTTTTTAGCTAATTACAGGTTAATTGCAATGTTGAATTACAATTCTGTTTTAAGAAGTAAATATTTTATGTTTCAGTATTTTATTATAGTTGAGTTTTTAGATTATAATATTTGTTGAAAAATATTATTTTAGTTAAGTAGTTTTTGTTTTGTTTTAAAGTGTAGGAGTTATTTATTATTTATTTTTGCTCTTTTATGTTGTTTATGAAGCTGTGATGAGTTACTTCACTGACATATTATCAGTGATTATCTGATGCTTCAAACAACTACAAATAATTACTTACAACGGGAACGCAATACCTATTACACTGCTCTTCACTTGATTTGCCTACGAATACATTTATACGTATAACTTATACGCCCGCTGTCGGTATGGCAATTCAAGTTGGCACGCCCATTTATAGTTGACCAGTAGTTACTAATACATGCATCGCGCTATGAACGGCGGCCACACGGCATGTATGTATAAGTATGTATGTACAATGTACAGAAATGTCTACAAAAAGTACTTTATACAAATAAAGTACATACTATCAGAACGGCCTGAGTATAAGGACGTTATACTGATATAAACCATCCGTCCAGATATTTATTATATATCTCGAAGATGTCAAGTTTTGTTATATTTTTTATATGTGAAATATGTTAGAAAATGATTATGAAAATGATTATAAAATATCTATTTTATACACACTATAGTAAAATATGTTAATAATTTTAGAAAAGCAAGTAAATATATTGAACATATACCTATAAATATGCCCCTAGCTACTCGCTGAGCAGTGCGTGTCGACTCTATACAAAGTACTAGCTCGCACAGATATTATTACAGATTTATTCACAAATAATTAAATTGATTTGAATGCAAAAATGTATTCATTGAATAAACAATTACATAATATATACATATACATATACAATTAATAAAACAATAGCTTTCGCCCAGGTGCCACTCCAGTCACCCATGTCATCCGCAAAACCTAGGATAACTGTCTAATCCCCGGTTCAAGCACATTGGTAAATTAGACGCCTATCCCTTGTACTCTTTTGTGAATCCAGTATGCACGAATCTTATTCACAGAGTCACTTGCCAAAACTAGATCAAAAACGTCAGTGATATCCCCAAAACATATAACACACTTATTGATTGCACAAGAGCTTATTATATATATATATATATCATCTGAAGATTTATTGAACGAGTGCTTGCCTAAAAAAATTACGTGTAAATAGTTATATGAGAAAAAATATCTCCGAACATTAATCTAATTTGGAAAATATATTCATTAAATGATAATGCTAGTTCCTCTGAAAATTATGAATTTTAAAGAAATAAATACCTTGTATTTTTATACACTTATCGAACTCTCGTGCGTCCATTTCGCACACTTAATTTAATAATTAAATATTATTATTATAAATTAAATTAAATAACACAAATATATATAGAGTATTATACACAATTAAATTTATATGCACATTTGCAGTAAATTTGATGTCACTATTCAATGACCTTTGACCACCGTAGACGCTATACAGTGTGGAAACTACTTATGGAATAAATTCAGTAACTTCCAAACTAATGATATTTGTCGAAAACGCTGAAACAGGTCAATTTTTATTTAAAATTGCGCACGTTTTAAATTACTGCACCTATTAGTGACGTCATCTTATTTAGAGCTGTGACGTCATACGCATTTTTTTAATAGAATGCTATATTTTTTTATAAATTCGTAGATAGTACTATTAAATACCTTTTCAATGAACTAACACAAGTTAACTTTATTTTCAACAATTTTTGAGATTTTTACATTTTTACGTTCCAACCACAACAACAATTATAAAAACGTCAAAGTTTACTAATTTATTCTTTTTTGATCAAAGCAAAATTACTATCCTTCTTGTATTCTACTACCGTCAGGTGCTATCAATTTCATCACACAGTTTTTTCGTGTTGTTTTTTTTTAATTTTTTATTTTTTTTTAAATGTAAAAATCTCAAAAACTGTTGAAAATAAAGTTAACTTGTGTTAGTTCATTGAAAAGGTATTTAATAGTACTATCTACGAATTTATAAAAAAATATAGCATTCTATTAAAAAAAAATGCGTATGACGTCACAGCTCTAAAGAAGATGACGTCACTAGGTGCAGTGATTTAAAACCAGCGCAATTTAAAATAAAAATTGAGCTGTTTCAGCGTTTTCGACAAATGTCATTAGTTTGTAAGTTACTGAATTTATTCCATAAGTGGTTTCCACACTGTATATTATAAGTGCAGGATCTTGTATAAACCTTTTCCACCTTCATTTCGTTTTAAGTTTTAATTTACTAGATGGCTCTCAGCAAAATCCTATAAATGCACGGGCATAAATAGATAATGTTTGACATAAGAAGTTTAAAGAAAATTTCTATTTCCGCCTTAAATCGGAAATGTAAACCAAACATATAACCAACGATATCAATATTTACATAATGCATTCTCAATCATGACACTTTAACATAATGGCATCATAACTGACAAGTTATAATATTCACATATAAAGAAATGCTTATATCTATATCACAGTGTTCAAAAACTGATAGAAAACTACTTGAAATTATTAAATACCGTAAGTAAAAACAGTTATCATAAATATTTATATACAATATTAGTTTATATATACTAACACTAATAAATCAAGACTAAGGTCTTTTTGAAAAACACATTTCCTAATATCTGTGTAATGGACATGCATTGTTCACAAATTTGCATTTTAACAAAGCTCAGACAGGTCAAATTATGCAAAACTAAAATAAATCTGATATTACTTTTTTAATAATGATTTAGTCCTTTCATTGTGTAAAACTAATAACACTATGAATCTTTTAGTGTCAAGTCTTAGTATTACGCTAAATAGCATCTAAATTTCAAACTTCAACAACGAAAAGTCAGACTGACGTTAAGATGCTTAAAATTGTCGTTCCACCGGTCACCGTGACAGTAGTTCGTGGACAAAAATGTACGTATATAAAAGTATAGAAAACCAAAAATTTTTTTTTTGGCGTTTTACAGGGGACTGTAATAAAACTGTAAGCGCACGTTAAAAGGCGACTCAAGCTCGAAGAGATTGATGGACAGCTAGTACTAACACTAATAAATCAAGACTAACGTCTTTTTGAAAAACATTTCCTAATACTAGTTTAGGTAGTTTAAGAAATAAACTATCAGTGTAAAGTATTTCTTAAACTCAAACGTCTTTTCAAATTTCTTACAGAGAAAAATGGATAAGGGTCAAAAATAACGTAAATTCCACCAGCATGAACAGAAGGAGTTATTTATGTTACATGAACCAGCTGTTTCAAAGCAGTTCAACGTATCTGGAGATATTACTGGTTGAGTACTACAATATACAAAATTAAATGTGAGTATACGAACACATTTGCACTACATGAAATTAATATAAAATAAATTTACAGATGTGTTTAACAAACACTTCGAAGATCCGTGGAAGATGCATATGTCAAATCAAACACTGCATGTAATAGGTACCTATATAAAATAAATGACATGGAAGAATTACTAGAGAAAAACTTAAACAAATGAAATGTCACACAAGGCATTAGTATGCCGATCATTTAGGCAACCTGCCCTACACGAGTGTTTGTAAGTACAATAACTAAATAAGCAATAATGTATTATATAACATATTTTTCTAAATAAAATGAGGTGAAGAATATCGTGAGTTGTTCTAAATAAAATCAGGACTTGCAAAATGCAAATTTGCACAGTCATTAAGCTTTAAATTAACATCACTAAGTTCACAGCAATATGTCTATAAGAAATAAATAGTATGTAGAGTCTATAAAGTTTGCACACATTCCGTATGGATGGTAACATTTCTATACCATAAAATATAACGATTTATATTTTAAACTAGCCTAAATGAAATTGTTATTCTGTCTATAATTTCTATTGCACGTGTCTGTTTCATTAAAACGTTTACATTATACGTTTAAATATGATTTGGTTCAGTATGTTTTTGTAACCTACCTAAATCAATTTAGCGTGCGATAAAGTAAGACTTTATACAACAAAAATGGGTGTTGCAAAATGAACCTTATAGCATCGACATAGAAGAAATATTTAATTTAGCAAGACTCCCAAGATGAAGACATCAGGTGCCTTGCCATTATGTTAAAATGTTGAACGATCAGCAAATAAGTACAATTTCTTATGCGCGTTTAATAAGTCATACAGATTCCAGTCTTCGATCCTGTTTCATAATGGAACACGTATATAGGTAGAAACGTAGGTACATACGTACCTAATACTCGCCGTTCGTAGAAATCAGTATTCCGTGCACGTTAAATTTCTTTTGTGAAGTTTATTTATCTCATATCCCATGTTTAATGTAGTGGAAACGACATTCTGACACTTATATAAAACTTCCGACCGTAATGAGGCGCCCGAAGAATGACAGGAACATTTTATCTTACACTTGAAAGTAACAAACGATTTAATTAAAGACGCCGCAGTACGATTTGCCCTATAAGGTGCACAAAAATTTATTGATAAAAATAATTCAAATACATTCAGATTTATAGTGTCGAAATGTTGGTTATTATAAGAGATAGAACCAAGGGGTAAACAATGAAGCCGTAATATTTGATTTGATTTCGTAATCGTGATGTTTTGTTTTCGTACTGTGTTTTCAGATGCATTTCACAAGGTTTGGTTACAGTTCATTAGTTTGCCATCAGATGCCAAAATGTCATTTTAGCAAATCTACCAACTTGTCAGTTGCTTAGCAACAGGAGCCATTATGTGAACAATAGACGAGCACGAGCCATGTCGAATGTCGACTATACCCTGTCTCAGAATAAGAAGGAGTGATTTAAATATCCCGCCAAAACATGGAACACATAGCTTAAAATTTAGTAGACAATTTGATGTGACAACATGACAATTGAGGTTAGAAGAGCTGTATTATTTTTAATTAAGGATTTAGCTGTTTTGTGTTTCATTTACTATTTTGGTTAAAATAGATGGACGTGCAGTTTTTCATTCTACCAATCGAAGCAGCAATACGAGTGCAAGGCAATTTGCAACAGTAGAGTAAAATTAAAAACGCAAGTAGGTACATACATCTATAATTTGATGAATATAAATCTCTTAACATTTAAATCCGATGATTTTAGTTTAAAAAAAAAAAATCATTAGAAGAATCTATGCATAAAGATATAGGACCAAGTTACAAATAGAAGGAGTAGACTTTGTTCTGAGCGTTTTGAGGAGGATTGCCATTATAAACATATAATTACTGCACATTTTAGTGAATGTGCTATATCAACATGAAAATTGTGAATTAAGTCTATTTATTATTAAATATTTGTATCAGAGAGCAAGAATGAATCAAACCTTTTATCTTTTATCAAAACGTCCGTAAAAACTTGCAGAAAAAGTTTTAGATATTGGTTTCTATTTTAAATATCAATAAAGAATTTATACAGATAAATCATTAGTATTACTACTACAAACCTTGAGGAGGTAAATTCAAGCAACTACTTTTGGAAATGTGAATCTCACATACAACAGTAACAAATAGAAAAATTTACATCGGCTGAAGTTGTTTACACGACCTGCAAAGATAATTACATACCTATACCCACACATTACCAATTGTTCCTTATTAAAATTTATGTATTTTGAAAATATATAGAAACACTTTTATTGAATAATTTACATTATCTTATAAATTATAACACATTTTTATTTCTATTATATATTGGAAACTAACAATAATTTAGTGTTCACATCATGTTAAATTTAAAATGTACATGGTCGGCACAATTTTTCCAAATACTTATTGTAACATTTCTAATTGCTCTGTCAAAAGTTTCCGTATAAGTGATATTTTGAAAGGGGATTCTTTGAAGCAACTTCACCTTATGTATCAATTCAGATCTTATATGAAGTATTCTTAATTGCCTATCTTTTACGGATTTTATTTAGTAACACAATAAGGTATAATAAACCAAAGTAAAAATGTAGGAGACTAGGTTATAGCTTGGCTATAAACATAAAATGACGTTTTGTCGAACTTATTTTCCCATGTTAAACTTGCCTAAGCAATAACCAATGAAATACCTTAAAAATATACGCCATTTTCGCGCGATATTTGAATCACTCCTTCTTATTCTGAGACAAGGTATAGTCGTTTGTCATTCAGGATACTGTGTGCAACGCGCAGTCCTGTTCTGGTTATTTCGTTATACTTTCTGGTTAGTTCTACTTATAGTCTGAAAAACAAATTAAGTTCTGTCTGCGTGAGCCAACTTCCTAACAGTAGAATCAGGACAGTAAAAAAACACTACTATGAGCTTTGCGACGACGAGAGGTTAATGGACAACAAAGAAAGAATAAGAGTGATGGTAGTTTACTCCAATAACTGACATTATAATTTCCTAGCTAGATCGAAGATTTACAGATAGAAAGGCAGTTGGGGAACACGTACAGGGTCCTCCTTCCTTGCTAATGCCTTTGATACAAAATGAAGCCAAGAAGTTTGCTGAGACCTTTTCAGATGATGTTTTATCAATGTCTACTGGACAAATTCTCTCAAATAGCCAAAAAAATGACTTCTGTAAAAAAAAAATTTGCAGCCTTGCTACTTGTAGAGCACAGCTCATTAATATCTACTTACCCTGATGTAGGTACAGCCTGCTTAATGTATCTGACTATTCCAGCTACAGTAGCAAAAGCAGCGCTATTTTAAAAATAATTAAAAGTTATTTGAAATCAACTATGAAATTGTGTTATAGTTTACTGACAGTAAGTTAATAAATGGCAATTCTAGTTTATAGTGAGTAGAATGAATAAATCGCTTTATTGGGAACACATTTATGAAGCGTGGGAAGGCATTCACCAGAAAACTATGTTTTTTTATTTACCAAGGGGACTAAATTTGCGTCCTTGCCCCGAGGATCCCAAATGCCTAGTTAGGCCCTTGGATACAGCTTCGGTTGAATTGATGAATTAGGTACCAACTTTAGTAATAAAGTTGGTACCTAAGCTATCAGCCGTTTTAAAATTTACAATTTACACATTTCTAAGGCATTTTTTTCTCCTATAATATTCACTATCTATATAGGTTACGTTACGAAGACCATCCAAAAATGACGACAATGTAATCTATGGCATTGATAGTTTACGCGCTATTAGAAACGATCAGTAAATTAAGATACAGCTATGCATTGAAACTGCTTGAATATTTATCTGATTCGTATACAATACGACAGAGAGTTGCATAAAAAAATTACTACTCATTTGCTTAACAATTACTCTGATAAAGTTATACGAAGTATGTAAATAAGATTGAAACGATAGCTGCGTTCTGCATGAAGCGTTTAGAACATTAGACGTAAATCATTTCCTTTTCTACATTTAATTACGTAATAGATTTTAACTTGAGATCTTGATTGTGAAAGATATATGCTCTCGATAAGCTATCGTTTAGGATTTATACGACAATAATTTCCTTTATAGTTGCATAATCTTTTATATGTAAAATAAGAATAGGACATTAAGGAAGTCAATTGCGTTCAAGATAAAGAATATGTTTAAAAAGAAAAAAATGAGTACATATAATGAAATATGACAGAGGTAGGTATCTTACATGCATTGTATTTAAAACAAATACACCTATCGAATATAAATTATTGAACAAAATAGAACATCCGAATAGGCAAATCGAGATGCTGTTTTCTTCAGCTGTGGAATAATAATGACGAATAGTATTTTTGAGATTTGGTTTCCTGTGTGAAAGACGTAACAATAGCTACTCAGCAAAATTTTATTCAATTCCTTTTTGATATACCTCTACATTAAAATATAAGTTGGTAATACATTTACGTATTTATGTATACAGTAGGGACGTTTTGGCAGCCGTCACGGTTAAATTACCAACAAAAGACGATAATTCAATGCCACTACAAATTCTCATCGACTGGAACAATTTTATAACAATAAAATTAAACTAATTAATTAATATTTCTATATATATATATTTCGATATACGTATAACTTCCGCTAGTAAAAATACTATTGCATGAAAGCCAGTTACTAATTGAATAACATAAATAAAGCTAATAAATATTTTTTTTCATAGCTATATTTTACTTATAACTTGGTTATTCTACTTGGTAGGCAAGCATTGTTGACAAATGATATTGTTTGGAAGACGATTATAATAAACGCCAAAAGACAATTATGAAAAATGTCGGAATGTATTTCAATATTATTATTTATCGCCAACCGTCAATAAAGCGATGCGTTACCATAGCGTTTTACGGAGGTGAACAAACACTTTATCGTACTATAAAATAAAGTACTTTACCTGCCGCTAATATCTGTCAACAGCGAGATGATTGTATGATATTAAACATAAATTATTTGTCACTCATAAAATATCATGTCATTATATCTTTATTTTTAAATTACAAATTTTTGCGTTTGGCGATAAAATTTTGTATGCACCACTTCGGTAAAATGCCTTTATTGAACTCGCCTGTTATTCGCCTCGTTCGCTTGCCTCATAAAACAGACTTGTTCGATAAAGGATCACTTTACTGACTTGGTACATAAATAACTATTATCGCCAACCGTCAATAAAACGATGCATTACCATAGCTTTTACGGAGGTAAAGAAACACTTTATCGTACTGTAAAATAAAGTACTTTACCTGCTGCTAATATATGTCAACAGAGACTTGATTGTATGACATTAAACATAAGTTGTTTGTCGCTGTCATAAAATGTCATAATTGATTATATTTTTATCTTTTAAATTACACATTTTTGCGGTTGGCGATAAAATTTTGTATGCACCACGTCAGTAAAGTGCCTTCATCGAACTCGTATGTTATCCGCCTCGATCGCTTCGCTCGCTTGGCTCATAAATCAGACTTGTTCGAAAAAAGATCACTTTACTGACTTGGAACATAAACAACTATTATGACAGTTCTGAAATGACTTTTCTAGGTTATTACCTGGCAGGTAAATTTTGCAACATCGCAAATATAACATCGTTTTAATTTATTGGTGTTTGTCGAATGACAAAGCGATTCAACAACACTCTTATATACAAGGAGAGTCATCGCACTCTCACTCATTAGGGGTACCTTTCAATTTAAATGACATCCAATGGTTCTTCTTCTCTTTTTTGTTGGGTTTTCTGAGCATTTACGTGAGCGGTATCTTGATAAAAAGCATGATATATTGTTGGTAGGTTACTGTATTTTCAATATTTTATTTTTGTTTTTTATTTACAGGAAATAGCTCTGGTAATACTGTCTTTCTTTACCAGTTTTATTTGACTTCATTTACAAAGTAAGAAAATGTGTCCAATCACCACCAATATTGTAAAGGGATTGTCTCTTTCAAAACGAAATCAATACATATTGCAAAATCCAGTTACCAATTTTCTGAAAAAGGGTATCAGCATGTTAGGGTCAATAAAGTCTTTCCTGTACCTTCATACCACCTGAAATTTGCGTGACGCAGTAGCAATTAAGTGTGATCTTTGCGGACTTTCTTTTGACTTAATTCAAAATCTTGATCGCATTCATTATAAGCGTGTTCCATACTGAATAAAGCGTGTCAAGCGTTACACATCGAATGGCAATATGTTTCCTATATATGTATCTCTTTTCAGTATATTACAATTTCTTATCTGCATTTACTCCTTCGTCCGGCTAATGTATGCGCTGATGAACAAATGTTATCATTTCATTTTTTCCGAATACTTTCTCTGTCTCACACTGACCTATAAGTCGCGCAGCGAGGACTCCTCCCAGCGTTCAGCACTCGGTCTGTGTACTGTATATACATATACGTTTTGCGTATAAATGTATATATGTAAATAGTATTTAACTCTTGATGTTAGTTCTAGCATCTGAGTATTTAACATTTTCATTTTGACTCTTTAAATTAGTTAAATAAAGGGTGAGCATATTTTTTTTGCAGATCAAAACATATCCTTCTTTTGTTGAGATCTTCATTACTGTGCCACTCATTTTTTGCTCTTCTTGCAGATTCATTTTACGAAAATGTTTTTCCGTCAGAATAACTGCAGTGCGCTTATCCTCGAGCTCTACACGGTTTACCGTTATATTTAATTAGTTATACGTGACGCGAGTATCTATAACTGGTCAGTGAAAAGTGAGATTAAACCAAGTGTTAAAAATACAATGGTAAAATTTTTCTCCTCATTTTGACGTATAGAGCTGATACATTTGTTTGAAATCTAACCTAGAATCTAAATGCCATTTAGATACGCGTCTTTTTTTCTAGAGTGACTGGGAATGACTTGAATGAGAAAGAAATTTATTGATATGTTCTTTTATAATTTCTATTCGAAATTGAGATATTTTATTACATGGTTCGTTCCTACCTCCATCGAAAGCCCAGATCTTGAGCCTTCCTTCTTATTCACTATTGAATTCGTTTATTGGTAATTATCCGAGGATTTCATACAAAATTCTTTACACATCCGAAATTTATTTGGGTTATAAACACAAGGAACACCCTTTTACGGGCTCTAATTTGACAGCAACATCTACTAAAGAAGTCTGAATATCCCATGATTCTAAATTCGAGCTATATCTTCGGATACATTTGTATGGATTTGCATTTACATGGGTGATCAAAAATTCTAACATATCCTTGCTTCATGAATTTTTCTGTTTCGATCTTGTTACTGTTTCCCGGGATTCCTTTTTTATACTTTGTCTATTCGAGCTGGCTATTTTTTCTTTCAGACTGAAATATTTTTTGATATTCTTTGTTATATGGCGTAGAATTGAGACTGTAAATATTTCTATCTTCATGTTAGGAAAGTTACAAGTGCAAGTGCTTAGTGGTAGATGAATATAAGTGAGGTTATGTTTTCTACACAGTAAAAAGTTCTGCAGATATAGGTAGTAAGGATTTAAGCGAACGGAAAATAATGTCATTGTAGAGGAAAGTAAACGTTTGTATCTCTTGACTGGTAAGTAGAAATGTATTATTATGATCCATTGGAATATGTAACTCAAGTATTAATAAAATGTTATTATCGGTTAATCTTGATATTATAATTAATTATTATCGGTTAGTTTCTAGGTTTCTTTTTTCACGTATGCTTATACGCGGTTTTCCAGTAAAACACAAAGGTGATGGTTATATGCATTGTCATGTAAAAACATGTAATGTAATGCCCTTTAACAAATCTTCGAGGATAAATTTCAGATACACAATATATAATATTGTAACGAAACGAGTTTACATTAAAAAAAAGAAGCAGACCTCTGGGCGACGTATAAAAACGGACAAAGTCGTAAATCACACACATGTGTACTGCGAGGCGACGGACTGGCTGTCGAATGCTCGCGTGCTATCGAGAAAAAGGGAGATGCTTCGGGTGAATTTCTCGATTCTTCGGATACGGATATATATGCCTCGGGAAGAAGAAAGTGATTCATTCAATAGTCTCGTGCGGAACAGTGCAGATAAATAAATAAACATAAATAAATAGTTCCTTGAGTGGTAGTCGAAGAGTTAGTATAAATAAGTGAGCGGTGTAGTTTTTACATAAATATTACGGAATATAAATAAAAGTGATATAAATACGGTACAGTGTTACATAAATAATACCGACATAAATAACAGTAGTGAAATAAATACATGTGCTAATCTATTTGTAATAATTTTAAGTGCGTTACATTTATTTTACATTTTTATATTTTGATTAGTTTTATATTTTTATATTGTAATTAATTTTACGTGTGTGAATATACAGACTGTTTTAAATAAATAAATTGCACGAGTTGTTTATTTCGAACCCGAAAACGCAACAATATATTATTATGTATGTCGATTAGTCATTATCTAGATTACCGTAATGTAAGAGTAGCTATATATGAAACATATCTGTTTATATTTTTACACTTTCACTAATGTGAAAACAAGGAAGCAAGGTCGAAGAAAAACAATTGGTATTGTAAACGTTTTCAAGAGGAAGCATTTTATCTTTTATTTCTCACGTGTAGGCGGAAATACGTACATAATTTATTTTTGGAATGTAAAAACCGCCAGACTCATTACATTTGAGAATAAAGAAAAAAGTGCTTCTAATCACATTTATAAATTATAAGTTAAAATAATTTTTGTCATAGAATTGTCATCATTTAGAAACAACAAATGTGCTTAGGATCTATCCACACACGCACACGTATATGTATACGTATACAAAAACTGTATGTTGCAATGTGTATATTTACATATTAAAGAAATTATCCAGAGACGCAAAGACCAACTAACACATTTATGGAGTCAACTGATTAGGATGTAACAATAGGTTACACATTTATTTCCAATGAAGTAGTACTTCTAAATTCAAACTAGAAGTCCGATAAAGTGTAGAGATATTTATGAATTAAATAGGATTTCACTTCTGTTTTAAATTAATGAACAGCATTTATACCTTTTCAAATAGTTATACAGGCAATGTGTTCTAATATTTCCTACTAGTGAAATGATTGGTATTTTTACGTGAATTAGAAATGTATATAAATAAATAAATAGAAGGCCTAGTAGTTAGTTTTATATTTATTAAAATAGTGTTTGCGACTATCTCTATAGTTCTGCACGTACATCTAGCGCTCATAATAATAACACCACAGCTTAGGTGGCAAGTTGTCAAAATAAGATATACTTTAAGTCAAGTCCTTTATAGACAACACGTATATTAAGAATAATTTAAGTTTGAGTAAGAAGGTGAGGGCTTACTTTTGAGAGCTACGCGCTATCTAACCACCTATTCATTACGACGCCTACAGCAGTAAAATTAATAAGCCGTGCCCGATTTAAATATTTTCAGCGGTACCCGTTCTACCGCAATGGTACTGTCATGAAGGTATAGAATATATTTTGAGCTAATATGCACCGGACATTGGTTAATGAATATAGAACACCGAAAGACTAAGAGTAGATGATTACAATACTGTATTCACTTATAGTGATTTCTCCACTGTCAAACGGGCAATACAATAATAAAGTACAGAACAGAATTACGAATCTCGAGGTAAGCTTACAATTATTGGAGGTTAACCCTTAAATTGGCAAACGATTGTTTTTCTTTCAAAAATTCTATTATTCAGTGTAGATGTCAAAAACGGTGGTAGAATACTATTTTAAGTCTCATATAGTTTTGGAAACATGTGCAACTCAAAATTTTGAGTTGTATCTTTAGCGATACATTGCTAAAACTGGGTACACTTGACTCTATTCAAAGTGCTTTCAGATAATAAGGGAAAACACACATATTATTTAAAACTTTTTATTTGTTAGAATAAATAAGATTTTTGTCTGTCCAATATATACTTTATTGCAATTATTACACTCGATTTTGTATATTCCTGAGTATTTTAAAGGGTCTGACTTTTCAATGTTGTTATGTAATAGACTCTTAGTATTCTCTTCATTGACAAATGAAGGTGTTATTTTGTATCTTTTACATAAGTTGAAATTTGATATTCCCAACCTTTATTTAAACAAATTTTACAACAAATTTTATTTGGTGCTTTTATGGATTCTAGTGTAGTTCTGGCGGTATTTAATTTTTGAAATAAATCATATATATTTTTGTGAAACGAGTTTTTTTTCTAATTAACGTACTTCTAAATTTATTATGAAAATATTTCAATTATACCATATCTCACTCGACAATAATACGATACTTTTAGTATCAGTATTTTCAAAACAAATAACAAATGATTCTACGATTCATCCATTAATCCATCTCACAGTCTTTTTCCTAAATAGCTTTTCCGCTCTACGTGAATGATATGATGCACTATCCATGAATCTTACCTCACAAATGTTATTTTTATGATTTCGTCATAGTAGCCAGTTGTTTTTCTGCTTTCGAAGAGGTTCATTTTTAAAAAAATCGCTGTAGATTAGCAGCGTATAGTATTTTTGACAGATTCATCTAAAGCTTGTAGTTTCGAATGTCTGCCCATTCGTTCTAAATAGCGAATTAACACTTCCTCGTTTGCTATTTATATTTTATGCTTTATAATATACTGGTATTGGAAGTAATACATTTATCTTACTTAGCGTTCTTGAGATGTTCATTAAAATTACGGTTGTTTTCACTTGGTGATGTAATAAGGCGGATATTGCCTACATCTTTTTCCATATGAAATTTGCCCAGGCAAGAACCAATGAAATCTCTTAAAGAGTATGTACCATTTTATGCGAATTTGAATAACTCCTTCTTATTCTGAGACAAGGCGTAGTATAATTACATTTATTAATGTTCTACTATATAAATAAATAATCATCTTTACTACCCAACAGGCAAAGCCCAAAACAGGGTTACAGACTATATTACAGGTATATACATGTACTAAGTAAAAGAAAAAGATATTCAATGACAATTCACAATCCACAATCAGTGTCTTCACACAAACAAGTCTCCATTTTTGTTCACCAAGCGACAGATCGTGTAGGCTGGAGCCTCTCTCATAATGTTGGTTCTTCCAAATGGTGCTACAATGGTGCAATTATACCTGGAGTTATCCGTCGTATCAGAAATTACATTCAGTTCAGAATATCAGTGCAGTCAGACTGTTGTTCGACAGCCTAAGGGTACCATGTCGTGACTTGGTGTTTATCTCTCTGGATAAACACCATCTGTCTTATACGAGAGAAACTTCAGGAACCTACGATGGACATAGTCCAATACCAAGCAATCAACTGCACAGATAGGAAACCATATATTACAGAGGCATATCCAAGCTTACTCAATACATAGGCAGAGATTTCAACAATGACGCATCCGTGATCTATTTAGAAACACTCATGACAAAACCAAACAATCTGAATGCTGATGTACAAATGTTAATTGCGTGAAACTTAAGGCTTAGGCTGTGATCGAAAGTAACTCCAAGATTTCGAATTCAGTTTTAGCCATTAAGTTATTGCCGCCAATGTAGTAGGATGAATTCAATAAAGTGGAAGGCCGTGTGTAAGTAACAGTACAACATTTATCCACATTTAACTTGAGTCCAAAACGTTCACACCATGCCGATAATACATTTAAAAATTTTTGAAGGTTAGCTGCATTAGCAACACTGGTAATCACAGAATAGATTTTAATATCATTAGCATAAACAAGAATAGAGCAATCGATCTGTAGGAAAAGATCATTTATAAATAATATGAACAACAGGTGACCTAAATTTAAACCCTGGGGAACACCGGAAGTAAGTATAATACACAGTGACGGAAAATCTGTTATAACAGACATAAAGGTAAGATCTAATGAGGCTGACAACCAAAGGAACAAAGCCAAATTACCCTAATTTACACAGAAAAAGCTCATGGTCAACCATGTCAAAAACCCTCGAAAGATCAGGGTATCTCACATCAACTTGTTCGTGACTGTCCAAAACTTCCGAAATACAATGTGTAAGTACTGCTAAATTTGTGATTGCAGAATTCCCAGAAAGAAAACCGTGTTAATTAATTGAAATAAAGTAGCGTATACAAGTATATATAATATATGTAGAATTCGCTCGAATAATTTGAAGAAGTTAGATATTACAGAGATGGGTCTATAGTTAGATAGCAACGCACGATCCTCTTTTTCGTGGACTGGCACAATCCTAGTTTTTTCCAGCGCTTCGGAAATATACCAGAAGAAATCTATAAATTAATAACTAATTTAAGAGGGAAAGCAAATACCTACAGTTACGAATCAAGAAGCTGGGTATAAGGTCATCAGCAGCTATTTACTTATTAGGTGAAGTAGCCATAAGTTTAATAGAACATCTTCAGTTATGTACGAAAACGAATTTAATATGAGTTGTAGTCGAAAGCATTATATATGTGGATCAGAAGGATTTAGCAAAAGCCTGACAATATCAATGGAATCAGAAAAATCTTTGCCATCACTTCATTTTCACGAAGATTAGTCATGTAAGGCGGGTTTTCGTCCGAGAAAGCTCCATACGTTGGAAGGGACTATATTAATTGATTCCTCAACTCCTGTGAGATAAGATATATAATTATCATGTATTTGCTTTTCAATTAGTCTTCGAAGAGTTTTAGTTCTAAGCCATTTAATGTGATAATAATTTTTACTTTTAAAGTTTTGTATAATTTCCGAAGAGAACCATGGTGCATAGGTAGAATGTCACGTGTTTTATTAGGGAGATGGATGTTGAGTATTGAATATAAAGCAGTATAAAATGCATTCAACCCATATCTACGTCTGTAAATTGCATTAAGAAAGTCCAATCATAATCGAAAAGTTGACTATATAAAGGCAAAAAATCTGCCTTATGAATGCTGTGTCGAAGGATGTTAGCAAATGGAAAGCAGATGGAAGGGTCATCAGGAATAATAGAATTATCAGACTGCTAGATTTGAAAGTAGATATCAGTGCTGGAAAAGATAAAATCCAACGATTTACCATCACTGTTATTGTACTGCTTGGAATCCAACACATCCAAAAAATTTCCAAATACCCTCGTTTTACTGCAATACTGATTAACAGCTAGAAGTAGGGTGGGTAGATTCAAATCACCAAGTAAAATGAATATGGTGTTTACCATCCCACTTATTCCGTTTCTTGTTTATTAATGTTGTTTTTTGTTGTTTGTGAATTTAATATGTAAAGTACACGCATGCTATAAGAGATATTTTTAACCAATTTATACAGGCTGTATTTGAAATAAGGGGACAGAGTATGATTAATGGAAAGATTTTATTTTATTAGACTCAAATCCAAAATATTTTGCGCAAATTCAAATTTTAAAAATACAAAGATATTTTTAAAATATTCGTCACGCCACTGCAGTTTAATACGACTGCAGGGTATGCAAGAGTGGGGTACTAAGTAGGAGTGTGAAGGCGTGCGAAGTCAGTCTCGTTCGATTGTTAAGTGTGGATGTTTCGACTATAGCTTACACAACGCACGAACTGAAATAAATTATGTTTTTTTTTAATTCATTTGCGTCCAATTAAAATAAAAGTTTCTCATAAGTAGAGTTGGGCAAATTTTACAACACAAATTTGTTTTTGTGAGAAATAAGAAGTAAAACGTCGTTGAATTTAATCATAATAACAGTAATAGTACTTACTATACATTTATTGCGGAAGAAAATGTAATATCTAAATAATCTCAGCATCTCAATAAAAAAAATTCTCGTTGTTGAAAACTACTATATTTTAAAAGAGAAAAAAAGAAATCGAATAAAGTACACGCATCAATTTTATCCCAAATCAGCTGATATTTCATATTAAGGTTGTTGAACTCTTAGGATGAACACCTATTTAGGAATAGTAAACAATGCTATCATTGGGGTTTTTATAACGTTTACAACTGTTATTGCGGGGTGTGTATCTATGTATGTATATGTTTATTTAGTTCCATAAAAATATTATTTATTACGACTCATGACGTCGTCTGTCTGGCCTAACTGGCGGGATGCCTGCTAAATCCATAGGCGGCACATTAAACACTTTTCGGGGGTTTTTAATTTTGGCGTTCGTGTCTCACAATTTTTGGGATTTATATTCTACATAATTGCGTCTTTCCTTTTATCATACTCTGTCGCCTTATTTCAAATACACCCTGTATAAGAAACAGAGAAGAATTCTCTTTGAATAACGATTGCACGCAATTTTCTGACAAAACTTGGTCTAAATCTACAAACATATAATGATATATTTCTACAGGGTATTTGCGCTCGTATTTGTCTTGTCAAGTCGACTCCTCACTCAGAAATATGATCTTAGTCACGAGCGTAAGAGAACATTTAAGCCATAACTTTCTAAAACTCCTCTCCTCTGACTGCTTGCCCTTACGTTCTACGTTAACAGAACAGTGGTGTTAATATTTTAGCACGACTGTAGTAACATGTTAAGTAGTTGCAGATATACGGTGTAATTGACTTTCACGTATTGCAAATTTACACCCATTACGTTACAGTGAATACGTACATTTTTATCCTTATCGAGCACTCATTTAAAGATTACTCGTACTAATGACGCGCGAGTTTTTTATTCTGCAGAATATGTTCTTCCTTATGTGTCAATTATTCTCGTATGCGTTTTTTAAAGTGACTAGGTTGGTTTAAGGATAATAATAAATGTTCCGCAAATTTTATTCTTATTTCACAATCGCTCACACCTAAGGAATTTCGACCAGTCATCTTTATCGAAAAATTTTGAGCAATGTCGGCAACTTGTTGGCGGAACATCAAAAATGAAGAATTTAAAATTGGGATTAATAAGCATGATCTATGTAATTATTTTTTGACACAAAGAATATACAGGCATATACTTCTTTCATCAAGAAATTGTAACAGATGGTTATAGGTCATTTGAAACTCGATTTAAAATATATACAGAACTTTTGTATATTTATTATTTTTATCATTCTTGACTACGATAAATGTATTTGTTTATATCTTTCATATCTTTTAAATATTAAATTAAACGCACATAGTAATAAATTAATATTATCTGTGCTTTTCTTCTTTCACAAATTTTGTAGTAATTGTGATACTGTGTTGCTTGAAAATATTAACGTATACCATGTTATTCAAGGTACCTATTTTTCAGCAAAGTAAATTTGAATACTTGTAATGAACGGTTTTGCTTTACAACTAAAGTTCGGCGTCTTAACAATTCTTTTATACACTGTAACTGCGATATTATCAAACAAAATTCATGAATTATCAAGCTTGTCACTTCAAAAGTTTTAATATTTTATTGAAAATTACTCATTTGTAGTTTTTTTTTGAATTTTAGTTTTAGTTATACCACGTGTATTGCAAGTTATGAAAACTCATAATAAGTTGTATATAATCGAGTTTATCCCGATATGATATTCTATAATGTATTTTTAAATAGTAAATTTTTAGTACTTGTCAGTGCCACGATGTAAAGAAGCAAATGGTATGTAATTTTAAAGAACACATAGTCTAATGATATCTTTACTAATTGAGACAATATTAGTGGTTTTCTGTAACTGACTTACGCATTGCGATTTAGAAATTTTCAAGTTATTAAGCACACGACTTGGAAACGTCTTCCTTCATTTGTTTGACCGCCAGTGCCGTGCGTAAATATTTGCAATATAAAAACCATTTTCTAACCATATGATTATGCTTACGTGCAACTATAACGTTGCCAATGTGTTGAAATAGCATTAATAATAATGTTGAAGGTGATTAGTTTATGCCGATAATTTTCAAAATCCGCTTATAGTGTATGTCAATGTAAAATTTAACCTTCAATTCAAACAGGGGTGGAAATTGTAAAATGTAAAAAACGCTAAAATGCAAATGGTGGCAGTTTAAATTAATTACACGCATTATAGTTGTTTTATCGTTACTCGTTATTTCATAGGAATATTTTAGAAGTTGTACAATTGTTTAATCATCTATAATGTTTGTATTACAAATTTTTTAGATACCGATAATGGAGTTTGTTACTTTGCTGGGTCAACAGTATATGTATATATAGTAAAGTGGATGCAATGTGCATTATACAGTGTGTTTCACTTTGATACTTGAAAAATCAGTATTTTTTAATGGAACATCCGATTTAATTTTTTCTTTTTTAAAATATATTGCACTTAAAAAGCTCTACACAGTGATGTGAATTTTTTTGATTTAGGCCCTTTGCATGGCCTGCTGTGGTATTAAATGTAACCCCAAAAATGGCAAAATCGTATTAGGCATTTTTTTAACAAAAGAAACTATTTATGCAATCGATTTAGCCATGCTTCGAAACCCTTAGTACCAAGTTTCAAAGTCGCATCTTATACAGAGTGTTTATAATTTAGGTGCAAACTTCGGAAAATACCAATGTTTGGGAGCACCCTGTATTAACAGAATAAAATATTTTCGAGATTTTCTTCTTTCGATGGAGGTGTAAGTACTATGGCTTTGAAATTATACTCTTTTTATTGGCCTAGTTAATACAGGGTATTCGTAATAAAAAATCAAATTTAAGGAAAAATCGATTTTGTTCGTTTTTATTTTTAGTAAAAGAAATTTAACTGAACATAACAAAAAACTACAAAATAAGTAAAAATAAATAAGATAAAATATTTTGGTGCTAGTCATGCATTCTTCTGTTATTCTCTGCTTAAGTTGAGGACATTAATTATTTAATTATGTTGGAAGAAAAAATGACAAGTGATTTGGTTATCATAAATTCCGCACCTTACATTAATTTTCTCATAATATTGTTTTTTAAAATGAATAATCCAGTTAGGGTTTACATCCGAACAGAATTTTTTGTTGAGACATCGACAAACTTTGGTGGAAGGTATTTCGCGAAATTTGTCTAACGCTAGTGAAGCAGGCCTTGAAAACAAAAATGTATCAAACTTCAAACAATTTGACACTTGCTGTTATATTGCTTAAAACGTTATTGTGTGTACCATTAAAGTTGTGTAAAAATGGTTAGAAATAAACTAACTTTACAGCAAAAAGTTGAAATAATAAGACTAGTTGGTGACAATGCAAAAACTTATAAACAAGCTGCAGAAGAATTTAACAGGAGACATCAAGAATTAGAACCAGTGAGTTTTCAAACTGTAGCAAATATTAATTCTCTTTTCGATAGAACTGGTAATGTTATTTCCACAAATAAAAGGGGAAACAATTTAATTGAGAACAGAGAAAACATTGTTTTAAATCAAATTCGGCACAACCCTAAAACTAGCGTTAGACAAATTTCGCGAAACACTAATATACCTTCCAGCAAAGTTTGGCGATGTCTTAAGAAAAATAAAAAGGTTGCTTACAAACCAAAATTCCTACACACTTTAGAAAATGGTGATGAAAATTCTCGAATGGAATACGCTCTGTGGTGTCAAGGACATTATCTAAATGACCACAATTTCCTAAATAAAATTTTATTTTCGGATGAGGCAACCTTCACCACAAACGGGGTTGTATCTTCACAAAATTGTAGATTCTGGTCGGAAGTAAACCCTCACTGGGTTATTCACTGTAAAAGGCAATATTCTGAGAAAATTAATGTATGGTGCGGAATTTTTGATAAACAAATAATTGTTCCCTTTTTTTTTCAACATAACTTGAAGGCCCAAAATTTTTTGAATTTTCTAAATACGAATTTCTGGGATGCCTTAGAAGAACTGCCAATTGCTAGACGTGCCGACATGATATTTCAAATGGACGGTGCACCCGTCCATACTGCAGCAATAATTAACAACCGGCTTGATCAAAAATTTCCCAGAAAGTGGATTGGGCGCTATAGTCAAGAAATTAAGTGGCCTCCGAGATCGCCAGATTTGACGCCACTCGATTTTTATCTTTGGGGGAAACTTAAAGAAAATGTTTACCGTGCAAGACCCAATAATGTGGAAGAACTTAAGCGGAGGATAACAGAAGAGTGCGAGTTAATTTCTCATCAGGAACTCGCGAAAGTAATGAATCATTGCCAAAGAAGGTTAGAAAAATGTATTCAAGTTGAAGGAGGGGTAATAGAAAACTCGAAAATTTAAAGATATTTGGTTATTTTGTAGTTTGTTATGTTCAGTAAATAAAAACGAAAAAAATCGATTTTTCCTTAAATTTGATTTTTTATTACGAATACCCTGTATTAACTAGGCCAATAAAAAGAGTATAATTTCAAAGCCATAGTACTTACACCTCCATCGAAAGAAAAAAATCTCGAAAATATTTTATTCTGTTAATACAGGCTGCTCCCAAACATTGGTATTTTTCGAAGTTTGCACCTAAATTATAAACACTCTGTATAAGATGCGACTTTGAAACTTGGTACTAAGGGTTTCGAAGCATGGCTAAATCGATTGCATAAATAGTTTTTTTGTTAAAAAAATGCCTAATACGATTTTGCCATTTTTGGGGTTACATTTAATACCACAGCAGGCCATGCAAAGGGCCTAAATCAAAAAAATGCACATCACTGTGTAGAGCTTTTTAAGTGCAATATATTTAAAAAAAGGAAAGATTAAATCGGATGTTCCATTAAAAAATACTGATTTTTCAAGTATCAAAGTGAAACACACTGTATATATTATTAAAATTTACTGCAAATCCCCAAAATATAATTGCATTTTGCGAATGAAATTGAGGCTCTGTAAAACTAAAAACATATCAACGTAAACATTGCTGTAGTTTTTCTTATGAAATTTATACCGAACAATCATGAATTAAGTTTTTTAGATAATCCCGTACAATGTGCAACTCAACCCAGTCCAAACACCGATCAATTTTGATACCCAGAAAACGGTTCATGGACTCAGGAGGAGACTGGTTGTTCATAATCTTGCATACGTAGCCACTGCAATAGAATCGATTATTTTATGAAAACACCATTAGTTCAATTTCCTCATTATTAATTAAACACAATGACAACGTTTGGTTCGCTGATTTCAAATATATTATCCCTCTTTTTGTTACATATGGTCTTTTTTCAAAATGGGCTTAAATATATGGTGAAAAAAGCGTATCTTACATATTCTGAACTCTTTTAAAAATAGTTATAAAACGTTATCTTAGCAAATTTATTATCAACAAACTATTGGAAATAATTTGTTAAATTATCGTGGCATTCATAGGTCCTTATGCTGTTTTTTCCTATCCCTCTCAAAGGTCCTTTTAACACTTTGCCTCTTGTAGCATGTGAGTCTTCTCTGTGCAGCATTCAATCGTAGTTCGCTATCATATTGACGTTCCGCCTACTTTGGTATCTACCCTCAATTTCAACCTAAGTCCTTGAACATCTTTCCCACAAATACATTTAGAGTTTGGGTCATTAAAGTTGCTAAGGAATTTTTGGTCACTTCCTTAAAAGCTCTCCAGACTTCTTTTTTTTTTATTGATTTCCAGTTTACTTTCAAACACTTCGTCTGGAAAAAATTTTCGAATATCTGGACCAACAAAAGCACTTTCATTTATTTTTCTTCCGACAGTCTTAGAAACTTCAGGCCAAGGTATTTAAAACACTTTTCTTCTTTAAATAAAGCCTTAACAAAATGTTTCATAAAGCCAAACTCAATTGAAGTGGAAGCTAGAAGACTTTACTCGAAGCAAACAAACTTTAGTACTTATATTTTTGTTTCCAAGTGTTAATGCTTCCCTAGGTGGCCACTTCTTTTTGATCCATTGAGTACCCTCATCCCCACTGCTCCATTCACACAAGAAGCGAGGGTACTTGGTGTATCGTACTTGTCTAAGAAGCATGGAAAGCACTTGCAGATCAGCGCATATCGTCCATCTAATATCTTTAATTTTAATTTGGTGAGAATCTAGGATAAATTCTCTTAACATTCTTTCAGGTACACAGAATGCCCTAATGGCACTGAAGCATGATTACTGCCCTCAAGCAGAAACACTGCTTTGAGGCTTCTTATTGACAAGTCAATAAAGTCCCACTACTCATTCACATCATATTGTAAATTGAACATCTATATCAATCCAGAGACATAGCTACAGTAAAATAAGCCACTATTCTGAGAGCTAATGATTTTTTCTCCTTTAGCCTATAGCCTCAGATTTCTGCAGAATCTTTAGAAAGGCACAACTCTCTGACTAATTAATTCAATTCCACTTGGAAAAAAAGGTGAAAGGCTTCATCATAAGTCTGACCTTCGTCCTCAGAGACTTCAGAAGTGTCTTCTAGTTTCTCAGTAGATTTAGGTACAGGTATTTCTGAGCTACAGGAACAGAGCGCATTGTTAAAAAGAGGTTCGAATAAAAATACTGCTGTACAATTGTCTTTGCTAGTAAATAATATCCTTTATTGTCTGTAGTAAAACTTAGCTAGAACATATTTATTTAATACATTCCGGAATCTTTAAACGAACTTCAGCAGCTCTATTTTCTCTGAAGACCTCACCATTATTGTACTATTATTTAATTATTAACATCGAACAAGTTCATACAAACATAAATAAAACATATAATCATTATAGGTATTCGGCGTGTCAATAGTATTATAGATAAGTACTTTATAAAATTATTATCAATTTAATAATTAGATATTAGAATTATTGTCGGTAGTGCTAAAACCACAAGTCTAATTGATTGTTTAAGATTATAGTGTCAAAATTAATATTACTCAACATCTCAAATTTGACGCCATTTTAATGTGGTGGCGTATGTTAGTTGCGAGAGCGACTCGACCATAATTGAATTACTTCTGCCTTAATACAACATTTAAAACGAATGAAACCCAAGCTTACATCTACGAAATTAAAAAAAAAAAAAAAAGCATTTTAACTAAGTCATGGCCAATTGTAGTTGCTATTTAAAAAAAATATAAGTTCATATTTCGATAATTAATTGCGCCGGGAATTTTTAATTAAGATTATTAAATTCAACTTAAAAATTACTACTACTAATAATAATAGTTTATTCGTTATAATTACCATTACAAGAAAGTCAGTAAATTAATTAAAAATGCATAGTTAGCTGTATATGACAATAAAACAAACAATAATGTGTATATAATGCATTAATGTATTTAAAAGCCATTAATGTTCTAAGTCACACTTTAAGGACCCTTCTATTGAATAAAAACTGTGATAACTTAAAATATCCTCCACTTTTTTTAATGAATAACTTGTCCCTCTCTTCAATATGGTTCTTGATTTTGTTATACAGTTTGGGCCCCCAATAGTCTACGTAGCGTTGTGTCATTTGCAGGCGGTGATATGGGATTTGGTAGTCTTTTCTGTGGCAGGTTTCGTAATTATGATGCCCTCCATTCAATATATACTATTCTTGGTCTTTTCTAACGTATTTTATACATGTAAGTATAAATAGGCAAGGTCAGTATTCCTTCTTGTTTAAAATGTTCCTTACAACCATCCGTGTATTTCAGATTACAAAGAGCTCTAATCGCTTTTTTTTTTGCAAGCAGAAGATTCTTGTTGCTGCAGGTGATGTGCCCCAAAACAAAATTCCGTAGCTTATCCTACTGTGAAAGTTCGCAAAATAGGCAGATTTTGAAGCGGCATGGGTAGCAATAGTCTTCAGTCATCTTTTAGTATATATAGCTATCGTTAGCGAGTTAGCTAATTCTGATATGTGCATGTCCCAAGTGAGTTTATTGTCAATCGTGAGCCCCAGATATCGAATGGCGTGGGATGACTGTTCATTTCTTGCTGAGAAACAGAGATACTGTGTTTTCTCTTCATTTAATTTTAGTTCATTATCTTGGAACCATTTTGTGACTTCTTCCATTACCCGTTTGCTATCTTTTCCAATTTCGTCAATCGACTTTCCAGTTACTACCTAGGATGTATCATCAGCATAGAGACAGCTTTGGTTAGGTGTTATATTTTTTGGGAGATCATTAACGTATATCACAAATAAAATTGGTCCCAATATCGATCCTTGTGGTACCCCATTATGAATTGGTCTGGTATTTGATATTTCTCCATTTAAGTCCACTCTCTGGCATCATCCCCTCAAATAAGAGATCATGTTCTGTACCTCTAATACCATAATAGTATAGTTTCTGTAGTAGAATTTGGTGATTTACCATATCGAAAGCCTTATTGAGGTCACAACATGTTAGTTCACATCCTTCTTTATTATCGTAGGCGTAAATTACAGACTACTACTACCAGATTATATTTTCAATTTTGTTCTGTCTTCAGTGGTTACGAGCATATGCATAACTGAAAATTTTGACAATTTACAATTTGTTTTAATAACTTCAAAAGTTGATAATAAATGACAAATCTGAAAACGAAATCGAATACCCTTCAAATTTCTGAGCAACTTTGCAAATTTAACCGATCCTGTATCTTCAATACTGATAAGTAGGCTTAGGATAATTATGCACTAAAAAACTTCAAAATGTGCATACAAATATGAACCAAAAACTTTCAGAATATGCAATACTTGCAATACAATTATCCTAAGCCTACTGATAAGTTACCCATATAAAGAGATAGAAAATGGGCACCTGCATATTTGCTTTGCATAGTAATATGATTCCGAGATTATTCGTAGCATACTTCCGTTTATAATTGTAGGAATCTGATGACACCCGTCCTTCGACTATAACGAGAATAACTTCTTTTCGTAATCTAATAGACCAGATTGATTGTACGGCAAGCACCGAGAGCGTATCGGTCACTTCAATTAACGGAATAATGGAGAGAGACTCAAAATAATTCGAGCGGAACCAAAACGATCGTGACCGCCCGCCTGTCGGTGGGCAGTTGTGCCAATCTTCGAAAGAAAACTGACGATGATGATGATGATGATGAAGGTAAAGAAATTACTCGCGGCCAACACGCTAACACACTGCTCCACATTGCTCCACTTTTGTACATCTATTGTTTCGACAGTCATCGTAGCCGTTAACATTGAATATTTACGATAGTTTTGCAGGCGTATAATAGGTGTATGTATAATATTAATAATGATACGTATCAAGGTGAATGTGTAGTTGCTACATACAAAAATGCATGGTGATTGGTATGTGCCGTGAATTAAATCGTTCTACGAAATATTTTTACGTAATATTTTTTTTAACTATTTGGTATAATAAGTACGTAGTAAAATCGAGAGTGAGAATTTATTATTGCTTTTGATTAAATTTGTTTCTAATACTGACCAGCCGCACGCAATAATAAATAATTTATTCCTTTCGGAAACGTCGCTATAATTTCTATAATAAATGTCCATTTATTTAATGATTAACTTGTTAGGAATTTACGTTTTCACTGTCTGCGTTAATAAAAACAGGTAGCGTCAGTTGTAAAACGGCATTTTATACATCGACACACGTAATCATACATGTGTCGTCGTTTTATAGCAGCCTTGGTAGTAACAAAAAATATCCATGGAATTCTTCAAAGTGTCAATATAAATGCTCACGTAATAATTCTTAAATCAAGTGCAACCTTCCTTTAATTGCCATAAAGATTCTGATTTTAAAGCGCCTACTTTTTGTGAAAAGTATTACTTTCCACTTATAGGTAACAATCGAATTACATTTTGAAAAATCCATAGAATTGTTGCAAACATTACTTCATAATTATTCTGATTGAATTTACTGTGAAAGTTGGTTTTGTAATTCTATTAATATTAAAGGTGGTATTAGTAAAGAAGGATAATCGCATGGCATTTTCGAGGTTTTCCTTCAAACTGTCACACAGATATGTACTGCCAAAAATACAAATTATTTTTCTTGAAAATGCGCGCAAGTTTGTAAACTTTCCTTCCACCAAGTATATAATTTATAAAAATCTTCTTCTTCTTCTTCTTCTTCTTCTTCTTGCTGGTTTTGCTGAGTTAGGCTTATTGCCTTTTACTATATGTCTTGATTAGGTGTGGTCGTGAGAATATGCTCTTTCAGAGGAATCTTATTTTAAGCTATAGCGAGCCTAGGTCTTTTGTTTGGCAGATAATCCTGCGCATCGTAATTCAGAGCTGCGGAGATGGAGGTGTTTTCGTGGGCTTCGTAATTCTGGTAGAATTCCTTTGGTGGCATTTTGGATGAACGTGGCGATGCCTTCAATGTTAGCGTCTTTGTGAATTTGAGCATTTCTTAAGGACCAGGGCGGGCG
Source organism: Amphimallon solstitiale (assembly GCA_963170755.1). NCBI lineage: Eukaryota > Metazoa > Arthropoda > Insecta > Coleoptera > Scarabaeidae > Amphimallon > Amphimallon solstitiale. Next base: position 36,729,325 of record OY720681.1, on the reverse strand, counting down.
GAATGCCATTCTTAATGGTATGTTTTGGAAGGTTTGGAGTTGACGAACGACGGAGGGTGGTGCATATAACCAGATTTGACATGCGTGTGTTAACATTGGTCTCAAAATTTGCTTGTAAATACGGAGTTTGAGTGATGGTAATTGTGTACTGGCTGAACCCAGTAGCGGCGATAGGGCTCATCTTGCCTTCTTTGCTTTCGAACAAGTTTGCTTAACGTGATATGAGTAGGTCAGGGGTCTGTCTAGGTTCACACCAAGGTATTTCACGCAAGGTAGCCAGGGAATTTCAGAGTGATCAATGTATAAATTGTCAATGAATGGCTTTGGATTTCTGTGGAATATGATGCCTTGAGATTTATCACTATTTCTGGCTATTCGCCAAGTGTGGCACCAGGCAATGATGTTGTTAAGTGCTTCTTGAAGATTCTGTTTAGCTATGGAGGGGTTAATGGAGGAAGATAGAATGGCGGTGTCATCTGCATATGTTGCTAGTAGTGTTTTGTTTTAGGGATATCTGCGGTGAAAATAGCGTAGAGGTGTGGGGATAGTGCGGAGCCTCGGGGTACTCCTGCTGTTAGGATTCTGGTGGAGGAATGAGAATTATTGATTTTGATACAGAAGGTTCTGCGATATAGGTAGGAATGGACGATTCTGATGAAGTAGGAGGGGTAGTCTTTAGCGTACATTTTGTAGATAAGTGCCTGGTGCAACACTCGATCGAATGCCTTAGATACGTCCAGGAAGACGGCGGCTGTGTTGTTGTGTTTAAAGAAAGAGTCATGAATGGATTCGGTTACCCTGGCTAATTGGGTGATAGTTGAGTGTCTTTTACGAAATCCGTGTTGGTCTTCTGGAATTATTCCGTTTTGATCTGATAAGTCTGCTATCATGTTGAGTATGGCTCTGTCTGCTACTTTACTGATTGCTGATAGGAGACTGACAGGTCTGAAGTTTGACGGGGTTTTATGGGTTTTTCCCTGGCTTGGGGATCATGATGACCGAAGCGTGTTTCCAAATTTTCGGGTAGGTTTGGAGTTTGAATAGAGAATTTATTATGGTGAGAAGAAATATGGTCGCTTTGAACGGTAGGTTTTTTAACATGTGATTTGAGATATTGTCTGTCCCTGGTGCTTTACGTGTTTTGGTGTTTTTGATGATTGTTGTTAGTTCGGCCGGTTTGATGAAATCTGGTGTATATAAAAAAAATCTGTCAAGGGTATGCTTTTAAATTGTAATTTTAGTGCTAAATGAGCTTGAAGCTCAAAAAGTTCCATCTGTAATTTTTCTGCCACATTATTTACATCAGCGTTCATCGGACGAGCAAATATACCGAACGTGGAGTTTGTTTTGGAAGTCGACAAACCTTGTATCAAATACGTGTGAGTTCAGGTCATCTCCATAACAATTATATGGAATATTTTAATGAGTTGCTAGAGTCGGAAAAAGTTAACAATTTTTAGGTCTCACCCGACTTTCTAACAAATTTTAATTTATTACAAAAAGTCTTGAAGTATGTATGCAGTTCATGGACCAATTATCCTTGTTTTTCCTATTTAAGATTCAGTTATTTTAGATATGCTGTGACATCTACAAGGAATACTAAATCACACACCCACACATCATCTGTTATTTGATAAATTGTGTTTCCTTTTATGTCCATAGAATCTGTCATTTCTTGTCTCATGTCATGGAATCGTTTTAACATTTTACATTTACTCAACCACCTTACTTCACAACAATATGATACATTTTCATGATCTGAAAATATATCTGGCTACTCTTATTGCCATAACATTTGCGAATTTAACCGATTTTGTACAGAAATTTTGTTGGTAGAGAATGCATTGAAAATTTGTTAAAATTTTCGGATGAATTTGTAGTCCTGTTACACTATTATGAACTATTCCAATGAGTCGCTCCGAGCACTAACCATTGTAGGAACTGTGTCAGTTCATATGCCAGATAGTGAATTCTATCTAGCCCAAATCTCTTGAAGACTGTTCACCGCTTCAAATATATCTTCAATAACAGTTAAAATCTGTATTAACCCCTCGAATAAATATTACTAGTTGTGATGTATCGGAGGTATCGGCGCTCTCAGTGGTTTTAAAAAAATGTCTCTCTGTGTGTGTCAGTGTGTGTCTGTCTGTCTGTGTCTCTCAGTCTGTCTGTGTGTGAGACCACGATAGTGGTCAAACCGCTATAGGTGTCAATTCCAAATGTTGTATTTACGGGTATAACCTCCCTCTTGAGATCTGATTAGATTTTCAGTAAAATTGACAGACTGGGAGTAGTTGTTTACTTCGGTGAAAAAATCGAGTTTTGCCAATATTTTGTCAACTACTAAGTTTAAATAAATTTATAAAGAATTCAAATGTACTTAAAATTAAAATTGAGAACAATTTTATTTAAAACGTTTTTGGAAACTCCTGCCGAAAGTAGGTCTTTCACTCCTATCGAAAATCAGTTTTTTGTGAATATTTCGCAAGTTATGAGTTTTAGAAAGATACGTTACGGGTATAAAAGTATTTAGAACATAATTTTCAATATCTTTTGTTTAAAAAATATTTCAAAATTCGGACCGGAAGTACCACTTTTACTCTTATCGAATAGCGATTTTTTGCAAATATATCGTAAATTATGCATTCTCTATGTATATATATATATAAATATATATATATATATATATATATATATTTATCAGGGTACAAAAGTATTTAGTACTTGATTTGCAATATTTTTTTGTATAAATGAAATTTCAAAATTCGGCCCGGAAGTAACACTTTTACCTTAGGGAGTAGCACTTTTTTTCGAATATATTGCAAAGTATGTATTCTATAGTGATTTATTAAGAGAATAGAAGTACTTAGAATAGGAGTTTGAATAATTTTTGTGTAAAAAATTCTTAAAATTGTATAGTTTGAAACGCTCACACGTATAAAAACGTCGTGTGGTGGTCACACCTCATTTTTTCTTTTCAGGATATTAGACTTCTAACATCGAGCAAACATTCTCTGGAAATTCACCTACGCCAAATGACTTGGAATGCTTAGCGATTTTTTCGATTTCCACAAAGCTGGCTTAACAAAGCTCCGTGCCTACGTTCTTAGCTTTTTGAATGTTTGTTATTGAGTATCGAAGTTGTTCTTTAACTGTTTTTTATCGTTTGAAAGTTGTCCATTAATGTTTTGATGATCCGCATGTCTCCATGTAAAGTGTCTCTTCAAATTGTATTCTTTATGAGGGATGTTAAGAACTTAACATATTTTATTTTATTTTATATTATTATTGTTTCTTGCTCTATATATGAATGTTTTTCTTTATTTTTGTGTGTTATTATATTTTTGTAATGTATGTTTCATTTTTGTTAACTTTTAATTATATAGTCAGTTAATGTATTTTTTACTTACAAATATTGTGAGCATACTGATGCGGAGCAGCTTTCGGGCGTATACAGTCTCATCGGCCGAGTTTATTGTCTGCCGGCCCAAGTACACGACTATACACCGCTAGCAACCAATCTGACACATATTAACACGTTCATGCACGCATACCTGCTAGAACGCTGCTGTCGCTGAGGCCCCGTAACATTCGAACGAGAGAACTCGAGTATTTCGAGCCGAAAATTGTAACTCTATTGACGAATATATGAATTATTAAGATTCGAATCAAGAAAGGTATAAAAATATTTTTACTGCCAAACTATGAAGAATAATATACATAGAATACATACACATGTAGATTTATAAACAGAATGTTCGCGAGTTTTTGTTAAAACCGAGAAGTGTCAAATAATAATGGCTGCTGACATTTTTAAGGAACCATTATTTTATCTAAAGTAAATTATATTTTGTTTCGTTGAAACTTTTGATCAGGACCGGATCCCAGGTTATATCGTATAAAATACCTTGGAATGCTAGCATCCGTTAGTCAGTGGTAACTTTCTAATTATGAGCAGCGATCAAAATAAAAACTATTTTGTTTACGTTTCTATTACTTTATCATAAAATAGTAGCAACATTTTGCGGAAATTGGAATTAATGTCTTAATTGTTAGACATATTTTGGGAGCAATGTCAAAGGTATTTTGTAAATGTTACGCATTCAATAGTATGCAGGTGCTGCAATAATATACGATTTGATCTTCTCAAAAATTTCAGATGAATAATATGCGTTCATTGAAACTTTTCAGAAAAGCATTGCTCTTGGCCTATATACCTACATAATGTGTGTTCGCTGTAGCCGAGTAAAAAACGCACAAATTGATACAATTATGCCAAAAGATTTCTAATAGCTAATCGAACGGTGGAACGACACAAAAAAAAACTGCATTCGTCCAATTGAAATCCATTGCAAAATATTCAATTAATGATTTCTATATCACATTATATAAACGTTTTTCGCATTTCGTTCAAACAAAGCCAAGTACCATTCAAGGACGTTAATAAATAAATAAGTTATAAGCAATAATACCTGCATGCATCTAATCGACTGGCGCATGTATATCACACCGTGGTAATTATTTAACTTCTATTCCAGCTGCTTGTCGTACAAATAGGTATAATATTGTTAATAATTAAATAATTTTGTAAACTGATGCATTTAAAAACCTTATATATATGTAAATAATAACAACAACGCTTCAGAATATATTTACTCAAATGGCACATAAGTTACCTGGTATATTTATACTTTAAATCCTAAATTGTAGGTGTGCTTTGAATAAATAACTGAGCTTTTGACTCATATGTTAAGTATTATAGAATTCAAATATTGTACATACGGAAATTTGATGTTTTATAGACAAACAACATGGGAAGCTAAATTAGCTCACAGATTTTATTTTCTTTATGAAGAATTCAATATTATTTAATGTAAAATTTTCTTCTCCACTCCGGGATTGTATGTTTTCAATGCGCTGATTTAAGTCATATTTAGTCGTGTTTTTTCACTAATATTCTTCCTTTTTACTTATACATATTATAAGGAAATATTGTGATAATAAAAATTTTCAACCTCGATATTTTTGCAGATGTCCACCTTTTCCCCTGATATCGAAAAAGTGGTTTTTGAATAATGCTCCTTCTAGAGACAGAGCATTCACTCTCTCTCTCTCTCTAACGGCCAAACTGCTAAAGCTGTCAACACCAAACCTTGTATTTAAGAATGTAATCATCCTCTTAATATCTGATTAGATTTTCAGACAAATCGGTACAACAATGTATCAGTTAAGAAGAAAAAAAAAGAGAGGTGTGGCCACCACACGACTTTCTTAGACGTATGAGCGTTTCAAACTATACAATTTTAAGAATTTTTTATACAAAAATTATTCAAAATCCTATTCTAAGTACTTTCATTCTCTTAATAAATCGCTATAGAATGCATACTTTGCAAGATATTCGAAAAAAAATGCTACTCGCTAAGAGCAAAAGTGCTACTTCCGGTCCGAATTTTGAAATTTCATGAATACAAAGAATTTTGCAAATCCAACTCTAAATACTTTTGTACCGAATTTTGAAATTTTTTTTATACAAAGATATTTAAAATCCTCGTTTAAATACTTTTATACTCGTAATGTACCTGCCTAGAAAGCATGACTTGTGAGGTATTCGAAAAAAACTAATTTTCGATAAGAGTAAAAGACCTATTTCCGGTTGGAATTTCGAAAAGCTTTTTTAAGACACTTTGTCTCAAATTTAATTTTGAGTACATTTGAATTTCTTCTAAATTTGTTTAAACTTAGTAATTAACAAAATATTTGCAAAATTCGATTTTTTCACTGAAGTAAACTACTATTTCCAGTCTACCGATTTTACTGAAAAACTAATCAGATCTCAAGAGGGAGATTATATACGTAAATACAAAATTTGGAATAGATATCTACAGCGGTTTGACCGCTATCGTGGTCACAGACAAACAGACACACAGACAATTTTTAAAAACCACTTTTTTGGTATCAGGGGACTTCAAAACGTGGATCTGCAAAAATCTCGAGGTCGAACATTTTTATCATCACAATACTTCCTTATACTACGTATAAGAAAGTAAAATCAAATTTTACATATATATTATTGGTTATTTTGTGTAGATAAGTTTAGAAAGAATAAAAAAACAGTCACAAGAGAATCTGAAAAACTTTTTTCCTACTAGAAGTAGGTATTTTATTCGTATCGAAAAAACAAGTTTGAGCAAATAATGGTTTCTGTGGCCGAAATTCAATGTAAACAAACCAACTTCCATTGGCCATGGTTCCATTATAATTCATTATTTGAATGACATCCATTCAACGTTTTCTCCTACATCCACTAGTAAGTATTTACTGTCTGACATTTTAAATCTAACATTAAAGCAGTGTTCCACGGAAAGCATCTAATAGTAGTGAGCAAGCATTCGTATTGCTCACTATTCGTATACCTACTATATACGATAAATTTTAGTTAACTTTGAAATATTAGCTTCACAATAAATATTCCTATTATTTTAGATATTGCTTACATTAGTATTAATTGTCCATATAATAAAAAGTCGTAATACTCAGCAGGATACAAATATGTATAGCGTTACAATACTGGACGGCGCGGCGCCCAGTTGACAAGTCAGAAGCAAATAAAAATACATATTTGAATTTATTATACAAATGAATATCGATGGTGTTTTGCCAAAAGGGCGATTACACCATTTCGTTGTTTTGAGAAAATTGGAGAAAACTGTTCTGGAAATATATGGGCGACCAAATTGAAAAAAATTGTACTCAAACCTTTCACATTAATAATGAATAAGTAATCAAAAAATACAAAATTAAATGAACTGTTAGTCTAACATTCAATTTTTTGTGGATGTTCGCCCTTTTTCCAGATTAGTTCTGGTAGATGTGGTGTATTAACCTCGAGTTCGCCCTTGGGTTAAGTGTTATATTCATTCGCCCAAGCCTCTAATTAAGAGCTGGTGAGAACTTTTAATTATTAATTACAATAAAATTATACTAAATAGTTCTAGTTCAGTAAAAGTCAAATAAGAAAAAAAAATTGTTTGTGAAAAATTTGGAAATACAAATGAAATTAAGTAACAAAAAACTACAATAATACTCAATAAATCAATAATTAGGTGCAGTCTTCGTTCTCTTCATCGGTCTTCAAGATCCTATCTTCCACCTTTGGCCTAAATGACATAAGATAGAGATGCAGTTTGTTATTTTATTCTTTGTACCCTGTCTAATTACGGGGAAAGAGAGAGTCTTGTAATTGAAAGAGAAAATATTAAAAAAACACTTACAGCGACTAGTTCTATAATCTGATAGTTTGTTTCAGAGAAAAGAAGGACTTTTACTTATGTCAATTACATCGGATTTCCAATCCTACTGCCGGAATTTGACCCGTAAATAACATCTAAATTGTCTAATGCCATACTACATTTACCCGGCAATGATACATCAGTTGAAACACTACTTGTTGTTGGCTTATTGATATTACGAGCCAATTTTAGTTTCGCTCTGTCCGACTAGACATAATTAACAATTTTTCGTACCGTATCGCATACGCACCATACAAACAACGAACAAAACTATTTTTAGGCTATGTTGCCTATAGTAAAGTAATGCACGTTCGCCCTTTAGGCGTTTTAGCTTTGTTACATTCGTCCTTTTGAACGGATTGTTCTGAACACATTCGCCCAAAGGAAAAATGTATTTTTGATTACCAACACTTTATTTTCCACCAAATACCTTCATCCTTATGCCAACATCATCTTACAGTATTGGTACATAAAGCTCAAAATCGTAAAATTGGCGCATTCGCCCTTTTGGCAAAATACCATCGATATTTTTAGTAGCATTCATACTAATAAATTATCGGGGGAAAAGAAGTATGTAAAATTGGAAATTAATTAAAATGAATTATGTAATTAATATCGGGAAATTTTATATTAATTTAAAACAAGAAAGAATGTAAAGGAATTGTCTACAAATTAATGAAATAAACATACACTGATATATACACAACCATGTATAATTGCAAGTATAAAGCGTTGCCTGTAGGTATAAAAAAATAAGCCATCTATGACTTACTTAAAAAAAGTCCAGAGAGTTGATTTTTTCATTGAAGAGACGTTTCAGCCGCCATTGAAGTGTGTATTTAAGAAAAGTCGCGTTCTTCAATTAAAGCGAAAATTGCACAGCACGATTATAAGTGTTATATATAAAAATAAGCCCGAATTTACGTCGCGTCGAATATCCTGATATAAACTAGAAGCTAGTCCGTCCAGTTGTTTTTTAAATTTACGGTAAGTGATGATCTATCATTAGGAAAATTATATTTAATTGACAGAAGCAGTCGTAGTCGCGGAAAATACCGAAAAAGCGAATACTACAAGCATTCAACGTTCTTTCCAGCCACTTCGGGATTCCTTGCATCTACTTCTATAAGTTACCTATCACTAACAAACAGCAACGACGTCCATTGGATACATCGAATACGGATGGCATTACATAACCACAAATAAATTGAAGCTTTCAATTGGAGAATGCATTCTTCGATTGCAAAACGAACACGATGCTCCAGGAGAAGATGAGTGCGATCTCATCGAAACGTCGACCAAGCAGAGAATAAACCGCAGTTCCAAACCAGGAAAAACATAACATATACCTCGACAGAGGAAGCATTTATATAAATGTAATTATATATAAATTTATATATTTATATACACATATATATTCTTCTTAAATTACCATGAACTTGACATATATACACGAAATGACCTACCTAGTATCTAGTACGGAGGTTAATAATTAAACTTCTTTATCATAAACCCGCAAGTATAATAGTATATAAATAACAATAAGTTGTTCGGATTCTGTGTGACCCATTTCCAAATGTGTTAAGAAGACCGCCGGTAACCATTGTATACAGATCGCTAGATCGTGTATAACATTCCAATTGATCAGCTACCAGATCCAATTAAACCATCAGTGTATATCAGAGAAGAGGCACAATGAAGCGATTCAATCAACATATCATTGTTATTTTCTCTAACAACACCACCGAAAATATTATTCGAGTATCTTTTATCCGCCACTGAACAAAAGCTAGACAATATTACTACAGAATCAACAAAATAATTCATTTCTTTGAAGTAATGCTGATCAGGATTTATTTCGACCATTGGGAAGACGTAACGTGAGTGTTTCAGTACTTAATCTAAAGTAACCCCGACATTAATGTAATTTCAAAGTTCTGGTTTTCATTTCAACGGTAAAAAACAAAGAAAAATCGCGATCGAAAATTACAATCGCCAATAAGTAACGATGGCAACCAGCACTCTTTTTTCTGGAACCCACAAAAATGCAATAATAAACAAGTTTCAAAAACGATCACAATAAATTATTATGGAACGATGCAATTATACGGGAGCGTTGTTACTGGAGATGTAAAAATATACCTAATCGAATGTTGTACGTACTTATTTATATACATGTGCATAAATATGTATCAAAAAGCAATTAAAATGTGCATTTTAATGAAATCACGTGCTCTGCTACACATTATAGATTGCTCTTTGTGAAGTTGGTACATGTGTTGCCCCCGCAATTCTAATACGTAATATAAAACTCTTCTGGGCTCTTCAATCGCAAAACATTCTGTCGCGTTGATATCGACGAGCATCTGAAAGAGGCCATGTTTCGCCCTAGGTGCTTAAGCGCAATGGACCTCGGCAATCTCGGCATGTTTTTCAAATTTATCAGAGTGCAATCGACTCTCCACGGCTCACGGGACTTATTTATTATCATTATCGTTGATGCGATTCGAGGCGCCTTGTGCTTGCATGTGTTCAGCCCAATAACAACATACACACATTGAATACAACAACAACTAGCACAGCACAAATGTATCATTGGTCGTTGAATTTTTCTGTGCCTGTGTGTGAGAACTCTTTTCATGTTCAAAGATTACTCGAAAAGCCCTCATATGAAATTAAATTATATATGTTGTAAACACTTTGATGCAATACCATTTAGTAATTATTCCGATTTCGATGATTACTACGGTTTAAGATAAGTTTAAACGTTTTAAAACAAATAGGTAATTAGCAATGAAACTTCATTGTGCCTTTACAATAGTTTTTGCGGATCTGTAACTATAGATGTATAGATGTAGATGTATATCAATTCCCTTCGTTTAAAAGAAAATGTGATTGTATTTGTGCGAAACGTTTCCAACTGCATGCTCTTAAGTGGGTGCATAACATTCATTATTTTTTATAATGAACGTGTTCTACATAAAGAATGCACTGACTATAAAATAATTAAGTTCGGTCGATAATTAATTATAATGAACTGAAGATACCGGTGCAGGACCTTAACTGAGCAGAGCAAGGATTTAAATTAAAATTTAATGTACTTAAAATAACAGCAATTCGAGTTACTCAAAATACGACACTTAACTGTAGCATGTTAAACTGATATTATTATTCGCATTACATTTAACGTTCACTAAAACGCTGTGGTAGCCGAGCATCACACATCTTCGACGTTTCTGAAAAAACGCCAGTGCAAAATATATAATTAAGATATTTTTATGATATTGCGTTTAATCTGTGTCCTCTTATTTAAATAAGCACATTGTATATCCACAAACAATAACAATTTTGGTAGGTTAGCTTAAATATGAGACACTTTTAATTTCTTTTTACAGGGATGTTATTGCTCTGACTTTATTCATTTCTTATTGCTTCGTCTAGCCAAAAAGGATGTATTAACTAAATATAATAAAACACACTAATTTATGTCGATCAAATATGAGGTTATATTTATACTTTTGAATCTGACATGAAAACACCAAACGTTATACATGACAAACCTAATCTCAAATATATGTATATATAAATAAATACAAGTAAACCAGGGAAATTGAATTTTTATCCCTATTAAGTTGCAATACAAACGTAGAAATTTAAAAAAGAAGACATCTTCTCTTAAAACGAAATAAACAATGAAATAAACACAAGTAAACCAGGGACATTGTACCGCGCGATCATTTAAATTCTAAATTAGAGCAGGCTGTGAAATTTAAATTAAGTTGGTATATAAGTACTAATTTACAATTTGAATTGTCAAAGTGACGTTTCAAAATGTTAATTAATCAATAATTGACATTCTGGACATCCTAATAAAAAAAATCCCGCCTGCTATGATTTAGAATTTAAATGATCGCGTGGTATTTTTGGACCAAAGAAGCTGTCAATTGGACAATTATATTTATTCTGGCAGGTATTGCTGGAATGGCATCTGCTTTTTGCACAAATTTCTAGTCTTGAAACAGGGACATCGTTTAGTATGGCATTGGGTTATTGAAGGCCTACATTGGCATTTTGAAAATCCTTGACCCGAAAACATAGACTGCTTGGCGCAGGTTTCTCTTAAGGAAATAAAGCAATCTTGGGGAACATCATCATAAGTAAAACTAATTGACGAAACAGGTGTTATGTCACTCCTAGTCAGGCAGTTTTTTAAAATACCACTTTTGGTGCCAATGCGGTAAACATCATTTTTCTTTTTTTTTCTTCCATCCACATTCTTAACATTTGTTCAACATCTTGGTTTGCCCTTTCACCCTTGGCTTTGAGGGTGACTGGGGTGTCCATGTACGATTCTGCATTCTGTCCATAACAAAACCAATTCTTTTATTACTTCGGCTGTAAACTCCCGTCCACTATCACTCTGCAGGATCACTGGTACACCTTGCTTGAGAAAAATTTTCAGTAATTCGCAGCCCTCTTTGTTTGTAATGGTCTCAAATATAAAAATTTTGTGGAATGGTCTTGGTAGTTTGATAGCCATTTATATTTACAATCTGAACAGGATTGAAAGTCAATTAAGTCAACTTGTCCTCTTTGATTGAAATCTCTTGATGTTATCGGTTTTACAACCAAACCAGCATGCTTCAGGAGGTCATATGTTTTGCCATAATATTTTTCTTTTGCTGAGAGGGCCTGAGTATTATTCTGAACTTGTTTTGAATGAAAACTTTTTAAAATCGCACTAATTTCATTGGTTCGTTGCAGGGTCCACGGATTTTTAGTTGTTGTTTGTTCGTACTTTGCATTCAGCCTTAAATAAAATTCATCTGTATCTACCATGGTGTTAATATTAACTTACGTTATAGGTAGAAAACTGCTAAATGAAGAACCGAAGCACATAAACATTCGGTAAACACGGATAAACATAACCTCAAATAAAAATTAAAAACCCATTTGCCTAAAAAATGTTGTTGGCAAATACTATTTGCCTAAAAAATGTTGTTGGCAAATACCATTTGCCTAAAATAACTATTCGCCCACGACATTTGTCTTGTTGTGAATCTATTTGCCTAAAAACCCAGCTGGCAGATACCATTTGCCTAGGAAAATAGCTTTTGTGCAGACATAAATGATATGGAGCTATTTGCCAAGGCAGATATCATTTGCCTAGGCAAAAGCTATTTGCCGAAAATGACTATTAGCTTGCGACATATATATTGTTTATTCTTGGAATGCGGCTTCAATATTCGTAATTATAGGTTGTAAATGATTATTACTACATTGACGTTTCGACAAACTTTATTATCTTCATCAGAATATAAATTATATTATGAGGTTAAACATATGAAAATTACAAAAACGCTATGTTCTAACATATTAAAAAAGTTAAATAACTTTAAGCTAACAATTGTTTTATTTGTGTGTCTACATTGGTTTACGAATTACGAATTACGAATATTGAAGTCGCATTTCAAGATTAATATACATATATATACATATAAAATAAAAAAATATTTTAAACTAATGTTCTAAAAACATTTGTATTGTTGATTTAACAGAACATTTTAAATTATTTACTAATGAACAACGTGATTATTTCATACATTATATTAAGTACAGTAATTCTAAACTGACCGGCAAAAAATACCACACACCGATCTGATATACGTTTTCTGCTTGCACATGTAGTTTATCCAATTGTCTTTCATTAATAAATGCTTTATATTGTTTAATTCATTATAAAATGTTACGGATTTGATTTATTGGTGGTGAAATTCCTAACTAGACAATATTAACTAATTTCATTATACTGAACAGCATTTTAAGGATATATATTTATAATTAATTTTTGCAATAAACTGCAAGTAGGCTTGTTTCATTGGTATCTGAAATAAATTATAAATACATTTTCCAATGAATACATAAGTTTTGTTGCAATAACAATGCAGTTAACTGTTATAGACGTTTCTCAAATTGTTGCGTTAATCCAAGATGGACGTAGTCAACACTATGATCCCAAAGATTGGGAATACCACGCACAACCGTTCGGGATGTGTGGAATTCGTTTTTAGAGACTGGCAGATTTGATAGACGAGTAGGTTCCGGAAGAAGAAGAGCAACAACTAGAGTTGATGATCACTTTATTGTGCTCAACACGCTAAGGGACCGCAGGGTAACTGCAGTTCTACTTCAACATCGTTTGTTAGCTGTAAGAGGGGTTGAAGTAAGTGAAAGGACAGTAAGACGGAAACTTCGAGAGAGTGGACTGACTTCACGGAGACCGACAATAGGACCGCAGTTACAACTCAGGCATCGTATAGCACGCCTTCATTTTGCACATTAACATGCAAATTGGAATGTTCAACAGTGGAGTGAAGTTCTGTTCACGATGCGTCGCACTTCTGTTTACGATCTCCAGATGGCAAAGAAAGAGTGTGGAGAAGACGTAACGAGAGCTATGCGAACTGTGCCATTTCAGAACGGGTGCCTTTTAGAGGAGGTTCTGTTATGGTATGGGCTGGAATTTTTACTGAAGCTCGTAGCGAGCTGATATTTATAGAGAATGGTGCTTTGAATGCTCGTAGATACGTGGAGGAAGTTCTTGAAGCAGCCGTAGCTCCATTTCCTCATTTTATTAGACAAATCGTAAGTGAGTACTTAAACGCGGTCGGAATTCGCAAATTCGACTGGCCTGCATGTAGTCCAGATCTCAATTCTATTGAACATTTATGTTACCAACCGCAGAAGCGTATTCGCCAATGCGCAGTCGTACCAGAAATTCTTCAAGAGCTATGATTTGCGCTTGAAGAAGAATTTGAGGCAATTCCGCAAGACTACATAAGAAATTTAATTAATTCGATGCCGCAAGGATTGAGTGATTTAATTGAAGCTCGTGGAGGACATACATAGGCTATTGATATTAGATTAGAAATAAAAGTTACTAATTTTATTTTTAGAAGTCTGGAGAGATATCTTGTTCAAAATGCTTTTCTTATTTTCTAAAATTAAATTTACTTCTGTCAAAAACTGCCTTATTACTTTCCATTATTTGCACATACAATGAGTTCTTGGATTCAATCTCAATAGAAACTTAAAATGATTGCAGTGCTGATTGTTCTAAAAATTTTAGGTGGGCGGCTTTTTTTGCCCGGTCAGTGTATTTAACATATTTTCCACCTAGTTGTTTATTTAAGAATTAAATAAAATAATTATACAAAAATTAATTCCAACATGGCGATTTTTATTCAAATGAAGTGATTATGTTTATCTATATCCCTATCTGGATAAGAATGCCTTTTAATTAAATATCTCATTCGGTCAGTTTTTTATTTGAGCTCTATTAAAATATATTTCTTTTTTTTTCTAACGTAGCATGCATGTATTCATTAGCTTTTCTTGAATTTTCAGACTGGAAAATGTTTCCTGTTTTTGTTCAGTTTGTATTACTGCCTCCTGTGGATACCTTATCTTATGTAAAAGATGATCAAAACATTCCTTGTGAAAGACGCTGGTATGATGCTCAAGACTTTCCCTCTTACTTTTAAATTATTAAAAATATGTCAAATCAAATGTCACTATCATACATTTCCCGCAAACATAATTTAAAATTTAAAAACGTTATGACATAAACATCTTGGTTTCTTTCAGGTAAATTATACTCAACATTGAATAACTGACGCATATAAAATTATACAACACATTATTTATGTATGTTTTAATTTCTCACACAGGTTTGAATACGAAAAATTGGAGGATGAAGTTTTATCAACTCTGAAACAGCTTTGTAATAACTTTAAGAATATGAATGGAATTAGAAAATTTGTATTTAATAATAAATGTATTAATCATTTCATATATATACAAAAAAAAATGGGTGTGCTTAAGACCACACGGCAGAAGTGAAAACTTCATCAAGGCGAGGTTAATAATACGAAATACAACTTTTTTTTCATTCTATATTCATTTACATTTCCATTTACCATTTTCCATTTTCGTTCTATATTACATTTAAAAAATATATATTTATTATTATTGTGTATACATTATTCAAGTACATTTCGCTCAGTCTGATCAAGTTTTCACTTCAAAAATTCATACGTACGCATGTATATATACAAATAGACGATATGATAATTCTCATACGAGTACCCGCGCTGGTCTAATGGTAACGTGCTGGCCTCATACCCGGGCGGCTCGGGCTCGCATCTGCACGCGGGCAAGAATTTTTCAGAAAATAAAAATACAATATTTGGCGTATTTATTCTAAATTTCAATTAAATTAAAATTAAATACCGCTAGTTAGTGTTATAATACAAAGCCGAGCGTGAAACGGTTGCCGAGCGAGTATAGCAGAGACCGGCAGAGACGCGTTAATTATATCTCTCTCGCTCCCTTAGTCGACTCGACTCGAACCGACTTTACTCGAACGAGCGTTACATTCCGAGCGTGACGGCTCAGTCTCGTTCAGTGCCCAACAATCAATCCATCAACGCGCCCATAGAAGTTTTCACTTCAATAAAACATATTCACTTTTATAATCTTGATAAAATATACCCTAGATAAGCAATTTTTTATCAATAACATAGCCTATCTATTCAATATATACTAAACAGGAGCACTTCTTGTATGATTTAAGTTTATTACTTAGTGTCAAACAAAATCTGTATCTTCCTAATCATTTACAATGGGTGCAACGACGGAAAAAATACTTCCCAGTTTAAATTTCACAAATTTCTACTTTCTAAGTTGATGTCCGTATCTTGCCATGAATACGTATTTAAGAAAAAATCATGTGTATATTATATCAAGAACGGATAGATGTAGTAGATGGCGTTTAATTATTGCCGATACTAGTCTGTTTAATAATATAATACAACATATTGGTGTGATCTTCTTAAAGTGTTGCTTTCCTAAGAACATATCTAATAGCTTTTTTGGCAATGATTAATGATTTGCCGCACAGTATTGACTATTATATTTTAATTAAGATTAACAATACCGTATTTTGTTTGCTAATTGCGACCAGGTAAGAAAAGAATACGATTCTTATACCGCGCATCGTCGAAATCTTCTAAACAGTAGAAAGTCAGGAAATTATTTCTTTTATGAAATGCAATTGTCGTTGTGTGTTTTGCAGGTGGCTTATTGACACTTCATATTTTGCAACCGCGTACAGAAAAAACTGACGCAGAATTTCAAAATTCTTGAGTAATTATAGTTTTTGGTAAATGGGGCAATCATTGACATACTCATACTCCTTAATGGACGGACCTTTGCAATTTAAATAAACACAAACTCACGATGTCTACAGAAGAAAGGTAAAAATGGCTGTATTGATGCCTTTAGTCACTTGATCATATATTAAATATGCAAACTGATTTAGATATTTATAGAAACACACGAAGAAAGTTTTTTTTTCATTTTCTAATTCGAAAATACGTCAGTTATCATGTGGTAATTCAGATATCAGATTAGAAACAATTTATTTATTTGAATATAAGAATAAAGTTAAAGCATATGAAATTACCACCACAAAAAAAAACGTAAAAAAATCGTTGGATGGAACGATCTTGTGCGATTCCGGGAAAGAGGAATGCTGCTCGACAGCCGTATGTTAATGGACGATCGCAGATGTTGAACGACTTAGTCGCCTTCACGAAAATCACCAGTTTTATGTGAGACAATAAAACATGATAGATAACTTTTAAAATGATGATACCATTGGACATATCAAATTCATATCCACCACACCATTATTCATTGGTACTCCGATAGCTTTATTTTGGATCCGGCAGGTGGCGTTGGGTTCGAAATATTTCAATAACTTGTAATTATGGTTCGATTCAGAACGAGCTTGGTTACGTAGGAAGAAATACTTTATAAAAAAAAATTTTACTCTAGAGCCGAGATATTTACGAAAATGTCTATTTATGGTCCGCTCTGGTTCATATTGAAAATAGTTGTAAAAAATACTTTTATGTACAAGTACTTTCGATTGGTCTCACATCACTATTTCTATATTTATAAAGATTTGACATTTGATTATTAGGTAATTATTTCGTTTTGTAAACACAATGTGTTGTGAAGTATGTTTTGTTGATTTTCTAAAATTTAATTGCGTGAAATACGTTTGCCAGGTCAGCTAGTAGTTTACGTTATATAAAGCAATGTCTTCAATCTTGAATGTGCTTTATTCAGTTATCTAATAGAATTTTTAATATGCAGATTGGACAATATACAGGGTTCGCATTTTCTTTTTTTCTTAAATGGGTAATATTCTACTGCTCAGAAATTGGAGGATTATTTGATAGGCTTTTCGGATTTGTTATTTATTATCAACTTTTGAAGATATAAAAAAAATGATCGAAAATTGCCGAATTTTTTAGATATACATAATTCGTATCCAGTGAAGATAGAACAACACTGAAAATGACATCTGGTAATAATTTATTAATATTATTTAAAAATTCATGTCGCATTTAATTATTAAAATATACCATGATTTTATGTTGTTTTTAATGGCAACCACGGTTGGCCATGACTTTGTTAAAATGCTTGTTTGGTACAGATATTTATTAAGTTTTGTATTACAGATGAAGGGCAAGTAGGCTTTGAGAAGCTATTTTAATGCGAAAAAAATACAAAAGAAAAAACATTAAAGGAATACAAATGATGATTAAACAATATCATATATTTATTATGAGAAAAATGGAGATAAATTCCTACAAATAGAAGCAAAACTAAATATAAGAAAATACACAAACTAATGGTTTCAACTTTTCTGTAAGCCAAGCCAAAGGGCGCTTTCAATGTCGAAATCACCGCAACACACAATCCCGTCACAAGTAAGTAAAGAAGCATCAGTTATTGTATTTTTAAATGAATCCCAAAAAGAAATATAATTTAGCACCGGAGGCTTATACACTCCTCCTGAAATAATCTTTAAATGTGAAATACGAAGACTTAGAAACGCTGTTTAATATAATGATCAGTATCAATAATATCGAATATATGTAATATGATTGCCAACATAAAAATAACTAACTCATACCAAGGGATCTTTAAATGTTGATCTGTAATATCACGTTGTAACCCTTTCTCAATAACAATTAAATTGTTATTAAAATCAGACGAGAACGTAGATAATTCACAAACTGTAGGAGCAAGGGAACGGATGTTAATGCATTCAATTTTTACACGATGAGGGCTTATAACCAAAATAATATCCGTACAAAACTGGTTTCAAGCAAACTAACTTAAATCAGAGTAAAGAAAAAAGAAATGGCACTAACAAACATAAACAAAAGCACAAAACTATGAGAAAATATAATTTAAGGAAAAATTAAAAATTCTATGCACACATACATTGTGTATAGACTAATACAAAAATTACTGTCATAAGCAATAAAGCGATAATTAGTATATATATTAATAAAAAAAAACGAGGTGTGGCCACCACACGACTTTCTATACGTATGAGCGTTTCAAATTATAAAATTTTAAGAATTTTTTTACAAAAATTATTCAAAATTCTATTCTAAGTACTTCTATTCTCTTAATAAATCTCTATAGAATGCATACTTTGCAAGATATTATCAAAAAATGAGGTGTGGCCACCACACGACTTTCTTATACGTATGAGCGTTTCAAACTATACAATTTTAAGAATTTTTTTACACAAAAATTATTCAAAATCCTATTCTAAGTACTTTCATTCTCTTAATAAATCGCTATAGAATGCATACTTTGCAAGATATTCGAAAAAAAGTGCTACTCGCTAAGAGTAAAAGTGCTACTTCCCGTCCGAATTTTGCAATTTCATGTATACAAAAAATATTGCAAATCCAACTCTAAATACTTTTTTTTTGTACTCTTAATAAATATATATAGAATGCATAATTTACGACATATTTGCAAAAAATCGCTATTCGGTAAGAGTAAAAGTGGTACTTCCGGTCCGAATTTTGAAAGTTTTTTTATAGAAAAGATATTTAGAATTATCATTTAAACACTGTTATACTCGTAATGTACCTGCCTAGAAAGCATGACTTGCGAGATATTCGCAAAAAACTGATTTTCGATAAGACTAAAAGACCTACTTCCGGTAGGAATTTCAAAAAACTTTTTTAAGACAATTTGTCTCAAATTTAATATAAGTACATTTGAATTCTTTATAAATTTGTTTAAACTTAGTAATTGATGAAATATTTGCAAAATTCGATTTTTTCACTGAAGTAAACTACTACTTCCGGTCTGCCGATTTTGCTCAAAATCTAATCAGTTCTCAAGAGGGAGATTACACACGTAAATACAAAATTTGGAATTGATATCTACAGCGGTTTGACCGCTATCGTGGTCACACACAGACATACAGACAGACAGAAACACACACAGACATTTTTTAAAAACCACTTTTTCGGTATCAGGGGACTTCAAAACGTGGGCATCTGCAAAAATCTCGACGTCGAAAATTTTCATCATCACAATACTTCCTTATACTACGTATAAGAAAGTAAAACTAATAATGAGCAAGCAGTAACAAATGCTATTTCACTAAATGCTCAAAATGAGCACTATTATTCGGGATGCACATTTCACACCTTTTTACTATTTTGTAATTCAACTTATTTGACAACTATAATTGTTTATTTTCCTAATGCAGGTACCTCCATACTCAATATGTTCTTAACTGGATTGGTAACACACATCCTCTGGCCGGTGAGATAATTATATTATTATTTCCTTTAGAAAGCGTTTATTTAAATTTTAGTATCGTTACTATTTGTAGTAATTTCTCTTCCTTTACCTATTAATAAATATATTATATAGTTTAATTATCAGAAAAAGAAAAATATTGGGTATAATCCGCTGGAGAGCAACCGTAGACACTTGTTTCTGACTAATTGGTCGTCATCAGTACGGTGTAACCAAGGAATAAGATGGGATAACCTTGGAGATGTAAGCTAAACGGAAGACCATCAGGTGACAGACCACCATTTGCAGCTTCAGCTAGAAGATCCTCGGTTTTGAGGACAACAACTAACGTCGCCACGAGGAAGACGATGTCAACCTGCGTGCCATCCGAGACCCAGGAAATGTAAATGAAAGAATAAGAAATTATCGCGGATACATAAAATATCAGAAAAAGAAAAATATTGGGTATAATCCGCTGTAGAGCAACCGTAGACACGTGTTTCTGACTAATTGGTCGTCATCAGTACGGTGTAGCCAAGGAATAAGATGGGATAACCTTGGAGATGTAAGCTAAACGGAAGACCATCAGGTGACAGACCACCATTTGCAGCTTCAGCTAGAAGATCCTCGGTTTTGAGGACAACAACTAACGTCGCCACGAGGAAGACGTAAATGAAAGAATAAGAAATTTCCTGGGTCTCGGATGGCACGCAGGTTGACATCGTCTTCCTCGTGGCGATGTTAGTTGTTGTCCTCAAAACCGAGGATCTTCTAGCTGACGCTGCAAATGGTGGTCTGTCACCTGATGGTCTTCCATTTAGCTTACATCTTCCAAGGTTATCCCATCTTATTCCTTGGCTACACCGTACTGATGACGACCAATTAGTCAGAAACACGTGTCTACGGTTGCTCTACAGCGGATTATACCCAATATTTTTCTTTTTCTGATATTTTATGTATCCGCGATAATTTCTTATTCTTTCGTTTAATTATCATATGTATTCAATTAATATTTTTTCTCTTAATTTTTTTTTGGCATTAAAATAGTTTTTCATAGCTACTTGCCCATTATTTCCTGAAAATATAAAAGGAATTGGATTGCTTCCACTATAATCAAAAGTTTAAAAAGATAATTACCCCAGACCAATGAAATCAGAAAGAAATAAGCACTTTCATGAAGTATGAGCGAATTATAATTGCCATTTACAAAAACATAAGTGTAAGTTATATCTTGACAATTAGGTGCGCCCAAAATTTTGAATAAAAAATTGTATCAGATTCATTTTTAGTTTTGCTCTATTTTCATTGGTTACAAAAGAGGCATAACTAAAAATATCCACAATTTTCAATTGTTTTGAAATGTATTCAAAAAGTTAACAATAAATAACAAGTCTGAAAATGCCATCAACTACTCCTTAAATTTCTAAGAAACTTTCATAATTTAACCAATCTTGTATCTTCTATACCAAGAAGTTACGCAGGAAATGAGTATTTGTATATGAAATGTCCTTTGTTGAAAAGGACCGTGTCTGCCCGCAGTCAAATTGCCATCTTCACACCAATGGGCTTCTCTTAGGTTTCACAATGTGGAAAACGTATGAAAAATCTCATTAAAGTAAATTCTTGTTAAACGAATTAATTGAAATTCTAGACTGGACAAACAGCACGAACATTTTTGCAGTACTAGGTACTACATACATACCTGAAGATGCACGGATCATCTTTCCTGGCGACAGCTCCGCGCCGGCCACAGCTGTACTACATACATACGTATGGCATACATTGTTGCATCTACCTACCAGTGATGGATGCATACATTGTACGATTTAAAGCGAAACGCACGCGAGTACGTCTTCTTTTGTTCGCTTTTTATTTTTTGCTTTTCCACTCTATCAAGAGTTCACACTGCTCCGATGTGTAATCGATGCTTTTTCTCTCTTTCGAAGGCAGTCAAGCGATCCGCGTCGCCATGCAGCATCTTATATATTACCGTTGGTTGGAAAATTTGTCCGCTTGTTTAAAACAGCAATACGCATAAATTTTAGAGAACACGCAATAAAATCGATTTTAAAAATCCTTACAAGTAGGTTAAGATCGCGTTAATGGACAGATAAAGTGAAAGAAATGTGCGTGTGAATGTCACGTCTGCAAGCTGTGTTTATATACGAAATATATTACGTACAGATGTATACATGTAAGTGTGTGTATATCGTAAGTTGTTCGTACTCTCCGAGTGCATACAGGAATCATTCGTAAATGTATTCGCAAATTACTTCCAGGCCGATCATACAAATAACTATATAATCACTGTTCTTATTAATTAAATGCTTTGGCGAAATGTCCGCCGACGGTCTTGTCCGTATAAACTGAGAGTTCCGCCGGTCGGCGGAATCTTTACGATTGTAGCAACGTGCCCGCCGACAAATGCAGTGCATTGTGCAGACACGGCGCAATGGGCGTATTTTGATGTTGATTTTCGCCGCTCGGCAGCATATTGCAATACTACATAAAAATTCTGTCATTGTAATGGTCATGATTATAACCTAGTTTTATTTATTAATGTGCGTGTGAATCTGCATCACAGACTGCATACAAACACATATATTGACGGGACGATGAATTCAAAGGAAAATTATTAGGGGATACTTTAGCAATATCTAACTTTGGTATATGTTTTATATAAATAGAATATTATGTTGGGTTACTTTGGGTATATTACTTGTAAACAGAAATAGTGACGATGTCATTTATTTATACTTAAATTTCTTTTAATACAGAATGTGAATTCTGTTCTCATTTATGAGATAATTATACAATACTTTTACTAAATGTTGACATTCCATAAGATGTCACGTAAAAACTATTATTTATTATATTAATTTGAAACTTGCATGGATCGTATAGCAAGTAAAGTAAAAAATGTTTCAATTGTCCCTAACCTGCATGGATTCACTGTATAAGTTAATATGAATACTTTCTTATTTATTAAGAAGATAAAACTACTGAAAACTTAATATGGGACAATTTTTATATAAAAAATTCGAAACGCGCATACGTAAAGAAAGTCGTTTACACAACACATTCTTTGTTCATTCTTTTAAAAAGGAATGAAATACTGTCAAAAACCAGTTTGTAAATATTTTGCAATATAATTACAACTGACATACACTTGTTGTGTTACTTAATTTTGAATTAAGAAATACTTGTTTTATTACTTCACAAAGAATAAGTACTACTTATAGCTTACTAAATATTGATTGTTTTTTTTTCCTACTAATTACATATAAATTATTATACAACTAGTTTTTAAACTTTCAAGCACTAGTAATTCTCCAGCACGCAGTACTGAGATTGTATCACCATATCTAGATGGCTCGTTAGAAATGAGCATATGAACACCGACTCAAAAGTGAATGACTCCGCACATTTGTGGACAAGCGGACATTCAATATATAGAAAAGAGGTGAGACTATAATCCTCTGACGACTACTACAGGAGAACTGACAAACTGCAGATGAGCAAAAATTAATAGAAACAATACAAGCACGGAGATCTTCAAGAAGAATAAGAACCGTAGCAAATAATATGAAGTGTCAAGGTGTGACAAAAGGTAATAAGATCAAGAATTGCACGCTGGACAAATACACATTAACTGCCCTGTATACATATTAACATTTCAATTCCTTCGACAACACTGCAAAAGATTGTTCAACAGCCTTTCTGTGTGCTTCGTTAGAAGCAAAACGCAGTCTGCATGAATAAAAAGATGTCTCAATAAATGAGGTAAGGGCTATTAGAGAGAAACTTTAGCTCTTTGAATTCATAATCGTTGATTATATCATGGACAGTGTTTATCTTGTGAGGCAGACCGATGTGCAACAACAACTTTTATGCGAATTTTTATTCTAGAGAAGGTGTTTTTGACTGCCTTGATGAGAGAGAATCCACAACATGTATTCGTGTTGACAATGTATCCCAGACTCATCTTTGGAGCATCTTCAGACTTCGTTTGAAATAACTTTTAAAAACATACATAGCAAACATTGTTTGAGAATAATTACCTTTTAGACAATTACTTCACGTCCCTACTATGTTACACCAAAGAACAACTGTCATGGAGAAGTGACAATATAGTCGGATCCTTTGATGTTTTGATTCCCACTTTCGCCTCGTCGTATTTCAGTGATAAACAGCCATCAAGCACTAGAAAACGTATTTATTTTTACACTGAAAGAAGCGCTGGTAATGTTCTTATACAAAGGGGCAAATGTTAAAATACACAAAATATATTATTGTATTAATTTTAAATTATAATTATTTACAGTGTTCATGATGAAAGGAACAAATTCGCTTAAAATTCAGGTAATGATTTTTCAGATCGATTAGTATTTTTAGTTGTAAATTTTTTGACATAAGAAAATTATATACAGGCTGTCTAAAGAAGAACATATGCAGCAATCATTGTTTTTTTTTTAATGTAACACCCTGTATATTATACCATTTTTGAATTGTATGGTACATACCATATCCCCAAAATCAGTGGTTTTCGGAATAATTACGTTTGAAATGTGATAAATTAAAATACACACAATAAGTAATGAAATAAAATGTTTAAATTGAACAAAGACACCTTAAACACTTTTTTAAAAGCCAACAAAAACAACCTGGTATTGCAAATTTTATCTTCAACAAAAAACTCTTCTACAAATTAATCGATTTTCATTCCTTGACCACTAGACCATTTTCATCTTTTTTTTTTTTTTGTGGCAGTAAAAATCAAACCATCACCGGCTTTTAGTTTGTCAGTGTTATTTTGTTAGTTTTACGTTTCATTTTAAAAGTGCATTTATCTGAGAAAGAACGTATTGAAGTATTTTGGAGAGAGAGTGCGTACTCAACAAGAAGTGTGTAATTTACTTAATGCAATTCATCCTAATCGACCTCCAATTACTAGATCTACTGTCAGCAAAATTGAATTGAAATTTGCTGAGCATGGCCACGTTAGAGATTTACGTAAAGGAAGACCAGCAAAAATATCAGAAAATTCTCAATTAGACGTTTTAGCAGAAACGGTAAATAATCCCCATGTAATCAGTAGGACAACCTCCGGAAATTGTAATATGTCAACGTGATCTGTGTCACAAATACTGCGAAAAAATAGATGTTATCCTTATAAAGGTTCAATTAATACATGAATTAGTAGAAGACGATAATTGAAATTAATAATCAAAACTTAGATTTCATGAGAAAGATTTTTTTTTCTGATGAGGCTACTTTTATTTTAAATGAACACGTGAACAGACAAAACTGGGCAACTGAAAATCCTTGTTGGACACAAGTATTGTCGAAAATCAAATTCTTGGACCATTTTTTTTTAGAAGAAACTTTGAATGGGGAACTCTACTTACACTTTCTTCAGTTTGAACTCATACCCGCTTTAGCTGTTATGCTTCCTCATCCACAAGATCTAGATATTCCTCACAATGACTTATGGTTTCACCACGATGGCGCACTTGCTCGTTTTGCAACTGTAGTTCGACAATTTTGTGACTTAACTTTCTCTAATAAATGGATTCTACGCAGAGGTACTATTGAGTGGCCCCCAAGGTCACCGGATTTAAACCCATTAGATTTTTTATTATGGCGTTATTTGAAATCTAAAGTTTATGTGAATAGACCAAATTAAAAGACTTCCACCAGAGGAAATTGAAAACGTTCAACAGGAAACAACGACTACAAAAATGTATTGAAGTAAACGGACAACATATTGAACATGTATAAATCAAATGTTACTATTTCTTTTGTATGTTTTATTATTTAGGGTTCATGTATTTTTTTTTAATTTATCACATTTCAAACGTCATTATTCCGAAAACCGCTGATTTCGGGGATATGATATGTTACACAAAAAGTTTTGAGAACTTACCATACAATTCAAAAATGGCATAATATACAGGATGTTTTATTTAAAAAAAACAATGATTGCTGTATATGTTCATCTTTAAACATCCTGTATATAATTTTCTTATGTCAAAAAATTTACTACTAAAAATACTAATCGACCTGTCTGCGCATTTTTCTGCAAAATAATTACCTGAATTTTGAACGAATTTGTTCCTTTTATCATGTTAATTATATATAATAATTATTTTTACTATTAAAATGTATAGGTATCTATGATATACCTACCTAATATATAGAAGAATAGAGGAAGCATTGTGATCGTTTCTTAACCTCAAAAAAAGTAGTTGTTTGTATCAAAGCAATAGACATGAAGAAAATTAAAAGATCTGTGTTTGTTTATTAAAGATGTTAGGTTATGTGAAACTCTTAATAGTATTAATTATCCTGTATTTAATATCAACAATATCATCTATTACAGAAAGTTGTGATACTAGCAAAAACAAATGACCGGAACAGTTGTTTGTTTGCTATAAAATTTACAGAATCCTCTTTAATAAGTTTTATTAATAAACGATTCATATAGGTATTAGAATTTTTACTTTCCTCGCAGCATTTTGGCCGCATGTTTTTAATTAACATCTGGTCTAGACAGACTGCTGATAACTAAGCTCGCTTCGCTCACCCAAGAAACAGAGACACGCTTTTAACATCTGAGCCGTTTCTAGCTGATCGTCTCCTGTTATACATCGATTTACAAAATTTAGCAACACGTAAAGCTTTTCTAACTCTGTAAATACAAACCGGCCAAACGGTAAAATCGTACATCTAGATGTGAGAGTTATTTTCAAACAGTTTTTTGACATTGTCGCTTTCCCATTTTATGATAACTGATAACTATTGATAAAAAAGATAAATACGCCCTCTATTATCATCTACCTATATTAATATAAATAAAGTATCTAATTATTTGCTTAATTAGTCGTTTCTATACCAACCTTAACAGTTTCATCAACGCCATTCTGTATAAAACTAATACATCCGTCACTGACAAGAATCTAATTACTTTTCGATTTTTTGCCAATTTCCGAATACAAAAGTGATTATAATTAGAAATCGCTTCGAGACACCTATTCTTGCCTTTGTTATTAAGAAAGCGCAGTGGTAAATACGTCTTTTCTTTTTTAATTAATAACCGATTGTCTGTCCTATGAATAGGTGTTAATAGACGGGTTTTTGTTTGGTTTGTGGCACGTTACGTTTTGCTAATCTATGTTGACCTATAAACGTCAACAATCTGATACACGCACATTCATATCCTTCAGTAACTTTTTTCACAATTTACAAGATAGATGGACGTGTGATTCGGTTCTTTGAACGGAACACCATCGCTTCACTATTAGAGTCACATGCAACCGCAAGTTTATTACGAACACCGCTTGAAATTTGCTGAAAACGAATTTCTTTATCGGGAAATCGCTTGTGTATTGAATAATTGATGTGTAGGTGCAAATAAAATCACATAAAAGCTTATCAAATGCGACTTGATCATGGTGGGACAAGCGCATATAGGAGACGTCGAGATTTTTGCAGGTGTCCCTTGGAACTGAAAAAGTGGTTGGGGCTAAAACTATCAACAACAACCTTTATATTTACGAGTATCCCTCTTGTGATCTGATCAGATTTTCAATAAAATCCTAAGACCGGAAGTACAAGTTCACTTCAGAGAAAAAACAAATTTTGCCATATTTCCTGAAATACTCAGTTTAAACAAGGAGTTCAAATGTACTTGAAAGTGAATTTGAAAAACTGTTATTAAAAAGTCTTTCAAAAGTCTTACCTGAAGCAGGTCTTTTATACTCTTATCAAAAAATAGTTTTTTACGAATATCCCAAACCAGATTCAAATTCAAATTCAGATTTATTAATTATTGTAAAAAAAAACATTTACAACAAAAATGTCATGGACATTGCATATGTATAAATATAAGATAAAAATATAATAACTGCTACATTATACATGAATAACAAATATAAGCAAACATTTCAGATAAAATATCAACACAAACATTATAAAAGACAAAAGAAAGTGAAATTATATACTTAAACATTAAGTATTCGTCATTACTATAGAAGCACCTCGACAAAAGGAATTGCTTTAACGATTTTTTATGTCAGATAATTATTTATATATTTAATTCAGGGAGGTAAATAATTGAAAAGCTTACATCCCACATATTCCAGTTCTTGTTAAAGAGCAGAGGGCAAGAGGTTACTTGTTTCTAGTATCATTCTCATTACCCTTTTTATGAAATCTTATATCTTATGCATGAAACACAACGTTTCGTAGATGAATAGCGAAGGCAATATTTAATTTAATAAAATAAGTTTTGCAGAAATCGCGTGGTTTCAGATTTTCAAATATTCTAATGACACGCTTCTGTAAAAGAAACACCCGTTTGGCGCCGCAGGAGATCCCCCACCCAATAACACCATATTTCAGCACAGTGTAAAAATCAGTAGCGGCTACTGCAGGGAGGGCAACGGGGAACTGCCCCCCCCCCCGTGACAAATTTCTTTTAACAGATAAATTAATTATAAATACCTAATTTGTATGTAATTTTTCTGATTTGTTTGATAACAAATAATATGTTTTCGATAGTAACAGTCCGTCTTTTCGGCGCGTTTAAAAATCGCAGTCTGACATAGGCTCCGGGGCATCTCGCGCGACTGCCCCGTCTGTATTAGAAATCGAGCGATGAAACTGGCGCGGGTAGCGCGCGGTTATATGTCAGCGGTGGGGCACTCCTCTATGGTGCCGGGTGGCGGTCCAGTATGTAATATACAACGGTGAGTGTATGTTGTAATTTCTATCGGTACAAACGCAACTATGCATTGCATTAGTAACATTATCGAAATGATACAAAATAACACACTGAGCTATGACAGACAGAATTAAAAAATCTAGGTCTCCCGAGACCAGATTTATTGATTAAACTGACATTAACACCAAACTTCAATGAATTAGTTATTAATCATTTTGCTGATCGTAAGGAACGGCGGATTGATTTTATTTTCAAACAAGATAATTAAATAGCATATTGAGTTTATTTTTTGTCTGTACTTAATTTTTGATATTAAACACTCAGACCCCCCGGTGCCATCTCGTCCCAAAAAATCACGGGCCGCCACTGGTAAAAACATCCAAAGTAATAGTCAATTAGTATACCCCTGTTGCAGTGATAAGACGCGAGTTTAGACGACATCATATCAATATGAGTACGTACTCCATTTCAACCCACTATCCACTCATATGCCCAATAAATAATCTTGTAGAATTCAAACGCCGAATATTTACATCGGTAAAAGTTAGATAAAAACCAGCTAAGTTAAAGTAAAAACAACGTAATTAAGCTTGTCCATATTTATACCCAAGTTATTAACATACGGCCAGTAACTAATATTATAGATATATTAAGAGTATTTAAAGATAGATTTTTAATAATGTTTGCATAAAGGAAATTTCAAAATTCTGAACGAAAATAGCATTTATACTTCTATCGAATAGCAGGCTTTTGCAATTATTTCGCAAATTATGCGCTCTACACAGATTTATTAAAACTATTGAAGTATTTATTTAGAGTTGAATTTTGAATAATTATTGTATATAAAAAAATAACATTCTTGTCGGAAGTAACTCTTTTACATACAGGTTTAGTGAGAAGATAAAAATATTTGAAACTTATTTTGGAAAAACTTTTACACAAAGAATTCGTAACGCATATATGTATGAGAAAGTAGTAGGTGCCAACATCTCATTTTTAAAATAAAATAAACATGGAAGAGGAGGCTTAAGCTAGTTTTTGTATTATGTATTTATTAGTAACACAAGTAGTTAAAAAACTCGTTAAAAATATTCTGTGTAAACATTAAAGGTGTACCTACAGTTATCCTAGAAATTAGCGAACAATGTAGTCAGTTGGAAACATAATCAACAGTTAACAAGAATCCAAGAATCCCAATGATATAATTATTACAAGTTATGTCGGACAATGTATTCATGTTTTTAAATAAAGTCGCTATCAAAATTAAATCAATATCATTTCACACCTGAATTAGCCCCATATATTGGTGGTTTGTACAACGTAAACCGTTTTACTATTTTCATATAACAGATTATTGTATGAATTTGACCAGGGTTCTTTATCATGGGTTTTACATGCATGTACTAAATGTATAATCGTTGGTGCCTCTGTTAGAGCGTTGATAATACATAAAAATGCGCAACTACATAGCACTGAGCGTAGCCAAAACTGGGTCCGAGATCTACCGCATGTGTCAAATATCATTAGCTATAGGGATTCAATGTTTACGTGCGATTTATACGTATACAAGTAACACGTGGCAACGTGGCACCCCTACTGTCCGTCACAAATCTCGGCAACAATCGACATCACAACGATTTTCTCCGATCTTCCCACTTCTCCCCACCAGATTTTACATTCAATGTTTAGCTGCGAACAGCCGTCTTATTACTGGAACAGGAAACATCAAACGGCCGCGGCGATCTCCTGATCTAGTAATTTATTATTATTTTCAGAATCCTTTTTTATTTACCATATTTTTAATTTTATTAGAATTACGCTTTTGTTTGTGTCATGCAGCGTGAACGCAGCTTAATAATTCTCTGCATTTACTGAAAGGAAAAAGAAAAACAAATCCTTGCAACTCGTAAATATTATTTCTGAACGCATTACAAACACTCAAGTCAGTGATCCAATAGTTACTGCTACCATGTATTTTCGAGCATGTATCGGTCGCGCTGGCATTGGAGAGGAAAGTAGGGGTGCCACGTTGTCACGTATTGCATGAATTGATCGCCTATGGCTCATGAAAATTGACACATGCTGTATAGCGATGCATCAGTCGTTTGGGTCCGAGATTAGAAACAGCCCGAGACAGCGATGATGTTTCTCGGCAAGGGGTTTGCGGGACGACTTAACGGAAAGACACGCAATTTTACTATAGCGTTGCGCATCTTTATATATTCCTTCAATCAACGGTTAGAGTAAGTTCTGAACGACTTAATCGAGGTCATATTCACAACACAATATATCTTATCTGTTTTGTCAAGACGATGGTTCATAGTTATGCTGAGATCCGATAGGTGACTCTGCAGTTAAGTTATTAACAAATTATATATTTATGGACCAAAATGACTTTTATTCACAATATATGGTGGTTTAGTGCCAAAAAACAAAATTACAAAATTTGCACCTGATAGGTGGCGTTGTGGTCGAGTTTGCGCCACCTACCGGAAAGAGCAAAACTACGTCATCCCGGTGAGTTAGTATATTATAAACTTGAACAAAAATTTTGTCGTGATTCTGCGCCATATATAAATATTTATCTGTTCATTCATGACCTTAAAGAGGCCTAAATAGGAAAGTATTCAGGTACTGAAAAGATAGCAAAGAGAATCTAATAAAATGAAAACAGAAAAGAAGGTGATGGTAGTCGTTAAAACCCTGGCAACATCTAAATGTAAACTAATACAATTTTGTATTTCATCTTATATAGCAGTCAGTACCTACAATAATCGTTTTTATATTTAACAAATATCAGAAACAATTTTATTAATGATGCTTACTAAATGTATTTGTTGACACGATGCTGTAAACAAAGAATACTGACGTTAGATTCACGTGCCCTGCAAATGTAAGTTACTAGTACAAAAATAGGACAGAAATATCAAGCAATAAACTTGCTAAAAATGAACAAAAAGATAATGCTGTTTATAACAAATTCAGTTGATCTCTTCCTCCCACACA
This sequence comes from Amphimallon solstitiale, assembly GCA_963170755.1. Classification (NCBI taxonomy): domain Eukaryota; kingdom Metazoa; phylum Arthropoda; class Insecta; order Coleoptera; family Scarabaeidae; genus Amphimallon; species Amphimallon solstitiale. Next base: position 36,697,612 of record OY720681.1, on the reverse strand, counting down.
TACTTAATTATATCGCATAAATACTAAGATACATATATATTATGTAGGTATATAAGTAGGAAACAAGTACATAAGTATGCACATAGGTACAGGAAGATATTTAAATGTTGGTACGATCTGAGATAATGTGAATTTATTTCCACAACTTGTTGAGCGTTTCTCACACAATGATATATGATCTTAAAAATATACTTACAGCACATTTCGAGGTGTCCAATATTTCAACTTCCGTTGTGACATTATCAAATGTTACGTTATGCCTGTACAAGAAATCTGAAACAAGAATTCACCAGAGTTAATAAGAACCGTACTATATAACGGGCGCGCATATAGCTTATACAGTCAGTTTGAGAGAGCAGAGATTATCTTAAGAGTACCTCTACATGCATGCATATTATGTGTGTGCTTAATGTGTATAGAGTGGCAAGCACCTGGACAGAGAGAGCATACGTTGATTTGTAACTGCATATGTGTGTGCTTTGTACGGTTATTAATTTGGTTCCGGTGTAGATTGCGATTTATTCAAGCATTGGCATAATGAAAAAAATTCCTATCAAGAGGATGAAATTTTCAATCTTAGGAAACGCGATATATTTTGTTATTGGTAGTAATTCAAGCAAAATACTAAGGGCCAATTTTCCAACTTTGATTAAAACAGCGAATAGTACAAATTTGCGTTTTTCCAACACCAGTTGCGCTAATCATTGATTAAGAACGTCGTCAATCGAAGAAATTTTGACTGGTTTTTGGGATACCTGATAAAACATTAAACAGTAATTTGAATTACTTACACATGAACATAATCTAGATTTGAATTTTTTGTTATTACTGACAGTGGTTATGTTTTCATAAGCATTTGTTTTACTGTGTTAAAATATTTTTTCAAATTAATTAATAATTATTTTGATCAGTGATTTAGTAGATAATTGTAGTGCTTCTTCTATAGATGAAAGAAATAGAATAATTAAAAATGAAAATAACGTAATATTGAATATGTGTAACTTTTAGCTTACTATAGAAATATAATTAAATGATAACCACGAATACACTATCTTTTCTGGTGAGGAAGAATCTGTTTTGGATTTTTTTAAATTGTACTACAATTATGGGACTTTATCGCAATCCGTAAAGATCCTGAATATTCTGTGGCAATTTATGTTTTGTTTGCTCTTTTTTTTCTTTGTAATTGCATTTAACAGCACCTTATTAAAACATCATTTTAGCTGACGGGTTCACGTTGGAAGCTTATGGAGAAACTTTAAGTACTTTTGGCTGAACTGTGTTTGGTTGAATAATGTAAATGTTTATAAAGTGGACGTGCAGTTAAATTCTATACTAATATTTATTATTGACACTGTCAGTCTCACTGGGATTCCTCCAGAACATAACATTTTTTAAGTTGAAATCGTGTAAACCGATTTGGAAACAAGGTTTTCTCAATCAACCTTTTTTGATTAAAGAAATTTGGACAGAAAATTAGTTAGAATATATTGTTTTTAATTAACAGCTGATATATGATTTTTAAAAGCATCTGGATTTATCAATATACAATAAATATCTAATACCATTTGAATTTCCTTGACAATCAAGCTTAGACCCCAGATGCAGATTTTTCTTTTTCAACAAATTATTCTTACTTTTATGATTTTGTTACATGTCGTATATTTCAAATCTTTGGTATAACTATTAACTTCATATGAATATAAGCAATGTACATTTTCCACAATATTTTTGTATTTTTCAAAAGCAGTAAGTAATTAATAAATTTGTTTCAGTATTACTCAAGTTTGTTGCTCTTTGTGAATATGTGCTATGTACACAGAAACTTTCATGCTATATTTACAAAATAAATGTCTACAATTTATTTATTAAATTGAAATTACTAATTATCGAGAATATAATCTTTAAAAAAATAAAATAATTATGTACATTTTTCACAATATTTTTGTATTTCTCAACAGCAGTAAGTAATCAATAAATTTGTTTCGGTAATACTCAAGTTTGTTGCTCTTTGTGAATATGTGCTATGTACACAGAAATTTTCATGCTATATTTACAAAATAAATGTCTACAATTTATTTATTAAATTGAAATTACTAATTATAGAGAATATATAGTATAAATAGTTTGTACATTTTTCACAATACAGTGCACTCGCAAATGTCAATGGTCAAACAAACAAGTGCACTTTTTAGTTAGTTTTTACATGTATGCAGACGCAAACGCATGTTTGGTTTTTAAGTGTTAATTAAAAGTGAATAATTTGTAAAATATGCATACAAAAAAACATAAATTTCTAACTTTAAAGGAAAAATATGAAATTTTGGAGAATTTACAAAAAGGTGCAAGTGTTACTAATTTAGCGAAGAAATATGGAGTGACAAAGTCCACAGTATCTGGAATAAAAAAGAATAAAAATGCAATTTCAAAATGTGTCAACAATACATTCATCGGACCTGGAAAAAGAAAAACTATGCGACCGTCGGAGTACCCAAAAATGGAAAAATCATTGTATAAATGGTTTATGCGTATGAGGGATAAGAAATTCCCCATCAGTGGACTAATGTTGAAAGAAAAGGCCAAGGAGCTTCATTATAATATTAAGGAAAATAACTCTGACTTCAACGCGAGTGACGGATGGCTGCAGAATTTTAAAAAGAGATTCGGCGTAAGATTGCTCCAAATTTCTGGAGAGAACCTTTCTTCTCAACCCCAGTTGGATGAACCATTTAAAGTGGCACTTAGATCGCAAAGCTGTATTACAGAAATAGCCTTTTGGCTTCCATTGCCGCTAAAGGGGGTGGTTTGATAAAAACTATGAAGCAGACTACATTGAAGGAAGCTATCATTATTTTGGAATCAGCTTGGAGAAGAGTGGATTCAGCTGTGGTATATCCAAATGCTGGAATAACATTTTAAATATGGTAGTGAATCAAGATGATCCCGAAGATGAAATTCCTCTAAGTGTTGTTAGAAAAAATTTGCAAATGAATTTACGTGAATTGGAAGAAAGCGCCGCCAATGTTTTATGCGCCTTACTATCCGAGGTTTGTATTCTCTGAAATGTACTTAAAATTGTGTGTTATTCTATATTTTTTCATAGGTTGAATATACGGCCTCGAACGTTAAAGAATGGAATGAGGATGCTATTGAATGTGAAGATAATGAAGTAGAAGCCATATCCGATGAAGATGATTGTGTGGAGGAACCAAAGAGGACGATTAAAGCCGGGGAGGCTGTCGATATTTTCAATAAGGCGTTGGATTGGGCTGAAGGTGAAATGGTTGAACAGCGAGTTTTAAATGTTTTAAGAGACTTACGTGAGAAGGCAGTTTTAAAAGTTCTCGACCAAAACAAACGACAAAAGAAGATAACCGACTTTTTTGAACATTAGCTTTATATTTCTACCGGCTTATTCAAAAAAACTATACAACGTTTATTAAGCTCTTATTTGACATATTTCTGTGAAACATTTGTCATATAAGAGTTTATTAAATTTGCATAATTTTTATGAATAAGCCCGCTAGCATTTATGTATATGAATATGTATAGAAATAAGTATATTTTTGTTTGTTGCAAACAAACTTAATGAAAAATTTCCTTTTATGTTTTAAAATAAAACAAAAATTTAAACTATTTAAATTAAACTTTCATTTATACAGGAAAGAACTTTAGGTGGTAAGTAAATGACTTGGTTTTATTAAAATTTTGTGCCATTTGTAAATATGAACAATCCAAAAAATTTGAACTGCCCTTGTTTTCATTAGTTCATATTATCGCGAGTGCACTGTATTTTCGTATTTCTCAAAAGCTGTAAGTAATCAATAAATTTGTTTCAGTATTACTCAAGTTTGTTGCTCTTTGTGAATATGTGCTATTTACACAGAAATTTTCATGCTATATTTACAAAATAAATGTCTACAATTTATTTATTAAATTGAAATTACTAATTATACACAATATAATCTTAAAAAAAATAAAATAGTTTGTACATTTTTCACAATATTTTTGTAGTTCTCAAAAGCTGTAAGTAATCAATAAATTTGTTTCAGTATTACTCAAGTTTGTTGCTCTTTGTGAATATGTGCTGTGTACACATAAATTTTCATGCTATATTTACAAAATAAATGTCTACAATTTAATTACTAAAATGAAATTACTAATTATACACAATATAATCCTTATAAAAATAAAATAATGCTAAAAGCACGAAGAACAAATTCAAATGTAGAAAATGGTGCCAATATTATTAGAACGAAATATACTAATTTAGATCAAATGCAGTAGCAAATATCTTGCCAACTTTCTACATAAATTCTTAAACATTATTTACATAACCGGTGTATTTTTTCGCATTGAAAAACGACGGTTTGAGATAATCAATGATTAGTTAATCGAGTATTTTAATCGGAGTTGGAAAACAGTGTAGGTAGACTAACTACATGCCGTGTATAGCTCAGCACTTTCCAAGGTGAATCCAACAATTAAAATTATTTTATAAATAAATAAACAAATATTAAATGAGGAATAAATATCATATTTTCATCATATCTAAAGTATAACAGCCTATACAAATTTTATTTTATTATTTAGCCTTCTTCCGTAATATGAATGTTTGTGCGGAATGCACGTGAGTGTACGGCTTGAAACCTGCCGTTTGTCGCTGTTTGTAAAAGGAGCGTAACGGCATGAACTAAAAATGGTGTCCTTTTGCAATTTTCATTCCGTTACTACTCAGAATATTACAGTACAACAGCTATCGAAATGTGTAACGATTAATTTCACTTTAGAAACCTTATCTATTTCTGTCTATATAGTTTATGAAAAGAACGACGATCAAATGTATAAATCGTAAAAGTTTAGTAGTGGAATATAGAAAACAAAATCTATCATAATCTTTCATTTCTTGACAGTTATAAAGCGAGGGGAGCTAATACAATATGTTTGTGCCTTTTTACTTTCTTATACGTAGTATAAGGAAGTATTGTGATGATGAAAATTTTCGATCTCGAGATTTTTGCAGATGTCCACAATTTGAGGTTCCCTGATACCGAAAAAGTAGTTTTTAAAAAATGTCTGTGTGTCTGTCTGTCTGTGACCACGATAGCGGTCAAACCGCTGGAGATATCAATTCCAAATTTTGTATTTACGTGTATAATCTCCCTCTTAAGAACTGACCGGAAGTAGTAGTTTACTTCAGTGAAAAACTCGAATTTTGCCAATATTTCGTCAACTACTAAGTTTAGACAAATTTATAAAGAATTCATATGTACTTAAAATTAATTTCAGAAGAATCTTATTAAAATTTTTTTTCGAAATTCCTACCGAAAGTAGGTGTTTTACTCTTATCGAAAATCGGTTTTTTGTAAATATGTCGTAAATTATGCATTCTATACATATTTATGAAGAGTACAAAAGTATTTAAAGTTTGATTTGAAATATTTTTTATATAAATGAAATTTCAAAATTCGGACCGGAAGTAACACTTTCATACGTATAAGAAAGTCGTGTGGTGGCCACACCTCATTTTTTAGATTAAATTTACCTACACAAGAACCAATAAAATCTAAATAATATGTACTATTTTGACGCTATATTTTATTCACTTCCTATTATTCCAAGACAATATATAGAAAATATACGGTTAGACTGCGGATTTTTGCATACAACAGTAAGATCAGTGTACGTAAAAGAATGTGAAAAAATCATCGTGTTATTAGCTTAAACTTACTTACGTATGCAATTGTCATTAAAGACAGCATAATGCGCGTCTTTTCTTAATTCCGAAAAGTCACTTTACACATATGGTCGACTCAATCGACTCATGTCCCATGATGATAGAAAAACGCTTTGTTAGCCTGCAGGTACGCGGGGCAGCAGGAGCCTATCATTAGCGAAATCATTTTGAGAAACTGCTACGCTGGACTAATAAATAATAACGGAAGACAATTGAGAATTAATAATATGACATTGGCGCGTTAATTGGCTATTTTCAAATCGGAGAGGCTAATTTGGTGACTTTTTTAATTATTTCGCCATCCTTTTCTGGTATGGTGCAGAGTAAATTAACTACGTACTACATAGTCCATATTTAATATGTTTTTTTCTCGCTCGTACCTAATTAGTGGTATACTTTCTATTACTGATACTTTTGCGCGATTATTTCTAATCGTCTGGTCAACGCATGTTTTTTCTGTGCAATTTTTTATCAAAGAAAAAAAATAACACTGCTGTACGTATGTATAATGTCTATCTCTCTGCGTTTGGGAGTGGTTTCAGTCGTATAATGCTAGTGTACGTATATAATCAATTTGTCAGATTTTGAAATTAGCGATACATCATCCACAATGGCAATAGTTTTTCAACTAATTGGACAAATTGAAATAATTTTAATTAACGTAACTATATACACGCTACACCATATAAATCACCTGGAAATATTAAATAGAAATAGTTACCAACAATACCGCTTGAATTATCACATATACCTCTATTTATTTATAGTACAATGGTTGTATATAGATAGCACTTGGTCGTAGTTCTTGATGGAATATTATAGTAATATTCGAAAGTATATTCCTGAAATTTGGCATTCATCTGATATCTTAGAATCAGGAAGCACTGTTATACAGTTATATTTAATTGAAAAATTTGTTTAGCCCACAAAGTATTTCAAACTAGTAACTTGATTGAAAGCTGTTAATACTGTATCCAGGAAAATATTTGGTTTTAGTTACAAATTTAAGACGTATTTAGTATTAAATTATATATTAGCTTAAACGAACCTGGCGTTACTTAAGGGCCGATATTTTGAGGTTAGCAAAATCAATTTCAACAATGTAAATCTAAATTATGTATGTATCCATGCAACGGTTCAAAAATCATAGGCTTAATTATTTTCATTTTTAATTAATATTCATTATTTTTCTTGGTTTCATTAGTACGGGTTTGACTTGTTAAAAAGTAGTGCTAATATCATTTGTACATTTTCGGATATCTTAGCGTCATCTGTCTTGAATCACTTAACTTAAGTACGTTCGCTATTTAGTCAGTAAACCTACTCGTCTAGTGTTGATGTAGTTATCTCTTTAAATTTTGTTATTATTATTCGATATTCGATAAACTTAAACTTATTCCATGTTACTTGTTATTTTCTTTCTTGATAATTTAATATTTTAGATTAAAATCCTAATTTAATTAATTCCGTTTTATTAACGATTTATTTAAGTCGGTTGATCTTTTTTCCGGAGCGCAATTGTCACTTCGTAGCGCAGGTCATGGCATTCAATTTGGTTCTTATCATCTTTTTTATTTATTTGATTTATTTATTTTATTTGTTTGTTGCATTTGTTTCATTACTGACATACAGTACCTGTTATTTATTTTGTATTTATATTATGTTACTATTGTAATATTGTAATTTTGACTCTGTTTATGTTCTGATTTGAATTTACAAACAATAAACTATATTATCTTGGTAACAAGCGTGGTACATTGTGTGATTAGTTTTGCATTTTCATTTCTTTTATTTGGGATATTGGTTAATCTATCATAATCGTCATAGCGACGGATATTAATGAGTGAAATGCTGTTCTGGAAATTTTGTATGTATGTATTGGATTGATTGGAAGCAAAATTTTCCTATATCGGTCATGCTGGATATTCTGGTTTAATCACACGTGACTTTGTTAGTTATCAAATGCTTGGTATTGTCGATTGCACGTTGGAAGAATGACATACAGTCAGGTATTTATTTATCTTTCAATTAATTTGAAATTGTTAATGGCCTTCTCGACATGTGTTTGTCCGATTTTCTTGTGACATTTAGAATTAATTATTCTTTCTAATTAGGCAAACCTTGAACGTTAAGATTTTGGCAACGTTAAATTTTGAGCACGTTTAAATCTTGAGTCGTTAAAACTTGAGTCAAAATTGTGTATTAACCCCCTTTGGATGTTGGATGCCTGTTATTGAAATTTTAATCATTCCTTCTAGGGTTGAATCTACCTTTTATCGCTGTTACCAGCTAATGAAGACATCATAGACCCAGCTAAGTGTCATAATTAATTAAATAAAGTTTATTTGGTGGTATTAATTAGTAATTGTAGAAATAAAGTCTGTCGATTCCTTCAGGTCGAAGACTTTTATAAAGCTTTTGTTTAACTTTAATTTATTGCCTATAAGTCCACCCTACAGGCTATTTTTAATTGATTTCTGTAATTTTGATTTTCATTCTGAGAATTTACTGCATAAAAGACCAATACAAGGTAAACTTAAATAATCTTGGCAGTTGTCATACATATAGTAATTTTGTATAAGAGATAGGCAAGAAATGGCTTACAGAAACTTTGATTATATATACTAGATTAATATTTTTAATTATTCAAGTTGTCGCTTAACCTACATTATAACTTTTCGTAAGCGAATGTTTTGCAAATTTTTCGAGTCCTATAGTGATATTTCGCTGATTGTATTTTCTCTAAATTTAGGAGTGCTCTGATTATTTGTAACTGATAACTCATTTATTTCTGTTAATCATTTAGTATCATTCTTTTTCTTTTATTATTGCATTTCAAATTTAAATATTTATTTGTTCTCTCTTTTAACATACAGTATGGATCGATAGGTGCACCCTTGTTTTTTTTTAAAATCCTTATGGATGGTTGCTTGTGTTGAGTTTTGATATACAGGGTGTAACATCACGATCATCTGTATGCTTTAGAGGCATAATTTAAATTTGGTTTCATTTATCTTTTAAAATTACATATTAGTATATTCACTTATTTCACATTTGACTTTTTTGATTACTTCATATTTGACCTTTTTTTTATTTATACATATGAATATTCTTCTTTATATAGTGGGAATTAAATTTAGATCTTGTAGTTTGAATTTGTTTCGTTTTATTGCTGAGTTGCTTTTACCTATTTCCACCTGATTTTTCTTACCATCAACGATCCGCGTTCGTTATCTTCGATAGGCTTTAAGTACGCGGTGGCGCCCTATTAAATTAGCTTCACGTCGTTTCGACCCATACCATCTTCACTGAGTAAAGCGGCAGCCTAAATGACAAGAATAGCAGATAGGTGGGCATAGTATTGGAAGTATTATCTACAATTATTTTGTTTTTATTTTGTCATATTATTATTTACCACAGGCCTCTTGACGTTTTATTCGTGGCATCCAGTTGGCCGTGGTGCAATTAAGTACTTGGATTCGCTATTTTTATATATGCACTGCTATTTTTTCGCACACAGTGTATGTAGTGGTTTATAATTTTAACAAGCCACTTATTAAATATATGTCGCCTATTGCTAGTAAGTTTAACCATCAAGGCGATATTTTGAAAATAGGTGTAACAGATTATAATACAAAAGCATTAAAATGACAATGGTGTAAGAAATCTACATCACTATTACACTATACCGGTCATTAACAATTTAAACATACATATATGAAACCACCATACACAATATCATAAAAAGTTGGTTCGAGTTTATGCAAAACGCTCGCATTTTTTTAATGACGGGTGGGCGGTGCGTGTTCTCTCCTATTTTCAAAAAACAAACGTTTACTCTTGCATATTCACATAACTACAATTAATAAACTTTCATCCCGGAAATGACTCACTGAAATGTATGTGTGTTATGCCCGTATCTATATTAATACAATATTTTATATGTACATGTATATACATACATTCTTGCAATTGTGTTATAAAAAGTAATGGATTACAATAAAGAGTAAGTAAGGTATGATGCATTTTGAGCAGACAAAACAAGCAGTGGGCGTTGCGCGGGTTCTCAAAACGTCAACGAACACAGAAGGAATCTCTCTCACGTGATTTATTCTAATTTCTTCAAGTAACTGATTATAAGCAATTAAATTTTAATAGGTATATCACAATACCTTTAACACTGTGTAAAGTGAAAGGACATTCAATATTAATTGTTCATTTTACTTTCTTATATGCCGTGCGTATAACAATTTATTCATTGTTATCGTGAAAAAGTTAGACTCAAAGACTATTTTTTCAAATGATGTCCGCCTCTTTGTCTATGTGATGTGTGTGACACCGGATTCTGAACTTAAGTTTAGAATCTAAATGTGAAGAGCTGATTAGTAATATTAGAAGATAAGAATTACCACTGAGAGGCGATAGTATTGTCGGATCCTTTGATGTTTCGTGTCCCACTTTCACTACGTTGTACTAGAGTGATAAACAACCACCAGGTAGACTCAGAAAACGTATTTATATTTACACTAAAAAGACTGCGGATAATGTTGCGCATATAATACATGCGCGAATGTTAAAATACACAAAACAAATTATTATACTTCTACGCTTAAAATGTATCTTTTATGTACTTCTTAATATACTGGATGTCTGTTTAAGCTCGGCCACAGGCTATATCTTGGCAATCGTTTATTGTACAACCTAGCGGAAAAAATCTTGATAGTAAAACAGACCACGGGAATTTAAACAAAAATATGTTTAAGTTTCCAAAATGATCGCAAGGGGGTTCAATTCTCAAGATCAATTATGAATTCGATAATTTTTCATTAAAGTCTAGATTAAGATAGATTAAAATTTTTACTAGCAACATTTTCAGACGTTTTTATACAATTTCCATTTGAAACTTTATGATCTAACTCCCATACGAAGGGGGGGGGATATGTCTGCGTACAAAGGTAGGTATAATTTCGGTTTGCCTCACGGATTTTAATTAGATAGAGAATTTTTTAAAGAATTGAATGATATGTAATACGAAATTACGTGGTAGTCAAAAAAAATAACAGGGGGCACTGTTCTCAATTTATATACATTACTTTTAAAAGGAACGGTACATTTTTAATATCGTAATATTGAAACATATAAAAAACTGAAGAGAATGATGAAAACCGCAAGTTGCTACTTTTTTTTTTTGACGAATATATAATCATACGAAGACAATCCAGAAAAATAAAAAAAATTAAATATAAATTTATTTATTTACTCTTTCATAAATGTATTCATTTCGATTTTTTAATTCATTGCATATGTTACGTTAGATTCTCCTTTTAAATATTTTCAAATTCTCTAGCTAATTAAATTTCATGTGGATATTGAAATAAAATAATGACAATAATAATAATAATAATAACAATAATAATATATCTTTATTACATCTAATTATAGGAAAAGAGCAAAAATAATTGCTAATAATAATGACCTCATGACCTAAGTAGACAATACCTAAACATAAATAAAAAAATATGTTGACCAAGTAATATAAAAGAAAAGAAAAATATATTTAAATCAGAAAGTACAAAAACTAAAACAAAAGCAAACTTCAACTTAACAAATGTTCAAAGTGTTCACCATTATTTTTAATACACATGTTTACTTGTCGATTAGTAGAGAGCCGAGTTACTTCAATTTCCGAGGCAGCAATTGTTGTAATCGGCTTTTTGTGATAAACTATGTCTTTTATTTTGCACCACAAATAAAAATCAAGAACATCTGGCAAAGCGAATACAAACTTAATGTCTTCTTTCGGGATAATTTAGGGAATATTGCCGCAAAACAAGCTTCAACGTTAGAATATTACATTTTACAAACTTAATAATTATGTGCAGGTGTCCAAAAAGGTTTAATTTACTAAATAGGTACAAAAAGTTTAACTACAAGTGACACTAATATCTTTGCATTTCGATTTTCATGACCTACCTTGGAAATCTCATAATGATGTAATTTAGTATCACTGTGCATGCCATGTTTTATAATGGAAATTAAAAAAAAAAAGCAAACTACACTGTTCAGTATTATTATTAGTTTATTTCAGTGTTGGAAAGGACAAAGAAATGATATTTAAAAAATAATAGCTAGAAAATTGGAAAACATTTAAAAGGAGAATCTAACGTAACATATGCAATGAATTAAGAAATGAGGTGTGGCCACCACACGACTTTCTTATACGTATGAAAGTGTTACTTCCGGTCCGCATTTTGAAATTTCATTTATACAAAAATATTCCAAATCCAACTCTAAATACTTTTGTACTCTTCATAAATATACATAGAATGCATAATTTACGACATATTTGCAAAAAATCGTTATTCGGTAAGAGTAAAAGTGATACTTCCGGTCCGAATTTTGAAATTTTTTTTATACAAAAGATATTGGAAATTAAGTTCTAATACTTTTATATTCGTAGCGTACCTGTCTAAAAAGCATGACTTGCAAAATATTTGCAAGAAACTGATTTTCGATAAGAGTATAAGACCTACTTCCGGTAGGAATTTCGAAAAACCTTTTTAATAAAATTGTTCACAATTTCAATTTTAAGTACACATGAATTCTTTATAAATTTGTTTAAACTTAGTAATTCACGAAATATTTGCAAAATTCGATTTTTTCACTGAAGTAAACTACTACTTCCGGTCTGCATATCTGTAGCGGTTTCACCGCTATCGTGGTCACACACACAGAGACACACACACACACACACAGATAGACAGACACACAGAAATTTTTTAAAAACCACTTTTTTGGTATCACGGGACTTCCAAACGTGGACATCTGCAAAAATCTCGAGGTCGAAAATTTTCATCATCACAATACTTCCTTATACTTCGTATAAGAAAGTAAAAAATGAGGTGTGGCCACCACACGACTTTCTTATACGTATGAGCGTTTCAAATAATAGAATTTTAAGAATTTTTTTATACAAAAATTATTCAAAATCTTATTCTAAGTACTTCTATTTTCTTAATAAATCTTTATAGAATGCATACTTTGCAAGATATTATCAAAAAAGTGCTACTCGCTAAGAGTAAAAGTGCTACTTCCAGTCCGAATTTTGAAATTTCATATATACAAAAAATATTGCAAATTCAGTTCTAAATACTTTTCTACTCTTGATAAATATATATAGAATGCATAACTTACGACATATTTGCAAAAAGTCGTTATCCGATAAGAGTAAAAGTGGTACTTCTGGTCTGAATTTTGAAATTTCTTTTATACAAAAGATATTGAAAATTATGTTTTAAATACTTTTATACCCGTAATGTACTTGTCTAAAAAGCATGACTTGCGAAATATTCGCAAAAAACTGATTTTCGATAAGAGTAAAAGACCTACTTCCGGTAGGAATTTCAAAAAACTTTTTAAATAAAATTATTTTCAATTTCAATTTTAAGTATATATGACTTCTTTATAAATTTGTTTAAAGTTAATAGTTGACGAAATATTGTCAAAATTCGATTTTTTCGCTGAAGTAAACTGCTACTTCCGGTCTACCGATTTTACTGAAAAACTAAACAGATCTCAAGAGGGAGATTATACACGTAAATACAAAATTTGGAATTGATATCTACAGCGGTTTGACCGCTATCGTGGTTACACACACACACAGAGAGAGAGAGAGAGAGAGAGAGAGAGAGAGAGAGAGAGAAAGAGAGAGAGAGAGAGAGAGAGAGAGAGACATTTTTTAAAAACAACTTTTTTGGTATCAGGGGACTTCAAAACGTGGACATCTGCAAAAATCTCTAGGTCGAAAATTTTCATCATCACACGTACGTATAAGAAAGTAAAATCGATGAAGAGATTGAAATGAATACATTTATGAAAGAGTATGATGAAAATTCAAGTGAAAACGAACGATACACTGTCTAGAGACCCTCTTAAAATTAAAATAAAATTATTACTCCCAATAAATAAATAAATTTATATTTAGAATTTTTTATTTTTCTAGATTATCTTCGTATGACTATATTCTCGTCAAGAAAAAAGGTAGCAACTTCTGGTTTTCATCATTCTCTTCAGTTTTTTATGTGCTTCAATATTACGATATTAAAAATACACCGTTCCATTTAAAATTTTAAAGAAAAAACAAGTAATATACATAAATTGAGAACACAATTCTTTGTAAAATTCTAATGCGCGCAGAAATATTAAAATCCGATGAGGCAAACCAAAATTATACATACTTTTGTACGCAGACATAACCCCCTCCACCCTCCCCTTCGTATGGGAGTTAGATCAAAAAGTTTCAAATGAAAATTGTATAAAAACGTCTGAAAATGTTGATAGTAATAAATTTCAATCTATCTTAATGTAGAATTAACGGTTGCCGAGATATGGCTTTGGCCGAACTTAAACAGACACCCGGTATACAAAGGATATAGGAAGAATTCTGATCGTTTTTTACACTCGAGAAATGTAGTTGTTTGTATCAAAGCAATAAACATAATTAAAAAATTTAAAAGGAGTGCGTTTTTTTATGAACCATTTTATTGGTGGTTGTGTAAGATACCCATTCCTCACATCAGCATGGATTTACACCAACTCGATCCCCTATTACAAACTTGGCTGAAATAACACAATATGTGTGTGAAACGTTGATGAATCGCTCTCAAGTGGATGTGATTTACACCGACGCGTATAGATAACTCGACAGTATTGACCACTCCTTACCGATGAATAAGTTGGACAGAGTCGGTGTCTCTACTTGTTTACTTAATCTGATCTCGTCATATTTTAATAAATCCATCTAGCTATGTATTTTACAATGGATATCAGTGCGAACATTTTACCCCAATATCTGGGAATCCAACATAATTCCGTTGCTCTTTAATATTCTTTGAATGATGTACTGATTTCTTTGACCTGCGGTGTTTTGGCATATGCTGATGATCTTAAGATATGTTGATAATAAAATTCTTTTAAACATTGGTAAACGTGCGTTTGTTATTTTTACTAAGATTGACAATTTCACACTCTTCTAGTACAATGTAAACAACATTACGCTAACTAGTCAACAAAAAAATAAAGATCTGTGTGTTTTATTTGACTCAGCTTTTCAATTCTCTGACCATATTTATGGAGTTCGTAGTTTTACCACAAGATCTCTGGGCTTCGTGGTACGATCTTGTAAGAGTTTTACTAATAACTTGGCTCTTAAATCTATTTATTTCGCCTTATTAGGAATAGATTTGGGGGACGGAGTCACTATTTAGTACCCTTACTACTTATATCAGAAGTTGGCATTGGAGACACACACCCACACACACACACACACACACACAGAGAGAGAGAGAGAGAGAGAGAGAGAGAGAGAGAGAGAGAGAGAGAGAGAGAGAGAGAGAGAGAGAGAGAGAGAGAGAGAGAGAGAGAGAGAGAGAGAGAGAGAGAGAGAGAGAGAGAGAGAGAGAGAGAGAGAGAGAGAGAGAGAGAGAGAGAGTGAGGGAGAGAGAGAGAGGGAGAGAGGGAGAGGGAGAGAGAGAGAGAGGAAGAGACAGGGAGGGAGAGAGGGAGGGAGAGAGAGAGAGAGAGAGAGAGAACAAAAGTGATGGGAGTTTACCCGGCTCTGAACATGGACTACCTATATTGCTTTACTGGACAGGCATTCCGTTGACTCTTTACCAGGCAGAAGAAGGTACAACAACGAACTTTTTTATATAACTTTATATTTGGTGGACTCGCCGGTACAAACCGCCCAGGTCCGTAGTTCGTAGTGCCATCCCGAACCACACGTTCGACTGACACCTTTTCGATATCTAGGCCGAAAACTAATATGCCTTCAAAGGCATCTCTAGCGCACATGGTGGCCAATATAACAGGTATTTAAACCGATTGTTTTAGTTAGGTTGATAACCTCCTAGTGCAATAGTTATGTTATTTTTATTTATTATATTACTTATGGATTATAATTTTCAGTTACAATTTATTATTACTTTGTGGGGACCAACTGATCACATGTACTATTTATATTTACATGTAAGTGTATTATTATTATTAATATTATTATTATTATAGGCGATATATTTCTAATCTTGTGAGCAGACTAGTCAGACTAGCCAGGCGTTTGGTCAGACAGACGAGCAGGCGGCAGTGACGACACTAGACAACTACGCGAGCCCTGCTTTTCGAAGAAAAAGGGACTCGCTTTTAACCTCTTTGTCGCTTATCTATGATCATTGTTCAAAGTTCAAATCCATAAACCTAATGTAGCGGTTGTTTACTTCAGCGCGAACAAGATTGTACAACCTGTGTTTTAATTTTTATCGGATAATTCAAACATAGGGAAGTCGTGCGCCCACTCAATTATTTAATGCGCCTTCATTTCAAACCGCTTTTATTACACTCAACTGAAAATGTGATTAAGTAAACAAAAAGTTATTTTTATTTCGGCGATTTCAAGTAAGTTACCTTATGAGATCAAAGTTCACGTCTTATCGTTGCTATATGAGAGTTAATTGCAAAATAAAAGATTAATTAATCGTTAAATGCACTTAATCTTTCCCACAACAATAAAATCCATTTATTACTCATAATTTGTTATAGAAGCCGCCTACATAATGAAGCAGGTATATACGGAGCTTGTTACTGCACAGTATGTATTTCTGTAATTTTCTTGCATAACCAGGAAAGTTAATTTCTTAAAAGTGTGTTTTATTGGTACCTACTACCTAATTGCGATTCATTCTTAGTGCATAGTTAGTGCTATTAATTGCACATAAGCAGAAGCGATAAACCTAAAAGATTGAGTCCCATATACCTATTAAAAGAACGCTAATAGAAGATATGTACAGAAAGATTAAAATATTACAGACATTCGCGTAATGAAATTAATTCACTGTTTACAGTAGGGGTTGGTCATTTTAACTCTGTAACATACACTCGCCAGCGATGCGCTCCATTTCTTATAGGTGCATTGAGCAAAGTGGTCGATATTACATTAAATGTGGAGAAATTAGCATTTTGCGTATCTACGAGGGCGTATTTTTATGATATCTACCTAGCCATGAAACAAAAGAGTGAAGATGTCATACAAATTATTGAAAAATTGCTGTCACTGTTAGAAGTACATGTGCTAAGTTGTGTTTAGTTTATGCTGTGTATTGAGATTTGAGACGGTCCATTTCTCGATAAAATGAGTGAAACTAAAGTTGAACATCGCAACGTAATAAAGTTCCTGACAAAGAAAGGCAATAGTCCAAAAGCAATTCATGAAAGAATGGTTGCTGTATATAGGGAAGATACACCATCATATTACCAAGTAAAATATTGGTCTAAACTCTTTCGATGGGGCCGAGAGTCAATCAATGATGACCCACAGTCCGGACGACCCGTTGAAGCTCGAACTGAAAACATTGTGCGAAAAGTCGAAAATTTCGTACTGAAAGATCGACGTGTAAAGATCTCTGTCATTGCCAATGAAGTCTGTATATCCGAAACAAGTGTTCTCAAAATTTTGCATGACGATTTGGGTATGAAGAAGGTGTCTGCACGGTGGATACCCAGATTGCTTACACCCGAACAAAAACTGTTCAGAAAAGAAGTTTCTCAAGAAAATTTGGTCAAGTTGGAGAGGGACAAAACATTTTTATCTCGTATTATTTCCGGGGATGAGACTTGGGTATATTACTGGGACCCTCCTACTAAACAAGAATCCATGCAGTGGGTGATAAGGGATCTCCACCACCAAAAAAGGCCAAGACACAATTTTCTGGAAAAAAACTGATGGCAACTGTTTTCTGGGATGCTGAAGGAGTTTTGCTTATTGAATATATGCCGAGAGGGTCTACCATAAATGGAGAGGCCTACGGAAACACAATTAAAAATTTAAAAAATGCTCTGGAGGAAAAACGCCCGCATTCTTATCCACAAAAAAACTTGTTGCTGCACGACAATTGTCGGGTTCATAAGGCAAACAAAGTTCAGAAGATAATCAATGACTGTGGGTTTATAGAGTTAAGGGATCCACCTTTTAGCCCCGACCTAGCTCCGTCAGACTTCTTCTTATTTAAAAATTAAAAAAAAGCATATCAGAGGAAAGCGTTTTGCTTCTGATGAAGAACTCAAAGAAGCTGTTGAAGAATATTTTGCGGGGTTATCGAAGTAATCTTTTTCTGAGGGTATGGGGCAACTGGAAAAAAGATGGAATAAGTGTATTAGTGTTGAAGAGAGTTATGTAGAAAAATAATTTTTTTTTGTTCTCTTATGTGCTTTTTTCATGGCTGGGTAGATAACATAAAAATACGCCCTCGTATTAAGAATATACAGTCTAGTTCTAAATATTCCATGACACTTGACACAAAAAATGTATTTTACTGTTTATTTCAGGCTTAAAAATTAATCAGATTTAATATTTTATGGTATTTTGCATTGTTTAATATATTTGTATGTAATTTACTTTCTGAATTATTTGAAGATATAAGCCGACAACATAAAACCACTTGATTTATGAAAAACATTTGAAATGGGACCCTGAATATCAAATGTTATGTCATTATATATTTACATTTTTCTTCTTTTGCAACAACAAAATTATTTTCAAAATTTTGAACATTCTTAACCTAGTTTTTAAGGGTCACAAGAGCAAAAAAATTGAGTTTTGAGTTACGGTGATATAAATGTATTTTATTTGTGTCCCCGTATACTGCAATAGATCCAGAACTGCATATCACTTTAAGCAGTAAGTTGAATACACCCCTATATCACTGAATGAGTTTTTTGTTGAAATATGGTAACAACTGTCTGTTACGGCGATGTTGCTCATACAACAAAAAAACATAATAATTCTATATGGCCACCACCAAGAGAATTCTCAATTCAGTTATTATTAATTTTGTAGAGTAAAATAGAAGATTATGATTTTAGTTCAGACGATTAAGTAGCAGACAACAATTATTTACCCAATTCTGATACTTAAAGTAAAGAGAGAATTGAAGTAGAGGACGAACACATAAATAAACGTGGTGAATCGGTGGTAAGGAATAAAATAACAGAAGCAAATACAACTAGTGAAACAGAAGAAGTTACTGGAAAAAAGGCTACTAGAAAAGGGTGCGCAGGACCATGGAAGAAAAATCAAAATAAATTAAAAGCTACTTTTGGGCTTGCATATATAACAAAAGGGAACAGAGAAAAACGACGAAAGACTTTAAAACCTCCTTGTGAAGATAAAAAATATCAAACAAAGTGCGCTCAAATATTTAGCTATGCTGGCAGAAAAGACATTCGTTCTCGTTTTTAGAACTTGAAAGATAATGCTCGAAAAAGGCAATTTGTTGCTTCTAATCACAAAATACAGACTCGTTGAACGACTACTCGCGGGAAGAACTTGGCATACTTTTTAGATTAGATGGACTAAAAGTTAAAGTATGTAAAAAGTTCTTTGCAAACACTTTGGAAATATGAGATAAGTTAATTAGAACAACCTAGAAAAAATCTGATAATCGAGGATGCGTTGAAACAGACAAAAGAGGAAAATTTAAAAGACATGTATCAGTGAAGGATAAAATTAGAAAGCATATAAATTCTTTCCAAAGAATCACACTATTTGGAAGATCAAATAACAAAAGAATACATAGATGGCTCCCTCATATTGGCTCAAATGTATAGATATTACAAGGCGCAGGCAGAGAGAGAAGGCCGTCTTGTGGCAAAGAAGTGTACGTATGTGCATATTTTTACCACGGAGTTTAACATAACTTTCTTCCAACCCGAGAAAGATCAATGTGCGTATCATACAAAAACTCCAGTGACGAAGAGAAAATCTTAGAGCAAGAAAAGTAGAGAAGAAAAAGCATTAGAAGTAGAAAGGGCAATACATGATTCTGAAATTAAAGTAGCTTGCTTCGATTTAGAGGCAGTCCTTCCCACACCCCGTGGAGATATATCAAATTTTATTATAAATACAGATTGAACTGCTTCAATTTAACGATTACTGAGATAGTTGAAAAAATGGGCCACTCTTACATTTGGCACGCAGCCTTGCTAACTGATACGCCAACGAAATAGGTAGGTACATGCTTACTGGATTACCTTTCAAGATTCTGCCTTGAAAAGGAGAAGTCATATTTTGTAGTGATAACTGCGTACGGCAAAACGAAAATAAATTTGTGGTAACCATGTACCTCACAGAAGTCACTAACATTAACATAAAATCAATCACTCACAAATATTTGACAGTGAGACACACACAAAATGAAGGAGACACAATGCACTCAGCTATCATGCGACAGAAGAGAAGAATTCGTAAGTGCGTCTCATATACGTTTCTGTACAATGACCTGTCATTATAAAGAGTGCCATCTAGGAAGAAAAAACATATAACGTGAGGGAAATGTCAGCAGAGGATTTTTATGACTTAAAGATGGTGAAAACTTTTTTTTTTAAAAACGTAGTAGCCCACAGGTTCTGGTTTCTACAAAACAAATTTCAATGCTGGCGAGTTGGAAGAAGTTGATATCAGGTGATCACTAGAAATAGCCCAGTTTCTATAGAAAGTTAATTAAAAAAAGCATACGCCAAGCCACCCTCGATTTCGTAAAAACGAAAAAACACCTTTTAGAATTGTGTGAAAGAATCTCATAAAACCTGTTTACCACCGTTTTATAAGAACTTGGATGTTTTTTAGTAAAAAGCCCTTTGTTCAGTTTTAAATAAAACAACAAAGAAGCATATATTATTTCATTGAAATATCGCCATAAATTTGACAGCTTCCTAAAATGACAAAGATATATGTAAAATATATTTGATTTTTGTTCGCTTATTATACATCATTGCGTATTTTATTAAAGTTTCGGATATAATTTCGTTTTTTTCCATCAAATTATTATTTTTAAAGTATTTTATTGTGTGTTTTTAACACACATAATACCTATTTCTTGTCATTTCTTTTTGTGAGAGAGGGAAGCGCATCTCTAAAGGTGGCTACACATATGAACAAAACATCGTACCGAATTCCGTCGGGCAATATTTCTTGTTGCGCGGCGAAGTTGCGGTGTGATGAAGTTTTGAGGTGCAACAGAACATCGTCGCGTAATATCAACACGAACATAATGCCGTTCCATCGTTCTTAATCAGTTCATGAATGTTTTCCAAGCAAGATGGACGTTGCGGCTGCAGCGTATATAGTTATGCATTTAGTGGAAAAGAAAAAACGTAAGCCAAGACGTTGGTGGCAGATACAATTTTTTTTAACTTTATCTGGGATGCTATGGTATTCCACAAAATTACTTTTCCTCGATAAATGTCGATCAGAGCAAGAATCACATCCTCCGTTTACTCCATACCGAACCGATATCTAATTCAGTCTGATTAAACTCAATCGGACGTAAATTCCAAAAAGATCGATTTAAAATTATATCCGACAAATTTTATTACTTGAAAAATTAAGAAAATGCGTTTTCTTCCACAAAATGTGACAGATGTTTAAAATTATTTTGAGACAAAAAATGAACACATATGTTTTGAATTATTTGGAAGGAACGTTCCCACGCCATAAAAAAATTTCCTCAGTAAATTTAAGTGAAATTAAAAATAATCTCGGGCATTCATTATTTGTTCGCCAGGCCCGTCCAGACATGCGAACATGTAGCGCAACGTGAACGCGCAACATTTCTTTGATGCGACGGCAGAAAACCGACAACTGATGGGACGCCGTTATGTTGCGATGTTGCGCTGTTGCACTCACACTTGAGACGCGACGGAGTTCGGCAAGATGTTTTGTTGCATGTGTGTAGCTACCTTTAGGAGCAGATATATATATCGCACCATTATATATACACATTGAAGACGATATAATCGCAATAACTTACCACTAGTTGAACTGTATTCTCCTATATATCTCTTGGTCAAGTACCGCACTGTCACAGCTGAAACAAATTTATGATTTAGTTATCGGAAAATGTCCACTAACATACTATTAGACACATGCATACATATAGATACACTGCAATCTCGATTATATGAACCTTCATTAACCCGAATTCTTCGATAATCCGGCCAAGTATTTCAATTGCATTGTGGATCTTATAATCCGGATTTTCGGATTTGATAGTATGTACTCGGTAATCCAGACCTGCGTTAAAAAAAGTGAAATCCACCATAGGGGTTCCCAGAATTTCCTAAATTCTGCATTTACCTGACATATGAGGGTTCACATATCTAAAGTTCTCAGAATATATGCGCCCTGCTGCTAGACTAAATTGAGAGAGAGAGAGAGATGAAAATTCTAACGTAACAAATCATATTTTAGAAAATGGACATCAATGTTCATTGGGTAACGTGTAGGTCCTGTTTAATTTAAATAAAAGTAAAAAAATGAGTGTTTTAGAAGGTTACGATATTAAAGAGGGTCTGCTTTTACATCCAGGTAATATTCTTAATGACCAGAGAGATTATAATAAATTCTCTGCTAATAAATCTGAGTATTGTCAAGTCGGTTTTCTCCATTTCTACATGATGTGTTCATCATTTCATTAATTAATCCTATAAGATGTGACGGTTTATTTTTGAAAATTGTAGGATATAATGTTGATCTTTACAACTTTATTTTTAGTTTCATTTGAACTCCTGCTGATACCGCAAGGCGAAATGTACATTGAGTATTGATAAAGAATTGGGAAATAATACCATTTACTTTATTTACGCTATTTGCAAATTTATGTCATTAAAAGTTGTTTAAAAAAACAATTAGAATACTTACCAACTTTATTTGTCTAATCTACAAATCTATTAGTGTTTGTATGTTTGTAATATTGCATTTATCTTTAACATATTCACAATTTAAATATTTCATATTTGATTATTTACAACTTGATTTATAAGTACTATTTAATACAATATTAAACATTTCTTATACACAAATGTTTCGAAGTTTTCCTATTTATATATTTGACAATTTATTGAGAAAAGTCAATTAGTTAATATATTAAATGTAAAGTATTTTTTTTGTCTAACCTGAAATAACATTGAATCGATGGTATTGACGTTACGATCAAGGTGAAGTTCATCCGAATCTTATAAATATATATTTTTCCTTTACTTATCATTTGATGTAGACAAATACACTGGTGTTTATTGTATATACAATTGGAAAATGTCCACTAACATACTATTAGACACATGCATACATAAATATAGATACAGTGCAACCTCAATTATATGAACCTTATTATTATTATAAGAGTTCGTACTTCGATAATCCGACCAAGTATTTGAATTGCATTGTGTACTTTATAATCCGGTAATCCAGACCTGCCTTAAAAAGCTGAAATCCATCATAGGGAATTCCCATAGTTCCCTAAATTGGGCATCTAATCTGAATCTGACATCTGAGGGTGCTCATATGTAAGGTTCTCGGAACATATGCGCTAGACTAAATTGAAAGAGAGAGAGAGAGATAAAAATTCTAACGTAGCAAATCATATTTTAGAAAATAATATCATCGATTCAATGTTATTTCAGGTATTTTTATGTTATCCACCTAGCCATAAAAAAAAGCACATAAGAGAACAAAAAAAATTGTTTTTCGACATAACTCCCTTCAACACTAATACACTTATTCCATTTTTTTTCCAGTTGCCTCATACCCACAGAAAAAAATTGCTTCGGTAACCCCTCAAATTATTCTTCAACAGCTTCTTTGGGTTCTTCATCAGAAGCAAAACGCTTTCCTCTGAGACGCTTTTTTAAATTTTTGAATAAGAAGAAGTCTGCCGGAGCTAGGTCGGGGCTACAAGGTGGATGCCTTAACTCTATAAACCCACAGTCATTGATTATCTGCTGAACTTTGTTTGCCTTATGAACCCGACAATTGTCTCGCAGCAACAAGTTTTTCTGTGGATAAGAATGCGGGCGTTTTTCCCCAAGGGCAGTTTTTAAATTTTTAATTGTGTTTCAGTAGACCTCTCTATTTATGGCAGACCCTCTCGGCATACATTCAATAAGCAAAACTCCTTCAGCATCCCAGAAAACAGTTTTATTCCAGAAACTTGTGCCTTGGCCTTTTTTGGTGGTGGAGAGCCCTTATGAACCCACTGCATGGATTCTTGTTTAGTAGGAGAGTCCCAGTAATATACCCAAGTCTCATCGCCGGTAATAATTCGAGATAAAAATGTTTTGTCCCTCTCCAACTTGACCAAATTTTCTTGAGAAACTTCTTTTCTGCACAGTTTTTGTTCAGGTGTAAGCAATCTGGGTATCCACCGTGCAGACACCTTCTTCATACCCAAATCGTCATGCAAAATTTTGAGGACACATGTTTCGGATATACAGACTTCATTGGCAATGACAGAGATCTTTACACGCCGATCTTTCAGTACCACATTTTCGACTTTTCGCACAATGTTTTCAGTTCGAGCTTCAACGGGTCGTCCGGATTTTGGGTCACCATTGATTGACTCTCGGCCCCATCGAAAGAGTTTAGACCAATATTTTACTTGGAAATAAGATGGTGTATCTTCCCCATATACAGCAACCATTCTTTCATGAATTGCTTTTGGACCATTGCCTTTCTTTGTCAGGAACTTTATTACGCTGCGATGTTTAACTTTAGTTTCACTCACTTTATCGAGAAATGGACCGTCTCAAAGCTCTATACACAGCATAGACTAAACACAACTTAGCACATGTACTTCTAACAGTGACAGCAATTTTTCAATAAATTATTAATTTAATTATAAAAATACGCCCTCGTATTAACTACTTGACTTTTCTCAGTAAATTGTCAAATATAAAAATAGGAAAACTTCGAAACATTTGTGTATAAGAAATGTTTAATATTTTATTAAAAATTCTACTTGCAAATCAAGTTGTAAATAATCAAATATGAAATATTTAAATTGTGAATATATTTAAGATAAATGCAATATTACAAACACTAATAGGTCTGTAGATTAGACAAATAAGGTTGGTAAGTATTCTGATTGTTTTTTAAATAACTTTTAATGATATAAATTTAAATTTGCAAATAGCATAAATAAAATACTTGGTATTATTTCACAAATTCTTGATCAAAACTCAATGTACATTTCGCCTGGCAGCATCATCAGGAGTTCAACTGAAACTAATAGTGCGAGATTTGGCATAGTTAAAATACATGTGGAGAAGAAGTGCAGAAAGATACAATTTATGTATTACAAATACATTAAATTAAATAAAATAAAACATTTATTGTTTATATAATGTTGTAAATTTAACGAATTACGATTCGAATTTCGACCACTGGCCGACCACTAGTTTATTTAAATGCAGAGAAAATGTCAAGTATTACATATACAGACAGAGTGCCTATAAATGAAATACCTATAGGAGATCATTACTTTAGCAACGGATTATGCGAGACATACAACAGTGTTAAAGAAGAATTACCTACTCCAATTACATCGTCTGTCCAACATTCATCTAAAATTGTAAAATCGAAGAGGTATTTTGAAAGTTTGCTAGATGTCTAGAACGAATTGTTAAATTTGCGAAGAGGTATAAAAATCCTATAAATTCCAAGTGTTACTATTTGTGATTTTAATCCTTTTTACTTTCTTGTACGTAGTATATATATATTTATGAAAAGTACAAAAGTATTTAGAGTTGGATTTGGAATATTTTTTGCATAAATGAAATTTCAAAATTCGGACCGGAAGTAACACTTTCATACGTATAAGAAAGTCGTGTGGTGGCCACACCTCATTTTTTAATATTGCTATTTCGGGATTATTCAACTGTTTAGGTATAAATATTTGGGGAGATGCAGTTTATAATACATGCAACAACATTAATAAATCCATGTCCTACAGTCAGTGAAGTACAACACAAGTATTGCCCGTTCATTGGCGGCCTCATTATACTACACGCGATCCACAAAGGTCAACGCATTAACCTCTCAGATAAAAAGGCTAAAGGAAGCCCACAAAGTGATAAAAAACCATTATACATGCTAAAAAGTCTGCATACTCCCCCGATGTGTAATAATAATAATAATATTTAGGAGGTACCGCACCAATATTTAAGGAAAGAATAATGTGGAATGTGGGTACTTATATGACTAACTCTGTGCTCGGTCCCTCCGAACACAAGAATGATTAATTGCATGTCACAATATTTGTAGATACTATGTGCAATATTCGTCATTAACATGATAATACGGCTTCGGTCGTAAACATTTCAGTAATAATTATGCAGTCGCCAACGTTTTATGCATTATGCGAGTGTCCGCTCTGCTTGTGTGTGCCAGCGTCTATGTTTGTTTCACATTTTATTTCTTTGTAGACTATCGGCGAGGATAGATTTTTTCGTCTGAGGAGGGAACTTTCGCACAAGAAGAACAACGCGATTCTCAATAAGTGCCAGTGTACTTGTTGCACAAGTGCGCATAGTACGAACGACCCGCAGCCAGTCCATATATAATACGCAGTTACAAGAAATACTGGGCACAGGGACATAACGTTAAAAGAAAATTGATATGTTCGGTGTAGTTGTGTACCAAGTCGTAAATTTACATCTATCCTAAGTGTTCTTTATTATATCCGCTGTATAGGTCACTAACAATATACTCTTGATTATATACACTGTTTCATTAGATAAACGATCGTTAAGACGTATCATATATTTCAGATTCATTGTAAAATGTGATTTTCTCAATTGAAAGTACTCTTAATCTTTTTCTTTGATAGTTTGTTTCTATTAAAACGTAAACAGATCCAACAGGACTCGAAACAAAAATGCTGTTTAAATAAGTGATGGGTTGCTTGTTACGTTTAAAAAGCAGCGGCGAACATTAATTCATTTATCCCTGTATATTACATGTTAAATATTTTTAGTTCCGTATTAATTCAAATTGTATTTCACATTACAAATAAATTACGTTTTAAAATCTTCAACATTAAAATCTGCGTCGCATATATTATTCCGTTTTAAAATATTTCATATACAATATTTAGTTTATGAAGGACTCTTTGTTCAAATTTAAGATTGGCGACGTATGCATTTTTTTCCCAAGTTATCTAAATGTTCTCATAGTTTGTTTATGGAATTTTCTGGTGGCGTGATCCAACAGCTTCTTTCCGACGCCTAGATTTTTCTAGAAGGTCATATCTTGCCCCTCTACACCTCGCGAGTCTTTATAAGGGCGAAGCTCATCTAAAATGATTCACTATTACAACATTCACTATTACATTAGTATTACATTTATGTAGTTCAGTACAATTAAACAGTGAGTGGTAATAAATCTTAACTCCGGTCCCGGCGTCGGCCTGAGTCGATAGCCCTGCGATGATGTCCATGGGAACGAGATGTTATTGTCCAGTATGGATACACCGATCAGGGTGATTTAATTTTCGATTTCCCAATAATAATTGTTGGAGTATCAATCGTCCTTCAATTCACGGCGATGGCCGTATCTAGGGGACATCTCATCGATACCAACGACATAGGGCCCGCTAAACATCATCGGTAGCGGTAGTAAGAGATAGGCGTCAGGGAACAATCTTTGTTGACGTACAGAAACACTACATTTCCAGGTATTTGAGTTTTTATTCTTGTACTACGTGTGACAAGATATTTGTACCACTACCAGGCTGTTAGAAATTTTAAAAGTTATATGTTTGTTTAATTAATAAGTTAAGAATTATTGTGCATAAGGCACAATCATCAAGAGTCTTTGTATTTGTCTAAATTTGTATATGTTCTTGAAATTAGTATGTGTGTTGTAATAATCACTATTATTTTCTTTTTGTTTTATTGTTTGTCTGGTCAAATTATTTTGAATATGTTAAATATTTGCAGAGTCTCTAATATTTGTAATATCAAGTTTATAGAAATTTCAAGATAAATGGTGCACCATATTTTGTTAATTAGTTTTGCTGAATTTGACCAATTAATTTTATTAGATTGTCTATTTGTCAAACCTGTTCTTATTGTTTCACTTTTCTGTATGTACCGTCTCTCTAAAATTTAGTTTTCTTTGTTTTTGGTATTAATAACTATTAGATTTAAACAAGATTAGTGGAAGTTATGTAAATTTTCAACAACAATAAAAATTAGTCCTATTTGTTTATTAAATAATCATCCATATTGGTGCAGTCAAATTTTAGATTTTATAATTATTTTCATTCATGTACTAAATATACTCTAACCATTTTTCTCTTGTTTTTATTAAATAAATTGTTATTGTTTTTATTAATTTGTTTTCTTGAGGTAGGCCTAGTATTATTTAGTGCAATTTCCCATTTTAATTGTGAAATACTTTAAAAACAGTGACCACCACCTTTATTATCATAAACGGTTCTACTTCGAAGGCAACATCTGGGAATATTATTAATCATAAGCGATTAATAATTATTTATTAAGGTAAGTGAATGTACTGCTTCACACAATTATGTCGCACCTTGAATTTGTGGATCTCATTAATTGGTGACGCCGCGACGAATATAGTCACTAATTAATTGAGTTTTTTGGAGAAAATATTGATTGATCTAAGATGCCGCGACGAGCATAGTCTCTGATCAATTGATTTATTTCAATTAAGGGTTTTCTCCCAGTAATATGCTGACCAATATGAAGTCTTCAAAATTTGTAGTTGGGTCGGTAATCACATACGATATTCTAACTATGATAAATACTTTAGGAAAACATTTGTTGAAAACTAAACTTTAACTAAATCTACATATATCATTATTGGAAACTTAAAATTAGCAAACACATGGCGAAAATGTTTTAGCACGATTATGGTTGCAGAAAAAAGTTACATTCGAGAGAAAATTTTTAAGTTTGCGGAATGGAGTGATTAGGTTGTAGTGGTAGAGCTCATTCGGGTCGTAGCGTATTCAGTGTCTCATTACTAGCATAAATATAAAGTTTTAACACAATCGGGTCAGTAGTCTGCAAGCAACTTAATCTGAAAAGAAGTGTGAAATATGGAGAAAATCAACTATCGTGCCGTCATCAAGTTCCTTACAAAACAAGGAAACTCTGTGCAAACCATACTCGAAGAGATGTCAACTATTTACGGATATTTTTGCCCGGAAAAACTATGGATTTCAAATGTCGCAGTTGCTTTAAGCAAAGCAGGGAATCACTTGAAGACGACTCACGGCCAAGGCGGCCTGTCGTAGTGAAAATTCCAGAATTTGTTAATTCGTTGAAAAAGTAGAAAAACGAATAATGGAAGATGAATGGTTAAAGAAGACACTATTCTGAGGAATGACTAAGTATTTGATACAACCATTTTTAAAATTCCTCATGATCATTTTGGAGTGACTAAGGTCAGCGCAAGATGTGTCACAGTTGGTGGGAACACTTATGGCTATTGTTTGACTTCCCGTTAATTAATTACAGAGATGAAGGCGTTTCCACAGCTGGAAAATACTGCGTTTCAATCTTGGAGCAGTTAAAAGAAGTCATTAAAGAAAAAAGATAAGGATAATTGACAAAAGGTGTCCTACTCCTATAGGACAATGCTCCCGTCCACAAGAGTCGTGTTGCGCTGAATTGATATTTTGAATCACCCACCCTATAGTTTAGACCTGCCTCCTAGGGATTTTTACCTGTCTCCTAAAATGAAAAAAAAAGAGCTGCGTGAAAAGAAATTGACGAGCGATGAAGAAGAGAAAGACGAAGTTTCGGCATACTTTTCAGAAAAAGATAAAAACATTTTTTTATGCAGGCATACACAAATTAATTGAAAGTTCTGAAAAATCTAATAGGGTTGCAACTGACTCCTTCGTAGGTCTTTGTATACGTTCTACAAAACGCAAGAAGCTGAAAATGTACGACTTGGAAAATAAGTCGTAGAAGCATCGACTTCAGAAGCAGATGAATTTAAAGAAATATTAGCATAGTGAACAGTGGAAAATATTGATCATAATCATAAACCACATGAAAATATCATTTTTGGCTGAAGTTTAGCTACGCATAATTTTGTAATAATTAATTTTAATAGCAGTTTGGAATTGATTCAGTTCTAGGCAGACACTTTTTCGGTTGATACAGAGGTTTTAATAGTTGAAAAGACCCTAATAAAGATATGTTCGGGAAGTGGGATGAAGAAATTAGCATGTCCAAAATTACGTCTGTTGCCAGAAAATATACCTTTCTAAATTCATACAGATTTAAGCAAATGGCGTGCGTTAACGTTGCCAATTTCCTCTGCTTCATGTGAAATATCCTTTTTAACAACGAGGAGAATCAAAATGGGCTAAAGCCGACCGTGGTTCAAGACCGATTCAGTTCTTTAGCTCTTGCAAACAATGAAAATGGCTTTACAATATCCCTGACTTTAGATAATGTTCTGAAAGAATGTATTAAATTAGGAAATCGGAAATTGGTGCTTCAATAAACCCATGCTATTGGATGCGCATGGATACTTGTGAACAATTTGTATCAATAACTTTTAAAATTCATGAACTTATTATTTTTGAATAAATTTAATTTTAATGTTTATAGATTGATTGTACGGTCAAAAATATTCTTATTTCACTTTGACGCACATACTAAAAAATGTGGTGTGGCCAGCACACGAGTTTCTTATACGTATGAGCGTTTCAAATTATATAAAAGTTGTTCTGATTTAAGTTTTAAATACTTTTATCTTCCTAAAAAAATAATCTGTCAATAAGTGTCCAAATTTTAAAAACGTTCTTATACAAAAAATATTTAAAATTCTACTCTTCTATTCTCTTAATAAATTTCTATAGAATGCATACT
This sequence comes from Amphimallon solstitiale, assembly GCA_963170755.1. Taxonomy (NCBI): domain Eukaryota; kingdom Metazoa; phylum Arthropoda; class Insecta; order Coleoptera; family Scarabaeidae; genus Amphimallon; species Amphimallon solstitiale. Next base: position 36,667,134 of record OY720681.1, on the reverse strand, counting down.
TTGCAAGATATTTGAAAAAAAGTGCTGCTAGTAAAAATGGTAGTTTCGGTTATAAAGGCTGACTCAGAATGAAATTCGATCTTAAAAATAAAATAGCTTATTGGTTTTTCAACGTTTTAATAAATTGTATTTACAAAACATCTGGAAATTAAACCTTAAAAACAATGTCGCTTAAATGTTGCCCTTGACGTATTATGCACTCATCTAAACGATGTCGTGCATTTAGAATAACTCGTTGAAAGAGTGTTACAGGAATGGCAGTAATTTGTCCCCGTATTCGGTCTTTAAATTCATTTACATATGCCGGAGGATTTTCATACACATTAATTTTAAAGTAGCCCCACAAGAAGAAATCTAGCTGTGTCAAATCACATTTACTTGCAGGCCAGTCAATGTTACCTCCACGCGAAAGTTAATGTTTCATGGAAAAACATTCTTACCGCCTCTAAAGCTTCATTCGTAGTACGGCTTGTGGCACTATCCTGCTGGACCATGTGCGATTATCAAACTTTTCAAATGCTTGTAATACTTGTCCTATAGACTCCTTGATTATTCTCAAAAAAAAAAAAAAAAAAAAAAAATTGACCAATAAGAAAATGCTGCCGCAGACCAGTACCGACAATTGTGTTTGTTCATGTCTCCGTCTAAATCAAAATGTGCTTCGTTATTAAAAAGAATATTATCAAAATCATTGAACTCCCGCATCAAAGTAGCAAAATTAAGACGGCTATGGTGATTATTAATCTGCATAGCTTAAACCAACTGGATATTATAAGGATGGTAATGTAAAGCAATCGCATGTTTTCTTATCAAACGATGTGGATTTTGGTGTACAGCGACACTTAAGTTTCGATGTTAATTTTATTTCTAGCAGATCTCCTGCGGTCATGGGGCTTAGAACAATTTGTGGGACCACTTACTTGAAATTTGCGTATCCATTGCTTAATTAAATTAGCAGATGGATCTTGATGAGCATACCGCAAATTGTAGTGATTGCTTTTACACAAAAAGCTAAGTATCCAATTAGGAAAAAAAATCAGCAAGACGATAATTCGAATGGTGGCAGTAAAAATAATATGACACTAAGGGTTTCCCCTAGATACAAAAAACAAAATCGAATTTAATTCTGACTCACCCAAAACTACGCATAAGAAAGTAAAATCGAAAAAAATTACAAGTCTTTCAGGTGTTACCCCCCCCCCCTCCAGATCTGATGACATAAGGTTGCCCTTGGTCATATACCAAGATATTTCAATTCTCTTGCACAGTGTTCATCAGTTGAAATATTCCATTTGCAATGTTAATAGACGCGAACAAATTAAGATCACCTTTCTCAAGACGCTAATAGAATCGACAAACTAAAGTACCTGTATGACGACTCAATATCTTACATAGATATTTCCATGAATTCAAAGTTACACACTTTTCCTGAATATCCTATACAGAATTTAAAATCTTTTAATAATTCTTAATATAATAGTATCGCATTAACAATTGACCCGAAACAGATAACCTGGATTATTAAAAGAAACTTTATAATACATACAAACCCCACATGTTAATGCGATAGCATTATACACATAAATAGTGTGACGGCATAAATAACATTTATGAGAAAAATTCAGTTACTGAACGATTATGTATGAAAATTTTTTGTTATAATAGTTGGCTAATTAAATATGCAAATTGAAAATTAGCCGTCATTTAATCACAAATTTCCAAATGTAAAAATTTTAGAAACTTAATAACACTCCAGCTCCATCCAGCGCTTCCTACTATTATTACAATAATTATACATTTTTTCCGTGTCGATAGAAACATCAGAACGCCACACCAGTGCAAATGATGACTGTCACACTAAATTAGTTTAATTGCTGTTTTGAAAAAAATACAACCGAATTCGATGGCGTATAATTTCTATAATAGAAACGCTGTTATGCCTATTTAACCAAATACACAAGACAGATAAATTGTGCTGCATTTTCTATATAATTATAAACACCTGATCACACAAAGGCTGGTGCGTTTTAAAATTTTTATTACGTACCGCCATAATTATAGAATTTCAGACAAGGCGATTTCATTTTTACATTTATACGGGCATGCAAACAGACTACATGCGGCCAGACACAAGAAGGCGTTCATTAGTGAAAATTGTGCCGAAGAAAATGTCCTGAATATTAACGTTGAGTATAGATAGTTGAGCTGTATGAACGTAGATATATGTAAAAGCTACGAATTTGTAATTTTATTAACCTTATTATAAAGAGAGATCACATTCAATTCATTATTATTGGCGTAAAAATGCGGGCTGTTGTTGGCCAAGATTGACGGGTAAATGCGATAATAAGCCGGTCGAATGGACATTTCCGGCAGAAAACCGCACACATTAGACATTAAACATAGAATAGAAAAGTCGCAAGCAGAAAGCTATTTGTTCCGATTTCTATCATCAAACCCCGAGTGAAGGGGATATAAATTAGTTCAACGTTGTATTCAGAATAACTATCTCTTACAATTGATAAACAATGAAATCGTACAGTAATTGTTCACTAGATGACTATATGCCAACAGCAAAAGTGACAGGACGTACAGGTATCCGTAATAACTACTTCGGCCTTTGTCGACAATGTAACATTCTGTTTAGCTATCTAGTTTTTTTAACTCGTTACATCGTGATATCCTAATGCTTCATTGTATAATTAGATAAGGACGTACTTCTTTACGGTGGCATTATAGCCTACTATTTGTCATAAAGAGTAGCTAGGACATACAAATGCAATTGATGAAATATACAGGCTGTCCCAGAAATAAAAAGACGGAGTAGCAGAAATCGGAAGCTAGATTGTGTAAAAACGTACCCTCAAAATATCAAGTCTTTATTCGTGCGCAGACGGCAGAAAAAAAATAATAAAGAATTCAATTGGCCTTACGCCGACTCTGGTCGACTTGCGGTATAAAATTGTACACATGCATGCATTGGCGGCTGGTCGGTAATAAAATCGCGCGGCTCACAACAAAAACGTATGTATTTTTGTAAATAACATACATTGTCAAACAGCACAATGGATGTTATTTAAAAAAATACATAAGTTTTTGTTGTGTGACCCGCGATTTTATTACCGACCAGCCGCCAATGCATGCATGTGCAAGGGCGATAGATACACAGATGTTCAGTTTGTTATTAGCCGCCGATGTGAGTTGTCACATAGTTATCGACATGGCTTTTACGACGCAAGAATTATGGGATATGGTGTATCTGTACGGTGAAGTAGGTGGAAATGGAAGAGCTGTTGAACGTTTATACGCCGAACGTTTTCCTAATCGCAGGCGTCCGTCGTATCAATCGTCGTATGGACACGGTGTTTAGGTTACGCGAACAAGGCACACTACACCCACGCTTCGAAGGCAGCATTTCATTGAGAGTGCGCAATTACCTCAATGTTTCATATCCTCGATGGATTGGACGTGGAGGACATACACCATGGCCGGCGCGCAGTCCGGATTTAAATATATTAGATTTTTTTTATGGGGGTATATGAAAACATTGGTGTATGATGGGGATGAGATTGCCACAGAAGAAGATCTTCGGCAACGTATTTTTACAGCTGCGAAACGTATACGTGGGAACCAGGTACCTTCCAACGAGTGCGTGGTAATCTTCTCCGACGGACTGACGCCTGTCTTCGTTCGCACGGCGGACACATAGAGCACCTTCTATAAATATCCACCTGCTTCACTTACACAATCGGTTCTTTTCAGGACCACCATATTACTTGTGTTAAGAAAAAGGAGGAGGAATAGATACTTCATAATAAATATCACACCATTAATTACTTTTTAGACCTGCTAGAAAAAAATAATTACATTTTGATATTTACTACGATTTATTGAATATTCCAAAATAATAATAATCAGCTGTTTCCAACTACAAACACATTAAAGGGCAACAACCTTCCTATTTTAAAAATAAAAACAATCTTTTATTGTCTGCAATAAAGTGAGTGAGTCGCCCATCTGCGTCAACAATCGAATACATAGCTGCGTTATTTAGACGCATCCGGCGTTTTATTATGAATGAGTATGATTTAACATTTTTTTTCCCGTTTTATACAAATAAAAGTGTATTTTTCTTTGAATGCGTGTTCGTTTCTATTTACAAATGAGCATTCTTACGTGTGCCAGGTCCGTAATGCAATTTTTTATTTAAAAAAATAACATAGAAAATTAAATTTTTAATTTCTTCGTTATTGCGGCATATTTGGGCCTGTTTCTGTTCGGACTTTACATACCTGCTATTCCGTCTTTTTATTTCTGGGACACCTGTATATTACCTACTTGGCGGTTACAAAATTCCGTGCACCAAAATTATGCCAGTGCGCAAATGAATAGAATATAAAATTGTCTATGTAATGAAAGCTGATAATTTTCGGTTACAATCAACTTTCTTAAAGTACATTTAACTAAACAGATGTATAACAGCTATTTCAATTTCTTTCAATGTATTAAACGGAGTTTAATTTGGTTTTGAAAGACAATAATGTTCTTGTAATCGTGTATGGAATAATATTGACGTGGTATTGGACAGAGTAAAATGAAAATAATCTAATTACTAAAGTACTGATTTAAATAAAATTCGGGTGTGCCCCTAAATAATGTATATTCCACCAGTGATAGTATAACTATGTAAATAGTATTATAAGAGGTAGAAAGTGCCTTGAATGAAGAGGCACAAATACATAAGAAAAAGAATCGTACTGTGTCTGATAGGTATTAAAAATACTTGTACAATATAGGCATCTCTGTAAGCAGATATATATAAACACATAAGCAATGTTAAACATATAAGCCTACTAAGGTTTGGGAACTCAAAGACAATATAAATCGCTTAATGTCTTAGTTTGCAGAATGTAAAATTTAGAAAAAATAAGGCCTGTGTATTATAAATTATAGATAAAGTGTTTACTTCACACAAAAATTGAGTAACTTAATTCCGATAAATACAGTCATATCAAGTAACAACAAGAGGCGTTTTCGGATACTTTACCTGGACATTGGGGTTACAACACGGTTAGCACAAATGCGTTCGTTAATTCAGTCAGGTTAAAACAACCGTGTTCGTAAAATCCGAAAAATAACCGGGTTTAAGAATCCGGTACGGTTTTCATAGCTCTGGGGGGTTATTCTAGAGAATAGCGATTCGATACCACCATTAGCGAGAGTAAATAGCGATAGCACGCGATATCGCAAAAGCGTGACCTAATACACACACCACAACATATTAGAGAAGTTAGCTCCGACTACTTAACTTTTTAGTAACATTTTTAACATTATTTTTGCATTACGAATATGACATTGGTAATAGTGGTAATAGGAAATATTATGGGAAAAAGGAAAAGGACATTTACATTTAGGTATGGTGTTGATGTGTATGTTTGACTTTTGTGAGTGTATAAAATGTATTATTATTCAAACATGTCACGAAATCGAGAAGAGATATAGCGCTGGCCCAAAAGGAGCATTTAATATTGTTCATGTCAATACATCTACCAACAGATGCTTGGCCAAGAGCTGTTAATAAACTATCGTCAACATGTCTTTGGTAATTACCATGACCAAGAAAAGATAGTGTACATAGAATGTAGTGCAAAATTAAAAATATATTTCGACTTCCAGATATTCAATTTTGTGCTTTAAACAACAATAATTTTTATGTGTATGAAAATTCAAGTGAAACCCAGGTTTTTTGTGCATGCAAAATGCTTAAATAAACGCGGATGTGAACAAAAAGCTGTTTGTCGAAATCAAACATGGAATTTAGTACCGCGAATTCATAATCAACCACAACGTGGAAGATACAGTATATATTCAGAAGATCCAATGCAGATTCCAAAATGTGGCATTTGTCACGAATCCATCCAATATAAAATATCAATATTTTGTGAATATTGCGTCGAATATGATCCTGACGTAAATTTAATTCTTCATGATGCTCTTGATATTCATCACATAATAATAAATCGAAATTTTGCAGCCGCCCAAAACGTTGAAAATTTGGCTCCAGATATTTTTGACTACGAAATTGTAGACAACCATGAGTGATCACATATACGCAACAACCACAATCGATGCTAACCTTTCTGATGAAAGATGGACACCATTGGTGGATTTTCTCCAAGTAGGACTCCTGATAGTTCAAGACATAATTTCTTTCAAAATCCCGACAACGCCGGAAGCATACAAAACCTTTTTAACGATGATTCGACAGTAATATCTAGCCTTTATGGACCAATTGGACGAACAAACCGATGCAAACTGGGCAACATTCAAGATTTACTTTCAACAAAATATCTCTTGCATACCGTACATGGCGCAGGAGGAATTCATGATTGTTTCGAAATTGCTGAGCTCATTATGCATGCAAGTAAATCGCTCAGAAGTCGAAAATTCATGAAACTGACTGTGATCTGAATAAAAAATATACAACTGCAATGTTTTGTTTATTATTTTAGATTCTAATAAAAATCTTACAGCTAAATATGTTACGTATATTACAAGAGTAGAAATATATTTAGAAGGGCAATAACTGCAGGGGTTCTTTGAAACACTACACTATTTGGTCTAGGATGTAGAAAGAAAACCTGCAGCATAAAAAACCTACATCACAGCGCCACAAAACTGAAGGTCTTTAGTTATTAAGATCCAAGCAACAGCCTCTGGAATTAAACTATGTAAATCTGTATATCTAAATTCAAATTTAGCTAGAGGACATTCTTTAACAATATGTTTAACTGTTTCAATCTCAGCTCCGCATTCACAAGCTGGACTCTCAATCACATTCCACTTGAATTCCTTTGATTAAATATGATATCGATATTATTAATCAGATCTCTTGCTACTGCTTTTGTCAAACGGAAATTTCTAATGAACTCCTCGTCAGTTATTGAAAAGGGGTTCAAAGTGTCCCTAAATCCTTGTCTTTGTATCCTTAGCTTGCGAATTTCTCTTTTTCTTTCTTCTCTTTCCAACAAGTGAATGGCTAGATATTGCCCATACAAAGCTGCAATTGTTGGACAAATATTACAAGAAGCAGAAAATTAGAAATTACTTTTCTTTTAAACTTTTATTCTATATCAAATGTAAACTAAAAAAAAGCAAGTCGGTAAAACAATAACAGTAATGAACTTATAAGCATATCATAGCGACATCGATAAATTATAGCGACTCCATTTTTGGTCTCGCTAAATATAGCGAAATATCGCTAAGTTATGACGTCAAAAAGAATCATGGCGACATCGCTATGTCTGCAGAATATCTCGTAGCGATATCGCTATTGACGTCATAAACTGGCCTTGACGGATAGCGATATCGCTATCCGCATGAGAATAATCCCCCTGGTAAGTGAGTGACTCTAAAATGCATGGCTTTCTGGGCATGTGCAGGCAGACAGCCAATTTAGGCGCCCTTCGATATTTGTTGTATCACTTTGCTGTTTTTATATTGTATAGTGAACTTCTATCATAGACTATTATTACAAGCTACATCGAAGTGTACTTACGCATGCACTTTGAATTTTTCAATACTAGAGTGAATTTTGTATTTTTAATGTAATAATTAATTTAAAAACCTTACATTTCAAATTTGAGTGTTTTAATTGTTGCCAGGAAGATCGTAATTAGAAAATATAACCAGGATGAGAAAAAAAAATTGCAATTATTGTAATAAAACTTTTTTTGATTCCAGTACTAAAAATAAACAAATGAAAAAGATTCATCAAATTGTACCTGACTCTAAGAAGAACCAACGTATTATGTGTCCATTGTGCTTGGAGGAAGATGTACTATTTACAACATATGAAGGATTAAATACCCATATTAATACAAGAGATAATATTCATATTGAAGTACCTACTGACATTTACTTTTTCCAAGCAGTGGATTCAAATAGAAAAAATTGAAACAAATTATGTAGTATCCAATACAGTATTAGGTGAACAATTCAAGGAGGTATTTTATAGTAGCAACAAAAGTACTTAATATTAAAGGTAGATGATTATTTGCACATTTACGAAACAATTTTATTATATGTACATGTATTTTTAAAATTTGTAGGCTTTCAAAGCAATTGCAAAATACGAACAGAGAAAGCGGGCGGCTCTATAAAAATTAGGGGATCACGTGCATTTCGTTAATAATCAAAATGTGTATAAATGGTAGGACAGTAAAAATCAGTAGTGAAGGTTTATTATAAATATTTTTTTTTGTAGGTGAGAGGATTGTTACATTTTGGAAAACACATGTGGGGCACGAAGAAGAAATTAGAAGACAACGTCTGTCAAAAATGGAACAAACCGAAATTGTATAAAAGCTGAAAATTGGTGTTAGTGTAGACAGAATTGTGGCCGATGCAAGAAACACTCATTCAGATAAGTTGGAAAGAATACATTTTCTTCATAGAAAAGATGTTCAATATTTGGCAGGCAAACATACCACAGAAAAAAAAACACGTATGATATGATGGCCACAGTTTTAAAATTTCAAGAATGGAAACCTGCTGGTAAAAATTATGCCTTCATTTTTAAAGCTGAAGGTAAGATAAGATATATCTATTGCTTTGCTAGTTTCTATATAAAATAGGTGATGGTAAGGTGTTGGTATCAATTTAATGGTGTTGTATGTGTAGGTGAAGCGCATCCTATTCATGAAATAGAAGATTTTGCGTTGGGCTTCATAAATGCGACTATGTGTAAGTGGAAAGGAAATGGATTTAACTGTTATGCTGGTGAAAGATGATAAAAATACAGGATTTTCTGTGGCTGTCTTTCTACCAAACACACAAGACCAGATTGTACAAGAAGTTTTTTAGGGGCACTTACAGATAGGATTGGGACTCCTATTCAACCTACGTATTTCATGATTGATAATGATCCGAAATATTACAATGCGTGTGGTAGTATTATGTCACATAGACCTATAGGACTTTTATGTACCTGGAATCTTGTAAAGAATTGGAATATTCAAGGCAAAGCGAAGATTATTGATTCCGTTAGAAAGAAATCCATAAAGATTGAAATGAAGAAGATTTTGATTGAAATAAATATTGATAAATTTAATAATCTGTTGGATATATATTTTAGAAATTGAAGAAAACAAACGAAATTCGGTTTCTAAATTATTCGAAAAAGTAAATTTTACTATTGCTGTATTATAAGTAACCTAGTGTCTACATATAATTACTAACAATATGTTCTAGGTATTACTTTCAGATTGATGAAAGAATTCGTAGGTGGGCCCATTGTTATAGATTAAATGCAGGGATTAATACAAACATGGCGATAGATAGTTTGAATAATGAAAAAACATATTATCCCAGAAGAAGTTGATGATGAAGATAATGGAACATGTATAAAGAAATTTAATCAAATAATGAAAGAGTATGAACAGAAGACGTTGACATCTAAGCGTAAGATGAAGAAGCAAGATTACTACCCTTCAAAAAAGAAAGTGAAGAAAGTTATATAAGTATTTATTATGTCTTTTTAGGTATAAGCTATCCTATAAGAATAATGCATATACAAGTATATTTAGTGCTGTACGTCTAGGTTTATGTACTTATTTTTTATTATAATTATATGTTTTATGTTATGTATATAATATTATAAAATAGTCTATTCCAACTTCGTTATTTGGTTTAATGGGTGTTAAATAATTTTATTTGTGTTTATGAAAAATCAAACAAAGCAATCCCTCATAAGTTTCTTGTTGATTCTTCTTGTGAGCAGTAATGGAACCTTCTAAAAGCAAATATATTAATTTAACGATCAAAAAATTGTTTCTTTTAGTTAGTCCCAAAACCTGATCTCATAAGTTTATTTACATAGATGGTTGGTAAATATTACACCAGTATCTTTTTTCTCAAATATTAATATATCAAAAGTTTTAAACTTGATTTTCATCCGTCAATTAATTGAAATTGAACTTAAAATTGAAGATCAAGAAAATTACGTTTATCTCCTGTTTCCATGTTTTCTATTACGCGTCTATTTCGTACGCATGCGTACTAGTTCAGACCTCTTGTGCATTTTAGAGTCGTCTGAGTGGGGTAGTGAAGGTTGTTGGACTCCCTCTCCGGATATACAAAGCGTTAGTGGCAATACATAAATATTTTTAATACGAAACAAATTAAAAAAAAATGATAAATTGATTTTGCCACAATTGCTTTTTAAGTGCAAATTATTTTCCTTTTCCTCTTTACGTTGAATTGCATACAGATTATAGTATTATTTTCAGATTCAAGTACAAACAAATTTGCTAATAAAACTATTTTACGAGTATTTGAAGTTTGAGTATTCACTGTCTTATTCGTTTCTTCTTTCGTTTTGCTGGTAACGATTCAAAGCTATAAATATAGGTTATGTTTACGTTACGTTACTATACATTACGACAGCAAATTGCGTTCGGAAATGTTTTCAATAAGTCGGTAAAATTTGTCAACCTGTCAGGTACTGTGTGATCGGGTCAGTTAAATGCTATATATTTTCCGAAAACGCCAAGGATTACGATAGTCTACTCAATCATTTACTAGACATATGTATCTCTTACGTTAGTTCTTTACATATAACGTGTTAAGAAAAAAATTACGCCCGAAAAAAGACGAAAGAGTATTTACATTTGAATCATAATCTAGTTGTAATAATTGTATGCCAATAGGTATTTACAATTAAAGAGTTGTCTTACTTTTCCCAATACAGAAAGTAATATTTGCAAGTTGAGCCAATATATCTCCTATCTTCAAATACCATAAATAATTGAGATCAATACTGCATATAAAATAAATGAAAATACATTGAAATTATAGTAAAGATACATTTTATTTAAGAGAATTATTATAAACACAACTAATGGATTAATAGTTAATGGTAGTTTTGAATAAATCATTTTGATTTTAAAAGATAGCACTATCAGATATAAAATCTTAACTAGATTTCTAAAAAGAAAATATATAAGTAACTCTTTTCGATTAACTTTAGTTATTTTATGTGTAATGCAAGTTATGACAACACATATTTGTAAATGAATAAATTGTAATCGGGTTTATTCGGATATAATACATAATTTTCAATGAATAGCCTTCCATTTAAAAAAAATATATAAGTTTGTGTTGGTTCGTCGTTCTTGACCGCTCTGCATAAAAAATATTTTTAAATTATATAACTCATAATTATCTAAAATGTTTGTATTAAAAACGGTTCGCTATCTACATTATTAGATACCAATAATGAACGGAGTATTTCATATGGCAGGCATGTCTTATTTGGTTTACATTTTCTCAAAAAGAAGTTCTTCAAATACTACTTGCACGATTTGGAATACCGCAAATCCTCTATTCTAAGACGCTTTTATTTAAACAACACTTAAAAAATACAAAACCGATTTGAATTTTTATTTGGAAACTAACATTTTAGTGTTTATTATACCTGCTATTTTATTTGCTTATACTTACCTCTATATATGAATATGGAAATACAATTCTAGAATAAACAAACTGCTTTTTTAAACAGGGTAATACATTTAACAGTTCTGCGTACAATGCTATCAACCAGTTCTTCGTAATTTCTACCAATCTTTTCATTAGTAAGTTAAAAGCTTACGCTACCGAATTCCCCAGGCTTGAAAGATGTTTAGTTTTTTGAAGATATAAATGCATATATTATTGTCTATTGTCTTTCTAGCTAAGCTCAGTCGGTAGAACTTATAATCGAGTATGAAAAATAAATAATAATCTCAGGATTGAATTCTTTTGCAAAAGTTATTTTAATATTTATTTCAAAAAAATGTTTTTGAAAAAGACAAAATAATGTATGTTGAACTACATAAATTAAGTAACGATGGAAAAATCTGTTGATCACATAACAATAAATCAATTTCAAAATTAAATTCTGAGTCTTAATGAAAATTATTAAAACAATAATAGAAATATGACTATTCAGATGATGTTTATATAAAATAGAAACATTTTTACAGTAAATTAGCTATCAATTCTATTATTCTCTTTATCTTATAAATATATTACTTCAATGTTTGATATTAATTATTATGAAATAATTTTCTTTTAAATGTTTATAATTGTACTTAACAGTTTTTCTATTTCTGTTGGTCCTCTTCATAAAATACGTCTATTCTGGATTACAGGTACAGTTTCTTAAGATCCGGATAATACAGCATATAAGGTCCAAGTTAAATTCATCCAATAGGTTTTCCCCGTATTTGTATACACGTTATGGGCTTCTTCTATTTCGGTAAAATGTTTCTTGTATGTATTTTTCAGTTTATAACTCCAATTCGATTTATTTTTATAAGCAACATCAATGTAATTCCGGTTCAGTAATCACTTTGGTCCAAGATATGAGAGTTCCACAAGTTAACGACTTATCAAGCATGTAGATGATGATAATTAACTTATAAAATCAGTTATTTATTACTTTTATACCAACTTTTCTATATAAATTCTTCTTTATTCCAAAAAAATCTCCTTTAATTATATAATTCTTTTACTTTCATGTCAAAATTCACAAACCATCTATTTGTTTATAAGTAACCAGGATATTTTTACTTAATTTCCATATACGTATTTGATTTTTCATGATAATGACATTTTCTTGTATAGTAATTTAAGTTGCCTATCTTATGTCTTGACAATATTACTAATATTGTGACTTTTTAAAATCTTTCAATAAGAATGAGATTACAATAAATTCAGTTCCTATGTAACATTTTATACATTTCATTACTATTCTAATAAAATTCTTCTATTTTATATACGAATGAACTTTTATTTGTATAACATAAATTAATTTTCTTGAGAAGTTAATTTTGATTTTATACTTATAAATATTGAAAATTTAAATCATTATAATATACCTATACATACAAAATTAACATGTAATATACAACAGACATATAAACATTGGTACTCTTTCGGGAAACTGATAAATACCACTAATTAAAACTGCATGATTTATCAGAGAAATTACATAAATTGTTCCTAACAAACTACAAATTAAAATACAGGAAATGCACAAGCCACTGCAAAAAGAACAAGAAATCCCGCACAACCTATCTCCATCAGATACGCATTCTATTTATAGAGTTATGTGTACATAGATACAAACGTATGTATACGTACGAGTATGTATTGTATCGATGTATGTGCGTACAACACTGTGCCTTTAATTACAAAGATACACCAAGTTAATAATAAGGGTGAATGACTGCAGCGTAATAACCCGCAAAACATACAATGCAATTTCAATTGTCTACTAAGTTACACTGTGTACCACTAATATTGAACTTTAGTATTTATAGAAACTATTACCCAATATAACTATTACAAATATAAAGTTTAATAACCGAAACATTTTGCTTTCTGGAGTTGCTGGTTTACATACCTATAGAAAGAAAGGATGATTAATTTTGTAGATGTATAGTTATGGGCAGTAAAAAGGAACAGAGTACTGAAGATGTTTTGCGATGTTTTGTTAGATTGTTACAGGCTTCATAAAAATATGGAGAGGCATACTGTCTCTCTATTCCATCTTAAGAGTATTCTATCACAGCGTTTAAAACAAAAATCACAAAATTTTTAATTGCGCAAATGTTCTAAGCAATTCAAGATTTTTTAAATTTGAAATATTTTTTTATATTTTGATAATATTATATTACTTTTGACTAATTTACTGTCTATTTTCAATTGTGTTTTTTCATAATTTTAACCCTGTGTACTTGTACCTGTGTGTTATTTTTACGTTTTTTATTGTTATATTTTTGTGTTGTATGTGAGATTTGACAATGTAAATATCTGTAATCAAATCTACTACAATAAAGAATATTATTATTGTTATTATGATACATCCCTATTGCATTAATTGAGAGTGATGCATATCAGATTAGCTAATATGACGTTGAAAAAAGATGTGTAAGAAAATTATTTGGACTGCCTTCTGAAAACACCCTAAAGACCATTATACTTTTTGTGATTCTTTTTTAAGCTACTCTGCTGTACATCTAAAAGAAGGAACTGTGTAATGTAGATAAAAAATTATACCTATGGTAGAATTACCGAACAGATGCAGTAGCAACAGCGCACGATAAAAGCGTCACTTGAAAGTCATACGTAAAATAACGCTTACTATTGGTTCGTTTGCAGGGACGGCCAATAGTAAGCGTTATTTTACGTATGACGTTCAAGTGACGCATTTCTCGTGCGCTGTTGCTACTGCATCTGTTCGGTAATTCTACAGTACAAGTAAAACAAGAACATTTACATGCACTGGTGGCTCATAATAAGTCCAAATATGACGTAAAAAGTATTAGAAAATAATTCTTAAACTTAATTTTAGCTGGTCACATTTTCAAGGGTCAAAGATTAATTTTATTATTCAAAATTGTTAAATAAATATGCTAGGTTTTATATTACGTCGCTCTTTCTCTCACTTCTACCGCACATATCTGATAGATTTTAACATGAGATAATTTTAAAAATAATTAGATTTCTATGCCTACAAGAGCAGGATGAATGATTTCAAAGTAAAATGATATTTCGAAGAAAAATGTTATGCGTCAATATGAATTATTGAAAAAAATAACTAATTATCGTGTTGTAACACGCTGTGGTATTTTCTAGGTAGGCAGTAATAATTTATGTGATAAATAATAATAAAGCTTTATTTCCCTTTTAATTTTATATTAATCTTTGTTTTAAGTATAGTTTAGAGCTTATAATAAATAAATATAGAAAATACAGAATATGGTGAAATTTTCAATATTGATCTTATCCTTAAATTATATTTATTCAAATCTAAAAAATCGGTTGGACATTTCTAGGGTGAATCAAGTAATATCTTCCCTTTTCCCTTTTATTATAAGAAAACGAAATATTAAATAGGAGGTTCCATGTCAAACATGTATATATTAGCAAGTATTGATACAAACGAAATATCACCAGCTGCGAAAGTTATTGCATGTTAGGTAAATAAAAATTGTGTATTTATTATATTTAAAACGACGACGTAGTAATCGCTATAACTAATACGATTTTCTCTTGCAACCCGACTTACACTGTAATTTATCAACTGGTTAGTGTTCATTGTTCATGACCCTATATGGGAAGAATGATTGATTTTGTAGATGTGCATGTATGTATATCAAACCTCTGGTAGCATCAATGAAATATTTGTGTTACCGTTAGTATATAAAGAGAACTTAGCTGGTTTATAAACTAACATACTTGGTGTTCGAAATAGATAAGCAGGTCGTTGTTTCTGTAGAAAATCGAATTTCACACCTAAATTGTGAGAAATTTAATGAATTTGTCATCTGTTTAAGTTTAGTAAATAATAAGAGGAAAATGAACAACTATGTTCAATTTCTGGGTGTAAACTATAAGCTATTCGCATAATTATATAAATAATTCATCAAATTCCTCTCTATTTTAATGAAAAGCTGAATTTCTACTAAAATATTCAGCTATACCTACAATGTATTTTGCATACTAGCTATTTAGTTTATAAACAAGAACAAAAAACGAGAAAGTTTTGATACCTCAATTTTGAGGGGTAAATAGATGTTATTACTTAGATACAGTGTTTTTTCGCATAAAGTTCAATTCTTTTATTTTCTGTCCATATACTAAGTACATCCCTCAATTTAACTGGCAAATAATGCAAATATCACCATTAATTCGATCCAGCATATATGTAGTAGATAAGCAGGAAAGCAACAAAAAAATAGGGATTATATAGAAGCGTTCAAGGTAAAGAAACAGCTGCAAGACGTAAGAGGAGACTGAAAAAACTGGTGTGATCCCAGTTTAAAGTAAGTAATCTGTAAATGTGGCCATTTACAATGTTCAATGCGATTTCTTAAACATACCTATCTTGAACGTGTACACTGCGTAGGCATTTCTTCTATATACAGCTAATAGAACCATTGAAGACTGCTATTGTTATTATTCGATTGACATAAGCTGTTATGTTTTGTTGCACTTCCGCGCTGCTATCCGCAAACATAAATGTAATAAACATAACCGGACTATCTCACCCACTGTGAGAAAACGCTAACGGTTCGCGTAGCCCAGGGTCCAATCCCAACGAAGAAAACTCCGCCTTCACTAAGCTAACACAGGTATTTATTTATATGTATGTGTGTATATACATACACAGGTACAAATCAATTTTAAACTGTTTTCATTCAGAATTCATGTGTAGATACTATTTTTGATAATTGCATATTTTATGTACAGGTATAACTGCAATTACCTAATGTACGACAAAACACCACATTCTAAGTACTTACTTATTTTAAATATTCAAAAAATGTCATTCAAGAATTGATATTAAGAGGGGCGTTTACGTATCGAAAATTAAGGCATCGCCGTTTCGCGGTTTTAAACTCATTTTGTTATTTTAGAATCTCAATTTGGGTTAGTGATGCAAAAGGCATCAATTTATAATGTCAAGGTCCGTTTTTGTACTAATTTATTTTCTTAAAAAAATTATGTGTCTTAGAAATAACCACAAAAATGCATGAATTTGATTAATGTCTACTAACTAAGGCATGTACACAAAAGAAAAAAAACGACCTCTACGTTTCAAATTTATGTACTTATTTTTAAAGATAAAAAACATTAAACAGTAAAACTTGTCACACACATTTCAATAATATAACAGTTACGGGCAAGCGAAAATTGGCTTATTATAAAACATCAACAACATCAACAGATCCGTAAGTACTCATTCTTTATACATATGTTTCCCATCTATAGTATTCCTTAATCTATGAATACAACCGAAGCGCTGTGAAGGAAACCGAATATCGTGTAGCTTCACTTACTCACACCCCCTTGCGTTTACCCGTTCCGCGAGTAATTTAAGTTGCATAAGTTTCTATTTGTTGGTAAACGCCCGTCTTAAGTAAAAAGTTTCTTTTTATAATGACTGCTTGCAATTAATCGCAATGCGATTCATAAATTTTCGTGTTATTAAATCCGCAACATGGAAAATGGAAACATCTTCCCTCACTTCTTCTACCGCCACCAGTTTCATGTCTAAATACAGGGTCCGGCAATGAAACGGGATGATTTAAAACCTTAATTATTTCTAAAGTATTTTTTTTGTATTAATTGACCATGTATAATATAAAGTACATTTTTGCTTTTAGATACCCTCATAAGAAGTAGTCAGTAGTTGCAAGCCGATCAATCAGGAGATCGAGGAGGTCAAATGATATCTCCGATACGATAAATGACGCAGCCTGGGAACAAAGCATTCACTCCATCTATTAAAATTCTTGCCGTGTGGCTTGTTGCCTCGTCTTCCTGGAAAAAAGAATGTGTTTTTTTTTCATTGGAAAACGGGCAATTTGTGGTATCAGAAAGTTACGATCCATTTCAACCATACTGTTACTTGTTCAGAATGACGAGGCGTTCGATGAAGTAAACGAGGGTTTCCATCCGCCCAATATCTGAAATTTTGTTTATTAACGAAACCTAATAGGTGGAAATGCCCTTCATCACTCATCCACAAGTTGTTCACATGGTCGTCATTTTCTTCGAGTCTCCTGAGCATATCCACACAAAAACGGATTCGTTGTTCATTATCACCTCGGTGGAGAGATGGCACCATCTGAATCCTATACGGATGAAAATGTAAGTCTTTGTGGAGAATCCTTCTGACAGATCTGTCACTTATTAATAGGTGTGCAGCATGACGTACGGCCGATTGGCGTGGATTTATTAGCAGCGTCTGTCGAACAACTTTGATGTTGTTATGGCTTCGAACTGTTCTTGCACTACCACCTCTTCTTTGGTCGTATATTAGTAACAAATTAAATTACTTACCTCCATTTATAAGCTGATATAAATAATTTTCAAATATAATATATATGTAACCTCCTACGATGAAGCTTGTCAACATGCAATTGTGATGCACTTACCACTAACAACCAATATGTGAAAGTGGTCACTTTGGTTACAAACAACTGCTACCAATTTCAGGCAACCGTGTTCCGTAAATCATAGTTTTTCAGGATAACCGCAACCAGGGTGAAAATAGTGCATTTACGGTAGATACTCTTAATTTCGAAAGTCGATAAAATCAAAAATAGAATTAACACTAAGAAGTTTTTGGATGTTGTCAGAGTACAATTAAACTAATAGCAACCGCATGTACAATCACATAAATCCTAATGTTTCACTAGAATGGTTCCCATTAACATTTAAAAGGTTTGTTCGGAACAGATGGAAAATAAATAAAAAACACGGCAGTAGTATTAGACCACCTATCGTACATGACATTTGTTTCTCCATCCGTTGGTTGACCAGCGTGTTATTTTTCACGTTCAAAATTCATTGTTTAGAAGTTACTGCACGACAGTATTCGATAATTAGGCACAATTAATCATTTAATGGACTCGAAATGGAACCTTGTGAAATATCATCAGTCGAACATTACCATAAATCTCAATTACAATTCTTCGCATCTGATTCTTTGTCTGATATTGATTATAATTGCAGACACCACAATAACACAACCGCAGCAGAAGACATTCGCTGCAGCGCCTTCTATTATAACCGTAAAAAAACTAAATTGAGCGTTGGGTAGTGGTATTATTTATTGTTATTCTATACTGACTCCGTGTTTTTGTGTCGTACAGAAATAATAACAATCTTGGGTCCATCCAAAATTTTCATTATTTCTATCCTCAATTTAATTAAATTATATATGTTACATTTTTCATTTTATCCAAGAATAGTTGGCTATTAATATTTTCATCACAAACAACATCCACTTACTTTGTTGAAAAGATAACATTTTTAGATTGTACAACATTTTATTTTTTGTAAAATGTAACAAAATGGGTTATTCAATAAAACTTAGAATGTTGTTGACCAAGAAGCAAAATCAGAAAAAGTTTGTTATTATTATTTTTATACAATAAATTAAAATGATTTGTTATAGAAGAGAAGAGTTTCAAGTCAAGATCTAAATACTTTTATAGACATCTAACGAATCCTTTCCCGTATCATCACAAATTTGTCATTAGATGATAGAATTGTATCAGTAACAGTAAATTAAAAATCTAAGCTTCCCATATTAACGTAGTATTTAGTTTTGTATACATATCTCCATTATCTGACTGTTAAATACATACTTAATATACGGGTATTAATTATTTATATCATGCCGTTGAAATATTATAACAAAGCTATATTTTAATATTTCACTGATTAAATACTCATTAAAATAAATAAAATAAACAGTCAAAGGAGGAATAAATTAAAATATTTTACTTGTTTTATTTTGGGTATGTCTCATGTTCTTAAAATTAAAATTTCATTCTTTTATGTACCTATCCAATATCTATACATGCTCGAATTACACAACTCTATATTATATGTTTGACACACAGCCAGTATTATTTCTGTGTTGATATTGGATGTTCGCTTAAGGGGGAGTGCTCACTACCTCAATCAGTTTCCTCCAAATCCTGACTTTATTGCTTGAAATATTTAGAATTTTATTTTTTTGAATTACTTAAAAAAATAAAAGAAATATTATAGCATAGTCCTTTTTCCGAAAATATATGTAAAAAAAAAATAAAAACTGAAATAAGAAAAATGTCCGAAAATTAACGATTCCACAATAATTTAAAAAATATTCTGACCACGTCCTTGAAAGAGTTGAAAAAATATTTTCTTAATTAAACTTGTGATTTGGAAAATAGAATACATTCTGCAAGACTAATTGTTGGAAAAATGTTAAAGTCAAACATGGTACAGTTTCGACTAGCAGGCGGAGTTTCGCCAGACGAGATTTATCGGTTCTGAGTACTCTAACAGAGGCATAAAGATAAGGGTTTTACGACCCCCACTTATTGGGTGTTTAGACCAGATTTAAAATTTCGCATTGTTTGGAGCTTTACTTGATGTAAATCCATGATATCCAATTAAATTATAATAAAACAACAATATAAAGTTTTGAAATTTACATTAATTTATTAAAAGACACTCTAGTTGTTTCGCTACACAATAGCCTTTTCAAGGAATTACTATAAACTAATATTACATACAAACTTCTACCTTTATATCAAGTGTTACCCCTATATTGGATTACTGACAAATATTACCGTAATTGCTATTTGTGGTCTTTAACAATACCTAATTACTTACTTAGGGAAAACCTTTATTTTTATTGTCTAAACAGATTTTACGACGGTGACAAATTAGTCTAATTTATCATTTAATAATAATTCTGAATGTTTTACTTTGTTAATTTAATTTGTTAATAGTTTTTTGCTTTTATTTTCTACATGGAGAATATCAAATTGTAAATTAAATCCGTGGTTATTTTCTAATAAATGATAAATTAGACAATGAAAATAAAGGGTTTCCCTAAGTGTTTGTGGTTACTTTAGTAATTAGGTATCGTTAAAGATCACAAATAGCAATTACGGTAATAATTGTCATAATCCAATATGGGGGTAACACTTGATATAAAGGTAGAAGTTTGTATGTAATATTAGTTTATAGTTACCGTTTCGAAAAGCTATAGTGTAGCGAAACAGCTGTAGTGTCTTTTAATTCAGATTGTTGTTTTATTTTAATTTAATTGGGTAGACCAAATATATTGCAAACGTAATTTTGTGAATTTATACAAATTTTATTGTTAATTTTTTATATAATAATTTACATACTAAGGAAAAGAAATACTTATGTTTTGTATTGAAACTAAGCTGTGTTATATTTTTGTTATATTACCTAAATAAATATATATTACAGATAGAATTTTGTGATTAATTTTTTAAATAATAATTTACTAACGACAAGAAATCTTTCTTGCAATATTTTGGGTGAAGAATAATAATTTTATCTGGTACCTGAAATAGCCTGTATTGTATTGTGTCCCAACATTTTTATGGTTATACAATAGTCCACTTTGATTTGAGTGACACATGTCTAGTATCGATTCAACAAATCAAACGCACGGTACACTCATAAATCAGAGTGCCTATGGGGCTGCAACTTAACATAAATACTTCATCCCTTTCGCACCATTTGCGATTAGCATGACGGTCCAACACGTACGTCGGTGTACAAAAATCGGAGAAATACAGGGCTCTTTGAAATCCGAGTTTCTACAATCCGAGAACACAGCCTAGATAAATCTGAGCCATCTGACTGATCCATATGAATGGTATACGACAACTTTGCTCCCAATTTTTACATTATCTATGCTTTTAATTGTACAATTTGCGTTAATATTATATATGTGGTGGAGTTTAATGCATGTCTTAGATAAATACATAAAAAATCAGTAACAATATTTCGTGTAATACGATTATGTGGAAGAAGTCAAAACAACCAATTTTTCCGTTAATTACATTTTGATTGAAAACTTAATGAAAGTTAAATAGTACATTACAACATAAATCTAAGTTTCGAAATGCTGAAATGTGCGATATTGATACACTGTCGTAAATTATTAAGTCAATATAAATTAACTTTTCCGTTAATTACATTTTGACTGAAAAACATTAATAAAAACGTAAATGGTACTTTACAATATAAATTTAAATGTCAAAATTATAAAATATGTGACTTTGATGCATTGTTGTAAATTACAGAGCATCAAACACTTTACAAATAAAATCCTATGTGTGGGATTTTCAAGTAAATGTCATATTAGAAAACGCAACAAAGAAAAATCACCTTAAGAATCACGGAGTATTGTTAGGTTGTAAAATCAGAATTTTGTTTCATCTTCACACTTCACAGAGTCCAAAATTTTAATAGTCATAACTTTTCATCTATAATGTTGTAATTATACTTGTCACAAATGCTAATTTTCTATTTATTTTTCTGTATTATATTGATCTTACATTTTTATAAAATAATAATATCAAATAAAGTTTTAAATTATATATATATATATACAGGCTGAGTCATTAGTAGCCGCTTCTTCGATTGCTCTTTTGCGTTTTACATAAAGGAAAAACAATTAGTGGAAGATTCATGGTTGCTTGTGGCAAATATTGTAAAAATTCTTTAAGCTCTGACGCACTTCCGGTTTCACCGGAAATGCACGGAACTTATTTTTTTTAAATGACTCACCCCATATATTTTTGGATTTTTTAGTACTGCTTTGAAGTATCTATTCAACTGTTTTTTCTTTTTCAAAATTGAGCCAATAGTTTTTGAGTTAATTTTTTTTTTGAAAATATTTGACCAAAACATGTGTTCAGAAAAAAATCATTTCCACATTGCCTTTAAAAGTGAAAACATTAACTTAGGTGGTGCTTCTAGCCATGAAAATTCTGCATCATTTGGTATAAGATGCACTTGACAATACCTCAAAAAATTGTGTTTCTACAAAGTCTACTTTCCGAAATTTTCACATACCAAAAACTTATTTTTTTTAAATGGAACACTCGGTATTTTATTGGGACATTTTGTTCCTTTTTTTAATCTCTTCCATATTTGATAACAATGTCCTGTAATTTCTGAGATAATCGCTATAGGATCAATTAGCGGTCAGTTAAAGAACTACGAGCGCTATTGTTCTATACACTCAAATATTCGTTCAACCAATGGAAGGCAGGAATGGGGCCCGACTTCCTCAGTCAACTGTCAAACAAAGTAAAAGTTAAATCCAACTATCCCAAAAGTAATAATTTTACAGAATGAAGAGCATCGCTTTTCAATTTTTTAATTCCGGCAATGTCCAGTTACAGCATTTATTTTTTTACACTGTTGGTTAACAACAAATTAAATAAAAGTTATGTTTACTGACATATTTGAAGATGCCGCCCCACTAAAAGGTGCATGAAACAAAGGTGCTATCTTCAAAATTATAAATTGATGTCCTAAAACTTTGATAGAAAAAAATAGCAACAAAATAACGCAATTTAAATAACCTAAAACTATTGAGCAACGTATTAACAATCAAATGTAAGAATAACAAATTTCATTAAATAATATGGTCAACATAACCACAACTTTGTCCAATGCACGTGAGTATTCTGTTTTCCAAAGAAGTACTAACGTTGCGTAAAACGTTTCGACATATTCTTGTAAACGCTTTTCTGATTTTAATGTTCATGTCATCAAAAAGTGTTGAATATCCGGCCGTAGAAAAACGAAGATACTCTTCTCCACTAACATTTTCATCAAAGAAATAAGGTTTACTTTTCCTTTCCACACATTTAATGCCCAACGATTTTAAAGTTTGCAGGTGTGATAAAGTGAAGGCTTTTATGTGTCATAATAACGAAAATTATGATGATGAACGTATCCACTTTAATAGAAGGTGACTTCGTTGGTCAACAACAGGAAATTTGACAAAAATGTAAGTAGATTCTGAAAATTTCTTTTATCTAACCTTGTGTATGAATATGCTTTGGATGAATTACATATTTCCTAATTATTTTGGATTCTCAAACTTGACTTACATCTAACTGACGACCAATTTTCGTAGTACTAGTGGGGGGTTGTTCGCCTACACTCGCAAGTACCATAAACGTCATATCCTCACCAGTTATTGATTTAGTTCGCTCTTTTCTTCATATTCAATACCTTCTGTTTACTCGAACCGTTCCTTTACAATTTCGAAGGTTTCTGGCTTCGGTTGACTTCTACCGCTATGCATAAAGTCTGGATGCTAGCCATGAATTTCTTTCAGATTCACCCAAACGTCAATCATATCTATTAACTCTTCATAAGAATAATTCACTTGATATAAATGTTTACCGACTATCTTTAATAGTTGATTCAAGCAATCGGTCGCATACCAGCCTGTATTGGACGAATACTTGGGTGCATAGAATAGCGCTCGTAGTTCTTTATTGGACCGCTGATTGCTCCTAAAGTGATTATCTCAAAAATTACCAAAGACAGGCATAGGATAATTGTTAATAAAAACGAAAGAGAATAAAAAAGGGAATAAAATGCCACAAATACTGTGTGTCCCATTAAAAAAAATAAGTTTTTGGTATGTGAAAATTTCGAGAAGTAGACTTTGAAAAAACAAAGTTTTTTGAGGTGTTGTTGAGTGCAACTTACACGAAAGGATGCAGAATATTCTTAGCTACAAACACCACCAAAGTTAATGTTTTTATTTGTAAAAACAATGAAAAAATGTTTTTTCCTGAACACGTGTTTTCGTCAAAAATTTCAAAAAAAATAATAACACAAAAAATATCGGCTCACTTTTGAAAATAAAACAGGTAAATAGACAATTTAAAATGGTACTAGAAAATCCAAAAATATATAGAGTGAGTTATTTAAAAAAAATTAGTTCCATGCATTTTCGGTGAAACCGTCAGAGCTTAAAGTATTTTTAGAATATGCGCCCCTAGCAACCATGAATCTTCCACAAATTGCTTTTTATTTTATTTGAAACACAAAAGAGCAATCGAGGAAGCGGCTACTAAAGACTCACATATACAGGGTGTTCCTAAATATCATGTACATAAGGAAGGGGGTAACTATTTGGTTTGTTTTGTGCCTAAAATTTCATATAAACATAGGTCTGCAAACGCTTCGTTACCAATATGCAGGGTGTTGAAATTTCAAGATTTTTCACTTTTTACTGTATAGCTCCTGCAGTTTTTGAGATATTTTGTTCAAATTTGGAAGGTAGGTTACGCTATAAGGCCTGCATCATTAGCCATGCCAAATGATTATGTAAATCTACAGGGTAATAATTTTTTCGGGGTCATGCCTTCTTTTCTCACCCTGAACTTTTTTGCGATGCGCCACTGCTAGATTCTAAAATACGCAATAAATTTTCTGTCTTGTTTAGAAACGTTTTGATCTCTTGTATTTTTTTCTTATCTCTGACCGTTGTCGAGAAAAAAAATAGAAAACAATTTTCTGTAATTCGCCAGAGAAAATTAAATTTTTTAAAATGGTCTAGTAGGCTCTGGCTTTATTCAGATAATCACTTGAGTTTATTAATTTTAAGAGTTAAGGTGCTACTACCTGTAAAAAAATAGGATGACCCGGTTTTCGTAGCATTGTTTTATTACAATACAAAGTAACATAACTAATAACAATAAAAACCCTAAGTAATAACAATGACAATGAAACTATGCTACAACAATTGTTGAAAGTGTCCTCCTTCAACCCTTATACAGGCGTCCGCTCTTCTTCTCATTGATGCTCGCACTCTCTCAAATACTCCTGGAGTATTTCTTATCGTTTCAAATCCATCGATTATTCGATTTCGTAAGTCATCAACAGTATTCACAGGTGTTGTATACACTGGAGATTTGAGATGTCCCCACAAAAAAAAATCTAGACTATTTAAGTCAGGGGACCTAGGGGGCCATGGCTGAGGTCCACCTCGTCCTATCCACCTATTCTCATATACTTCATTTAAATACTCCCGAGCCAAAATAGAAAAATGTGATGGGGCGCCATCGTGCATATACCACATTTGATTTCTAAGTAAAAGGGGCAAGTCTTCAAGTAATAAAGGCAATTCATTCTGCAAAAACAGCCTGTATGACTGACCAGTAAGTCGACCAGGCAAAAAACAAGGACCAATCAAATTATCTCCAATTATACCACCCCATACATTTAATGAGAACTGTTCTTGAAAATGCGTTTCTACAATTTCATGTGGATTTTCATCTGCCCACGTGTGGTTCTTGTGGAAATTCATAATTGAAGTCCTTGAAAAATTCGCTTCATCGGTAAAAAGGATTTTACAATCAAAAATGCGGTCTACTGCTAGCTTATTAAGGTACCATTGGCAGAAATCAAACCTTAAAGGGAAGTCTCGGGGAAGAAGAGCCTGCACTCTCTGAATGTGGTAAGGGTATAGCAGGGGGTACGCCAAACCACTTGATGACTAATATTTAAATGTTCACTGATTTTTCTGGTGCTGGTGCGAGGATGTCTGTCTATTTCATTCAGAACAGCCTCTTCGATCTGTGGTGTTCTAACAGTACGTGGTTTACCTGCATCATTAGTATTCTTTTTAAAAGTTCCAGTTTCTCCAAGACGCCTATGAATATTTGAAAATATTCGATGATCGGGTATCATTCTATTGGGATAGCGCTCCATGTACAGACGCCTGGCTTCTCTTGCATTTCCATTCGCAAGGCCGTAGATAAAATGCATGTCAGCCATTTCAGAATTCGTGAAATTTGGCAGATTTACAAAATTATAACGAGTATTTAAAACACTTTTACACCTTACAGTTTGCAATTTAAAACTTTACTTATACAGACACAAGTTACGATTTCTAATGTCAATTGTCAAATTAATAAACTCAAGTGATTATCTGAATAAAGCCAGAGCCTGCTAGACCATTTTAAAAAATTTAATTTTCTCTGGCGAATTACAGAAAATTGTTTTCTATTTTTTTTCTCGATAACGGTCAGAGATAAGAAAAAAATATAAGAGATCAAAAAGTTTCTAAACAAGACAGAAAATTTATTGCGTATTTTAGAATCTAGCAGTGGCGCATCGCAAAAAAGTTCAGGTTGAGAAAAGAGGGCATGACCCCGAAAAAATTATTACCCTGTAGATTTACTTAATCATTTGGCATGGCTAATGATGCGGCCTTATAGCGTAACCTACCTTCCAAATTTGAACAAAATATCTCAAAAACTGCAGGAGCTATACAGTAAAAAGTGAAAAATTCTTGAAATTTCAACACCCTGCATATTGGTAACGAAGCGTTTGCAGACCTATGTTTATATGAAATTTTAGGCACAAAATAAACCAAATAGTTACCCCCTTCCTTATGTACATGATATTTAGGAACAGCCTGTATATATATATATATATATATATATATATATATATATATATATATATATTGAAATATTTATTTTAATATTTTATTTAATATTTACTGGTTTTGTAGGTGTATTATTTTTCGCATGATACAAGTGAGATGGCTATGCACTTGAATGCGAACATACTACTTGATGAGCAGCAATGAGTTTTCTTGAAACCTCTCGACTGTAATTCGAATTTTCTTGTTTGAGCGAAGTCGCCTTATGTATAAAATAAATTCAAAAGCTTCTTTGATCCTTAAATATCATTTTACCGCTATAATTCAACTATCCTACATTAGTAATGCATAAGTGTCTAGTGTTTCAAAGTTCCAGATCAATATTTTGGATTATAAGTGAATTATAGGGACAGAAATGGAAAATAATAAATTTAGAAATTTTCTTAATTTTGCTTAAAATGTTCTTATTTCGCAATTCCTAATAAACTGGACAACATATGATTCGAATGTAACAGGTCATTTTATACTATAGTAACCACTTTTTGCTGTTGTATACCCTATGTGAGTCGACACTCGCCAGATCTCTATTTTAAATAGAAATTGTAACAAATGTGTTTCGGAAAAACAACAATAAATAACGAACGTAATAAATAACTGCTATCACCTGAATTATCGAGCTTCGTTTTAGAAGATATGCTATTATCTGCTGTTAAAGGTGGCACCGTTCGAAAATCCATCAGATGTACGACTCATTGTATAAATGTTATTATTGTTTGAGTGAAAATAAACGTGACTCTGGCCAAGCCAAAATTATCCATTGTTTTTAATTATCCCTGCTGTTGCGATAGTTATCTAGGTGGCTTTATAAACGAATAGGTACGCGACCATCCATGTTCCTTTTAATTTTAAAAATACTCAAAGGTAAAAATACTTTATAATGTCTTGGAATATAAATGCACAAATGATACCCCAACGAGTCACGCTACAAGAATACTCGTAATAGCATTGTTGTCAGATTAATTTCCCATTTTATTCATACATGAAAATGAGAAATTTAATATGCCTGATGCTTCATCATGTCAACAATATCAGCTTTGTCATTTACGATACTTCATCATTATTTAAAATGAGTATCATTTGTATTTTGCAAGAGGTGTTTCATAGATGTCACTATCCTGAATTTCTAGAAATAGGAACAACACCTATCTGAAAGAAATGCCCTTCTTGTAAAACAATCGAATCAATAACAAAACCATGATTATTCTTCGTATTAAATACGGAATGTTACATCATAAAGTTGATTATTCTTAGATAATTAAGAAATTTGGAATTAATGAAATACAATCTATTTCAATATGGGCAGGATAAGTTGCATAATAAACGGCATATATGAGATAATGAATATATTTGGTACATCCCATGCACATTGCTAATATTATGTGTATTTTATAAACAAAGATACACAGTTGTCGTTCTGTATATTTTGCAATTGGGTTCCCTTGCCATCTCTCTATACACAATCATCTTAGATACTGGATACATTTAGCAATGTTATTGAACTTGAATCTGACAGCAAACGCATTACCCATTAAATTACAATATTAATAAGGTGACAGGCGTTTTACACGATCTTGAGTGCCAACACACAATCAGAATCTGACAAAAAAAATATTAAATAGCAACTTGATGAATAATATATAACGTCTTATAGCGACACAGTAAAGAAAAATATGAAAAACATATTCCGATAAACAGCATGATAATAACATTTATGGTTACATCAAAATTATAATAGCTTTTAAGTTTTTTCTTTCTGCTATTTTGTTAACACTGCCAAGTTGCCTTTCACGAAGACGTAAAGGGTAATAACCAAATCATTACTTATACGATCAACTTTATAACTAGACAATACAACATGTAAATTATATGGCAAATAACTTCTGAGAACGTTTAGCATACGGAAATTATATACTGTTATTCAAGTTGCGTTAATATTTTTTGCTAGACATGTAATCTATATTTAAATGTTCTTCATACTTAGGAAGTTTAGAATTTCGGAGCACTAAAAAATTACTGCATCAAGGTTTAAAATATCTATAACAGCTCGATTAAAAGAAATGAAATAAAAGACTAGACTATTATTTTTATAAATTAAGTCTTTTGTGCACAGAATGATGCTAGCATTCTAAATTAAAATGCTTATCCATATTTGACATAAGTATTCCCAACGGCTACGGTAGCCAGAAATAGATAAGTTCAATAGATTCAAAAAAAGCAACATCGAAATGTGACTAGTTAGTATTGTTAATTCGAATGTAAGCTTCATGAATATCGCCAAACTTATTCCAGCATATATCAAATAATATAATTACTTCAAATAATATAATTACTAAAGACCGGTCTAAAAGGCACCAACAAAAAACAGAAAAAACACTTAAAAAGCTATATAATTTTGACAAAGAAGAGCATTAAAAAGGCGTACTTTTTTTTTAATAAGACATAAAATTCCAAAGAAGGCATAAAATTAGATAAACATCACAAACATTACTGTACTTATCTAATAAAATTTCATTTTCACCAAATATACATTTCTAAACAAATTTATATAAAGAAAACTACTAACCCAGAAAAACATTGATCTAATAGATTTTATTTTCATCAAAAATACATTTTCAAACCAAACTTTTATAAAAAAATTTTTTTTTGTCAAAATTGTATGCCTTTTTAAGTGCCTTTTAGTCCGGTCTTTAATAAATACACTGGAAAACCCACCTATTTACGACAAGCAAACGTATTGTAATGAAATAAGTCCACAAAAGAAAAGTAAAACATCGGCGCGACGCACCGTAAATATGTCATAAATCATCCACACATATGTAATACGTAAGCAACAGAAAGTATGGTTCTTATCTCGGGCTATCGAGAATGAAGCGAGACGTTTCGCGTATATTTCTAGAGTCTCTATAGGCCGATATAAAAACGGCCGGTGCCCAGAAAGAAGGAATTCATTCAATAGTAGTCGCGCGCGGTATTTACTGAACAGTTAAAATAAACATAAATATAAGTGGTGCAGTTTTTATTAAAGTTCACAAAATACATAAATATTACTGACATAAATAGAAGTGATTGAAATAAATACGCGTGTTAATTTATTTGTAGTAGTTTTAAGTGCGATACATTTATTTCATATTTTTATATTGTGATTAGTTTTAAGTATATAAATATACAGACTGTTTCAAAACATTTGCACGAGTTGTTTATTTCGACCCCGTAAACGCAACAGTATTTTGGCATCAAACATACAGTTTAGTTAACTCGACATTTATCTGCTTTAAACAAATTGAGATTAATTGATCACTTCAATGTACAAAATAATTTTCTTATAGAATATAGTAAATTGAACAAAATAATTTATTTGTATAAAGATTTGAACAAAAAACTTTGTTGAATAAATTAGAATGTGTAATACAACTAAAATTATGAGATCGTTTGTTTTAACTCATACGAGGTTGATATACCAAATAAAAACTAAACTGGGCTAAAACTATATTTTGCTTGAAGTCCCATATTTATTTCCATTAAAAAATCATTTGCGACCAGTAAGAAAACAGATCAGAAAGATCATGTGATTTCCAGCCAGTAACTTCTTAACATCCACTAGCCTTTATTTCGCGTCGTATTTTACTTGTGATTGTTATATAATAAGCTGAAGTTATTATATTGCGTGCATATATGGCGAAATTGTGTTTTGATACGTAATTTTTGATATTGTTAGATTGTTAGGGAAGCCCATGTATTATTTTATAGAAAGCATTTTTAAAGAAACGAGATGTCCAAATATTTTTTTTTAAACGCATTTTAATGTGTTTCAAGAATATTTAAAAAAAGTTTCTAAATATTCACAAATTTTGTCATAAATTGAAAAAAAAATTTGACTATTTTGTGTGATATGATACATATTTGATGAAGTAAACTGGAGTATAATTCTTGTATGAAATCCAACATAATTGCATAAGCAAATATTAAAGTGGTTACTTTAATTATTATATATAATCTTTTGATATTCCTTAGCAAACAAGTTGGTAATAATCATGCTTTTCTTTTAAGATTTCTGATGAAGAATGTCTCTTGTACCAATTCCAGAATTAAAAAATGAGGTGTGGCCACCACACGACTTTCTTATACGTATGAAAGTGTTACTTCTGGTCCGAATTTTGAAATTTTTTTTATACAAAAGATATTTAAAAGTACGTTCTAAATACTTTTATACTCATAATGTACCTACCTAGAAACCATGACTTGCGAGATATTCGCAAAAAATTGATTTTCGATAAGAGCAAAAGACCTATTTCCGGTAGGAATTTCGAAAAACTTTATGAACACAATTTTTCTCAAATTTAATTTTGAGTACATTTGATTTCTTTATAAATTTGTTTAAACTTAGTAATTGACGAAATATTTGCAAATTTCGATTTTTTCACTGAAGTAAACTACTACTTCCGGTCTGCCGATTTTGCTCAAAATCTAATCAATTCTCAAGAGGGAGATTATATTCGTAAATACAAAATTTGGTATTGATGTCTGGAGCGGTTTGACCGCTATCGTGGTCACAGACAGACACACAGACAGACAGACAGACAGACAAACACACACACAGACAGACAGACACACAGACATATTTTAAAAACCAATTTTTTGGTATCAGGGGACCTCAAAACGTGGACATCTGCAAAAATCTCGAGGTCGAAAATTTTCATCATTACAATACTTCCTTATACTACGTATAAGAAAGTAAAAAATGAGGTGTGGCCACCACACGACTTTCTTATACGTACGAGCGTTTGAAACTATACAATTTTAAGATTTTTTTATACAAAACTTATTCAAAATCCTATTCTAAGTACTTTCATTCTCTTAATAAATCGCTATAGAATGCATACTTTGCAAGATATTATCAAGAAAGTGCTACTCGCTAAGCGTAAAAGTGCTACTTCCGGTCCGAATTTTGAAATTTCACATATACAAAAAATATTGAAAATCCAGTTCTAAATACTTTTGTACTCTTGATAAATATATATAGAATGCATAATTTACGACATATTTGCAAAAAATCGCTATTCGATAAGAGTAAAAGTGGTACTTCCGGTCTGAATTTTGAAATTTTTTTTATACAAAAGATATTGAAAATTATGTTCTAAATACTTTTATACTCGGAACATACTTCTCTAAAAAGCATGACTTGCGAGATATTTGCAAAAAACTGATTTTCGATAAGAGTAAAAGACCTACTTCCGGTTGGAATTTCGAAAAACTTTTTTAAGACAATTTGTCTCAAACTTAATTTTAAGTACATATGAATTCTTTATAAATTTGTTTAAACTTAGTAGTTGACGAATAATTGGCGAAATTCGATTTTTTCACTGAAGTAAACTACTACTTCCGGTCTGCCGATTTTACTGAAAATCTAATCAGATCTCAAGAGGGAGATTATATTTGTAAATGTAAAATTTGGAATTGATACCTATAGCGGTTTGAGCGCTATCGTGGTCACACACACAGACACACACACACAGACACACAGACATTTTTTAAAAACCACTTTTTCGGTATCAGGGGACATCAAAACGTGGACATCTGCAAAAATCTCGAGGTCGAAAATTTTCATCATCACAATACTTCCTTATACTACGTATAAGAAAGTAAAAGGCATATTCAACAGCCAATAAAAGTGTTATTTTGGCTGTATATTGGCGAGTCAGCGAAACATTTAAATTTAATGGAATTATTGAAAGAAACGCTGCTTATTCCTAACTTTTAGTTCAATAGATCTGTTTTACCTTTTTTCTTGAGTTATGATATAAAAAATACTTGATTCTAAGACAAGATTTGCATTAGTGGATATTATAATAATGAAAAAGTATTTACAGAATTTAACAAGCCAAATTCAGTTAAAATTTATTTGCTTTTCATTGTATACAGAAATTAATTTTTAGATGACTTTTTAAGTACGGATGTTGAATATATATGTTACCGGAAATGTATGAAACCTAGAAATTGTATACAATTCCTAGGGAATGTATACAATGTCGAGCTAATTTAGGAAATGTGTGAAATAATTTGTCAAAGGTTCCTTAATACTCGTACATACATTTCCTGGGAAATGTATGTATTTTCTAGGCATGGTATGCAATTCCAAAATGGTACTAGGAAATGTATGAAAATTACATTATACCGTAGAATAATCAGGACACATTATAAAAAACTTATTTATTTTTGCAAGGTAAGCTGGAGTGGCACTTAGAATTACACAACATTTTATTTTTGAAGCGCAAACATTTTACTGAACTACAACCCTTCTTGCAAAGGCACTTTTTAAAGTTCCAGTTGATAGTAGATTTGCAACTGAGCGTAGTGATATTTCGATACCAGGTACATCCTTGATATCCAGAATACCTCTTGGACAAACATTGAATTGAGATCTAGAATACAGTTGTTTTATGATTCCATTCTTTGTACCAAATTGATAAAGCTCGTCATCAGTTTTATCCAAGACCACGCCTATAATATTTCGTGCATCACCACGTCCTCTATTGACCTCTGGTACGAAAACTCTTACAGAAGTGCCAATAAGCGCTGGGGGAAACTTCTTGTCACACGTTTTAAACATTTTTCTGCTTGTTCCTGTGGGTTTTCCTTAGCAGTGTGACGATTTTTTAGTGCCGCTAAATTTTTTGAGCACAATGGGCACAGAACTTTAGACCCATGTCCTTCAAGGGTTGATTCTTCAGCAATAGCACAAATTGTATGGATGGCACACTGGGTGGGGGTTGCGTGCTTGTTTCACACTGTTCGAAATTGTTATTAGAGAATTGGCTTGGTTCTGTATTCACCGCAGAGAGTTCAAACGTAGGGGCTTTGGGATCCGCTTCGCTTTGATCAAACTCCTGTATGATTTTATCCAAGTCTTATTCGGTATTAACGCTTTGCGTTTGCACTTGGTAACGACAGACCCACTTTTACTTTACAACCAAAAGGGCTTCATAAGGAGTTTACGTGATGCCAGCGTGAAAAGCTCTGTTTTTTATGAGTTGCACAAATTTTATACCCTCACTCCAATGTGAATTATCATTGTCTTGCATCCAAGTGGTTAGCATATTTTCTATGTCCTGGTTTGCCTTTTCCACACTTCCCTGACTCTGTGAATGCCTACGCTTACCATAAATAATTTTTAAAGTAGGCCAATATGATTTTAAATTTTCAATAATTTTGTTAGAAAACTCTCTACCATTGTCGAACTAAAGAATGACAGGGGCACCCAGTAGAGTAAATATGTCCAACAAAGTATAGGCCACTTCTTCAACTCGTTTAGATTTGAGTGGTCTTAATACAACAAATTTTGTTAAGTGGTCTTGATAAACGAGTATGAATTTCTTTTAATTGTAGGGTTGAGACTGAAAATCTATCAAATCTACTTGACATCTGGAGTTCAACTCAGACGCTATAATAGGCTTTACAACAATACCCTTTTTAATACCTTTTTGTTTTTGTTGACATGGCTCACAAAGGTGAATTTAGGTTTCTATATCCTTACGGGTTATGTTTTTGTAGTGACTCCAAACCTCTTTCATCATGCGATCTCTTCCGCCGTGGCCAATTCAACACATTTCCGATGCTGTTTAGGACATGTATATAATTCCTAGGTAAGGTGTATAATAAAATTCCATCACATCGTGTCTATAATGTAGACGAAACAAGCGTAACCACCGTACAAATCGTCAAGAGTTCTAGCTCAGTAAGGACATCGACAAGTCCGTACTGCAACATCTGTTGAGGGTGGTCAGTTATCCACGACGATGATTTGCATGTCAGCTGGTAGAAATTATGTTCCTCCAATGATAATTTTCCGCAGCAGCGAATGAAGCAGCCGACGATGCTCCTCTGGGGTCAAAATTTTCTTGAGGTAAGTCAGGATTTTAGATACCAGATGACCCGATACTTTTAATTCACAACGGTTACATGAACCACACTTAAAATCTCGCAGTAATTGAACAGGTTCGACAGAGCAACGTTACTATTTTGTGTCTGCCTGCAACCACAAGATGGAGCCGTTAGATAGATCATTTATGTTTCCGTTAAATGCATTTCATGGTGCCAGAGTGGAAAATTTTCTTTGTAATAAGCCAGGCAGAACGGCAACCCAATTCCAAATTAGCAAACTATTTGAAGAAGCCTATCAAAAATGTGCAACATCTACCATAGCTGTTAATGGATTTCGAAAGTGTGTAATTTATCCAAACCCAACGTATTCTCGGATGTTGACTTTATGCTTACAGAAGTTACCGATCAACCATTGATAGAAATATCAGCTGAATTGAGAGAAATATTAGAGGATCAACCAAGCTCTAGTTACACGATCACGTGTTTGCGGCGAGAGTTTCCTCAACGCAATTCTTCAGACAATAATAACTATTTCAAACCTACATCTCCTGAACCAAGTAGTTCAGGCATTTGTAGGACTTTGTAACCTACATCTCCTCAACCAAGTAATTCAGGAACTTGTAGCACTATGAAACCTACATCTTCTCAAGCAAGTACTTCAGGGACTTGTAGCCCATCTAAAGTACTTTTTATCGTCAATCCTGGAAACATCAAAGCCTCTCCCAAGAGCACCCGTATTCCGCATCAAAAAAGAAAGAGAAGAACTGCTGCAATTTTAATGGACAGCCCATAATACAAAAACGAGTTAGAAAAGGAAAAGGCGGAAAACGAACAAACGTTTCCTCAAATAGAATTGAAAGCATCAACATGCAAGAGAAGACTAAGGGCAAGGAAAAGACTAATAAAGTCGTTGAAAACTATTCTTCCAGGGATGACGATCAAAACACAGACACAGAACGCCTTTTCTGAGGAGATACAGATTTAAGATCAAAAAGTGGGGAAGGATGGGTGCGGCGCATTCGGTATCTTCAGTGGGCCCATAAAGCATGCGCTGGAATCAAGAAAAATGAAGACGATTATGCTTGAGATAACTGTTTGTAAGACTTCTACCATAAAGAAAGTTTTCTAGAAATATTTTTAAATTTCGCATTCAAATGTGGTCACTTTATTTCGTGGTATTGAAGTAAAGTGGTCACTTTGCACTTTTTAACCAACTAACTTTTTTCGAAATAACTGTTTAAAAATTACAAAAAGACTCAGGGATTTTGAAAAACCTCTAATAAAGCCAATGTAACTTGAATAATAGTTTTACTATTGTCAATAACTTGATTAGGATTTTTCCCCTAAGGTGTCCGCAATGCCCGGGTCTCCTCTAATAGCATAATGGCTGATATGCGCTTGTAAAATAATGTACGTATTTTGATACATAAATGTTTTTCTTGATCAAGTAAATTATATTTAAATCAACATAGAAACTATGATGTCTCAAATGCGGACATTGTTTGATATATTGTTAAACATATTAATGTATAATACAAGTAAATCATTACTTCGTACAAACAAATACAATTTATATTAATAATAAATGAATTTGGTAATATACTTGTACTATTCATTTAAAATAAATATATGATCTACCTTATGAAATAGGTTATTTCTTTCAATGCGATATTTAATCACTTCCAGGTAATTGAAGTACTTCAATTTTATAAATAGTTGCTTGCCCACATTTAATCATATATTTTGGTTGACGTAAACAAATTTTGGATCAAGCCAATAAATGTTTTTTTTCAATGTATGAATCACATGATATTTTATACCAGATTTCACTAGTTTTATTATTTATTCTTAAATGTTTTTGTAATGTTTTTACTTGACAATTTCTAATTTCTATAATATAGCTACTTATTGTTATTATAGTATGTCTATTATTGGAGTGTTTATGTCTTTGTTCCATTTGTGATTTGTGTTAAATATTGTTTTGTACTATAGTTGCTCTTTTTCTTTTCTGTTCCCCATTTTCCTCTAGGATGCCTAGGTATTTATGATCTGCCGAAGAGTGTGCTTCGAAATTCATATTAATTAAATTGTAGAAGTGTAGGTATAAAGGTATACATTATTTCTTAATGCGCACGTATGTTATGTAGTTGGAATAATGAGTCAGTCGACAATTGACCAATGAATGTCTCTCTCGTCTCGTCTCCTATTATGCATCCACCGCTGAACATTATTGCATAGCAGACAGAGGTAGAGAGCACGCAGTGAGTACATCTCGAGCGAAAAGCATTCCCCTTATGCATTTAGGTGAGCTGAGTTCATGAACATCAGAGATCGGGGGAACTGTCCGGTAAAGAGAGGATAGTAAACGGAGACGACGT
This sequence comes from Amphimallon solstitiale, assembly GCA_963170755.1. NCBI lineage: Eukaryota > Metazoa > Arthropoda > Insecta > Coleoptera > Scarabaeidae > Amphimallon > Amphimallon solstitiale. The sequence goes on along the minus strand of OY720681.1, from coordinate 36,630,015 downwards.
TGCACGTTGTTCATGACATGTGCTTGATAACTGAAAACTATTAGCGTGCTATTTATAGCCCGACCGCGAACACTTGACTAATATAATCGCCTAGAAATGTGTACAGCCAGTATACCGCAGTAATTCCAGAAGTAGTATCACATGTATTTAAACCGGTGGCGTTTACTTATTTACATGATGGATGTGCAAGAATTCCAATTTTATCCACATAGTTGCACATCGTTTTTCAACACCAAAATGCCGAAGAAACTTTACTGCTGCATTTTGGCTTAGTGTATAAAACAGTGTACCTGATTTTATGCTGATAATGAGAAGTTTGATAGGAAGAACGTCACAAAATGATGCTAACATTTATCACTTTTATTATTAGCGGCATAAATAATAAAATCTTATGGTAATAGTCATTAAATTTATCTTCAAAATCCAACGAATGATGGAAATAACCCAAACACTAACTCAAAGTCTAAAATCCATATTATCTTAAGTTAAAATATTTCATGGGAGACGACATAAATTCAACGTTGAAAAACTTTAGTATTCTTAACTAAAATTAATTGATAGAATAAGAAGTATCGGATTGAGTGTTTGGTTTACATTAAGTTCGGCCAAGGCAATATAGTCTGAAGTGTGGGAAAATGGCGCCCCGTGGGGCGAATCCAACATAAACATAAAACATAATGTATAAGGAATGAGTACTTACGGAACTGTTGATGTTGTTGATGTTTTATAATAAGCCAATTTTCGCTTGCCCATAACTGTTATATTATTATACACTCGAATATTATAGGTATATATGACATTTAAATGCGAGTGACAGTTTGTAATTAAACTGTCACTCACATTTAAGTCTGCAATAGCTGACCGATTCCGATAGATTTTCGTCTTCGCTAGGACCGGTAGAGATACCGTAAAGTGGGGATAGACGACGCGATTAGATTGGAAAAACCTCGTGCAAAATGTGTGTGACAATGTTTACTGTTTAATGTTTTTTATCTTTAAAAATAATTACACAAATTTGATTTTTTCTTTATATCGTACATCAAATGTGCAGCTGGCGCGTAGAGGTCGTTTTTTTTCTTTTGTGTACCAGCCTTAGTTAGTAGACATTAATCAAATTCATGCATTTTTGTGGTTATTTCTAAAACACATAACTTTCTTAAGAAAATAAATTAGTACAAAAACTGACCTTGACATTATAAATTTATGCCTTTTGCATCACTAACCCAAATTTGAGATTCTAAAATTACAAAATGAGTTTAAAAAACGCGAAACGGCGATGCCTTAATTTTCGATAGGTAAACGCCCCTCTTAAGTGTTGCCATGTTACCATTGCTAACTTTGTTATTATTGAGCTACGAAGTCGGTTAAATTAGCAAACTAGTAGCGAATAAAAAGCACTTAAATTCTTTGATTATTATTGCTTTAATATGTAAGTAGGCGATGGAAAGTAATTAACTATAGTAGAATTACCGAACAGATGCAGTAGCAACAGCGCATTTGCCCGTTTAAGCTATTACAAAAATGCAATGTTGCTACTGCATCTGCTCGGTAATTCTACTATAGTTATAAATCTTATTACGTTAAATCATATGAAACATTCAATAACAAAACGGTAAGCAACAAAAACTGACAAATTTATACATTTTTTTATCTTAGTAAATGTTCTAAGGTATGGCCTTGTTGATGTTCTGAGCTCTTCTGAGAACACTTAAGAATAAGAATATAAGAATAAGAATATTTATTTACATCACGTTGAATATACAAATGTAGTATACATATATGATGTGTCATTTAAGAAATTCGAATGAATAATAAGTTAATCTGACTTTTTCCAAACAAACAAGAAACATACAAGTAACTTAAAACCAGAAACCAGATAAACTGTTCTCTGCACTGAACGTCAAGGCGTTTTACTCAAATTAAAAAATTCTTCCAGGCTGTAGAGAGGATAGTTGGTAAGGTACTCCCTGCACAATTTCCGAAAGCACCTGATCCTGGTCTCTGATCGTATATGCGGTGGCAGCGCATTATACACCTTTGCGCACATATAACTTACTCCCGTCTGACATACGGAAAGTCTCTGATAGTCGGCCCGAATTAGGTCGCCGGCCCTGGTCGGATACCTATGATGTTCATTATTCGTCTGTAGTATCAAGTGTTGAAAGAACACCAGTAAGTTGTATATATAAAGTCAGAACACCGTCATAATTTGATATTTCACAAACAAGTGTCTGCAATGCGCCCTATACGCAGATCCCTCCATTAATCGCAGCACTTTCTTCTGCAGCTTCAGGACCTGATCGACGCGGCCGCTGGAACCCCAGAAAACCAGTCCATACGACATCACCGACTGGAAAAGTCCGTAGTACATCTCGCGCACTACTTCCCCCGACACAGTAGCTCCGATTGCGAAGAACATGTACACGACCGAACTTAACTTGGCGCATACCCAATCTATGTGTGTTTCCCATGTAAGTTTTGGTTGAATGTACAATCCAAGATGTCTGACACAGTCTACCTGTTGGATGGATTACCCCCAAGCCTTACAAGTAGGCTTGTATCGACTGATTTCGTCTTTGGGTAAAATTGGATCAACCTGGTTTTGCTAGTATTGAGGAGTATGCCGTTTGAAGTGCACCAATTTAGAATGCTGCATGCCGCTGTTGTGCCTCTTTTCACCTTCTTTCACTTCTTGTCACGTTTAGGATAGTTCTAGTGGGAATATTATTTATGACGTCTCTAATTTTGTTTGCCAACCCCACCACATTTTTATATTGTTGCTTATAAACTAACTACCGGAAATAGGTCTTTTACTCTTATCGAAAATCAGTTTTTTGCGAATATTTCGAAAGTTATGCTTTTTAGACAAGTTCGTTACGAGTATAAAAGTATTTAGAACTTAATTTTCTATACCGGTATAAAAAAAATTCAAAATTCGGACCGGAAGTAACACTTTTATTCTTATCGAATAGCGATTTTTCAAATGTGTCATAAATTATGCATTTTATGTATATTTGTCAAAAGTACAAAAGTATTTAGAGCTGGATTTGCAATGTTCTTTGTATAGGTACATTAAATTTCAAAATTCGGACCGGAAGTATCACTTTTACTCTTAGCGAGTAGCACTTTTTTCGAGGATCTTGCAAAGTAAGCATTCCATAGAAATTTATTAAGAGAATAGAAGTACTTAGAATAGGATTTTGAATAATTTTTGTATAAAAAATTCTTAAAATTCTCTAATTTGAAACGCGGATACGTATAACAAAGTAGTGTGGTGGCCACACCTCATTTTTTGTTTTAGTTAACACATAATTATTTTTTTCTTATTAAACGTCAAGTGGGCTTTGAAAGAATTGAATTACAATGCATATGTGCCATGTATTTTTAATAACAACAAAAATATTAAAAAAATTATGTTATTAAACACTAACAAAAAGTAGTCTGCGATACATGAAACCACAGTTGAATTTAACGTCTCTTAAAAATATTCTGCCCAAAATATTTTTGTGTCAAACATGACTTCATTAATTGATTCTTAAAAATTTGGTATGTTGAGTTGTTTCACCCTTTGTCATAAACATAAACATAACAGTGTAGAAGCCGAACGGATGTACTCGAGGCTGTATCCTGAAAGAAGGCGTACGTATAGAAATTTGCTAATTAATTTAAAAGAATATGGTTCGTTTTCCAAACTTACTAGATATCCGAAAATTCTTCATCTGTTAGAGAAATTGAACACTCCTTTCGAGTATAGCACAAAGAATTTTTAAGCGTTACAAATACCACTCGTTAAGTACACCATTCTACAGGGGCTTAGAGTTGGAGATCAAGAGAGAAGAATACAATTTTGCCATGGTGTTAACCAATTTGAGAATAACGATAATTTTCCTGCTCCGATTTTATGCTCTGACGAAAGCAGATTTACAAATAATCTCTTCAATATTACTCCTCAATAGTGGTTCACTATTGGGACAGAGGAAATTATCACGTTGCTAAGGAAAGTCGGCATCAAGTGAGATTTGGTTTTTTCGACCTCGAGATTTTTGCAGATGTCCACGCCTTAAAGTCCCTGATACCGAAAAAGAGGTTTTAAAAAATGTCTCTGTGTCTGTCTGTCTGTGTGTCTGTGACCACGATAGCGGTCAAACCGCTATAGCTATCAATTCTAAATTTTGTATTTACCTATATAATCTCCCTCTTGATCTCTGATTAGTTTTTCAGTAAAATCGGTAGACCGGAAGTAGCAGTTTACTTCAGTGAAAGAATCAAATTTTGCCAATATTTCGTCAAGTACTAAGTTTCAACAAATTTACAAAGAATCATATATACTTAAAATTAAGTTTTAGACAAATTGTCTTAAAAAAGTTTTTTGAAATTCCAACCGGAAGTAGGTCTTTTACTCTTATCGAAAATCAGTCTTTTGCGAATATCTCGCAAGTCATGCTTTTTAGACAAGTACGTTAAGAGTATAAAAGTATTTAAAACATAATTTTCAATATCTTTTGTATAAAATAATTTCAAAATTCACATCGGAAGTACCACTTTTACTCTTATCGAATAGCGATTTTTTGTAAATATGTCGTAAGTTATGCATTCTATATATATTTATCAAGAGTACAAAAGTATTTAGAACTGTATTTGCAATATTTTTGTATATCGTCGGTCGAGTACTATAATGTTCTATCAGCACTTTTGGCGGGAATCGAGATAAGTCTAAATTTGGGTTGCTGAGTGACATATTGTTCTATCAGAATAGACTTCTGCAAGCATTTTGTGAAATCCCTTGGTTTTGTACACAGAATTTTATTGTTCCAACTGAAAAATTTAAAAGTAGCTTATTGTTATAGTGTTCTATCAGCTTCGACCAATAGAAAACCGGAGTGCTTGCTGTTGGAACATTATAATTCTAATCTATTCCTTCGCACATGTTTTACTTTAACGTTGATTAAAGTGTTTGCTATTATTTTGTCTGTGGTTGTGAATAGAATGGAAGGCGTTGATTTGATGTAAGTACGTAAAATATAAAATGCTCTAGAAAAGATAATAATGTAATATCCGCTTTAATTAGCAGAATTACGTTTCACATAACCTCAATCTGGCGAATATAAAGTTTGTTTATGTTTTTTTTTATATTTTAGCGCAATATACACCGAAGAAGATAACGAAATAAAAGATCCCTTTCACGCAAGTGACGATTCTGATGCCGATCCGCATTATCTACCATCAGATGAAGAAGAAGAAGAAGGGTTCATTCGTAATTTTACAGAAGATGAAGCCGGAGTAGAAGTTGCTTGTTTTGCGGAAGACAACAACAATCATGCGGGGCGCACCATCGTGGAAAATGAGGAACCTTCAGATGAAAATAAAAAATTAACACGAAAAAGGGGACGAAATCCGGATGCCTGGAAAAGAAATATCAATAAGAAGTTATGCGAAAGTGGTCAAGCATACAAGGATGTAAAGGGAACTATTCACACAGCCAGGAAGGTAAAGAGTTTGAAAGACTGTGAAAATGGTTGCATATATTTATGTGGAAAAAAAATTTCGCAAAGTGACCGCGAAGCAATTCACAAATCATTTTGGAGATGATCGAATAATGAGAAGTTGCATTTTTACAATAATAATACAGAACGTGATGTTATAAAACGACGTCAAACTCAAAACAAATCTAAACGAGAATTTTCATTCAAGTATTTTTTTCACATTCGTGATGAGAAATGCAGGGTTTGCAAAGTCTTTTTTCTTTCCACTCTTGATATAAGCCAGAGACGCATTGAATATTTTTACAAAAAAAAGCGATGTCAACTAACAGCAGTCCCACTTGAAATGAAACAAGGAAAACATGCGAAGAAAGTTATCACCAAGTCACAAAAAGATGTCATTAGGAATCATATTAATTCTATTCCACGAATAGATTCTCATTATTGTAGGCGAGATAGTAAAAAAGAATATTTCGACGTTCAGTTAAATTTGCAAAAACTATATGAATTATATCTACAGTTTTGTATTGATACTCAACAAGAACCATTAAAATTGCACCATTATCGAGAAATTTTTAACTATAAATTTAATATTGAATTCCAAAAGCCCAAAAAAGACCGATGCGATATGTGCGAAGAGTATCGTATTAAAAAGAAATCAGGTCTGCCTGACATTGAAAACGCCACTTTTGAAAAACACATTGCTTTTAAAGAATCTGCCAGAGCTGAACGAAACATTGACCAACAAAATAATGATAAAGAAACTGCAATCATCTGCTTCGACATGGAAAATGTATTTGCCTTACTACGAGCTAATATTTCGTGCTTCTTTTACTCCAAAAAATTAAATACTTACAACTTCACAGCCCATTGTAACATCAACAAGCGAGGTTATTGCGCCATTTGGTGCGAAGGTACTCATGGTCGTAAGGGCATTGATATTGCTTCTGCACTTATTCGTATTTTGGAAAATGTACTACAAGATCTTCCTGATACCAAAAAATTTATTTTATGGTCCGACTCCTGCGTCCCGCAGAACAAGAATTCCATAATGAGCATGGCATTGCTCAAATTCTTGGAAGCAAACCCAAATATAGAAAGCATAACTCAAAAGTTTTGTGAACCTGGACATAGTTCAATCCAAGAAATCGATAATCTTCACAGTCAGATTGAGAAAAAACTCAAAAATGTGGAAATATTTAGCCCGCTAGGTATTTTAAGATTATTGCCGACAGTAAATAGGAAGAATCCTTTTAAAGTATTCTATATGAGAGCTAATGATTTCAAAGAATATCAAAAAGCAGCTGAAAAACTAAATTTTAGGAGTATACCTTTTGCTTCTGTAAAGCAGGTAAAATTTAGCTCAACCAATTTTTTTCAAGTTGAATATAAACTTCAACATGATGGGCCTTCAACTAAAGTCCCCATAGTTGCAAGCAAATCTGGTTTACGAAAACAAAAAGGAACGTCTTCTGCTTTATTGCCCTGTTTGCCATCGGTGAACACTTGCAAGGAACCTAAAGAATCTTTGCTGCCTTTCGACAAAATTTTGCACTTGAAAAAGTTGTTTAAATTTATGCCGCCTGCAGACAGCCAATTTATATCAACTTTTTTTAAAGAATACAATAACACAAAAGTCTTTGCAACGGCATTATCTAGACACAAAAGAAGTCAGAAAAATGAACAAGATGTGAGTGTTGAGTTGCCGTCTACCTCATCCAGCCCTCCAGAAACAGGAGTGAATGTGCCTTCGACTTCTTCCTAACTTTACTACCTACATATTATTTTTTAAGAATAGATAACTTTCGAAAATTTATTTGTCTGTTAGAACAGTCTGTTTATTTTTTTATAAAATTTGAAGTTTTATTAAAGTCATATTGTTGTATCAGCATTTTATTGTTTTTTATTATATTGTGCTGCCTTTTATTTTCCGAAAAAATAAAATAAAAAATATATGCATGTTCACAGCACGATACGAGGAAAGTAAAAAACCAACATTGGGGCAATTGCATCGTTCCAACGACGAAATATAATTGTCGTGGTTTTAAATTGCTTATAACAAGAAAGTATAAAATTAGCAGATAGAACATTATAGTATTCGACCGACGATATGTGAAATTTCAAAATTCGGACCGGAAGTAGCACTTTTACTCTTAGCGAGTTGCATTTTTTTGATAATATCTTGCAAAGTATGTATTCTATAGAGATTTATTAACAGAATAGAAGTACTTAGAATAGGATTTTGAATAATTTTTGTATAAAAAAGTTCTTAAAATTGTATAGTTTGAAATGCTCATACGTATAAGAAAGTCGTGTGGTGGCCACACCTAATTTTATAATAATGTCTTCGTTGTTTTTAAAAATAGACAGCACATACGCTATATCATTGTAGAAAGGATAACAGACACGCTCAATTCATTCAAAGCCGACTTTTAATTAGAAAAATAATTAAACTAAAAACTGGAAAGTGCAAATAAAAATTATGTGTCTTCTAAAACAAAAAAGTTTTTATAAGGAAAGCCATGCGGGATATATTGGCACGGTCAGCTACATCTAATCAAAATCTGAAACAATTCTTTTTCACTACAAGAAAGTAAAGCAGTGTGACAGTTGTAAAAATAATTTTATTTCGTTAAACTCTTAGCAGTTTAATAAACATTTAAATCTCTAATTAGGACACATGTATCGGTGATGGCTTAGTAACTATATAATAGGTGATTTTCGTGGTGAATAAGTGTCGGCTGTTGCTAGATTCAGTTTACGAAACGAGACCTGATACATGTCGTATGACAGATGCGCTTTGTTATGTTGTTATTGTTTGTAACTTGTGTAATACTATACACCAATGTTATACAAATCACTGTGTTCTACATTTGTAATACATATATTGCATCACACGAACAAAATAAGAAAATACCGTTAAAAAAAAACTTACCAAACCTCGACACGGTGCGCGTATTAATTGTGGGTGTTGAATGATCTAATGGAGAGATAATGTGTTTTATGTTATTGCAGATTTGCACATTTTTCTCTATTTTAACAAGGAAAAACTTTCCATCCCTGAATAATACATTAGCAAATAGATTTTCTTTTCAGAAAATTCGTAATTATTATTATTGATACCTGATCAAGAGTAACTATATTTACCGAGGTAAAATTTGTTGTTCATTGTTCTTTTTTTTCTGTTATTGCTTGTGCAACGGACATTATTGATACATAATCTACAATTACCGAATCAAGCGTATGTGCTCCTAACGAAACAATGAAACTTTTAAACAAAATTTAACGACCAATAAGAAACTCACAATCACCTAACAAGAGAGTCGGACGTTTCAGTGATCATACGACGGAGCAGCAACAATCTTAGCAACATCACATTTGATCGATCCGACTGGATCCGACAAGCAAGTGCTAGTGCACATCTTCAAGATTATTCGAAATTTGACGTCAGAAATTCGCGATCTCTATCTTATTTCAGTCAATCAACGTGATTAACTTTTTTTTTCCAATTTGTCACTTCCTGCGTAAAGTGACGCAGAAAAATTATATTCATCGATAAGCGAAGCTGATAAGAGAGACAGAAACGAACAGGTGTAGCGCAAGTTCATTATCGTTCAGCAATCGTCGACAGAGCTTGTCGGGAAGCTGTCAATGAGTCGAAGAATGTGCTACAGACGTGCTCCTTGAAGTACTACTATTTTTGAATGCTAGATTTACTTATGCAGATAGGATCAAACATAATTAATATGAGGACAGAAAAAGAAAGATGGAGAAAGCCAGCGGACTAAATAAAATTGGAATAATTAACTTATAAGTAAATTGAATCTACTATAACTGAAGTGTTAAACAAAAATTCACATCAACCTAAATCTTAAATGTTTCTAACGTTAAATTAATAATAACCTATTTAGAATGATTAATCTTATGCGATGAACATAAGGTCCAAAACAGCACTGTTTATGATATAAGTTATATGTGCATATAACTAGCTGCAAGTTGTATGCATTGTTGCGACTACTTAATAGGTTTATTAAGTTCGCCAGTCACTTATTTAGTTGTTAAAATATAAAAAGCTATCTGTAAAACACATTTTAAAATATGAAATTTCTCGATCAGGAACAAAATATCTAAGTGTTCTATTGAAATGATGAAATTGGTATGCTATATTTCGATGCATTTCTATATGGACATTTTTAAAGTACCTAATCGTACAATCTTAATATAATACGCACCTGTAATCCTTACACAAATCATTTTAAGTAATCAAATACATTCAAGAAAGAACAAAACAGCCAGAAAAAACTTAACAGAAGTTACTAAAACTTAGCTAATAAAATTAAAATTACGAACACAAGAAAGTTGAAGAAGCTGCTTAGTATCAACGTCAAATTTATTACTACCCTCGTAATACATTTCGCCATTGTCATCTTCATCCAAGCGCACCTGCTGAACCTCCCATAAAACGTCCTCAGCCCCGTCCAGATTATTTGAAATGCAGGCATTTGATGAAGCTTATTAATTATTGACGTATCAAATTAATTTCAAGTCGAAAGTATGATAGCTGCTTAACCATTCATTCCATTTACGACAGAGAGCATCCTTCATTAGCTTACTAAGAGCAGCGTCCAAAAGTTGAGTAAATGTGTCAAGCCGTCTGGAATAATAACCAGATTAGATTTCATGGGTAGTGGGTATTCTATACATCTGAAGCAGTTGATCCCCATCAGAGAAGGGTTCTTTTTTTAAATCACCAGGACGACCCACCCAGACGACCTTCAATCAATCAATCGTTAGTTCTTTATTCATCTAACCGTTTAAGCTGATCATAGTATACGGAATGCAAACTTTTTGGAAATAGTGTTTCTTTTGGTAGAGTTTTCCTCTTGAAAGTTATGACAGGGGACAACTTTCTTCCGTTTAAAATACACGGTAACATACGGTGAAACAATATTTTTTATTGCCAGACAAGTTAGTTCTAAATAGCATAAAAGAAAAAAATGTTTACCGAAAGCATGTTATACTCATCTGGCCGAAAACTTGTTAATTCCTTGACTCATTCCTCCTTCATCAACACATAGTAGTTATAGGCCGCACGTGTCATAAAATGCAATACTTTTAGCAGAGCTGGGCAATTACTTTCAAATAGTTATTAATTCTAAATTAATACAAATATTTTACAATAGATGACGCGCGAGTCGTTTCAACAAATGGGTTATTTCATAGAATTTAGCGAAGTTCGTGTGTTTTGGTCTATGAGTGCGCACCCTTGACAGAATTGAATTGAATCAAATACAAACAGTTTGTGTGTGATATAACAAGTGATGTTGATTGTAAAATTCCAAGTGCCGGTTGACATTAAATAATAGATATCACACGCATTTTCTTTGCGTGAGTAATTGATCTACACCTCAAGCAGGAAAGAAAAAGTCACGAGCCTCAGAAACAGGCGAGCAACAGGAAGCAAGACTGGAAACCATTCGAGTAGGCACACTGCTTAACCCCGGTCGTCTAAAACAGATGACCAATGGGCAGCAAGACTAGAAACCTCTCCAGTATGCAATGCTCCAGCTAGCCTGTTCGCCTGAAACAATCGAGCAATGAGAAGAAAGACTGAAAATCAAAGCAGTTCTTTGAGTAGCGTAATAACGCAAGCTGGGTACAGTTGGTTACATATAAAATGTAATTGACAATTACTTTTTTAATTATAATTTCAATTTAGATTTTTATATAAATCTGAGGAAAAACGCTTTTCCTGTTGTACCTATACAGCATGTGTCAATTTTCATTAGCCATAGGCGATAAATGCATGCAATACGTGACAACGTGGCACCCCTACTTTCTTCTCCAATGCCAGCGCGACCGATACATGTTTGAAAATACAAGTTAGCAGTAACTATTGGACCACTGACTTGGGTGTTTGTAATGCGTTCAGAAATAATATTTACGAGTTGCAAGGATTTGTTTTTCGTTTTCCTTTCAGTAAATGCAGAGAATTATTAAGCTGCGTTCACGCTGCATGACACAAACAAAAGCGTAATTCTAATAAAATTAAAAATAAGATAAATAAAAAAGGATTCTGAAAATAATAATAAACTACTAGATTAGGAGATCGCGGCGGCCATTTGATGTTTCCCATTCCAGTAATAAGACAGCTTTTATTGCATACTAGATCGCAACGTGTTCGCAGCTAAACATTGAATGTAAAATCTGGTGGGGAGAAGTGGGAAGATCGGAGAAAATCTTTGTGATGTCGATTGTTGCCGGGATTGGTGACGGACAGTAGGGGTGCCACGTTGCCACGTATTACTTGTATACGTATAAATCGCACGTAAACATTGAATCCCTATACCTAATGAAAATTGACACATATGGTATAATATACAAATCGTGACTTAAAATAGGAAATGGGAAAGAACTCCGATATACTAATAATTGTTTCACATGACAACACATGTGACTTTGTATGAGACTCTACAGTAATCCGAATCTATCTAGTGGCAATAAGCCTGTTGTTTTGTTGACTATACGATGTCAGCCGTTGTTGCACAGACAGTTTTGTGCATCAATTTATTATATGTTGATTATATAAATCAACCAACCTTTTTACAGCTGTTTTTCTAGAATAACGGAGAGTGTTGATAATATACATTTTTAAAATTTGGATTTCATATAACTCATTGTACTTATATAAAAATAAAAATAAAAATACGGCAATCAAATTTTTTAGTATTATATTTCACAAGTTTTGGAGATTGATGAAAAGAATGTAACATTCTTCGCTTTGTGCATTTATGTTTTTCCTATAAATATTCACTACAAGAGGAACATTTAACGATTTAAAAATTTGATGTGGCACTTTTTGAACCTATTATAATTTTCCAAACAGGTAAACAAAGCTGATATTCTGATTTAACACTATAACCGACTACTTACATCAAACTTAATTTGTTGGCCTTTCCTCATTCCTTATTTATTGTATTAGTAGCCAACAAGGTATTTTTTTAAAAGTTAACATTTTGCAGTACAATATTGCTATTCCATGGTACCAACAAATGTTTGTGATATCTAAACTTTATAATTCAATCACAGATACCTAATTCAATCTCGTGCAGGTCTAACAGTCATCATTTTTAATACTGTATTATTTTTAATTTTTCAATGAGCAAAAATATTTTTAAAACTTTCTACTACTAATCATCTTAAACTCCAATATTTTAAACTGTATTCTACATTTGAAAGTTAATACGTTATTTACATACATTTTTAAGCGATCATATTTTCTGTGTATTGTCACTGTCATTACAGCATAATATTTATTTGAAAAATATTATTTAGTTTCAGACTAAATTCTATCTATTCATTCAGATACATAAATACAATAATGTAGTATTAAATGTAATAAACTACTACTCAGACGTTGAAAATCACACTGTATCTAAGTATAAATTATAACGACTCTGTCCAATAAGTAATGTCTAAATTATCATCGGTCATAGTTCGTTAAATTTCAAATAAAAAGTAATAAAGACTACGTCCATTAAATCAAAATTCTAATTTATACCATCCATATTTTTTCACGAACAGACATGCTGAATATATCAACCATAAACGTCTTTGTAATTTTACGGCCATTAGAAAAATAGATTCCGCGTTTGTCAAGTCCTTGATGCCTTTATTGGAGTTACAACTTTTTCGTTTTTTTTTATTGTTGTTAATAATGTTTTAATAACTTGCTTTGACCATGTTTCACTCCTGTTGTTTCGGGTTCCTTAAATAACAATGCTGACTTTGCGGATTTTTTTCATACTCGGCACACGTATACATACAATCGTTTATAGTTTATAAAAGAAAAAGTCTAGCTATTAATAAATGTATTCATTTTTATTTGAAAAGTAGATCAAAATTACTTATGTATAGGAAACGAATTGTAATTAACATTGAAACGGGGGTATGAGCTTAAAAAATAAGGACACATATGAACCCACTTAAATGCCCAATTTCATTTTCAAACACGTCTTGGGTTCTCAAAATAATGTCAGTTGACTGTACATAATACGTAAATAGTGACATGTAAAAAATAATTTAGAAAGTCAATGAGTTACGAAGAAAATTCAGTTGCCCTTTTTTCAACTGAGGAATATTTCTTCATAACCGTATTTATGTGCAGTGCACGAAGTGAATTCGAGCGTCCTTTCCCTCTCTTGCCTAGGTATGCTCATCGTTCTCTCGTTCTGATCTTGTTCACTTCCTGTGACTCACTTGCAAATGTACATCAGAAGCGTCGCTGCAGTCAAGTCATTGACTGCGGTACCTTACCTGGCACGCAAAAGACAGGGAGGTAATTAATGTTTAACTTCAAAGGAATCCAGTTGGTTCTGCTGGATTTACAAGCGACTATTAGGTTTATAATGGGCCGAATGAGTCTTCTTGTGCATGGCGTGCTCAGTTCTCATTCCGGTGCCTGTCTAGAATCGATTCTCCGAAAATACGCTCACACGAAATAATTACTATTATTTGTTGCAAGAATTGAATTTATTTGTAACCTCACTTCGTGCCGAATTTACGGAGCCCGCAGTTATGTTTTATATAGCTTCTATTGCACTTGAAATCTTGAAATTATTATGAATATATGAATGTAAAATAGAATCTACAAACTTTTACAATAAGGGTTTATCTATGTTCACAGACGATAAAAATAATTACATCTGTCACCGGATAATATATAAATGTCCAAAACATAAAAAAATAGGGCGACGTATACTGCAAGAAACACATCTCTAGGTGCCCAGAGAATCCCGAATCGAGGATATAAGAATTATCGTTTGTATTTTCTGTACAAGTCGTCTAATAGGTGAAGTATTCAATTCAAATCAATATGTTTACTTTTAACTCGTTTTAATACCACAGAACAACGACCAAACGCGAAGCGACAAAGACGTTAAAAGCGTGTCCCTATTTCCTCAGTGTGCCAGGCCAGCAAGCGCATGGTTGGCTGCACATCTCGTCTAGATAGAGATCTGTTTAGAAGAGATGTTGTTTGTAAGATTTAAATTTGTTAATTCTCACAGGTACACAAACATGTGATAAAAGGTCGAGAGAAATTTCTTTCTCATATGTAGTCTTATTTATAATATACAGTAGGCGCTTGGTAATCCGGCACCCGATTTTTTCCCTATACACCGGATTATCGGAACTGCCGGATTATCGAATTTGTACAGGAAGTAAAAGCTTTTTACACATGAACAATGTAAGTCTACATATCATAAATCCACAGTAAAAGTCTATTTTAATATGGTTAGATGAATTTATTATACATACGTACATAAACACAAATACATATTGCTGTGACCTTCTCTACTATGGTTGGTAACCAATAGTTAAATTAATAAATTGATATTCTCTAATAATCTCAGGGTCTAAAGGTGAATTTCTTTGTTTTCTATAACGGGGAATGTGTCGCAGCCTTTTGCTTATTGTGAGTTCTAGCTGTGATAGTGATGTTTACTTTCCTTGTGTTCTCCTTTGGGATGGGTATAAATAAGTAAATATTGAATGTCAGCACAACTTATTTTTATTTTCAATATAAATTTACAAAAAAAATGGAGAATAATATTTTATTATCATACAATACAATATTTTATTTTTATTTTTATGTGTTCTCTTTTCATCAATAGTACAAGCACCTTGCAAATCCTTTGTTCCTTAAGAAAATTGTGAAAATTTTACTGAATTGATTCTTCATGTATGCTTACAAATCAAGGAAATTACTAAATTCACTTTCTTTACTTTTTACCGATGTATCCCCATTGGATCATCTCGACCTGAGATTCTCACGTCAAAATCGAGATTTAAACAATGAGGAACTATTAGATGTTTCCCATAATATTTCAAAATTATTGTTATTCAAATGAGAGCGTTAACGCCTCGTTGAGTCGCCCTAACTTGAGATTCGCACGTCAACCTAAGGCTTACTCAAAGAAGGATTTATTGGATATTTTAAATAATATTCTAAAATTTGTTGCTATCCGGGTAAAATTATTGATACTCCGTTGAATCGCCTTAACTTGAGATTCGCACGTCAACCTAAGGCTTACTCAAAGAAGGATTTATTAAATATTTAAATAATCTTCCAAAAATTGTTGCTATTCAGGTAAAATGATTGATACTCCGTTGAATCGCCTTAACTTGAGATTCGCACGTCAACCTAAGGCTTACTCAAAGAAGGATTTATTGAATACTTAAAATAATATTCTATAAATTGTTGCTATCCGGTAATTTTATATCACACACATGAAGATTCCTTTATTTATTTATTTATAGGATTGCAAGATGGAGTTTTATTTGATAGTGCTTGTACTTACTTTTCTTGATTGTATGTCATTTCGAACTCTTCTTGATAATCCGGGCCTTCCATCCTTCTGGAAACTTTATTATGGCGGACTTTGTAAAGTCGAATAATAATATTCCGCGCTTTTACTGTATATAGCGCGCACTTATCGTCTGTGAAGCGTATCACACGTTTTGTTCTTGCGACGTCTGGATCTTAAAGGCGTTTATGCCTTTTTAGATTTTTATTTTATTTATTTCTTTATAACACTTGGAGCACTGGTTTAACTTTTCTTTTCTTCTTGAGTATTGGAGATCTTCGGATGGACTCCCCTTATTTTGCCGATGCACGCCTTTATATACCATTCAACATTTGACAAACGCTTTATTTTGTTTCAAATTATTTTTGTTCAGTTTAAATTTTCCTCTACTGCGCCCTCCGTGTTTGTTATGGTAACTATCGATGTCACGTGGTCATGTGACCTTTCTTCCGCCATGTTACCGTTGTTGTTGTTTACATATTCTATACTTTCATATTCAATGGACATCGATTAATTTTATCTATTGGTAGGTATTTTTCTAGTTGCTTTTGTTTCTAAATTATTGTTTGTTCTTTTATTGTATCCACGTTACCTCCAATTTGCGTTGTATTTATATATATATTCATTGCTCTCTTTGTTGTTTTTGATATATATTCTCTTTTCGTTAATTAATTTAATTCTAACATTCCTTTTCTTGTTTTTAGGAATAGGTAGTATGGGATACACGTTACATATCGTCTTTATTCCTTTAATTTGGTTTAGATGCTCCTTTTCCTTTTCGTGTTTCGGCCCTTCTTCCTCGAGGTCATTGAACCATTTCTTCGTGTTCGGAGAGTTTTCTAGATCCGTTAACCTTTAATCAAAATTTTGTTGGTGTAAGTTTTTCCTGATCTACATTATATACTGACTAATGTTTTATTTATTTTAGCTTGGAATCTCTTGAAGCATTTATATATATATAAGGAAATTGTGTACCAATCGCATGTTTGGATGTGCATTCAATAATATCTTTTATTCTGGATATCAGTGAAAAATCGCATACCCAACATAATGTTTTATTTTTAATAGTGAAACAGAAATGAGTGGAATATATTTATTTATGTATAGAGACCTTTGTTCTTGCCGTAGTGTTTATTATTAATGCAATATGTTGAACGCAGGCTTCTATTCACTGCGTTTCACCCCTATGGAACCTAGTGTTTCCTTCTTCGTGCAGTTTTATTGCTTGTACGTGATTTACCCTTATGATAGAGCCATCCCTTAACATAATCCTTTCTCTGTTTTTAGCATTCAACTTCTTCTTCGTCTGGATTTGCTGCCTTCTTGTTAGTATTTGCAGTGCTATGTGCACTGCGATTTTGTAATCAGGCTCTTCCTTGTTATATTTAAAATTTATGTCAGGATTTTCCTGCCTGTAACGGAAATTAAATTGTTATTCAAGTTGTATCCTTTTATGTTCTCTGATCGAGGTTGGTTTTTTATTTATTTTACGTTGTTTTATATATAATATTCAATACCATTTTATTTTAATTGCTAGTGCTTTCATTTTTTTTTTCGGGTATGCAACCCACATTGCATTGATGTGTATTCTACTGCATAGTCATCAATTTGAGTACCCACTGTTATGCGATAATTTAAATTATATATATATTTATATAAATTAGTGGATTATTCTGTATTTATCTGTTGAAATATTAAATTATAATTTATATCAAATATGTAAATTTATATTTATCTAAAATAAATGTGCTGGTATTTTATTTTTGTTGACTTTTTATTTGTTTGATTTCTTTATTTATCTATTTATTTATTTAAGAGGAAAAATACCACAGCAATATGTAATTACAATACGTTGAGTCTCATTATTATTACATATGTTCAACATTTGTGACGTTTTCAGTTGCGGAAGAGGAAGATGACGCTTTGACCAAATAATTGTAAATTTTCGCTTGCTTCTTGCCATAGTAAATTTTTTTAATTATCATTTCTCTTAACTCTCTCAAATTCAGTAAAATGTCGTCAATAGCGTTATTTTCCTCTGCCCAGCGGATACTGACCTCTATTGATTTCAGGGAATCTTCAGCCTTCACCGAGGTGTTCGTGGGACTAAGCAAGGTCATTTCCAAATCATCTTGTTCAGAGCTAGAAACAGCATCATTTATTATTTCTTCATCGGTCATTACAGGGTGAGAATCAGAGTTTTCTGCAAACCATTCCTCAATATCTTGTTCAGTCAACTCTGTCTGATTATTTTGGAACAACATTTGCTTGAGTTCTGCAAGTGGTAATTCATCTTCTGAATTCCACTGCTCTTCTTCAGGATTTTGGTTTAATGAAGGCCATAATTTTTTCCACGACGAATGAATTGCTTTTTGAGGTACCATGTTCACGCTTCAGTTACGTTAAAGACCGCATCTTTAAGATTCATGTCCTTCAGTGTTTTCGTAACATCATCATCCCGGATAACAGCATTCAACAAGAGTTTCTTCTTGTAGTTAAATTTTATGATCTGTATTACATTCTGGTCCATAGGTTGAAGTAACGGTGTGCAATTAGGTGGCATAAAAAGTGTTTGAATCTTACCATCCCTAGATGATAGCTTATCATCTGGTCCATGGGCAGGTGCATTATCCAACAACAGAACAGCTTTAGGTGGAAGATTCTTGGTTTTCAAAAATTTACGTACCGCAGGCACAAAATCATTGTGAAACCAGTCAATGAATAATTCTTTAGTTTAGCCTTGTTTTGATTTTTATAAACAAGTGGAAGATTAACATTTTTGAACGCTCTAGGATTCTTTGCTTTTCCAATAAACAGCAGCTTAAGCTTATGAGTGCCACTAACATTTGCACATGGCATAATAGTGACCCTGTCTTTTGACACTTTCCTGCCTGGAGCTTCTGACTCCTTTCTGTAAACATAAGTTTTGTTAGGTAAAACTCTCCAAAACAGGCCGCTTTCGTCAGCGTTATAAACTTGATCCGGTGTTAAACTAAGCTCGTCGACTTTTTTCTTAAACTTGTCGACAAATGGAGCGACGGCTGACGTGTCACCAGATAATTTTTCGCCGGTTACAGTCAACAAACGTATTCCATATCTTGATTTGAAATTCTGGAACCATCCATCACTAGCTTTAAAGTTGGCATTCTTATATATTTTTTCATATAAAATTAAAGCTTTTTGACGAATAATATCTCCAGTAAGAGGCGTATTACGGGCTCAGACTTGAAGAAACCACGTATACAACGCGTCCTCCATAAGAGGATACTCTCCAACCTTAATAGTCTGTCGTGAACTCGTCCCGGCGTCAGCAGTGTTGGCGAAGTTTTCAATCTTCTCACGATTCTTTTTTATATCGTAAATTGTTGCACGGCCTACACCATATTCACCAGCTAACTTCATCTGATTTTCACCACTATCCAACTTTCGCAAAATTTCCATATTTTTAACTAAACTTAATGTTTCGTGTTAACGTTTTTTGTCCGCCATTTTGTCAAGCGACGCTGCGGAACAGGAAAAAGCAAAACAAACACGTGGCTTCACTGTCAAGATTAGGCCCGGACTGCCGACCGAGAGAAACTACTCGAACAATTCAACCGAGTCCCAAAGTGCCGGACTACTGAGCGTGCCGGATTGGCGAGCGCCGGATTATCGAGCGCCTACTGTATATGTATAATTTGCTTTTTTCTATTCCGGTGCTATAAAGTTCACTTTACGACACCTGTTTTGGTTGCATAAAGTATTACTTTATCGCACGCTAATTCTATTTTTATGAAGTTGGTAACAAAAAAAATGTAACCAAATCATATTTAAATGTCAAAATATAAGTCTTTAATCTAACAAACATGTGTAAGAAGATGTACAGAGAATAAAAAACACAGTTACGAAAATTTTATTTACGCTAATTAACAATATAAATGGGATGATAAGTTTTTTGATGCTTCTATTGAAATTTACTTCCCATGTTGAATAGTACAACTGTTATAAACGTTTACTGTAACACTAGAAGATTCGTGTGCATTAATAGAGATTCTAGGCAGATTTTGGGAACACACTATGTTTTGTGTACATTCCTGTAGAATTATATTGACTGACACATTACTGCCAATTGTATCAGAAGTCGATGGATTGTGGATGATTTTAGTGGATGTATTAGGAACACTAGACACTATTTGAGCAACCTCAACTTTTTTCAAGGTGGAAATATCAATGTAACCTTCGGCCACTGCTGAGGATTTCCATCCTCCATGGTGCTTAATTGTTATTAAGTCACCTCCACTATTAGCCAAGTGTGTTACACTGGAACGTCTAAAGCAATGTCCAGTGAAGAGCTCAGGATTAGGTAAATTTAAGTAAGTAGGAATATTTTTTGGTACTTTTCCTATGGTATTAATACCAATTGGATTATTCACGCAAGATCCATTTCTATATTGCAGGAAGAAGCGTTTATGTGTAACATGGCTGGGACGAAGTGAATAATAGTTTTTAACCAATTCAATCCATAATCTTTGTGCTATAATAAATTGTCTTGGAACATAAGTTTTAGTTTTTGGCACTGCAACCATTATGACATCATTTTTAAACTGTATATCATCTAAAGTCATGTTCGTTATTTCTTCACGACGACAAGCTCCATTATAGCCCATTATAAGGATATTCTAACAGAATATTAATATTACTATTATAACAAAATAATGTAGAAAATTAGTAAAATACAACTACAATGATGTTCTTATTACTTACTTTCATCGCTAAATATGTTTTATTATCAGCTGCTATTATAAACTGGTTAATATGATCTATTTCTAAAATCTTGGATTTCTTAGGCTCGTAGCCTTCAGATATTCTTTTTAAAAATGCAAGAAGCCTAGAAAATTTTAAGATATCTATACTTTTATAAATATTTAAACAACAACGTAGCATTGAATATGTAGACCACAAGGACGATTTGCTTTGCTATTATAGTATCGCAAATCTATATCTATAATAGATGATGTCGTTGGTATTAAATAGAGTGTAATTAAGACTATTAAGAATTTCAGATAATATATAGATAAACACCACATGATTTCAAAGATATTACTTAATATGTTTCATAAACAAATTCACTTTAATTTTGTCACCTACATTATTTACAGGTTTAGGCAAAACTCTCCGTTCGTTTGAAAATGAGTGCTATAAATAATGAAATGAACTGATAATGAGTCCACTATACAACTTCCATGGCCTAGAGTAAATAAAAAATAAATTAGAATAAGATAGTTATGCTTAAAGCTTAATATAGTAACGATATAGGTATAGGGAAACAATATTGTAACGAAAACATGTCCATAAAAAAATAGAAGAGTAAACATAGGCGCGACGTTGATGGGAACGCAATGTAAACAAGTCGTAAATCATACACGTAGTACGACGTAGACAGGCAAAAAAAAGTCTGGATCTTCGCTAGTATAATGCCGAACTCATCGAGAAGAAAAAGAGAATTTTCTGGCATATTTCTAAGCTTTTTGTATATGGATATAAAAGCCGCTGTGGTACCGGAATGATTCATTCCCTCAATAGTAATTCATTGAATAGTAGTCGTGCGGTATTTGCTGAACAGTTTATAATAAATACAGTGAGCGGTGCAGTTTTATTACAGTTCAAGAGAGACATAAATATTACAAATATAAATAAGTAGTGATAGAGATAAATACGTGTGTTAATTTATTTGTAGTAGTTTTAAGTGTGATACATTTATTTTATATTTTTATATCGTGATTAATTTTAAGTGTGTAAATATACAGACTGTTTCAAGTTAATTGCACGAGTTGTTTTATTGCGAACCTGAAAACGCAACAATATGTTTTGGAATAGAATATTTAACTAACATTTCAAATAATATTAATGTTAAGTGCTGCGATCTGGATAAAGGGACCTTAAGTTGAAAGCGTCTAGGCGCTTTTTTATATGGAACTATATTCTGAATTTACTGGTGCTTCAGAATTATTCTATCTTAAAAATTAAAAAAATCTGTAGCGTTTTGAAGTTGAACAGCACAAATAATATAAAAGTTTTGGCTTTTTTAACAAGTTAGTTTCTCGAATATAATATCAATTTTTACCACTTATGCATATCATTGTGCAGTTTCAGATACAAGATAGGCTGAATTTATTGTATAGCGTCACATACACAGGGTTAGTTTTAAATAGCGTCATTAAAAAAAACGGAGGGGAGGGGGAAGAAATATATGAGTAATGCCCGTACAAAAAAATCGCGGTGCAATGTGCACGCAGTGACAAGAAATTGATTTTTCTTTCCTCGAGATCGAGCCTGTCGCAGTTAATATACAAACATAATAATTTTCATATAGAGGAATTTAAGTTTCAAAATAATATATTTCTATTGAAGGAAAAAAAACATGGTAATGCACCGAGGTTTGTCGACCTTTTCCACATAATGTGCTATTCACAAAAAATACACCGACATAGAAAACCTTTTCTATTGTCATTTATTCTCTAACAAAGGTTGTTACTATTTGCATTTTATCTTCTTTTTGGAAGAACGTTAATCTGGAATTACTAGTGGTATTTATGTAATGCGCATAGGATAAACAAAGTTATGGACCGACTATAACTACATTAAAAAATTTGACTTTCAATTGTTATAAAAACTGAGATATCAATCTGTTCCTTTCTAATGGGGGAAAATTGTAAAAAAAATATTTAATTTAGTTTACATCTTAAAACGCTTTGAGATAAGTACTTATAGGAAACTAGCTGGAGAAGTTATAAAGAATTTAAGGGGATATTAAAGTCGATTTGTATTTGGGAATGACTTTAATTGCTTTTGGAGGTGTTGGCCCGTAGGAGGAGCCAAATGCAAGCCATCTCATTCTCATATATTTGAAATGAATGTGTTATTTTCCGTCACCCAAATACAGAGAAAAAATACAGCTGAAGGCGCTGCTAAAATACAAATAATTCAGTACCGCACCATTCCGGAATTTCTTAATTTAATTACTCAAATTAAACTTTTTTCCGCAAATCAAAAAGCTATATCTCACAAGAAAACATTAGTCTACACGGGAATTACATCCGTTTTGATCAATTTCATTTAATTATTTCAGATTTTGATCGAGAAACACACGTACATTTTACTCTAATTTGGAATAAAAAAAATAGATGGTTGTGACAGAAAATTACATAATCTGACAACCTTTCCGTGTACTCATATCTATATTGGAGTTGTACAGAAAATTTCACATTTATATCTTGAACAATAGTAAAAAAAAACTGATAAATGCGATATCTTGCTTTCTCGACCGCTTTAATATCCCCTTAATAAGGAAGCCAATTATGACAATAAACATAGGATGTCGCATTTAACATGAGAATGTTGATATCTACTTGGGGTAGAAATGACAGCATTGAAAACTTGAACTATGACAATAAATATAGGATGTCGCATTTAACATGAGAATGTTGATATCTACTTGGGGTAGAAATGACAGCATTGAAAACTTGAACTTATTTTACAAACGCACATCATTTCGAATTACTATTACGTGCAAAATTTTATTTAATTCTGATAATTACTTCATATACTTGCCATCCATCAAATTCCACATTAGCACACCCGGTAATTACCATTTATGGCGACACATGTACATGACAATCGAGCATATTATTAGAATAAGATTAAAAAGATAGTATTTAGTGGACAACAAATAACCGCAATGTACAGTGAAGAGTTTACTGGCAAAATAATTACCCTGCAATTTTCCATAAATACTTGAGAAGACGACATACTTGAGACATCGCTCCAAGTGCAACCATCTAATAAAATTCTACCTATGCAAACCTGCAAAACGCTTACTTCTTATTTGTTGATTTTAAAGATCCTTATATTAATGTGCAGGGACCGAACTTTTCTGTTTAATAACATACATCATGTAAACTGCATGTTTTTCTCTTTTATTTATGAACTGTCCTCTGGATTTTATAACTGAATAACGTCCTTGACGAAAACACACGTCCCTGACATTGACTAATATATAACCTTGCGCCAGTCGGATGAACGGCAAGGTAAGAGAGCTGCTATATTCCGAAGATGCTTGCACAACTCGCGTATACGGTTTATTTATATACACACTTAATCACTTTCCAAAAATGTATGTACCTATATCGCCAAATCTGGTACAATAACTTGTATTATATTTGGGGATATTGTAATTGTGATAATGAGGCGTTCTTCGTCCATAAGTAAAACAGGTTTTTTTCCATCCGTGTGTGCTTTTTGGTAACCGCGAATGCGGTGATTGCTGGGAATTACACGAACAGTAGCCAGGGGCCGTCTTTTCGTCGACTTCCTTCGTTCATGCTTGATTCTAAGACGTACTTGTACTACTTGCAAGGCTTCTCGCTTAAATTTTCTTCGAGTTACGCGATATTATTCGCAGCGTCCGTATGTCATTGCATCTGTTTTATTGTCATATAGTTCACGAATGTTTTGCACGTTCTTTTGAAAGATTCCAGTGAGTAAATCCACCATAATAGATATAATTCGCAGAAAAGGTTTTAGTTTGAAATTAGAACGGAAACATATATAGGTAGGAGTCCTAAATTGCTTTCCTTCAATGTCCCTTCGCTTGTAGGTTATTCACTAAAATTATGAATAAATACCTACACTAGACTAGAGATTAATAAAAGGGTCTAGAATTCATAAATACAATCGTACTAATAGTCGACCGCGTTCTTAAGATTTGTTTATCTCAGACGATCAGGTCTTGAGCTGAATGTTCCACATGTGTTACACGTGACTGGAATACAATTTCAGCTATTACATTCTGTATTTATAGTTGTAAATGACTTGGTTATACCTATTAAATGTATAAATATATTTGAATATGCCTGCATAAATAAGTCATTTTTAATACACATTTCAATACTGATTCTTCCCCCCCTCACTACACCAAGTATAGATTTAGGCGACTGTATTGTAAAGATTGGTGGATATCTCGGTGGATATAATTAAATTAACGAAACAGACGAGTCACATCATAAACAGTTACTTCGGGCCAAGTGACATTAAATTACAATAATATCTGCTAATCATACTATACTCTCGCTTCAGTGAATATATTGTGGTACCAGAACTGTACGTGATTGCAACATATACAGTGTGTAAAATGATGTAGTTTCCTATAGGGAAAAATACTTTATTTTGAGTTTTAGGAGAAAATTAATAATCGACGAAGGAGATACATTTTGAAACTCCATTATATATATACAGGGTGAGTTTTTTTGAATGTTTAGCATTGGGATCTCAAAAACTACTGGAGATAGAAAAAAGCTTAAATGGGGAAAGATGCGCAGTTTTACGAGTTTGATTTAAAACTGCTTTTGTTTCTTCGATAACTTTCATGGCTTATTAGATATTCAAAGAAAACTAAATTTTACGATTTTGTTTAAACATGCTTAGCATCGTTAATAGTAATTTTAGAGAAAAAGTGTTCAGAGAAAAGTTTTAGATAATTTTACGACAAATAAAAGTATGTAGCTAATATTTTTTTTTCGTTCACCATTATCGAGTTATGACACAAACTTGTGTTTTTTTTAATGAAAACCATAGTTGGTTTTGACATCATTAAAAATCTTATTTTTTGCTGATTACAATGATATAAGGTTTGATATGGTTATTTTAAAATATAAAGAGATATAGACATTTTTATGGTTTTTATGGAAAACAATTGAATTTCGAACTGATAAAATACAAACCAAACGAAAACTTATTTTGAAATCTTATGTAGTAATAAAATGAAAACTAGAAGAACTTTTATTAAGGGCACACAACATTATTAATGTTCAAAGATAACTCCATTATTATTAATACACAAATTGCATCTCTTCACAACATACTTAGCATTGCGTACTTAACGCCTATCGATGTTATTAAAAGCAACTAAGACAGCTTCTCTTAAATCGTCGATTGTTTCATATGTTCTTTTGTATACTGTGTCCTTTAGTACACCCCACAAGAAAAAATCCAAAACTGATAAATCAGGGGATCTAGCCGGCCAATCAATGGGTGCATTTCGTCCTATCCATTGATTAGGGAAGTTCAAATTTAAATAATTTCTAACATTCAGTTGATTGTGGGGAGGCGCTCCGTCATGTTGAAACCATTGCAGCATTGTTCGGGTCCTTAAATTATCTAACATTTCCTCGAAATCTTGTTGTAAAAAATTAAGATAACGATTGCCAGTTAGTGATCCATTAAAAATAAAAGGAGGAAGAACAGTTGATCCTATAACACCACACCAAACATTAAACCCAAATTTAATTTGTGGTCTCCTATGTTCAACGTGAAGTGGATTTGTTTGAGACCATATGTGCTCATTGTGCCTATTAAACATTCCACAATTTGTCAAACGAGATTCATCAGTCCATAATATTTTCATTAAAAAGTGTGGATCGTTTTTACACTGATCTTTAAACCATCTACAAAAAGCTATTGGTCTGATGTTCTCACCTTCATGTTAAGTTTGTGATACTGATAATTTGTAGGGACGGAATTTATGCTTCTTCAACACTCTGACAATAGTGCGTTGAGAGGAGCCCATTTCTGTTGAAATTTGTCGGGTCGATGTAGATGGATTCTGAGCGACACATGCTAATATGTTTATTTCTCTATCTTCATCCATCAATTTTTTTGATTTTGGTTTAACGAACGAACCATAATCTGCTAAATTATCTCATAATCTCTTAAAAGTAGGTAGCGACGGCTGACGTCGATCAAAATAATTTTCAAAATAAACTTCAGCAGCTCTAGCAGAATTTTTCTGGCACTGAATGTAACATTCAACCATATCATGCTTTTCTACGTTAGAAAATTCCATAGCCAATGCAAACTTATGATTAACGGCCGTTTGCATCGCTTATAGTTAAGTTACAATTAAATTAATTAATAGTTAATTCAACGTTTGACAATTAACTTGACTTAAAAGTAAAAATTAACAGCTCTCACTTCTGTGACTCAACGTGAAAGCAATGTTAGTATATTTATCTCGACTGCTCCAACGAACACTATTGTAACTCAGATTTTTCGTTTTTTGAATTACAGAACACCAAAATTTTTTTTTTTAAAGTTTATATCTTATAAAGTGAACAATCATAGAAATGTCTATATCCTCTTTATTTTTTAAAATAACAATATCAAACCTTGTATCGTTGTAATCAGCAAAAAATAAGCTCTTTTTTTGGTTTTTTTTTTTGAAATACAAAACACCAAACATTTTTTTAAAAGTTTATATCTTATAAAGTGAACAATCATAGTAATGTCTATATCCTCTTTATTTTATAAAATAACCATATCAAACCTTATATCATTGTAATCACCAAAAAATAAGCTTTTTAATGATGTCAAAACCAACTATGGTTTCCATTTAAAAAAACACAAGTTTGTGTCATAACTCGATAATAGTGAACGAAAAAAAAAAATTAGCTACATAGTTTTATTTGGCGTAAAATTTTCTAAAACATTTGTCTGAACACTTTTTCTCTAAAATTACTATTAACGATGCTAAGCATGCTTAAAGAAAATCGTAAAATTTAGTTTTCTTTGAATATCTAATAAGCCATGAAAGTTATCGGAGAAACAAAAGCAGTTTTAAATCAAACTCATAAAACTGCGCATCTTTCCCCATTTAAGCGTTTTTCTATCTCCAGTAGTTTCTGAGATCCCAATGCTAAACAGTCAAAAAAACTCACCCTGTATATATATATACAGCGTGTCCAGAAACTCTCCTGACAAACGAAGACCGGAGATTCCTCAGATAATTTTAAAACAATTTAACCCAATTCACCCTAGTCGGAAAATGCTTCCTAAGGGAGCTAGAGCTCTTTGAAGATGACGCCTTGTAATTAGTTTTTTTTTAATATCTCCCGAACGCTTCTATTTAGAAAAACAAAATAATGCAACAGATATTTTCTTTGGAAATAGCGGCATGTTACTAATAAAACTATAATTAACTGTATCGTTTTAACATTTTATTCATGTTTTCCTGAGATATCTGTAATTTTTTGAGAAAAAGGACAAATTAAAACATAATTAAAATTAGATCTACTGACTTATCATTAATTTTACTTTGTCTATCATTAGTTTGTATAAACACTCTATACAAATAAATTTATAAAAACAAACTATATATAAATATATATATAATATTCGCTTTATAAATTGTTTGTAATAATGTATGACTAACATTGAGTTCATTTGCTCTTTGGCGTAAAGATCTCCTAAGATATTCCGCAACTGATTTGATAGCTATAAGATCACAGCATCATCATCACTGTCCACTTTGCGGGCTTGTTTTTGTCGGAGATCGATCGCGTTTCATCAAGTTTGTCAACTAATTTCTACAATGCTGTTTTGCTTAGACTTACATTCGGGTATTTTTCATTAAATAACTGTATTGCATATTTATACTTATACCATAACATATCACCAGGTAGATTCGATGCATTAACGTAAAAAAAATTGTACTTATAATTACGGGAGAGCCTTCTTTTTTCTGAATAAATTTTCAATTTTTAACGAAAATGTTTGTTGCTGGGTAACTGTACGAAACAAATTGCCTCCTTGATAAAACGAGTCCGAAAGACGAGTCGTTTCATCAAGGAGGAAGTTTGTTGAGTCCAGTTAACATTTAGCAACTAAATTTGAGTTTGAAGAGAGAAAATTTATCCGGAAATAAAAAGGAAGCTCGAATGTAATTCGGTAAGATAATTTACTAAATGTATAATAATAATAATAATAATAATAATAATAATAATAATAATAATAATAATAGACTATATATTTGTAAGACCTCTGTTACATAAAATTGTCAATATTCTCAAACTTGTAATGCATTACAATTGTCAGATCATGATAAGTACAAATAAATAGTGTAGTGTATACTAATACTAACAACACTCTTAACAAATAACAAAGAAGAGAGAAAAAAGAAAAAAAAACAACACAAAATAATAAAATCAAATAATAAATCAAATAAGATCATTTGTATATAGAAGAGGAATGACTAGTGTCTAAGGAATTCTTCTATTGTGTAGTATTCTCCTTTAGAGAAAAGTGAAGAACCAGTTGATGGTTCTTCACTTTTCTCTTAAACAAGCTAATTGGGAGGCCCTTAAAGCTCGGTGGCAGGTTATTGTATAATTTCGACCCCCAGTAGAAGATGGATTGCTGCGAGGAACACACCCTGTGATGTGGGATCCTCAGCCAGTCCCTCTCACGCGTTGAATACCCATGATTGTACCCATTCGTGGTAAAGGCTTCCTTATTGTTGTGTACATACACCACTGCTAAAAGTATGTAGATAGATGTTAATGTCAATATTCCTTCCTCCCTAAATCGTGTTCTACATGTTTCATTCACCTTCAAGCCACACAGCATTCTGATGGCTTTTTTTTTTGTATCACAAAGATCCTCCGAGCCTCCGCAGATGTTCCCCAGAATAGTATCCCGTAGCATAAATGCGAATGAAAGTTCGCGAAGTAAGCCAGCCTTGCTGTCACATGAGTTGCAATATATTTTAATCTTTTGATGGCATACAGTGCTGAGGACAAAGTGCGAGCCAAATCATCTATGTGCTGATGCCATCTCAAATGCGAATCAATAGTGACACCCAGAAACCTTGCAGAAGTATTTTGGTTCGTATTTCTGGTACTGAAGACAACGTTTTGAGTTTTATTTATGTTTAACTTTAACTTGTTGGCGGTGAACCAATCACTCACCACTTGCACTGCATCTTCCGATCTTAGTTTAGTTACCTGATTGGATTTCCCCTGCACCACAACAGAAGTGTCGTCTGCGTAAAGACACAGCTCTGCTCCAACCACACTAGTCGGTAGATCATTGATATATATAATAAATAGTAGAGGGCCCAGTATGGAACCCTGAGGTACTGCAAAGTGTAGTCTCTTGAGCTGTGATTGTTTGTTGTTCCAAACATTTATTACATAGTAATTATATTATTTAAAATACAGTTATTAAAAACACAGTTCATATACACTTTATGAAGACTACCTACAATGAGTTTGCAGATTTTATGTTATAACATCACTTCACAACGAACACTGTGATGATAAAGTAAAGAAATTGATGTCGGGTCAACCAAAAACAGTACGCAAAGCCTACGGTTGCGTCAACTTTGACATTTCATTTTCACAATGAGTTCGTTGATTTCATGATATAACAAGAAAACACAAATTGTTGTCATGTCAACCAAAGGTAAACAACTTTTTTGCCCATGTAAAAATTAAAGTAATTTTTTTTGCTGTCAAAGTGACAAAACAATCCTGACTTGTGGGGTTTTTACACATGCATTAAATTATCACAAATAAAGCTAGCTGAACTCTCAGGCAATGTCGTTAATGACTAATACATGGGTAATGCGACACTCATGTAACATTCGGGCTCAGTCATATTTAAAATCAACAACTTGACATAATTTCAAGTTTTTTAATCTTGTCTTAAATGATTACTGGCTTTTTTTTGATTTGCCAAAAGGGGTTTCAATACAAAAAGCTTTGCTCCTAAAATTCATATTAAAATATTTCCCTATAGGAAATCGCATCACTTTACGCACTGTTTATAAGGCTGACAATGTAACTGAAAAATATATAGGCACGTAGTTTTTCGACTTCCACCCTACCATTCTTGGTTTATCCCATCAGAACTAGTGTGGGGTTCAGCAAAAACATATAACAATAATATTGGCAAATATAAAAGTGGATGAATGCATACAACTGTGGAAGGAGGCATTGGGGCAACTAACTCCAGACATTTGGGCAAATAGTGCTAACTATCGTGAAAATGAAATTCAAAAATTGTGGGACAGGGAGTTGGTTTCGAAAGACGTGTAATGTAAATCACTCTGATTCAGAAAACAGTGTAAAATGATGAATAAAACTAGCGATTCAGAACAATAGTGTTTTCTTTTGATCATATGCTTATCACAATGTATGTTATGAGTTTTGTAATCACATAATATATAGATTTTATGTACATTATTTTTGTGAATGTAGTCTTAAACAAATAAGTGACATGTATTTAGGATATATATATTTTTTATACATTGCCAAATAATTTAATAGTATATTATGCAATGAGCATTTAATGATAGCTATTAAGACACGAGTAAGAAAATTACAATACGCGGCGAAGCCGAGTATTGTAATGAATACGAGTGTCTCAATAGCCATTAAATGCAAGTTGCATACACTATTTTTTCTACGACCCTATAATAAAACATTATTTTTTGAACATTCCATTTCATAAATTGAGGTTAAAATTTTCCATGCTCCTTTGCGAATTTAGCTGGTAATAAATTGTTCGTGGTTACTAAGGCTTGTTCCATAATTTCTGGTGGAGTCAAATTTTACATTTCACTGTCATTATCCCTCATTTTTACCGTTTATATGTTCAAAAAAGCACAAATTTTAAGTACTTACTTGTAAATTGCAGAGAACTGTCACATTTATTTAATTTGTATATCTGTCAGATATGCAGTCGCCATATTGAATATTGTTTGAATATTGGAATGTCGCATTCCTATGGAATATAAACTTGTATCGTAATGAAAAATCTGTATGCCTATTGGATATAAACTTGTATCATAATGAAAATCTGTATCGTAATAGACATCATTAAAGTATAAGTTCGGCATATCTAATAATACAATTAAAGTATGGGAGTAGAAAAAACATATTATTGGTATTTGTTAATATTTTAAAATGCCAGCCTAACCCTAACCTCAGATTATTATCAAACTACAGTTTGCTGAAAGCGACGTAATTTGTCAAAATTGTTACGACATCACAGTAACGTTGTTTATGATGTGATTCGTCTGTTTCGTTAATTGAATTTATATCTGCGCACATAATTTTCAAAGCACGTGGGCATTAGGTGTCGATGACTCTTGTACTTATCTTCATTAGCGAGATCGTTTGACCGATATTACAATATTTATTAGCAATTCTAAGTTTTCTCTACAATAACGCACTGATATTCATATTATAGAATTTAGTTAACCTAGTCTACATACATGTACTGAGAGTGTTGGTGTTACGGTTTGGTTATTACATTTTGCAAGATTGTTATACATACTAATACTTTCCATTTGCCTTATAATATAACGGAAAGCAAAAAAAAAACATTTAAAGTATTTGAATTGCAATTACAGACGAACTCAATTTCACTTGCTGTCGTCGTTTTGAAGTAGAAATATATTACCTGTTCACATTGTATATAAAAGTCCATTAAATGAAGAAAAAATGCCTACGATTCTGAAGAGTAATTGGTGTATTGTAATAGTTATTGTTAATGCTAAATAGATAAACAACTGTTCCATGTTATTCCAAATTTTATCGGAGGATAGTAGTACTGCTGTTTTTACGATTTATTGAAACATTAACAGCAAAACATTCAATATGTGCACTGTCAGGTGTTTAAATATAATATCAGATAATATAATGGATGATTTTTTAGCAACTTTCTTTTTGGCAACACTGTTTTTGGCAGCTCAGCTGTTTTCGTGTAACATGTTCAGTTTGGTCCATAATTGAACCATGAATCGACTTACAAACGAACAACGCTTGCAGATTATTGAATTTTATTATCAAAATTCATGCTCGGTTAAGAAAGTGCATCGTGGACTTCTTCCATTTTATGGTCAGTTTGGGCGACCTTCTGAGGTGGCTCTTCGGAATCTTGTGACTAAATTTTGCAACAAATTTACATTATTGGACATTAAACAACCAACACGCCTACGTAGAGTGCGGACAGAGGAAAATATCGCAGCTGTATCCGCAAGTGTTGTTGATGACCGTGAATTATCGATTCAGCGCCGTTCGCAGCAATTGGGCCTCTGTTACTCCACTAAGTGGGAAATTTTGCGGAAGGATTTGGGTGTAAAACCTTTACAGCTGCTGCAAGAATTGAAACCACACGACCTACTGCAACGGCTAACTTTTGGTGAATGGGCGCTGGCAAAGTTGGATGAAGATCCACTTTTTTATCGGAAAATTGTGTTCAGCGACGAAACTCATTTCTGGTTGAATGGATACGTGAACAAGCAAAATTGCCGTATTTGGTGTGAAGAGCAGCCAGAAGCATTGCAAGAATTGCCAATGCATCCCGAAAAATGCACTATTTGGTGTGGATTATGGCATCATTGGACAGTACTTTTTCAAAGACGACGAAGGCAGGAACGTTACTATGAATGGCGAGCGCTACCGTGCGATGATTACAATTTTTTTTGCCCAAAATGGAAGAGCTGGACTTGGCTGACATGTGGTTTCAACAAGACGGTGCCACATGCCACACAGCACGCAAAACAATGGCCCAATTCAGAGACGAGTTCGGTGAACAGTTTATTTCACGTTTGGGGCTGGTCAATTGGCCACCTAGATCGTGCGATTTAACGCCTTTAGACTATTTTTTGTGGGGCTATGTTAAGCCTCATATTTATAGGGACATGCCCGCAACGGTTGACGCACTAGAAGCCAATATTGAAGAATGTATTCGTGAGATACCGGCCGATATTTTGGAGTGAGTATGCCAAAATTGGACCCAGCGTATGAACCATTTGAGGCGTGGCCGCGGTCAACATTTACATGAAATCATCTTTAAACATTGAATTATATAGATCGTTCTATCGACTCAAATAAAGATTTCATACATTTCTCTAAATTTTATGTGTTTTTTTTAAATCAAATCCGAAAGCTCTTAAAAAATCACCCGTTATTATGTTTTGCATTTTTATAATTTTGATGAAATTTATGACACTCGCCGATTTTCGGAAAATGTAACTTGATGAATCTAACAGTTATACAATTCCATTCAGATGAACGTTATAGGTAAATGAAGCGGTGTCGATGTGTCGATTGGAAATAATGTCAAACATTTCCGTGGAAAGGGTCATCTAACAATTATTGGTGTTCTTCGTTATCATTTGCTACAGTCTTACGCCAGATTTAAGGTTGATTTCATACACATCCGCAGTTTGCTGATTCTGGCTTAGTATGTTTTACACACACCAGCAATCACGTTGCCTCTAGGTATTTCGCTAATAGACGTCTTCTTCTAATTTTTGTAGAAGAAAATACAGAAGGCACCAGAAAGAGTACTGAGTTTAACCGCTGTTAGATATATATGGTGGGAAATCATACAACTTGTTCGACAAGCTCAGGATGCACGATTCCAAGTTTTTCAATTATTTTGGTATGAGTGGGGACCAAAGATATAGAGGAGAGAAGAATGTTCTTGTACCAGTGCGTATTCAGTTTATACACGTCGCAACAATAGCTGCCATTTTGACCCCTTATTTTGTCATGGAGATTGGTTTGTGTTTATACATCAAATTATTCCGTTTTTGTTTTTCAGTTTTATATGTAGTAGTTAGACTTGTTCCTTGTGAATCCGTGTGGAGAAAACATGAGCATATAAAGTAATATAGATAAGTTCCATA
Source organism: Amphimallon solstitiale (assembly GCA_963170755.1). Taxonomy (NCBI): domain Eukaryota; kingdom Metazoa; phylum Arthropoda; class Insecta; order Coleoptera; family Scarabaeidae; genus Amphimallon; species Amphimallon solstitiale. The sequence continues at coordinate 36,595,654 of OY720681.1, read as the reverse complement.
AGCGTCCAATATATTGTGTACATATATATAAATCATTTCGGATTATAAATATAAAAATAATAATAACACGACCACAGCGCGACCTATCGGGTCCAGATTTTGTGATTTTTTCTTTTGGCACTACACCCGCGTATATAGTGAATGTAAGTCATTTTGGCCCATAACTATAGAATTTCTTCATAACTTGACTACGGCGCCACCTACTGGATCCTAGCACAACTATGAACCTCGACAATATAAATATATTTTGTGAATAAGACCTTAATCGCCTCTCTTAGTGATCGTTCAGAAGTTACACGATCACTAAGAGAGGCACCAACGATTATATAATTTTTTTTGATTTTTTTTTCTATTGAAAATCATAATTCTGTTTTTTGATCATTTTTTTTCCTTTGTTGTTTTAGTATTACTATGAACAATTGATTGCAGTAAGTGAAGGAAGCTGTAGTTATTACAGTTGATTCAACAGATTGTGAATCCGGAGATTCCTCATCTGATGACAATTACCAAACATATAATATAATAGACTATATTTATATAATATACATAAATTTATTTTAAACGGTTCACACTTCATGTCTTTCGAGGACCATTATATACATCCACATATTCAATAAGAAACTGAATGTTAATATTTACCAAATGACTAACTATTAGAAGGTTTTTAATTAATTTATATTCGAATATTGAGATTTTGACAGTACTTCGAATCACATTTTTCCAATTCTCATTTAGACTCATAATTTAGATCAATGATAATTAAAAAAGACATAATATGAATTTCAGCAAAAATAAATATTTTTCTCAGTAAATGTCGTTCATATTGCATCCGTCATTTCGTTTTTTGAAATTTCAATTTCGAATTCGTGATCAGCTACCAAAAAAAAAAAAAACCGAACACTAAATTTCAGATTCAATGAATTTTCGAAGAACCTTTCTGCCGCCATATTGGATGCGCCATGCCTTTTTTTGAAATTTCGACTTCAGATTCGTGATCAACGACCCCAGAGAAATCTCCGAGTACTGAGTTTTCTTCAATTAGAGACTTTTTTAAATTTAGGCCAGATTTTTGGGATTTGGCCCCACTGTAAGGCGGTTGGTCTGGTAATTTTGGCGGTTCATGTGTGAAAGGAATAATTTATTTATACTGAATCTGAGCCCAATGCCGTCGTCGCTGTCGATTTTACGCTAGTGTATGTGACAGCGTGTCCTTATTTACCGGGAGAGCTGCTTAATCTTCTACTCGACCAAAGGTATTCCTTTCTTTTCGTACTGTATAGGATATTTTAAAATATATTAGTAACAAAAGGGAAGTATTTACGGAAATCGAGCCTGTAGCGGTTAATTAGCCGGTATTTATTTGTTCTATATATGTGGTACTTATATACTATATACTATATATATATATAAGTAATTCTGTAAGTGCACGTCTGTCTATATATGTGTGCTTCGCGTTAAATTACAGGTTATTGGCGCATACTAATTTGTGAGTGGTATTGAGATCGAGACAGGCTCTTGTGTATCGTGTTAATGAACTAGACGAACGTTCTGACATATTTTTTCTCCTCTTGTCAGAGAAGCTCTGTTCACTCCGTGCTCTGTAATGCTCACGCTAGGCTTTTGCGATTGTAATCAATGAGATTGTCTATCGCTAATCAAATGAATAGTTTTAACAGGAATATTGATTTTGGGCACGAGAATACACCAACAAAAGAAATAACTTTCTAAGATGATCCTAAGCGAGACACCGCGTTGATTTTAAGTAACACTAGTAATGCCTATATACTTTCGCAAAAAATGCTTAGCAGTTCCGACTGAAGCTCAATAAAATGTTTATCGCACGCGTACAAATCGTTGCCTTTCAGTCTTATCGAACTAGCTTCAATACTCTCGTCATTATTACCAATGGCTCGTACTTTAACACTCTGACGTGACCTATGCACATCCTCTTTGTGAACTGTCTTGTTAATATTTGTTGGAGACGAGTTAGTCGTATTTTTTCACTAATTTGCTGCCAAGAATGCCAGTTCGGTTGTTGTAAAATGTATGTATGTATGTAGGTAGTCACATAATACGTACATAGGTATACATACATACATGTATATGCATATAAATCTACTGACTGGTTTTCCTCTTAACTGCGTTGACAAAAATATTTACCATTCACGTTAATATACTGTGACTAGCAGATTAAATAAACATTTGTTGCATACAATATATTTGTCTTGCGTTCGACTATGCACGTAACTGTATACTTAACAGCCCAACAGACTGTTATTAAATTAAAGTCAATTTACAACACTTTTACATGTATTATTATTGTATGTAATCTGTGCGAAGTATACTACAGTGAATGTTCGGTACATTCAAGCATTTTGCTTAATCAGCTGATTTTGACTATTATACATTAGTTACACTGACCGATAAAGTTTTATTGGATTCCTATATCATAGAGATACATACTGTTTTTGGATTTCGAACTTGAAAGAGAATTAGTTCAAGTTTAATTAAGGATGAAATAATGGCGGTATCTCGGATGCTACGGTAGCTAGCAACGAGATGACGTTTTCGATGATGATTTTCGGAACTTTTATGGTTAGTGACGGTGAAGTGTCATAAAGAGCATAAATAGAGGTTTTGTAGGTTATATTTTATAATTATTATTGTTCTTGTTTGCAGATATGGATATGACTTTGAGTATATTATATTCTCTATTACATATATTTATTCTAGAAATTATATGGGCATTTTACGAAAGCAGTTGATGGATCAAGAAAATTTACATTAGCAAACCTCAGACTTCTTAATATTAGTTTCCTGTTAAACTTGCAAATTAACAAAGTTTTCAACTACTGTAACTTCATTGGTTCGGTAACCAAATCCTGCGCTAATACTAATCGATTTGGTGTATCGATATCAAATATGTTAATCTGTAAGCCTAAAAAAAAAATTGAGATCAAGTGTACCCTCGTTTCGCAGGATTGTTTAACTTTCTAAACACAAAGTAATCTATATACTTCAACCAATTCAATTATTTCCCCAATGCTACTAGAACATGACATTATTATAGACTTTAAATTTTAGGACGTAAAACATTAATCTTTTAATATAGTTCCATATCTTTAAAATAGTTGTTAAAAAACCTTTGCGGTATGATTTACAAATAAAGAATGTTATCGGCTAAATGCTCAACTGGTACAGTTTCTCTTATCTTCTTCAACACAAAATAAAGTTAACATCCTTAAAATTTGATGTGGTTTTATCGTTACATAATTTGATGAAAAAGAAAAATTGCAACTATGATATCAGATTGTGTAAATTTCACACGCTTTATGTTGGATGGATTTCCACTTTATGGGAATAATGGGAATTTATCTGTAAATATATAAATTATATACTGCATTATTTTAAACTCTCTTAATGGTAGACGTTCTTGCTGGAATTTTCGAAAGTGCTTCCTGCTTTCTTAGCATAATAACATTTTCGGCACATTTTCTTAACAAAAAAAAGCGTTAGCAATTGCTAACTTGTATTGCAAACAATCTGCTTATTAGCAGCAAAGCATTTTATACTAAATTACTTTGGTATTTAAGAGATGCTATCTTTGTTTACATGTTAAACATAAAGGTTACGTACAAAAATCCCAAACCGTCATTTTAGAAATCTTTAGTTACTAGTTTATTCTGCTGACGTATTTCTCGTAGCTTACGAGAGTCATAAGCCTGCCGAGAAACGCTCATAATTACACCGTAAACTAAATATACCATGGTAGTTGCTTAATGCCTATTTCTTTAATATTTTTCTGAAGGTTTAGTTATTATTGTAATGTTTGAGTTGTCCTATCTACAACAAATGTAGCAATTGCAATAAATATATTATTATAATTGTGAATTAGTAATTAAAAAAACTCCAAGATTCGAAGAAAATAAAACAATCGCGAGCTAATAGATTTTGAAAGAGACCGTATTTTTGAATTATATAAATATTGCATTTCGTGAAGTCGCTAAGCGAATGCAAAAATTATTGTTACGGTTATTCGCTGTTGGAGGGATTGGTGCCGAGAAGGTAGGCAACATTGTAGAAGAACAGTTTTGGATGATCTAGAAAACCCACTGAACGTGAAGATAGGAAACTAGAATTCGTTGTCATTAGCTTTGCCATATATCCAAGGCCCAAATAATGCAACATTCCAGCAAAGCAATGCTCATCCTCAGGTTGCAGCTGTTCGGCTACATTTCTTGCAAGACGTGAACATCAATATTCACAATGGGCTTGGGTGGTCCCCAGTTTTATTGCCCATTGGACTGGCGTGATATATGACAGGTAGCAGGGTTGTTGTGCTTGCTAATCCTCCAATGAACTTACAACGCTACATCAGGTAAAAATTGCTTGGTATAAACTTCCAAATATTTCCATGAATAATATTCTTATTATTAATACAACCGAGTACAGCAGAATGTTTTCATCTAAGTGGTGCGCTAACCAACTCAATACTACATTTTTTCTATGATAATTTAATGCATGTGTAAAAAAAAACCATAAGTCGGAATTGTTTTGTCACTTTGACAGCGATAAGAGTTTACTTTAACTTTTATATCGGCAAAAAGTTGTTCTCGTTATGTCATAAAATCAACCAACTCACTGTCAAAATGAAATGTCAAAGTCAATGCAACCCTAAGCTTTGCGTCTATCTTTGGTTGACCCGACTTCAATTTGCTTACTTTATCATCATAGTGTTCGTTGTGAAGTGTTGTTATGACAAAATTTGCAAACTCATTGTAAGTAATCTTCACAAAATGTATAAGAACTGTGTTTTCAATAACTGTATTTTTAAATAGTATGATTACTATGTAATAAATTTTTCAGTAATTGTTTACACATTTAGTAAACTATCTTACCGAATTACATTCGAGCTTCCATTTTCTTTCCGTATAAATTTTCCATTTTTAAACTCAAATTTAGTTGCTAAATGGTAACTGAACTAAACAAATTGCCTCTTCGATTAAACGACGAGTCCGACGGACGAGTCGTTTTATCAGGCAATTTGTTTCGTACAGTTCCCTAGCAACAAAAATTTTCGTTAAAAGTTGAAAATTTATCCGGGAAAAAGAAAGCTCTGAAAACTATTCTCAACGCAGTAAATACTTTTATAAAAATTTGGTTAGAAATATACTATACCTTAGTATATGACATATTTGAAGTATATTTTTAATCTTCAAATGCTCACATAAAATTAAAAAAAGTTATACCGGAAAATGGACAAATAAATTATAATATTATAGAATTTAGTTTTGCATGCATAATGTTCTAATGAGGTCATTCTAACTGACCTGGCGTAATACTTTTTTCAGTTAGGAAGATTGTAATTTACATTAATAATAACAAGTAGGACACGCATATGTATATACACTCCATGCAGTTAACTCAAATACCGCGTTAATTCTGCTGTATTTTTATCTTTCCGTGAACATTTACATGTAGAACAAAAAGTTTATGCTAAACGTTACAGCACGGTCGATATTTAAAACACGTCCAAATCTTATCACAACATTTAAAAAGTAACAATACTTGTTTTCATTTGGCAAGCGAGCTCTAATTGATTAAATAAAACAAAGGAAAGCATAATACTAAATAATTAAACACGGGCACGTTCATGTTGACGACTCAACATAAACAAAGGAAAGCGAACAGATAATAGCATCTATTGCGTGTACCAATAAGAACTGTGTAAAATTTGTTGTGGAATGTGTTTTCTGCATTCACAGGTGACTAGGAAAATTTATGATCACAGCATTAAAATGTTTAAGTATTTCAATTTATATTACGTATTGCTCAAAAAAGAAAAAAATCGTTGAATATATCTATGTGATATGCAAGCAACGGGTATATATTATACAGGATGATTCCCATCTCCTCAGCTTGCTCATTTTTAAAAATATAATTTTGGAATTGTTGGGAGTACGTGGTCTGACATGAAGGCTTCGAGTGACAAAATAAAGTAATAAACAATAGACTATCTCAAAACTGCATGCAGTTAATTTTAAATTTTTCTTAAACTACCATTTCGTTGGCTTTTTGATTAGTTTAATGATTAAAAAAGCGCTTCGGCAAAAAATTATTTAAAATGATTACAATTAAGGCTAAATATAAATCAAAGAAGCATTGGAAAAGAGTAGAACCAGTTATTTAGTACTGTCGAAATCTGGTGACTGTTTAATTTGAGTTAGAACGAGGGACCAATAATATTCAAATGGCTTATATTTAAGAGATTCAAAATTGGAACATTAGACTTGGAACATTAACTCGACATGACTAATATTCCCATTAAATTTTTTTCTAAGGGCCGGTCTTTTCACCTACTAATAAAGTGCCCGATAACTATTTGACAAATAATTTTATAAGGTATGTACTTCTATTAGTCAGTTTGTCTGAGTGCATCTTTTCAATATTTCCGAACCTGCTAATAGCCATTAGGTAAATAACGTTCAATGCAAAAATATTTTTTATGTTGGTATCAGAAACTTGGTAAGGTAGCCCGAAACAACTTCAAATGGATTTTGATAGACACGATAAACTGTTGTATACCTCCAATAAGTAAGAGAGTGATGAGTGATAGAACGTTATTATTTTAAGTTCACTGTCAGTGTTTACTGTTTACAATCACCTATAAGTTTGTTGGAATATTAACCCACAAAAATGACAGAAAATATATATTATCGGTCGGCTGATCACTAAATTTAACTCTGCTGTCTAATAAATGACAGAAAGCATATATTACCTGTCAGCTGACCACTAGGAGACGTCCACCGCACCGGCGTAATAAGTACCTAATAAAAATAGTAGGTTCAAGCAGCTTATAAGTTATTTGCCAAATAAGCGTTGTTATTAGGTGAATATTACTTATTAGGAAATGGAAACACGGTAAATTAAATTATTTGCTAAATAATGTTCTTAGGGGGTTTAATGGCATATGGAAAGACCGGCCCTAAAAGCAAAAAATACCACAATTAAATCTAATTAGTAAAAGAACGCATTAATAAAAACAAGTATAAATAAGTCTATTATTATACCAAATGCTTGAAATTTTACCTATTTTGTTGACGCCAATAGTTAAATCTTTGTGTTAATTGATTGCACACTTTAAGAAGTGTCTTACGTACAGCGTGCTGGCAACCTGCTTGTTGAAAAATTAAGTGGATACAGATCTGGCGAACGGGCTGGCAAGACCGGTGCAATGCTCCAATACAATGACTGCCGTAAAATTCACTTATATATTCTGTTACAATGGATAGGGGCTTCCCAAATTGCTGGAACCACATAAAGGTGCCCGCACACTGAAGCGAGGCTAAGCGAAGCGAAGAGAAGCGCATTTACTACGCCTGATAAAAATGCACGTAATCAAATGGGTGTCCGCACACTGGCGCGTCGCGTGCCGAAGCGAAGCGAAGCGTGGTCGCAAGAGAAGTTTCCAGAGCAAGCAGGCGAAGTAGTTCGCTGCGCTTCGCCTCGCTTTGCCTCAGTGTGCGGGCACCTTAAGTCGTCCTGTTTGAAGCGGTAATACATCAAATAAAAGGGGTTGTTAACTTTGCAAAAAATCCAAATGGTTTTTGTTATTGAGTCCTTCGAAAAAAGTGTGGTCCAATTAAATGTATCGGACATCATTTAATTGGACCACACAACATCAAATATTTACACTAATCCCATTTTGGAAATTTGTATTTTTAGTCTACTTGGATTTTCTACTGTAGTTCTGCACCTGCTCAAGTCTATCTATTTACATGTGTCAACGTGTATGGATTCCATGCAATACAGATTATGTACAATATGTGTTACAAATACATTAAATTACATAAAATAAAACATCCATATATTAATACGTGAAGAAAAAGAAACTCTGGTGAAATACAACATGCGTCAATGTGAAACACGTGTCTGTGGTCTAACAGTGGCACAGAGTAGAGATTGTCACTAAGGAATTTATACGAGTATATAGTACCTATGTATTACTAATACATTAAATAAAATAAAATAAAACATTTATTGTTAAATATCTATACAGTGCGCACGCGGTCTACCTGCGGATGAATATACTAGACATGCTGGTCGACTATAAGTGGGAGAATAAGAGGGTAGCCTCTGTTACTAACATTAGAGCTACGTTAAAGTCGACACCGCAGAAATCCTTACTGCGTTAGTCCGTATAAATTGCTACTGTAACTGTTAATAACAAATTCTTTAACCAAGAATAAAGTCATTCACTGTACTGCTTTAGAGAAGATGGAAATAATATTAATCAATAAAAAATCACTACCTGAATAATTTATAAGTAGAAACTTGTTGAAACATCAAATAATCGCAGTAAACAATTTTAGTAACGGATTTTAACACAGCTTCCCAAATTGTATGAGTAAATCAAAGAAATGATCATCAATTCTAAAATGTTAAAAATAATATTTTTTTCTTAAAATATCAAAGATAAGATATATAGCTGATATAAAAACGAAAACGTAACAATAGCAAAGCTCTTATTAAGATAAAAAGTAAATAATTCCGTAGTATTGTAAAATAGAAGAGGAAACAAACTAAAATTCTGAAAGAAGACAATAAATTTGTATGAAACTAAACAAAATGTTTCAGTAAGATAAACTATAAACGCAGAAACAAATAATTTAATTGGAAGTTAAGAATGAAATTATTAAAGAAAAATTAATTTCTACAAGTACTTAATTATTTATTAAATCCTCAAATAAGCCTCCCTCTTGAGCTGAGCAGTGACCCAGCTGATTATAAAAATTTCGACGGACATGTTAACATTTCCGGGGTAACATGATTCGAAAATTCAATAATTTTGGTGCGTAATTGTTCTAAATTAAGTGGACGAAACGCGATTTAAAAATGTGCTTGCCAGGCGACTAGACATCGACCCGACCGGTAACAAAATTCAAATGAAATGCGCAAGTGCAGCTGCTATCCTAAACGCGAGTCAGTCAGCGTCACTACACTCGACCAATAGAACAGTTTGTATATTGCTTTCTCTTACTAACTCATACAAACTCTCGGTGTCCTCGTTTTATCATACAGTAAATGCATCCGCAGCTTGCAGGCAAGCACTTGGTATATTAATACGTGAAGAAAAAACTTTGTACCGCTTTTTAAATATATGGCGCGCGAGGAGGAGTGTGAGATTTGGCATAGTTAAAGTTCACATGGAGAAGGAGTGCAGAAAGATAAAATTTATGTATAATATGTGTTACAAATACATTAAATTAATTAAATAAGAAGGTCGAATTTCGACCACTGGGCGACCACTATAGTAATAATAAATGTATTATCATATACAATATTATATGTATAAAAAGGGCGAGTTTTCTACATTCGTTTGATGTTTCTGAAAGAGTCCGAAATAAAAAAGAAAATAATTAAATTCCCATTTTATTTAATAATTCTATTATAAAAGCAAACATTTAAAGGGCGTGACTGCTGGTTAACATCAACCAATTAGAATCACATTTTCGGTTAAATGATGCCACGACCATAGTGTTTAGCATCAAACACTTAGTAGCAGCAGGATTTTCGATTGCGTTTGAAAAATACGTATATTAATTATTAACGCGTAAGTCCGAGAACAGATATATTAATAAACATGTCTCGGGAAACGCTGTGCAAGTGCTGATAGTATTATATATTCTAGAGCATATGTAGATATGTAATCATCACTTCTCGAGAAAGATAATACCTGCTGTTCTTTAAAAGAAAAAATCCGCGGATATTTTTGTGGTAACTATAGCAGTTGCCTTTAGCAGATGTACAACATATAGGTCAATGTCTAAATACACGAGAACATTCTCATAAAATATTTATATTAGATGATTAGCCGGTCTCAATTTGAAAAGGTTTAAACTGCCAATGAATTTAATTTGACACGTGAATGGCACTTACATGAGCGCACACATCTAATATTTAAATTCGTCGCGTCACAGTCAATGAAACGAGTAATACAAAGTCCTAACAGTAATCCACCCTAAAGCCAACTGCAGCAAAAAAAAAAACTAAATTAAAGATTCCTAGTGCAGATAAGATTTTGCAAGTCGCTTACGTGTATATTGTTAGTGGTGCCGAATCGTGCGGAAGCTATTATTTATTACGATTGTGTTGTTGTTGTTATCAGCACAATCATGGTCGAGTCGAGCCGTTAGTTTGGGTCATGACCAGAATAGACGTTTGGAATCGTATAAAAAATAGATTTAATCGATTGTTACAACAAACCATCGTTTCAGTTTTGATGGCTTACTCGCCGCCGTTCATATACGCATGTATTATCATCATTTAGAGCAAACGGATCTCGGAAAAATCATCTTTTGCTAATATCTTTAGCACCCTACTTTGAACACAAACATATAAGACTGGACTACATACGTATTTACATTAAGTACCATGCGACCAAAATTGATTGGCATGTTAATGTAATTTACATATTTTCACTTTTAATTAATTTTTTTTTTTAGTTATCTAATACCACTTTTAGCCTTTTAGTGAACCCACTAAATTGGTTGCAATTTCTAATTGAAGTTTATCACAGTCGTAGATACGTGTATTTAAAAATGGTCTTATTTTCAACGAGAATAACCGTTGAAATACATTACTATTCGCTAATGGCGAGTTTATGCGGAAGAGTCAAAAAACGAATAATAACAAACATTATTATTGTACCATAGTGCATAGCCTTGTAGGAAATGAACATACATAGGATTCAAGAAAATAGGGTTACCAAATAATTCGGTTGCGTTAACGGAACAACGACCATAGAGAAGCGACAAAGACGTTTAAAGTATGTCTCTGTTTCTTCGGTAGGCAAGGTGTCCGTAGTTTTCTGGGCAATTATCTATCTAGACGAGATGTTGTTTGTAAGAATTAAAATGTTGTATTCTCCTAAATACTCAGAGCTTCCTCTATCCTTTGTATATATAAAGAACTACATAAAAGACACATTTTAAGTGTTGAAATATAATCTTTTTTATAATTCCAGTTAATTAAAATTTAAAATTATTACAACAATTTGTTTTGCCTGCGTATATTATAGGAGAAATATTATTTCAGTGTAAATATAAATACTTGGTCGTTGTTTATCATTCCACGACCATTTTGATTTTTAAATTAATCAAGGAATTGATTTTTTGCAACAATTTACATAAATAAGTATCATGTTTCAATACACCCTCTAAAGATTGGCACTATCTACTACTACTAAATTTCTTAAATAAAAGCGGAAGTGTGGAGGTTTTTCCATCACCCAGGATGTATTTAAGTTTAGAATGAACTTGGATAAACGAAAAAACAAGGACTTTGGCGATTGACAGATTTTGCTCAATGATAGACAAGAATTAGCTGCGAGTACCACACAGCCTCCTAAGACGTGATTTTTATAGAAAAGTTATTTAAAATTTAGTTTTCTATACTTTTATCATTTTAATAAACCTGTAAGTGATAATTTAATTTTTTCTTATAAAGAAGTTATTATAAATCCACTTTAAATACTGTAATATTCCTAATAAATCTGTGTAGAATGCATGACTACGAGATATTCTCATAAAGCTGTCATCGGATAGGAGTAAAAGTTCTACTGAGTAAGGCAACTTGGGCTTGAAACTTGATTAGCAATAGACGAAAAAAAGTTTTAAATACTCGCTGTGACAAATTCCAAGCTAAATTTCCATATTTTCTTATATTGCCCTCCTAAGCATAATCAAGAAGAAAGCTAGTAACCAGAATGTGCCTTGGGGAATAATTCATAATTTTGAGACAATTATAATCCAAAAGACATTAAATGGGGAACTACGACCAAAGGGAGAGACCTACATGAGTCAGCAGCTGAATTAAATTGTGACTATTTTTCAATGGGCATGCTATCTTATTGGCTTAAGAACCCGGAAAATCCCAGACGTTTTGGACTTGTTCATAGCAAGAAAAGTTTCTTCTAACTACATACTACACGCAGAAGAAAGTTATGACCTCAATTCAGTTCAATCGCCTGTTATCCTTACGCTAAGTGAAACATTAATTTAAAAAAAAAACAGCAAACCTGCATTAAACAATAAATTCACAGACTGAGATGGATTTAATGAAAGACTTGCATACCAGACTTACACTAAATATACCAACACAGCATAAATGACAACTGTATCTAGAAATTGAAAAGTTCGCCAAACGATATTTTAAAATCAACTTCCGAAAAATACCGCTAAAGTTCTGGTTTGATTATAGGGTAACAAGTAACCGAAAGAAATACAGATAACAAAACCACCTTAAATAACTTCAGAAACATAATAGAGGTATAATAAAAGTAAAAAAAATGTGTCTGAATTAACTGACAATCAGGACACGGAATATTCATTATGGAGAACCACAAAGAATCTAAAAAAGTGAACATACATCCCACCCATAAAATATAGACTATGGAGGTTAGGCCAAAGTAATCTGCAAAAAGTTGAACCTCCGCCACATATTACAAAGTATCTTCCAACCCAAACTTGACTGGTGACGAAGTATACCTAGAATTGAAGAGGTTGTCAGAGAAATCAAACTAAATACCAACCCCAAAAAGGCACGAGGCTACGACCTCATTACAGAAGAAATTACTAAGAAAAGGAATTCCGAAGCTGGCATTTAATAAACGCGATGATCAAATTGAAACGCATTCCAGAAATATTGAAAACAGCAGAAATAATTATGATCTACAAAACAAGAAACCTGTTATAGAAGGAAAAATGGTTATACCCGTACATCAATTCGGTTTTAGTGAAAGGAACTATAGATCAGGTTCATCGAATTACAGACGCCAACGAGAGAAATATGAAGACAATATAACTGTTCAGTTATATTCCTGGATACATACCAAGCTTCTGACAGGGTGTAGCATAAGGGACTGATGTTTAATATAAAGAGGATACTTCCAAAGCAATATGTTGAACTCTTACAATGTTATACCTCTGAATAAATCTGTGTATATGGACTTCACGAATAAAAAAATACAATATATTCCTGTAAGAATGAACACATAATCCTTTACAAAAAAAAAGAACAGATAAATGGACCTGATACAAAAAATGGGATGAACATTGAACATAGCAAGAAAAAAAAATAGGATTAAACGTTAAATATAAAAAGCTGTACTGGCTAGTGGAAAAAGGTCACGTTTACACATAATAAGATTTTATATATAAACGAGTGCTATAACCCATTTGGACGCACGGAATCCAATTATGGGGATGTGCAGGAAAGACTACCATACAGATACCCCAACGGCAGCAGAGGAGATCAAGAAATTCACACTAAAACATGAAACTATGTTGCATGAGCATGTGGTTCCTGAAGTCCTATCCCTTCTATAAAATTATAATATACCGAGGATGTTTAAAAGAGTAAAGGCATTTGAGTTGGCGTTGGTAAATCTGTGTTCGGTCCACGTGAAATGTGGTAGTATTACAAAAGATAATACCGGTCAACACAGTTTGGTTTTCTTATATACCGATACGTGTTGTTAATGTCTTTTGCCGTGCCGATTCTGAATCTAATTTAAAAATATACTTCATCACGTCAGGATTTTGAGATATTTTCTTAAATAGTTTTGTTTTTTAAAAAAAGGATTAAAGGTTACAAAATTTCAAAGTTAGTAAGTACGAAAGATACTACTGAAAATATTGTGCTGTCGAACATTGAGTAGACATGTTTAAACATGTCTTTGCATGTTTACTACGTATGAGCAATTAAACCACGCTCATTTGTGCTCTGAAACCAATCAAATTAAGAATTGGTAGTTTTATGGCTATGTGAGTATATAAAGAGCTACACACGGCTTTTTCAATTCAGTGTAAGTCTGTTTGTGATAGCTGAACGTGTTTTTACTTCATAATGTTGTAGTGACAATGTATCTTACATGTATAATTAATCCAAACAGAGTTTATGTATGTGGCAAGGTACTACCATATGTTTTTACTATTTTGGATAAACCATTTACCATGAAGGCTAGTCAGGGACTTCCAGCATTTGTTGTGCACGCTGTGCTGTTGCTCTGAGGGGCTGGCCAAGCGGTAAGAAAAGCGCTGAGCCATTTGACAGCCCGACGATTTGGCGGAACAAACGGACCATTCGACTAAATGCTGCACGAAAACTCTCTGATTTTCCAACAAGGGTAAGAAAAATATTAGTTATGCTAGTCTGCCCTCTGCTACTCGTCCAGTACCTCATTCGTAAGGCAGTACCAAGACCCATACATGTTTCGAGTGAAAAATATGTTGTTACAGAATCAGATGAAGCAAGTGAGAAGTTATCGACCAGCGATGATAAATAGTTGCCATCTGAAGGGGACGAACCACAATTTGAATTTGACAAAAAGCAAAGCAGGAATACTAGGATCTATACTCCAAGGATGGAAACTGTTAGCTCCAGGCACACATATTTCTGCGCTGATTATTGTTTGACATTGATATCAGGAAGTTGCAAACAACAGTATAAATGAAAAGGAAAGAGAAAATCATTTTACGCAGGGCGATACTATACAGCTCCATATATGCACATATCTAATTAATATTATTTCATTTACTTTTAAATATTTTTTTTCAAAACCTAACGTACCAGAATAAATCTGTTTTTATTATTATTGTTAGAGGTATAAAAGAAACGAAAATTGTATATTGTTTCTAACGAAAAAGAAAAAAATTAAAATTTGTTAATCAGTGTAGTAATTATTATATATTTTCGCAACAAAACGTGTCTCCTACACATCACCCCCTTACAAATTGATTGAAATCACTTCTAAAAATAAATTCTTCAGACACCACTGTAAAAAAAAACTGTAATCATGGTTGGTTTTCGGTGCCTTTAATTAAGCGTCACTATACATTACTAAGTAGCAAAATACTTTTACTGTTACTGTTACTCAATTTATTTATAATACTTTTTGTCGATTTTGTATAAATGCATCGTATGAAAAATGTGTCAACCATTGGGATGAATATCAGGAAACATCATTATAGGTACCTAATATAATGAAAACCTAACATACATTTGAAGGTTTCAATTAACACATCACATCCCCAATCTAATAGCAATTTTCCACGTTTTCCTTACTATAATCGAACTGATATTAAAAACATTAATATGCATAAATTATATAAACTGAATTTTAAATAGATATATATCAATGTATGTAGGTATGTACTTACATTTTATGAAGACAAGTAGGTAAATATGTCGACACTCACTAGTAGAATATACATGATGACACAAACACAGAAGCTGATGTCAGTGGCGGCTCTTTAATGAGAGCAAGTGAGCAATTGCACCCCCTGGAATTTTGAAACAAAACAAACCAAACGGCGAATAACTGTGAAAGTATTTATTTATTACGTATTCATTGTTATTGAACAGGAACGTGGCGTGTACGGCACGCGAAACAACCTACATGCACCGATCGTAGTCATAGATATAATGACGACTAAGACTAACAGCGCACGGATGTAAAGACCCCTTCCACCGAGAGAAACATACACATGAGCAAAGCGCTACTGTTGCTGCGTTAAGCCATTAAACATTACATTGAAGGTGGGGAGAACTGTATTTTGTTCTAGTTCCATATCGTATAATACATAGCATGTGAGCAAGATTCCCGTCTGCTCAACGCTGTTGTAAAATGAATTTCGTGTCTGCGATGCAGAATAACACGTTTTCGCGCTTAACGTATGATGAAAAAATCGCAATAAAAATCTTAAACGGCCGATGCCTCAATTATGTTTAGAAAATAAACAATCTGTTAAAGGTAAAGACTTTATAAGAAAATTCAAAATGAATATTTATCAGAAAAATGACTGGATTTGTGGGTGTGAAATAAAAATACTTTGTTTTGTTTTCCGTGTCTTTTGTTTGGTGGTGAACCGTCTTGGTCAAAGAACGGAATAAAAGACTTAATTCATCTTAATTACGAAACATGAAAATTCCGAAGGGCATTTGAAAAATATATTTAGTCTAAGAATGTTAGGAAAAAATAACATTCAGAATGTTTTAGATCATCATATAGAAAAGCAGTTCAACAACACAATGAACAGGTAACAAAAAATAGGCATGTGTTAAATTTAATAATAAATTGCATTAGATTTTGTGGCGCGTTTGAACTGGCACTTCGGGGTCATGATGAACGGCAAACGTCGAATACCAAGGGCATTTTTCGGGAATTGATAAATTTTACGGCAGAATTAGATAAATCGCTCAGAGATCACATCGAAGCAGCACCGGTTTTTAATTGAATTTATAAATGATTTCCCAAATTTTAATGAAAAAGTGATAGAACTGTTCTGCAAGTCAAAGACACGCAAAATGGACTTCGTTTATCGTCAGATGTAATCAAACTGTAGTGTTATATTTATTATTCCCTCAAAACAAACTGTACAATGAACAGTACCTGTCTGGAACAGTATGTCGGTGAAACTTATAAAGATTGGGTAAGCGTTCTTGTATTATACTTTTACTTTCTTATACATAGTATAAGGAAGTATTGTGATGATGAAAATTTTCGACCTCGAGATTTTTGCAGATGTCCACGTTTTGAGGTCCCCTGATACCAAAAAAGTGGTTTTTAAAAAATGTCTGTCTGTCTGTGTGTGTGTGTGTGTGTGTGTGTGTGTCTGTCTCTGTGTGTGTGACCACGATAGCGATCAAACCGCTACAGATATCAATTTCAAATTTTGTATTTACGAATATAATCTTCCTCTTGAGAACTGATTAGATTTTGAGCAAAATCGGGAGACCGGAAGTAGTAGTTTACTTCAGTGAAAAAATCGAATTTTGCAAATATTTCATCAATTACTAAGTTTAAACAAATTTATAAGGAATTCAAATGTACTCAAAATTAAATTTGAGAAAAATTGTATTAATAAAGTTTTTCGAAATTCCGACCAGAAGTAGGTCTTTTACTCTTATCGAAAATCAGTTTTTTGCGAATATCACGCAAGTCATGCTTTCTAGGCATACATTATCAGTATAAAAGTATTTAGAACGTATTTTTAAATATCTTTTGTATAAAAGAAATTTCAAAATTCGGACCGGAAGTAACACTTTTACTCTTACCGAATAACGATTTTTTGCAAATATGTCGTAAATTATGCATTCTATATATATTTATGAAGAGTACAAAAGTATTTAGAGTTGGATTTGGAATATTTTTTGTATAAATGAAATTTCAAAATTCTGACCGGAAGTAACACTTTCATACGTATAAGAAAGTCGTGTGGTGGCCACACCTCATTTTTTAATTTTGAAATTATGCACTCCCTATGTGAACCACCCCGAGCCGCCACTGGCTGATGTGATAAATTACGGAAATTAATTTAGGGCTACTACTCAGATTAGATGTACCCTACAAAATATAGTCTTATAAGCAGCAATATTTGCTTCTAAATAAGCCGTTGGTTTTCAATATGCGAAAACTATTCCCTTAACATTTTTTGTTTAACAAATTTTAGATGGTTGTTTGAATCGCTTATTTTTCTAGACTCAACCAATTATTGGTTAATTCAACATTTTATATTTAACATTCTAAAAAAGTTTGAATTAACATTTCTTGTTCTCTCAGTGTACTTATATAACTACTAATTTTAGTTCTTACAAACAATTAATTAACATCCACTTGGTCTTATCTAAGAAAAAGAAACCACAGTGGTTAAAGGTAAAATCAGTCAGATCAGCAATAATTAGTGTGATAAGGTAACGCCAAGGGAATGTAACAATTGGGCAACTTGATGATATCGAATTACATTTCCAACATAATGATCCATGACCGCGCGCACGTTGCACGGCACACCATACATTTAGGTGGGCCATAATTTTCGCCTCCGCATCCGATTTTGGTAAATTGAATAGTGTAAATACTATCAGTACGTTAAATTTTGACGTTATTAATGTTCCGATCCGAAAGTGATGCGTCGTTTCGGTGGGAGAGTACAATTTACGATCCCAGGTGAGCTTCAGGATCGAGGACGGAGCATAAAATAACACGAATTTCGTTCGCACATCCTTACCTTTTTTTCTTACTTTATTTCTTCTTTTTGCATGCACATATACGTATATTATTGGGCTGTCGTAATGCTTACACAAAAGGAACAAAAAATAGCAAAGAAACACGTCTTTGCTCCGTAATGGTCCCCGCTATAAACTTTGCGCGTACACCTATCAGTACCCGAATCCCGGAAACATAAATAATTAAAATATATAAGGCCGCTCGTCGAATGTAGTGGCAAGCAACGTACACACGTATGTATATACTGTTCACATACCTTCAATCTATCTGTCTCATATTCTTATACGTATTTCTTTCGCCATCGTATGCGTCTGGCAAGCGCATGCAACTCTCGGCGATTTATAGACAAGCCGAGCATCTATGCAATCGAAAGAGCCGGAATACGGTACACTGGCCTATTTTATAAATGCAATCCGGTATAGGTATATCATTGTGAATTTATTGCATAAATGCGACCAATATCAAATCAAGGTTGTCCAGGCTCTGTCACAGTCGGTAAAGAGACAACCGTTTATTTTGGAAATTCAAACTTGTTAAATTCAAAAATCTAGCCGGCAGCCGTTACCGGTAGTTGATGTATCATCATAAGAAGAAAGTATGCGGGGAGTGTATATTTTCCGAGTGAAAAAGTAATGATTGTTATTCATACTTATTTGACCTGGTTTTAAAAACAAATTACATATTAGGTTTATTCGCAGAGTAATTGGTAACTATCAGAAATTGTACGACCAGTGCTGCCAATTGCGGGTATTTTAATCATACTGTCGGGTAAAATTGTGTAGTGAGTAAAATCGGGTATTTTCACATAAAACAATTAAAATCTCCTTTTCTTAACTCGATTTAGTCAACATTAGATATCAATATGTATTTTATTGTCTTATCAAATCTAAACGCTACAGAAAGATTGTTGATGTATTTATGCAGCAATTTTATCAATTTCAGTGACTTCAAAGAGAAAAATGTTTTAACTGTTGACCACACAGATATTCGCTGGTTTGTTCCACTTATGTCTGTTAAAAGAAAAAAAGCTACTTGTCTTGTTAAGGAAAGTTTAGGAAGTATACATTTCGCAAAAAACTGTGTGAAATATTGAAGAAACCTGGATGTTCTTTTTCCTTAGTCATGGACGAGACGACGGACAATATGCAATGCAATAAAACAATGTACAATTGCTGTTATATACTATTCAAAAACAAATGATGTCAAAATAACTTTTTTGATGTGGTTAAAACTGCATCTGGAAAAGCTAATGCTTTGATCAATTCTTTGAAAAAATTCACGAAAATTTATTTAGAATTTATGGACTTCTAACAGATTTTAACCTTATATTTCAATCATAAATTGAAACCTGAAACACAAAGATTGTTGATGCATTTATGCAGCAATTTTATCAATGTGAGTGACTTGCAAGGGGAAAATGTTTTTGCTGTTGACCACAGAAATATTCGCTTGTTTGTGCCACTTTGCAAAATTTATTTAGGTATATCTGCCACTGAATCTTTTGAAATGTTGAAAAATGATGCATTCCAAACTGAAACTGACCAATTTCTCAAAAGTTGTTTAAATTTTTATGTAGAGCCTGTCTCTGACATTAAAACGCGATTTGAATTTTCTGATCCATTTTTTAACATTTTAAGAATTCTTGAACCAAAAACGGTCCAATCCTATGAAATAAAATCGCTGCAAAAAATTGTACAAATATTTCCAATAAATAAAGAATCTTCAAATTTTGGACAAGGAATCGAAGCAGCATGCTCTTTTAAATCATATGGAGTATGGTTTAGATTGTGAACTAAGTTCTGAAGTTTATTAGAAAATGGTATTTGAATTGAAAAATGCTGCAGATGTTCTTCTTTTCCCCAATATGAAAGTAGTGTTTTCCTTACTTTTTATTCTGACTTTTTCAAACGCATTTGTTGAAGGAAGTTAGGAAGAAAGAGAGGTCATAGAAATGCGTTTGGCACCGCAACCCTAACGTCTTTAATGGCGACAAAAAGAGGCATTAAAGATATGGGTGGTTGAATAAATCTTACTTGCATTCGAATTATTTTAGACCACTTTTAAATTTGGCGCTTTCTATTTGAAATGTCGGGTAAAAGCGGGTATTTTTCATTTGCTTATGCAGCAGACGGATGTCCCCCGCAGCACTGTGTACGACGCATGCGTATTTTTGGATCGATGTTCGGAGAGTAGAATCATGTGTAATTTGCAACTATCAGTTTGATGTTGGAGTAATACAAATTTGCAGTTGATTTTCAGACTACCACCAGAATTAGGTGTTTTAACTAAGTTTTTTAAGTAGAATTCCTTAAATTTCGTTGTGGTTGGTGGTGTCAGTTGTTTCTAGGTTTCATCAATCACGACTGCTTTGTTGTTGTACACTGTGAAAGTATACCTATAACCTCCAATTATATTAATATTTGAATATAACATATGCATAAACATTGTTCCGAGTGATTCAAACTTTTACTGCTTAATACTTAACATAATACAAAACTTGTGCACCGTATTTCATAGGGTTACTTACTTCACAATCTAAAAATATGTACACATATACAGAGTGATCCCAAATCAGTGGCACAAAAAAAACACTTCATTTTAAATTGCATACCCCACATATAAGTTCAAATTTGGATTTCGCGTTAAAGTAGAAATATTTTTTATTAAGATAATTAATGGCTAAAGTTAATAGTTTTGAAGTTATTTATGACTAAAGTCAAACAGTGACACTTACAAATATCTGTTTAATTGCCTAGTGCCATCCCAAAACATGAAATACTTTACTTTTATTTGTATGAGGGTTAAAAACCTGGGGATTGAGAAAACTGAATTCGTTTTTGAAATGCAATTAATTACTAGGCAATTCAACGCTAATTATAACTTCCTCTCCCTGATAATGTAGTTCGTGCATGATGGAGCACCAGAATATTAATATAACAATGTTCGTCAATTTTTAAACTCTGAGAGATGAATTGGCCAAGGTTGTTTAATAGAATGGTCGCCAAAAGTATGTGATCTTACGCCATTGGATTTATTTTAAAGGGGATATATTAAGGATAAGGTTCATAAGAATAAAATAACAAGAAAGCAGAATATGAAAACAAAACTAAGAAATGTTTGCCGACAAATATCTACCAAAACTTTTTAAAGAATGGAACAACAGCTTTTACAAATAATTGATTTTTGTACGCAAGTGAAAGGCCATATCTTTGAACATTTAAGGGTGCTTCCATTAATTACGTGAGCTCAAAATGGGGGTATTACAAGAGGTAACATTTTGTATTACAAAATCAATTCCGGGCATAGACAATATTTATTATGGAACACAATAACATGGGCTATTATTTAGAAATTATAAGGTAAATCTTACGTGAGGGGTGGAGAGGTCCAAATCTCGCTAAGGGGAAGAAGGGATGGTCCACATTTATAAAAAAGAAATAAATAAATCTAGTAATTTATTGCTTTGTTTCTTTAATACGCTTTAATATATATAATTTCCATGTAATTTTAATATATGTATTTACAAATTTTTCATTACTTTTACACTGAATGTGATTTTAAAAGCTGTATTTTTTGAGTATTACAAAAAGTGTACATTAAAATTACCAAAACATAAACTCTCATCAAGTGTACTTAATGTGATTGAGCAAAAAAAGATATTTTGTATCGCTTTATATTTCAACAGGGACTATGTTATTCCATGACTAATATGATTTTTAATGTGTCATGAATCAAATTTTGTAATAAGCCAGAATATATTGTAAAATATTGAAGATAGATATAGGACATATTTAACAAAAAAGTAGCTATCGACGGGCTTAATATCATTCTGTAAAAAATATTGGGTGCTCCATTTAAGTTAAATAAAATGTTCTTATTTAATATTTCCTCATTTCGCCACACCTTTGGAAACACCCAGTGTATATTAGAAGATCTGAGTACAAGTAACACTTGGCACTCCTTGTCAGTACGTCATACCAAATTGTTTCGTGTTCTGACACTAATGGCAATTAACTGTAAATGTCACTTTCTAATTTTAATCATAAACAATTCAAAAATTTTTAGCATTAGCGATTAGTTACTCATATTAAATAATATTCCTATTTTTATGGGAAATCTTATTTTGAACATATATATGGGGTATTCAATTAAAAAAAATCCTCTTGGTGCCACTGATTTATGGATCACTCTGTATACGTGTACATATATATTTTAAATTATGAAGCAATAGCAGCCCTATCAACTATAGTGCGCAATTTCTTTATCACATGAAACATTAAAAAGTAATTTTCTTTATCAGATCGTTAAATCACCCTGTATACTTGCATGAAAACAGCTTTAATAAGAAAATATTCCGAAACACATGCAATGACATAGATTTTTTGTTTTGAATTGGAAAACCGTGATTGGAAAACATTTACTATTTCTTCGATTTTTCAATGACAATATTGCTCTAAAAGGGGAACTTCTTCAAATTAGACATACATATACAAAAGCATAATATGTATGTATTAATTATAGCTTATGTTGAACATGTTATTCATGGGAAAATAATATAAACCGCTGCACATCAAGCAAGTCCTCGTACATGGCTTACCAGTATGTTCATTTATTTATGCTTATCAATTAATCTGTTTTGAAACTGGTGGACGCTATTATATTATTTAGAAATATCACCAAATATTTACAGATTATTGCAGGTAGTCCAGATAAATATTAACTACACGCAAAGACGTATATTTTCATAATATTCCTTGAACAACTTCGGTCAAGGTTCGCGCAATAGTTGGGAACACGAATAGACATAGGTATATACGTGCCCCTCCAGACGAAGTTTATAGTTCAAATTCTTGCTTACATTTACAATAAGTTGAATGTTTTATAAACTGACCTTAACGACTGGAAACAAGTTTTCATAACGAACGATTTTGTTGTTATCTTTTTTTTCTATATCGGATTCCAACACACAATTTCAATATGACAAACGGCAAGTATGCCGCATGCATTTTGTCACACAAAAAACAATAATTTCAGTTACTTGAGGGCAGTCACAGAATTGGAAAATTTGCCTACCTATCTCAGCATTGGAAAAGTTGCTCTGTTCAGTTCTTCAGTTTTATCTTCTAATTGTTTTGACACATATTAGGACCTTTCTAAACAGTCTCTCTCGTACGAACACTTTTGTGTGGTATCCGTTTAACCAGTCGCAGTAGCGGCCGTGCATCGTAAACAATCCGGCCACTGGGATGTAGTGTATAGGTAGCAAACACTTTTACAGTCAACTCATTAGGTACCTTTAGTTGCATTGTGTATTTCATAATCATACATTCTTAACTCTAACATATAATGAAATGACATTAAATTTTAAATAATGCATTCCCATCCAAGTGTTTCTCTCCTTAAACAATATTTCTTTGAATTGATTTGATTAAGTGTGAACTTATTTGAGTGAAAACAAAAAGTGCATTAAATAACACGAAATGCGTATCGGAAAATACGCTGCATTGTAAGAAGTAAAGAGCAAATATATAACAACACTGGCACTCCATTTTGATGCCCATAAATATAATATAATATTTAGTTTTACTTGTAGATAAATATATAACGAATCATCAGAATTAATTGTTATGGGTGCTGTCGTGTTTTGTGATGAGTTTTAGAGTGTGCCCCCCAATATGAAGAATTTAGAAATTTTCTTCTACACTACTTTCTTATACGTAGTATAAAGAAGTATTGTGATGAAAATTGTCGACCTCGTGATTTTGAAGTCCCCTGATACCAAAAAAGTGGTTTTTAAAAAATGTCTCTCTCTCTCTCTGTGTGTGTGTCAGTTGGTGTGTGACCACGATAGCGGTCAAACGGCTATAGCTATCAATTCCAAATTTTGTATTTACTATTATAATCATCTGATTAGATTTTCAGTAAAATCGACAGACCGAAAGTAATAGTTTACTTTAGGAAAAAAATCGAATTTAGTCAATATTACTACTACTACTAAGTTTAAACAATTTTATAAAGAATTCATATGTACTCAAATTTAAATTTGAAAAGAATTTTATCAAAAAAGTTTTTCGAAATTCCTACAGGAAGTAAATCTTATACACTTATCGAAAATTAGCTTTTTGCAAATATCTCGCAAGTCATGCTTTCTAAGCAGGTATATTACGAGCAGTGGCGTAGATAAGGCGCCCGCAGAACCCGCAATGCGGAGGGGGAGTCCCCAAAAATTCAGGGCCCCGCACTAGTAATGAAATTTACAAAACCATTTCTGTTTTATCCTTCACGTATAAAAAAATGTGTATGTTATTTTATATCTACTTGTTTTCTAGTATTAAAAATTATAACAGTACGTGCTTTGCTCATTCTTAAAAAGAAATGAAATATCTCTACTTATATAGAAACCCAAATTAAAATAGAAAATTGTCGAGGGCAAGGATACGACGGGGCTGCTAATATGTCTGGAAAATATAATGGTTTACAAGCCAGAATTAAGAATCGAGTTCCTACAGCTGATTATATTCATTGTTCAGCTCATAATTTGAACCTAGTCTTAAATGATTCTGTCAAAAACATCATTAAACTACAGTGTTTTTATGATCTTTGCAAAGCATTTATGTGTTTTTTAGTGAAAGCTTGCCACGCTGGCAAGTCCTTCATCAAGCTGCACCACATGGAACTAAATTAAGTACACACAGAAAAAGCTGTGCGTAACAAGATGGTCTTCTAGATTTGCATACTTACTGTCAATAAAATATAATTATCAGTCTGTAATGCAATGTTTGTCAAATATTACCCTGGTGTGCAAAAAGCAAAATGACAGAAATGAAGCAAAGTCTCACCAGAATAAAATGGATAATTACGAGTTCATTCTATTGCTAGTTTTCCAGAGTAAAATCGTCTAAACTGTTAACTTAATTTCAAAGCAACTTCAGAGCCTTTCATGTGATTCAGAAGAGACGTGCAAATTGCTCAATAATGGTCAAGAAAACTTGACAAAACTGCTACAAAGCTTTGATAAATTAGAAGAAGAAGATAAAAATCTAGCATAATCTTGGAATATTCAGCCTATGATTAAATATAAACGCCAGAAGAAAATAAAAAGTTTTTTGACGAATGTGAAAACGACTGTGTAATTCCAAATCCGATAAAAAAATTTCAAGTAGAAGTTTTTAATGCGTCACTTGATATTATTATCAACCAATTATCTAGAAGATTTTACTCCATAAATGAAGTTGTAAACCTTTTCTCGTTTCTTAATCCCTCAAAATTTGTTAAGTTAACGAATGAAGAAGTAGTGGAATACGGAAGACATATTCTCAGCAAATATGGAATTGATTTTTTCGAAGATTTGCCGATTCAATTAATTAACCTTAAGACTGATTTGTTTAATGAAATTAAACAAAAATCTTCTATTAAGGACTTAGCCAATTTATTAATAGTGGAAAATGCATGTTTAGCATCTAGTCTTCCAGACCTATGTACACTATTTCAGTTATATTTAACACTACCGGTAACATCAGCAACAGCAGAAAGATCGTTTTCGAAATTAAAATTAATTAAAACCTATTTACTCAGCACCATTAAACAAGTTCGGTTAAGTGCATTGGCTGTTATAAGTATTGAACATGAACAAAGTAGGTCCATTGATTTGGAAGAGTTAGTTGAAAATTTCCTACTCTTGAAAAAAAGACGTTTCGGCATTTTGTCTTCTAATTAGCTTTTTTTGTGTTTTCAAATGTATTATTATAAAATAAATAACTAAATATAATTTAGATTTTTTTATTATAAAATAAATTTATTATAATTACTCCGATATTCACATTCTATGCTACTATCTCTAAACAAGTATTTTGGAAGGGGCTCCTAAAAAATTTGCGGGGGAGCCTAATTTTTTTATCTACGCCACTGATTACGAGTATAAAAGTATTTAAGACATAATTTTCAATACTTTTTGTATAAAAAAAATTTCAAAATTCGGACCGGAAGTAACACTTTTATTCAGCGAGTAGCACTTTTTTCGAATATCTTGTATAAAGTATGCATTCTATAGAGATTTATCAAAATAATAGAAGTACCTAGAATAGGATTTTGAATAATTTTTGTATAAAAAGATTCTTAAAATTGTGTGACTTGAATCTCATACCTATAAGAAAGTCGTGTGGTGGCCACACCTCATTTTTTTTCGCAAATGTAGACTGAAATCTGTTTTCTAAAACTGAATATTTAGTGACATATTCAGTGCATACGCAAATTCTTAAAAATGCAACACTGACTATCTGGTCTATTTAAAAACACACTAAGTACTCAGGTAATATTGAATTTTCTTGATTATTCTAATCATAATTCTTCCTAAGAAAGTTTACGAACTACTTTTTATTATATATTATATTTTTAAGGGAAGCATTCCTTTCTCAATTTCCACGCGCAATTGTTTCTCTTTTTGCTTATTTTTACATTTAGGACGGAAAATGAAAAACAAAAAAACCTTATCTACGCAGAAAGGAAAGCAGAAAAAAGTTATCAATATGTAATTTCAATTTGAAAACTTATTTTGTTATTGGTTTTCATAAAATATTCAAATAAATGTGGTTTAAAAATATAAATACTTCTATTATAAGCAAATGTAACTTGAAAACGTACAAGTCGATGTTAAATGTTATGTAATGAAGTAAATTAAACATCATTTATTGTGAGTTTCATAATTTCAAGAGGGTATTACACGGTAAGTAAGTACTTAATATATTAATTATTTCTCTATAAGGTACATTATTGTTTTTGGAAAAAATCAGTCTGAATAAATATTAAATTTTATTAGCGTCATACTATTCGATTGTGACCAACACTAGCTTCTTCACCGCGATAATCCAGAATTTATACGCCTGAACGACAAAGGTGTGAAAGACGAGAATTAGTAGGACTGTTCTTCATCATATTGCGCATAATATTTCAGATTGAATGAATTTATAAAATTGAAAATATCTCAATAATAAACAGAATTTAAATGAATACATGTGTGTACGTTTACGTGTTCATGTAATTCGTTTTAACCCTCATTTCGAGATAACTTTGGTGTATTATAGGTTAGATTGTGAGAAGTGAATAAAATGAATGCTTGGCACATCGAAATTCGTATTTGAAAAATATTTAAGACAAGGAAAAGTCTCATTCAACTATGCAACAATACTGTCATTATCAACACAAGCTTTTTAAATTCGTAGAGTTTTGTGTTAAAGATCAATTCATAATCCAAATAGTTTTGCAAAAATGGGATTCTCGCATATTCTCGAATACTTTCCTTGTCCGAATAAAATGTGTGGGTTCTACATGTATAAAATAACAAATGTATAAATACTAAATCAAATCTACTCGGGCAAGCAAGTGCGAGGCTGATATTGTTGGTAAAGGGACAAAGTACTCACCAGATTTTCCGACACGTGGTGCCCCTAACACAACAACACGTATTCTGTTGACGTTCGTCATCTTTCGGGTATCAGTGTGAGTTCAATAGGAAATCAAATGAAATGAAAATTATATTATATAATATACTACTATAACATAGGTATAATAGCGAAATAGAAGTTGAGCGCGAGATAGGCGCATATCACTGTTCCTGATTAAACTGATTCAAACACTTGAGCTATTTTGAACTAAATAAATAGCAAAAACAATTCGTCAAGAAAACCTATTTAGATTAAATAATGCATCACTTTGTATGAACTGGGTAATAGAATCACATGTTATATGGTACACAACATATGTAGATCAACTTAATTCTTAATTGATTGGCGGCCTCCGTCTGATGTGTGTTTTTCTTTATTTTCCTAAGTAAAGATATTGCATGACTTTAATAAATTGCCGTGCGCGTTGTTATCTAAGCTGTAGCTTTTGTTTATTACCGACTGGTTATTCATGCTATTCCCTCTTATTATAAAATTGTCGACGGCACAAAGCGCTCGACAACGAGCCAAACGTGACCACGTTCGTCAAGTGACTACCTAAAATCCAGCAAGCTCATGGTAAAATCTACTGAACCACTCGGTCACTCCACACCACACAACCAGACGGCTGCTAGTTACTAGTGCGCCAACGAAATGTCCCCCCACCTGTTGTTCTCTCGCATCGTACAAGCTCTCTCGCTTGCATTTCCCCATTATTTTCTTGCAAATCTCGCAACTCTACGTAGGTATGCGATTCGTACTTATTTGAGAATTATTTAAAAAAAAGTCTGAAGCTAGCGTCTCAAATGCCACTCTGCACACACGGATGACAATATAAAAGCATACAGAAAGAAATACAAAAACTTCTCAAAAACGAATCCAAAGTAGCAAAGTAGGAACCGTCGCGTCGAGAGAGGCGTAAATGGTGAAAATAAAATCAATTGGAAACCCACTAACTACGAGGCGATGTTGGAGAGCTGGCGGAAAAGGCTTGTGTAAGTAAATAAATAGAAAAATAAAGTGCAGAATAAGTGAAAAGAGTATATTAAAATACAAGTTTCATAAGACACGACTTATGCGCACGCGTTCAGGTTTAGAAAACGAGCCGCTAGGCGAGTTTTCTAAAGAACAAGTGCGCAAAATGTCTTATTAAACGTGTATTTTATACTATTTTTTCTATTTCGGTTATTAAGAGTTCAAAAAACCTTAAAACGACAGATATGTTTTGTTCGAACATTTCAGAAATTTTGTTTTTTTGAAGGTGGTTACTCTGATTTTTAAGTCAAACATTTTAAATATTTGAATATCGGTGGTATTATATATTATGATTTTATTTAAAATTTAGTCTGATATATGCAATATTATTTCAAATTATCAACAAAATGGACGAAACAAATAATTGCACGCCTCCAGAGATTCGGAAAATAGCAGAAGACAATTAACAAAATCTTTTGCCAACAAAGTCTCGACATATTTATGAAAAGCAATACCAGCTCTTTTTAAGTTGGTGTAAAGAAAATAATATTGCGAATATTAGGGAAAATGTAGTAATTGCTTATGTTGATAGAGAAAACAAGATAAAAAAGGCATGGTCCTTGTGGTCTACTAAATCAATGTTACGATGTTGTTTAAATATTGATAAAAGTATAGATATTTCAAAATTTTCTAGGTTTCTTGCATTTTTAAAAAGAATATCTGAAGGCTACGAGCCTAAGAAATACAAGATTTTAGAAATGTATGATATTGTTGCGTTTTCGGGTTCCAAATAAACAACTCGTGCAATTATTTATTTAAAACAGTCTATATATTTATACACTCAAAATTATTTAACAATATAAAAATATAAAACTAACTTAACACACTTAAACTACTACTAATAAATTATCACAGGTATTTATTTACTACTAATATGTCCGTATTTATTTATATCACACTATTTATATAAAACGGCACTACTATATTTATTTCTACGCTACCACTACGTAAGGACTTTCTTTATCCCGAACTACTCCGCCCGCAATGAATGAATCCCGTAATGAATGTCGTAATGAATTCAATCCCGGTGACTGAGTCGCCTTATATACCTGCATGAAAAGATTACTAGAGCATTCCTGTAAATTCCATACTTCTCTCGATGTGTTGAAGAATATTCCAGACATTTGTCTCCGCTTTCGATACAGTACCATGCGTAAGTGTATGACTCACCGCTTTACGATATTTACCAGCCGAGAGAGATTTATGGTCTTTTTTGTGCGTGTGACAATTTCGTTTTTATCGCGCCGAGAGGTCTGCTTCTTTTATTTAATGTAACTCAATTCGTCTGCTGGTTTCGTTACATTGCCCCCTTCTTGAAAACTGCGTTTCGTCCCGAAACACACTATTCCATGTACTTGTCGCTGGCGGATGACGAAATCCATACCGGGACCCACGGGTGCACCCAGCCGTCTTGTGGCAATGGCAATCCACCGTCCCAGGCTGCACAACGGGCTGATTGGGCCGACAGCCGCACACGACCATTTTCATACCAGCACGCCGAAACATCACCTCCAGCATGTTTCCTGCGATTTTCCATACCAAACGGTCTAATCCGCAGCCCAGTTTCGGAATTGCCAGCCTCCCCACATCCTGCTCGAGTGCACGTCCTCGTAGATCGACAAGGGATTCCCATAAGCTGGCTCTCTAGGTTTTCCAGAAATTTGTCGCACAACCGCCACTTCACCGCCGTCACGTCCATGGTATGGGGCAACTGGTTGAAACACACCATCTCTGGCTCACTATGAGGTGTTAGTCTCATGCGATAAACGACGTCATCTATTTGCTCTAGTATTTCGTATGGTCCCTCCCAGTATTCTTGGAGCTTTGGGGACAGGCATCGGCGACGTTGAGGATCATACAACCAAACAAGGTTCTCTTCTCGGTAACCATCTCTCTCACTCGGCTTGCACGTGGTAACCATTCTACGTCCTGTCGCTGACATCCTGAGTGTGATGGCGTACTCGCTCGTGGACATCCTTTAACCTTCGTCAGGATCCACTGACGCAGTCTTCTCCATTTGGGTTCTCCACAACACACTTGAGTAGATCCATCCTCTACTTTCAGAGAGTCCCATTGAGCCCAGTAGGATTCCAGTCCCTGTGAACGAGGAGCCACTTCTTGCCAAGCCTGTCTGCGACCAATTCCCTTCCAAACCATCAATGAACCAAGGTCTTTATCAGCTTCTTGACCAATCCGCAAATTGTCAGGATGTCACTGATCGTCAACCACGGCAGTTCTGAATGTTTTGGCCGATTTTTCTTCTAGGCGGTTACCATGCCTGCAGTCTTCTGGACGTTGTCTGCTTGCAACAGCATCAGCGTTTTGGTGTCGCACAGATGCACTTCGCGCTATTTATTTTGAGGCTCTACGATACTGAGTCGACGATTGCCTCTTCTCATCGACCCGTTTCATTTTTTTTGCTGCTCCGCTATGGTTTTCTTGGGCTTCTTCGCGCATTTATTATGCGCATGGCCCATTTCCATCTCCATTTCCTTTTCCATTTCCATTTCCAATTCCAACATCGGAGCGTTCTCCTCTTAGGTTGCACCTTATTCACTAACCGTCGGACTACCTGTTCTAGGTGTGCATGCCCATACTTCATCTCAAGACGCTTGATTAGTTTAAGATAGTCTTGACACTCTTCCGGAAGTAAGGTCTGCAGAACATCACTGACCTGTCCTCTTAATGACACAATCAGGGCAGTAGCTTTCTTCGGGGACGTCCACCCATTTGCTCCTGCAGCGGCTTCGAATTGATTCCGGTACGACATCCATGACGTCTTTCCATCGAAGGTGGGAGGTTTTACCTTTACCTTCGCTGTTCGGGCAATCTCCAGGCTTCCGCTTGAGATATCATGGGGACCGCAGTCGCTCATCGCTGGCAACTGAAGCTGAATCCCAAACTCGTCCCCCATTCCGAACACGCGCTCCTCAACTTTCTGTTCCATGGCTTCGATGGCCTCAGAAAATTCCTGCCTCCCATTCGATGAATTCTCTTGAATGTCTTCCTTAAAAGTAGTCTCGAGTTGTTTTGAATCACTTGCGATTTCATCTCCCAAAGCTTTTGAATTATTTGCAATTTCATCTTTCAAAGCTTTTGAATCATTTGCAATTTTATTATTTAAAGCTTCCAAATTACTTCCAATTTCTTCCAGAGTCTTCATATTACTCTCAAATTGTTCTGCAACTGCATCTTTTAGAGTCTCGAGCAATTGTTTTGAAGAATTATCAATTTTATCTTGTAGAGTCTCCAAAATTAAGTTATAATCAGGCTGTACTTGAAACAAATATTTCTCGGGATCCTCACCTTCATTTATTAAAAGGTCACGAAGCCGGTCCTGGAGAATTGTTTTTTTTCCAGACGCATCTGCGTCCCTTTCTTCCAATTCTGCCCTCAACTCGGAGACCTTTAATTCTTCCAAACGTTTGGTAGCCATTTATTTATTTATTTATTTATTTATTTGCACTTCTATATTGTTTATCCCACACTGACACCAATTGTAACGTTTTCGGGTTCCAAATAAACAACTCGTGCAATTATTTATTTAAAACAGTCTATATATTTATACACTCAAAATTATTTAACAATATAAAAATATAAAACTAACTTAACACACTTAAACTACTACTAATAAATTATCACAGGTATTTATTTACTACTAATATGTCCGTATTTATTTATATCACACTATTTATATAAAGCGGCACTACTATATTTATTTCTACGCTACCACTACGTAAGGACTTTCTTTATCCCGAACTACTCCGCCCGCAATGAATGAATCCCGTAATGAATGTCGTAATGAATTCAATCCCGGTGACTCAGTCGCCTTATACAAGGTGTTCACACTTAAACCCGCACCATTGGTAACTCCGTTATTATTGGAGCTACGAATTCGTCCAAATTAGCAAACTAGTAGGATTTTTCCTGGCGGTTACGACGATAAAAACAAAATAACAATTGAACGTCGCGTTTTTCAGGTATTTGACAAAATGTAATTTTTTAAATGGAACACCCTATATATTTTTATGCAGTTGAATAAAGAATTTAGTTCTGAACAAAAATTTTTCAATACATTATCTCAAGAAAATTGAAAATAAAAAGTTATCACGTGATTTCTTTAAAGGGGCATATTCCCGAGATAATCAGAAAAGTGCCCATTTTAAAATGGGACAGTATAATTTAAAATTCCACTCAGAAAAAAAGGAAGAGAGAAAAAACACTATTAGAGCTCGCGAACATTATAGTGCAATGTTTCCCGAGCGCGCGATTCCTCAAAGAAGATATTTCTTGGAATTATACAGACAATTTCGGCGAAACGAAGAGGTTTTCAAGAAGAATAGAACGAAGAAGCAATTTGTGGTTAGTGAGGAAGTAGAGATAAATGTACTGGGATATTTTGAGGCGTATCCTAACAATTCAATTAGAGAATTGGCAAGAGAAATAGACCTTTCATTGGGAACGATTCATAAAATTTTGAAAAAATATAATTTTGAGCCATACAAATATCAGCCAGTACAAACTTTGCATCTTAATGATGATATAAGAAGAATGGAATTTTGTGAATGGTTCCTACATAAATGTGAAGAAGATCCAAATTTTCCTCGATATGTTTTATGGTCGGATGAGTGTAACTTCTCTAATAAGGGAATGTTTAATCGAAAAAACTATCATTTTTGGAGTCGGGAAAATCCTTTTTTGACTCATCCCACTAATCCACAACATCGGTTCAGCCTTAATGTTTGGTGTGGTATGATTGGATCTAAAATTGTGGGTCCTTTTTTTTACCGCGGCTCATTAACGGGAGAGAGATATGAGGACCTTATGTCTCATGTATTGGAAGATTTCGTGGACAACGTGAACTTGATGGATAGGCCGCGGATATACTTCCAACAAGACGGTGCACCGGCTCATAATCACCATATCGTTAACGCATTACTGGAGAGACTGTTTGGACCCCGTTGGATTGGAACTCATGGCCCAGTTCTGTGGCCCCCACGCTCACCAGATCTAACTCCGCTAGATTTTTTTTTATGGGGCCGAGTGAAAAATGAAGTTTACAAACATCGTTACCAAAATGTGGAAGGACTTCAAAATAACATTACGGCCATTATTCGGAATATTGATGGAAGGACCCTTCTCAAAGCCACGCGCTGCACTCAGAAAAGAGCCCGCAAGTGTCTGGACCAAGAAGGTGGTACCTTCGAACAACTATTTTAGTTATGTATGTTGATTGATAGTGTTTATTATTCTTTTATTTGTTATTCTTAAGTTTCGTGGACGAAATCAAAATAAATTTCGTTAAAAACACAACGTTTCGTTTGAATTCATTTAGGAATATTATGAACAAACATTCTAGGACCTATACAAAAAAATTTTTCATCCGTTCAACAAGAGAATAGTATACAATAATCGGTACATATTATTTAATTACAAATTTCGTTAGGCATCCCTAAAAACAAATCCTAAATCCCTAAAAATGCACGGTATCTCATTTCAAAACTTACGTTTTAGTGATAAAATAAGCAAATTTTAAGGATGTTTATGATATTATTTTATTTAATATCTGAAGATGACTTCAATTGGATAAACATGTGAAACATGCTACGTCTTTCATAAATTTTTTTAAACAAAATGCAATGTTTAAGAAATCACGTGATAACTTTTTTATTTTCAATTTTTTTAAGATAATGTATTTAAACATTTTTATTCAGAACTAAATTTTTTATTCAACCGCATAAAAATATATAGGGTGTTCCATTAAAAAAATTACATTTTGTCAAATATCTGAAAAACGCGACGTTCAATTGTTTTTTTGTTTTCATCGTCGTAACCGCCAGGAAAAATCCTACTAGTTTGCTAATTTGGACGAATTCGTAGCTCCAATAATAACGGAGTTACCAATGGTGCGGGTTTAAGTGTGAACACCCTGTATACCTGCATGAAAAGATTACTAGAGCATTCCTGTAAATTCCATACTTCTCTCGATGTGTTGAAGAATATTCCAGACATTTGTCTCCGCTTTCGATACAGTACCATGCGTAAGTGTATGACTCACCGCTTTACGATATTTACCAGCCGAGAGAGATTTATGGTCTTTTTTGTGCGTGTGACAATTTCGTTTTTATCGCGCCGAGAGGTCTGCTTCTTTTATTTAATGTAACTCAATTCGTCTGCTGGTTTCGTTACAATATTAACCAGTTTATAATAGAAGATGGATAAAACATATTTAGCAATGAAAGTAAGTAATAAGAACATCATTGTAGTTGTGTTTTACTAAATTTCTACATTATTTTGTTATAATAGTCATATTAATATTCTGTTAGATTATCCTTATAATGGGCTATAATGGAGATTGTCTTTGTGAAGAAATAATGACTTTAGATGATATACAGTTTAAAAATCATGTCATAATGATTGCAGTGCCAAAAACTAAAACTTATGCTCCAAGACAATTTATTATAACACAAAGATTATGGATTGAATTGGTTAAAAAATATTATTCATTTCATCAATAGTCCAATTGGCATTAATACCATAGGAAAAGTACCGAAAAATATTGATATTTACTTAAGTTTACCCAATCATGAGCTCTTCACTGGACATTGCTTCAGACGTTCCAGTGTGATACACTTGGCTAATAGTGGAGGTGACTTAATAGCAATTACGCACCATGGAGGAGGGAAATCCTCAGCAGTGTCCGAAGGTTACATTGATAATTCCACCAAGAAAAAAGTTGAGGTTGCTCAAATACTGTCTAGTGTACCTAATACATCCACTAAAATCATTCATAATCCATCGACCTCTGATACAATTGGCAGTGATGTGTCAGTCAATATAAATCAACAGGAATTGACACAAAACATAGTGTGTTCTCAAAATCTGCCTGGAATCTCTATTAATGCACACGTATCTTCTAGTGTTACAGTAAACGTTTGTACTATTCAGCATGGAAAGTAAATTTCAATAGACGCATTAGAAAACTTATCATCCCACTTATATTGTTAATTAGCGTAAATAACATGTTCGTAAGTGTTTTTTATTCTCTGTACAACTTCTTGCGCATGTTTGTTTGATTAAAAGCTTATATTTTGACATTAAAATACGTTTTGGTTCAATTTTTTTTTGTTACCAACCTCAAAAAAATAAAATTAGTATGCAACCAAAACGGGTGTCGTAAAGTGAACTTTATAGCACCGAAATAGAAAAAGTATTGGGATGATGAAAATTTTCGACCTCGAGATTTTTGCAGATGTCCACGTTTTAAAGTCTCCTGATACCAAAAAAGTGGTTTTAAAAAAATCTCTCTCTCTCTCTCTCTCTCTCTCTATGTTTGTGTGTGACCACGATAGTGGTCAAACCGCTGTAGATATCAATTCCAAATTTTGTATTTGCGTGTAAAATCTTTCTCTTGAGATTATAACATGCTCGCTTGCTTACGTAATGCCAGTGTAATACAAGCGAACTAGCGGAATGACATTATTATAACTTCGTCTGGTTGGCATTAATTATTAAATATTGTTAAATATGGCGGTTGAAGTGTTGTGACTTTTGGGCATGAGACTACAAGCTCTTCGACTAACACAGTGGACAAACGTGAGTACTTCTTTTTGTTTTAATGTATCTTAATGTTCATTGAAAATACTACATTCCCTAACTCATTATTAAACGGTAAAAAGAAAACACGTGTAGAAACTTATTTGAAAAATAGAATAATTAGTCTTTATTATTACTAAAACAATATCAAAACAATTAATACACATTTATTTTAATCATATTTACAATTTATACACATACACAAATTCGTAAAATATCGACGTAATTAAATATAAAAAATAAATTTACATCAGTGACCTCTTTATATCGTAACTTAATTAAGATTGAACGTGTGCTCAACTCTAGCCCCTGAACTGTTATTTACAAATCCCAATGCATTTTGACATTACTAACGTGAATCAACAATACACTATAAATGAGATATGTTTCGGTTCATTTGATATGAAATACGCATTCAGGTAAATTCAAATTATTCTGCATATTATTCCTATGTTACGACATGCTCGCAGGAAGAATTTACTAGTCTATCGTGCGATTGAAATTTACTTTGGAACAGACTCGAATATTTGTTCAATAACTTCGGTAAACTACTAATACATCTACATTTTTCGCGGTTCGGATAGCGCGGGTATTTTGACGGTAATTTATTTGAATTCGCGGCGCGTTTACACATAATATTGGAAATTTAACATCTCTGAAATAAATAATTATTATTAAATGCGGATTTTAATACAGTCACGACATCGAAAGTCTGACTTAGACGGGATACTGGTTATAACGGTAATGTGTCACTCTTCCCACGGCTCATGGCCTGAGTAAAAGAGACACATTCGGACGAAATTAGCGGATTTTTGAAACGACTGTTTCACGATGCAAAGACCTGAAAGCAGCACGTTTCTAAGGATTTTAACCAAGTCTCTTTCACGCCATTTGGAGGCTGAATAGAGAGAGGTGTAGGGTTGCGGATGGGTCGGAGAAATAAATGAACGAGGCACGCTCGATGGGGCCTTTATATATGTGAAAACCCCCTACGTAGGTAGGTAAAAACTCGTTCAAAACACAACAATTTGCACACGATACTGACATGAAACGCGCGACTTTGAGCATGACGTTGACATTCGGTATTTTTCCATTAAAAATAAGTAAATAACATGAATTATTACAAACAACTGAACATATATACAGGTCCATCCAAATCACTTTATACAATATTAATATTTGAACAAAATAACACACATACATTTAATTTAATATTGACAAATAAATTAATTATGAACTTAAAAATGTTAATTTGTTACAATTAACGAAAGAACTTCGTTACAAGATCTGATTAGTTTTTCAGTAAAATCGGTAGACCGAAAGTAGTAGTTTACTTTAAATTGAATTTTACCAATATTTCGTCAATTACTAAGTTTAAACAAATTTATAAAGAATTCAAATGTACTCAAAATTAAATTTGAGAAAAACTGTATTAAGCATTTTTTTCGAAATTCCTACCGGAAGTAGGTCTTTTTTACTCTTATTGAAAATCAGTTTTTTTGCAAAAATCCCGCAAGTCATGCTTTCTAGGCAGGTACGTTACGAGTATAAAAGTATTTAAATATACTTTTAAATAACTTTTGTATAAAAAAAATTTCAAAATTCGGGCCGGAAGCAACACTTTTAGTCCTATCGAGTAGCACATTTTGTCTAATATCTTGCAAAGCATGCATTCTATAGAATTTATTAAGAGAATGGAAGTATTTATAATAGAATTTTGAATAATTTTTGTATAAAGAAATTCTTCAAAATTCTATTATAAATACTTCTATTCTCTTAATAAATTCTATAGTAAAAGTGTTACTTCCGGTCCGAATTTTGACATTTTTTTTATACAAAAGTTATTTAAAAGTATCTTATATATAACTGAGAGTTGGTTGGACGATTCCATCACCACCTCCGAAATATTACCTCCATCTTACAGCGCTATTAGATCTGACCGTAAATATTCTTTGGTTCATCGTTCAACTGGTGGTGGGGTTTTCATTGCATGCTGTGATACAATTGATTATGAGGTAATAGACATTACAGTGGTTTCCTCTCTTGTTCTCCTAATTGACGTGGTAGCCTGTAGATGTGGTTCCCCCTTTTTACATTGTTGCAGTTTATATTCCTCCGGGTATTTCCCAGCTCGATTTTGAATTATTTTGCGAATCATTGGAAATTTTTCTTTTTACATTGTTGCAGTTTATATTCCTCCGGGTATTTCCCAGCTCGATTTTGAATTATTTTGCGAATCATTGGAAATTTTTCTTTTTGATAAACCAGTAATTCTACTTGGCGACTTTAATATGCCAAACTTCATTTATAATAATGTTTCCTGCTCGAAAACAACCACTTTTTGTTTAATCTGCAACTCTCTTCAACTCAAACAATGCAACTTAGTTACAAATTGTGACAATCGTTTACTTGATTTGGTACTTACTAATGGTGATTGTGCCGTTGATGTTGATCTCGAAGATTCTCCTTTTGTACCCGTGCATCCTTATCACTCGCCGCTATGTATTT
This sequence comes from Amphimallon solstitiale, assembly GCA_963170755.1. Lineage (NCBI taxonomy): Eukaryota > Metazoa > Arthropoda > Insecta > Coleoptera > Scarabaeidae > Amphimallon > Amphimallon solstitiale. The sequence continues at coordinate 36,557,011 of OY720681.1, read as the reverse complement.
CTTTGTATTCTTTATCTAATTATTCTAGAAAGGTGATTTTTCCTTCTAACAATAATACGAGGTATAATTTCCGCAAAGCCAATTATCAAAACTTATATACCGACGTACTGTATAAAGACTGGTCCTTCCTCTACGAGTGCAATAACGAAAACGATGCTTTGGAAAAATTTTATGATGCTTTGTATCATATTATTGATTTGCATGTGCCTAAAACAACTTCTGCTGCTAAATACCCTTATCCGCTTTGGTTTACTGAGCACGTCATAAGTCACCTAAAGTTGAAGGCTTAAAAATTAAAGCAAAGGCGTGATTAATAACATTTAACGGCCACTGAAAGAAATATTATAATCGTTAATATTTACATTTTATTGCATTATCAATTATTATTATTACTATTGTATCGGTCATTTATCGTATCTTTAATGGCTTGGACACATCTCTGTCATCTTTCTACATACAAATATACATACTGCGTCTTTAATTTACATTTAGAGTAGCTTATGATATCAATATTAATTTGGGAACATTCTGCTACAGTAATGTTTTTCATTTTGACTACTGTCATAGTTAAGTCAATTTATTGAAAAGTTCCAGTGTTCTCAAATTAATATTGAAATTGTGTCCCAGGCTGGTGGCTCTTATTTCGATCGATTGGTTGTAATCATGAACTAACTTTTTGTGTTATTTTTCCTTAAATACTTAACAAGAATCACAAAATGATCCAGCAATTACGAATTATATTCTTTTTACAGTGTGTGTAAGCAAAATGTTTACACAGAAATACCCACGTCAGTCTGTATTAGTTTTCGTTATTGTTTTTAGTTCAACGACCAGCGTCACTACTAAATATTTAAATTATAATAGGATCGTCTCAGCAACCGACATAGCCAGAGCACGATCTACAGGCGACGACTCAATGCCACTGCAAACTCACTTTGACAGGAACAATTTCAGAGCAGACAAATGAAACTAATTTATTAATATGGAAGCCAGTTATAAATTCACTATTATAAATAAAATTAATGTCATACTATTCTATACTAACATTTTATTTAAAACTTGATTCTTCTGTGTAATGGGCATGCATTGTTCACAAATTTGCATTATAACAAAGCTCAAAAGGTATGTCAAAAGATGTATGACTATTATTAAATATTACAGCACAGACTATTACAGCCCAGAAATGACGTTTGTGGGCCATGATAATTGACAGGTCAAGTTATGCAAAATTAAAATAAATCTGATATTACTTTTTTAATAATGATTTAGTCCTTTCATGGTGTAAAACTAATAACACTATTAATCTTTTAGTGTCAAGTATTAGTATTACGTTAAATAGCATCTAAATTTCAAACTTTAACAATGTAAAGTCAGACTGACGTTAAGATGCTTTAAATTGCCGTTCCACCTGTCACCGTGACAGTAGTTCGTGGACAAAAATATACGTCTATACAAGGTGTGCCAATAGTTTAGAAAATCAAAAATGATTTTTTTGGCGTTTTACAGGGAACTGTAATAAAACTGTAATCGGACGCGAAAAGGCGATTCAAGCTCGAAGAAATTGATGAACAGCTAGTAATAATATACTATCTACCTATTCTATTGAGGACGACCAGCTTAGGCGGGGGGACAGCATAAAGGACTTTGGCGTGTTCTTTGACACACATTTGAGCTTCTCCAGTCATATACAGTGTGTATAAGCCAAATGGAATAAATTCATTATTTCGGTTACTGTACATATTTATAAAAAATCCCGAAACATGTCATATTTAATTTATAAATTAACATTCTTCAACGTGAAAATGCGATTCCTACCTTCAACCCCCTTCGAATGACAGGTACAACCCCCATTTTTTTAAATGGGAAATATAGGCTTGTGATATATCGTTGTAAAGGTCTCTTTATTCTCTATTCAAAAATGTTATAATTTTCATGTTTGTTGCAACAATTAAGATAGAATAAAATAAAATCATGTTGTTATCGAAATTCGTTACAATATACTCAAAAAATAAAATTTAATGCAAAATGTAAAGAAAAATTTAAAACGCCAAAAAAAATATGAATGTCAATGAAGTAGATGTTCAAAATGTTCACCATGAACGTCTTGGCAACATCCTAATCTTAAATAAAACTGTCTTCTAACATTATTTAACATATCAGGCGTGATCGACCTAATCGCAAGCGTTATTCGTTCTCTTAAGTCATTTAAATCCAAAGGTTTAGTTTTGTACACAATGCTCTTCAAATATCCCCATAAAAAAAAATCAAGTAGGGTCAGATCAGGTGATCGCGCTGGCCATTCTATCGATCCTCGCCTTCCTATCCACCGATTGGGAAATATTGCATCGAGGTACTGCCGGACATTGCGTTGGTAATGTGGTGGTGCTCCATCCTGCTGAAACCATATCGTATTCATTGGACTTGAGGGTTTCCTGGATCAGGATATAAATTTGCCAAAGTTGGAATGACATCATTTTGAAGTAGTGCCAAATAACGATCGCCATTCAAATTGCCCTCAATGAAAAAGGGACCAATGATATGGTTTCCAACAATACCTGCCCAAACATTAACTTTTACTGGGTATTGTGTGTGTTCTTCCCTCATCCAGTGAGGATTTTCCGTAGACCAGCAGCGGCAATTTTGCCGATTAGCATGACCGCTAAGAGAAAAAGTGCACTCATCAGAAAACATAACGTCTTCTAAATTGATAATATTGTTATCCAGCATGTCCATCATTAGCTCACAAAAATAAGTTCTTCTATCAAAATCGTCTTCCATAAGCTCCTGAGTAGATATCATTTTATAGGGATGCATTTCATTTTCTTTTAATATGTTTACTATCGATGTATGGCTAACATTTAATGTTGTGGATGCATGTCTACTCGATGTATGTGGGTTTTCCATAAACTCAAGCATCACATCTACTTTGATTTCATCACTCACTGCATTGGCAGCTGGCTTTTTATCTGCCTTACATGACCAAACTCTCGAAACTGCTTCTCTATCTTACTTATTGTTCCTTGAGATATAGGCGGTAAATCAGGAAATTTCTCATGAAATAGGCGGGTTACTTCTTGTTGTGTTCGAGTTCTATCTCCGTAATCAATCATTTGTATGACTGTTATTTTATGTATTTCCGTTAATCTAACCATTTCCCAAAATTGTATTTTACGAAATTCAAACTAAAATTATCAAACTGTCAATTTAAATGACAACTTTTAAATACAAAACTATTTACTAAGGCGTTTTAAACAAACTAATGTTGCCACGGAAACTTTTTAAAGTATTTTTATCTACGATCATGTAAAAAGTGATAGCTTTTTGCATGATTTTTAGGGTAAAAAGTTAGCATTTATTGAACCCGTGCAATAAAAGTTTTTATTGCACGGGTTTTATTGCACAATTTTAACTAATAGAATAACAAGAAAAATATCAGTAAGATATTTTATTCATTTCTGTAAATATGTACATTTACTTTACAATTAGTACAATTTTTAATAAGAATTTGAGGAATCTCGTGACTTCTTGATGTAGAAGGAAGTATATCGGTAGTAGCATTGCTTGAGTTTGCTTCTTCAGCTGCACCTCTACCCAAAATTTGATTTGATATCGCGACCTCGTGTTGAACGGATTCTTCCACGTAAGATGCTGCCACCGTCTCAGCTGGACCTCTGCCCAAAATTTGATTTGATATCGCGACCTTATGTTGAACGGATTCTTCCACGTAAGATTCTGCCACCGTTGATGACTTCCAACCACCATGTCTTTTTAATTCTAGAACATCTGCTCCTGCATCTGCAAGTGTGGTGGTAGATGACCGTCTAAAACTATGGCCAGTATACTCGTGCGGATTAAGCAACTTCAGATAACTAGCTATTTGGCTTGGTATTTTTCCAAAAGTATTAATACCTATAGGCTGAACAGAACACTTTCCATTATTGTAACTGAGAAACAGTCGATTATGTGCTGTTGCTGGTGATCTTAGGCTGACGTATTTTCTGTATATTTCAACCATATTTTTCATATCTCTCGTTTCAGTGCCAATAATAAAACATCGAGGCTTATTGGTTTTAGATGTTGGAATTTTGACTATCAACATATTACCAACTTCTTCCACATCATCTATGCTCATTTTATGAAACTCATCTCTTCTACAAGCACCCGGAATACCAAAAAGTGCTACAACCTAAAATTAAAAAGTGTCTAATTTTAGTCACTGACCACTCAAAGAAAATGTTGCATTAAAATACCTTCATCACTAAAAATCTATTATCAGGTGCGTCATTTATAAATTTGAATATATCATTTTTACTGAATACTTTGGATTTCTTCGGACGATATCCTACAGATTGGCGCTTCATATAAGCGGTTAACTTCGAAAACTGCTTAAGATCGATGTCTTTTTCGGCTAATAGGAGGGATTTCACCATGGAATATTCCGACCATAGACTTGATGGCTTTATATCCTTAGCCCTTTTTGAAAAATAAGCAAGGAACACATTTTCCGTAAGATTCTCCACTTTCATTGAAATACACCAGGCGTTGAATCGTTTATATACCAATTCATACTGTTTTCTTGATTTTTCTGGTATTAGACTCGCTGTAGCCGTTTGTGCGATCTCTACAATTGTATCACTATGATCATTATCAATCATTTTATACTTTATATTTAACAGATTAAATTAATAATTTCAGAAGCAACAATGACATACTAATGAAGTTTGTTGATACCGTTGTTTCCTTAGTAATAGCAGGTAATAGAGTGACAGAATAACATCCAACATGACAGTCTACATGATAGCATAGGAGTACTTGAATAATACGATACCCGTCAAAGTGACATTTATTAAAAGATCGATATACTACAAGTATTCATAAAAATTGACTATTTCTGACCAAAATTGGCATGATCGTAGATAAAACGTTGTAAAATACACGTGTAAAAAGTCTCTTTAGTGCACTCACGACTTTAAAAACACTCGCTACGCTCGTGTTTTTAACTACGTCGCTCGTGCACTAAAGAATGACTTTTTACACTTGTATCTTAAATAACTATTAATGGATACCATCTAAAAAGCACATTGGTATGGTTTTTACTCACTTTCTTATTATGAATATTTTTTTTATTTTTTAAGTATATTGTAGCGAATTTCGATAACAACATGATTTTATTTTATTCTATCTTAATTGTTGCAACAAACATGAAAATTATAACATTTTTGAATAGAGAATAAAGAGACCTTTACAACGATATATCACAAGCCTATATTTCCCATTTAAAAAAATGGGGGTTGTACCTCTCATTCGAAGGGGGTTGAAGGTAGGGATCGCATTTTCACGTTGAAGAATGTTAATTTATAAATTAAATATGACATGTTTCGGGATTTTTTATAAATACGTACAGTAACCGAAATAATGAATTTATTCCATTTGGCTTATACACACTGTATATTTCATTTGCAATTCAGCTTCAAAGGCTTTTGGGCTTTGTTTTGCGCAGTTGTAAGTTTTTTAAAAATCCACTGCTTCTGAAAACTTTGTATTTCAGTTTTGTCGTCAGTAAGCTGGAATATGCATCACAAGTATGGTTAACTCAGTACATATATCTACAACTATCCATTAAGAGAGTGCAGCGGCGATCCCTGAAATACTTATCGTTCAAGGATACGGGAAAGGCTGAAACACCGGTGTCTGTGCGTCCGATTGTCGGCAATGGCACTTATTGTATGTGTGTATCCCAAACACATTTATTTGTGTGATTTAATATGGGAGTCGGGGATTTTTATAATTTTATGATAGAATATCTCACGTATCGTAAATAAAATGGGGACTTTATAAGAAATACTTTAGGCGTTGGCATTTTACTTTTAATTTTGAGTTGGAATGTTTTGTGTTATACTTTTAACGAATTTTATTTATTTAACATAATATATTATATTAAAATTAGTCTATAAGTGAACATTTTGTTTGTACTATATATTAACTATACATATTCCCGCACCGCATATTTGAACGAGTACTCGGTAACGAATAAAAAGTAACGGATATTGAATTTGAAAGTAACGACAAGAACTGAAAAGTAGCCGAATCCAACATCACTAATATTATATACTTAAAGCCCTGTATTTATATTCCTTTATTTATTTTTCTTAATCTTACTAACATAAACAAATATAGGTTCAAACATTACAGATTATTGTATTTGTAATTTGCCATGTATCTTTTCTTCTATCGCGTAAATTAATTCTTGTTTTATTCTTCCTAGCTATTGAATATCCATTCATTCAATAGTCTTAATCTTTCCTTCTTCCTTTCATCTATTGTGTCGAAACGTCTTCTGTTACATGTTCTTGTTTGTATTACTAGACTTAAAGCAAGTAATATGTCTGTTTAAATACTCAGACTTATGATTCTTCTTTTAATAATAATAAAGTATGTGTTTTGTTTATTATGTGAACATTTAAAGCATTTATAAATAATATGTCTTTCTTAATACTTACCTATAAACTAAGAATTTTTTTTTAAAAAGCTAGTATCTTAATTTGGCTTTGTCGGCTACAATCCAAGTCATTCTTAAGGACACTTTTTTCTTATATAATGGTGTAAATCGAAATTTTTATGAGACGTTCATCTTTCTTATTTCTAGTGCCATATTAGATTTTCGTTAGAAAGAGCTATTTTTTCTGATTTTAAGCATGCACAAAATCTTGACGAAACTTTTTAATATTAGGCGATATATTTTAAAATACGAAGCCCAAACTTATAAAATTATAGGTTATTGTATCATTCAGATATTGTATCATCCACAACATGGGTGATTTTGTCTATACTGTCGCCACTCTGATTATAGTCACCATAGAAAAAATATTTACTTTTTAAACATCTTATAATATTGCATTCCATAAATTTAGTAATATTTATACTGCTTTATTATTTATTTTTAACAAACTGAAAGACTACTCAAATTTCCAAACTAAAATAAAAATGTACAAGAAATTGATTATAATTTTATTTCGACATAGAATTTGTCGCAAAAATGCCGGTAAGTAATTATGAAAATTATTCACATCGAATACTTTATGCACTGCAAATATGTGTTTTCTAATTCTACATATCACGGCCTCTGTTTATACAATCTGTCCACGTTTCGATGCTATATCGGTTATTAGAAGTGGTAGAGCAACGGTTACGTGGGGAATGTTTTGCATATTTCAATGCTCGCAGCAAATCTCATTTCAAATTCATTCGGACTTTTTACAATTTTGAGATATTTTGAAAAAACCAATATTTGGCAATTTCAATTTTCCTCAATAACTCGATAACGTCTAAAGCTTTTAAACTCTAACATTGTTCAGTACTTTTTTAAGACACATTTTTTGGTGTTAACAGTAACCAATTTTTTGGTGTTAACAGTAATCCCCGATTATCGTTTGTTTCCATGTTCTTAGCGCTATCTTTTGTTTTTCTTAAGGCGGCCATATTGGATTAGTTAGATAGTCCTTAAAAAATAGCTTTTCAATAATGTACAATATGCCTAATAAATCTTTATTTATGCGAGAGATATGAACGTGTAAAATAAATTTCACTCTAATACGAAATTAAAAGTTCAGATGTACTTAAACTGTTCAATATGGCGACCATTCTGCTCCACACACTTTTGGTACCATGTCTTACCAGAGTTACAAACTCTACGTAGTGTGTTTTCGTTTAAAGATCTTAGCACATCCAGCACTCGTTGTTCTAAAATTTTCCTTTTCTCTGATGGTTCAAAATTAAATACTTCATTTTTAGTGGCACCCCATAAATAAAAGTCAAGGGGGGAAAGGTCGGGTGATCTTGCAGGCCATTGTACTGGTTCGTTATTTGAAATAACTCTTAATAATTTGTCTAAGGGCAGGCATTATCTCGTTCGTTAGTAGCTCCAAATATCTATTACAAATTAAATTGTAACCAAAGGTGAAAGGACCTATTATGTGATTGCCTAAAATGAAAAAACAAAAACTCAAAAAATAAAAAAGATGTCAATAAAAGCTCGTACCAATCAAACCACACCAGAGATTAAAACCAAACCGATTTTGAAAGCTTCTTTGATTTACCAAATGTGAATTTTACGTAGACCAGTGATAATAGTTATGCCTATTGAACACTCCACAATTAGTAAATCGTGTTTCATCTGTCCAAAGTATTTTCATAGTAAAATCAGTATCATCTTTACATTTTTGTAGATACCACCTGCTAAATTGTAATCTTCGCTGATAGTCATTATCGCTTAAACCTTGTACAATTGGTGGTTTGTATTGGTGGTATTTATTTTTCTCAACGTTCAATAAACACTAGATTTCGGAATTCCAGTTTCTCGAGCCACTCCACGTACTGATGTACTTGGATTGTAAAATATTATTTTGACATATATCAGCATTCAAGTTAACAATGCTGATATACCATGTGCTTGCCTGCGGATACAGCTTAGTGTAAGATAAAACGACGACATCGAGAGTTTGTATGAGTTAGTACGAGAAAGCAATATACAAACTGCAGTACAGCCAGTGGCGTAGATAAGGCGCCGCAGAGCCCGCAGAGCCCGCAATGCGGGGGGGGGGCAAAAATTCAGGGCCCCGCACTAGTAATGAAATTTACAAAACTATTTCTGTTTTATCCTTCATGTATAAAAAATGTGTATGTTATTCTATATGTACTTGTTTTCTAGTGTTAAAAATTATAACAGTACGTGTATTTGTATTTCTTACTCTGATAACGTTCGTCCAGTTTTATTTTTTTATTGTTCGTGTTTCTCTTTCAGTTCCAAGAAAATATCACATCTGGTATTGACAATTTGCTCTTTCTTTAAAAGAAATGAAATATCTCTACTTATATAGAAACCCACAGTATGACTACATTTTCTGCCTTAACACAGGTCCATATAAAAAAAAGGTTCATGTTTTTACCTAACTTTTGACCTGCACATTCTTACAGTTTTACAACAGATGTCACAAATGCTTTCTAACAAGTAGGTAATATATAGTCCGTATAAAATTCATGAGCTAAAAAAAAATTGCAAATTCATTAGAGACAGACAACGATAATAATTTTGCATTTTACATGTACTATGAAGTTATATGACTATGTTATGCATATAGATTGTAGGTACATAAACTAATACATAAAACTTGAAATTACGAAATTATGAAAAGGCACGTTTATTTCATAAAACTGCATTTGCACATTTGGTTTAATGACCTAGTTGTAAAAAAATATTTTACTGAATAAATACGAAAAATTATTTCCATTCCTTCAGTTTTATTTTAACAGCGAGTTTGTTCGAATTGTGAAAATAAATTCTATTTGTATTAGTGCATTAACTTTTGTGACGAATTAGTGATTAGTATATGTACGTATACTAATTTAATTTTATGAAAATTTAACTAAGTAAATTAACGTGTACCAAAGTGTATAGTTCGAAGTATTCAAAATAAGATGAGCGAAAGAAAATATATGAGTGGTGCACAAAAACGAAAATTGAAACAAGAAAATGTTGTAAAATTGCGTAAATTACCGAAGATTAGCAGTTTTTTTGAAAGTGCTTCAACAGCTAGTACATCTGCATCAGATGAAAATGTTGAACCATACGAAAATGTTATAATCGAACAAAAATTAGATATAGTTCTGGAAAAAAATGAAATCGATTGCAATCAGGAGGATTCAACATATTTTAACACCGACAGAGCCTTATTTTCGGAATCACTTTCCGACGACTTAAAAAGAAAAATTATTACTGCAGGGCCAAATAAGCCTATGGGACCGTTTCCAAGGAATAAAGACGATAATAGAGCATTCAGTAGTGATTATTATACCATTAAAACTAAAACTGGTCAAAAAATCGATCGCTTTTGGTTATGTTATTCCCAAAAGTTGAATAGTGTTTACTGTCAACCGTGTTGGATGTTCTCTAGTAATGAAGCATGAGTAAATTGGTGTAAGGGCACAATTAATGACTGGAAGGGTTTAAGTAAAAAAATTAAAATCCACGAGGGAAGTGATGCTCATTTGCAAGCATGCATAGTTTATAGTACTTGGGAAAAAAACAAAACCATTGATAGTCAAATAAGTGGTCATGGAAAAATTAAAGAAATTTTAATAAGAATATGTGATGTGATAAGAACATTATCAATTTGCAATATGCCAGTACGAGGACATCGAGAAAATGTTAAAGAAATTGGAGCAACTAGTGGTAACTTTTTAAATATTATTGACTTGATAGCACGTTATGACCCTGTTCTAAAAGCTCATTTGTCAAGCACTAATATTCGAAACAAATACTTAAGCCCCGATATTCAAAATGAAATAATTGTACATTTGGCTAAAACCGTTTTAAAAAAATTAACGAAAAATATTAATAAAGCTCCTTTCTTTTCCCTTATAATTGATACAACACAAGACATATCCAAGAAGGACCAACTAAGTCTCGTTATAAGGTATACAAGTATGAAGAAAAATTCAAATAAACAAAACACTCTAGAAATAAAGGAATCATTTATTGGATTTATAGAGCTAACCGAACAAGATTCACAGAGTTTAGAAGTTGTTGTTCTAACTACTTTAGAAAATTTTCAAATTAAAATAGAAAATTGTCGAGGGCAAGGATACGACGGGGCTGCTAATATGTCTGGAAAATATAATGGTTTACAAGCCAGAATTAAGAATCGAGTTCCTACAGCTGATTATATTCATTGTTCAGCTCATAATTTGAACCTAGTCTTAAATGATTCTGTCAAAAACATCATTAAACTACAGAGTTTTTATGATCTTTTGCAAAGCATTTATGTGTTTTTTAGTGAAAGCTTGCCACGCTGGCATGTCCTTCATCAAGCTGCACCATATGGAAATAAAATTAAGTACACACTGAAAAAGCTGTGCGTAACAAGATGGTCTTCTAGATTTGAATGCTTACTGTCAATAAAATATAATTATCAGTCTGTAATGCAATGTTGGTCAAATTTTATCCTGGTGTGCAAAAAGCAAAATGACAGAAATGAAGCAAAGTCTCTGCAGAATAAAATGGATAATTATGAGTTTATTCTATTGCTAGTTTTCCAGAGTAAAATCCTCGAAACTGTTAATTTAATTTCAAAGCAACTTCAGAGCCCTTCATGTGATTTAGAAGAGACGTGCAAGTTGCTCAATAATGGTCAAGAAAACTTGACAGAACTGCGACAAAGTTTTGATAAATTAGAAGAAGAAGCTAAAAATCTAGCAGAATCTTGGAATATTCAGCCTATGATAAAATATAAACGCCAGAAGAGAATTAAAAAGTTTTTGGATGAATGTGAAAACGACTGTGTAATGCCTAACCCGATAAAAAATTTCAAGTAGAAGTTTTTAATGCGTCACTTGATATTATTATCAACCAATTATCTAGAAGATTTTACTCCATAAATGAAGTTGTAAACCTTTTCTCGTTTCTTAATCCCTCAAAATTTGTTAAGTTAACGAATGAAGAAATAGTGGAATACGGAAGACATATTCTGAGCAACTATGGAATTGATTTTTCAGAAGATTTGCCGATTCAATTAATTAATCTTAAGACTGTTTTGTTTAATGAAATTGAACAAAAATCTTCTATTAAGGACTTAGCCAATTTATTAATAGTGGAAAATGCATGTTTAGCAACTAGTCTTCCAGATCTATGTACACTATTTCAGTTATATTTAACACTACCGGTAACATCAGCAACAGCAGAAAGATCGTTTTCGAAATTAAAATTAATTAAAACCTATTTACGCAGCACCATTAAACAAGTTCGGTTAAGTGCCTTGGCTGTTATAAGTATTGAACATGAACAAAGTACAGCTGCTATCTATCCTTGTTGCCCTGATTAAACGAGAGTCAGTCTAGGCCGTCTAGCCTCAGCGTAAATGTACTCGAATCCCCTCTTTTCCAACACTACACTCGACCAAAAAGCAGTTTGTATATTGCTTTCTCTCACTAACTCATACAAACTCTCGGTGTCGTCGTTTTATCTTACAGTAAGCTGTATCTGCAGGTCGCCGGCAAGCACATGGTATGTCAAAATAATATTTTATATGGTTAGCTCTATTTTGTTCGAAGCTTCCATAGTTCACTAAATTTCTGATTATTCTGTTAAAAATTGTCCGCTGTGTGGTTGTGGTCTTTCCGGAAACCGCTGAGCGTAATTTGTGCAAGCATTTTTAGACTTTCTATTTGCTTTGAAATAAACTTCCAACATATCAACCTTTACTTTATTTGAAAATGTATGTGCCATTATCAATTCTTATTAATCTCAATGCTTAACGGTAATTACTTATCAATAATTCTAGTTCTAAATCTCACACCAATTGTACTGCACTTTTACATGTCAATAACGACAGAGCTTATTTATCGTCTGTTTTACACTAACATTAAATTTTAAGATAAGAAAAAGAAAAGATGGCGCTGAGAACTTGGAAACAAATGCAAATCGGGGGTTACTGTTAACACCTAAAAAATTGTCATAAAATAAGTGTCTCAACAGTGTTGGAGTTCAAAAGTGATCGCTTTATGCGTTATATCGAGTTAGTGAGGAAAATTCAAATCGGCAAATATTGGTTTTTTCGAAATATCTCAAAATTGTAAAAAGACCGAATGAATTTGAAATGAGATTTGTTGCGAGCACTGAATTCTGCAAAACATTCCCTATTTAACCGTGGCTCTATCCTTTCTAATAACCGATATATCAATGGTAAGCATCGAAATGTGGACAGATTGTATAAAGCAAGGTGGACGTACAGCGATATCTAGTGTGTAAGAGTCGAACTCCAGGAACTTTGAAACTTCTACTTCGTAAGAATAAAGGTCGCTATTATCCAGAGAGAACAGTAAAGTACAGCTAGAATACCAAATAAGCTTCCAGTTTTCTATAAATTATGCTTTATTATTCTGCTAATAAGGCTAATATACAACACACGTAGTATTAGTTTCGTCGATAAGTAATTGTAGTATAAAAATATCGTTTATTTACGGGTACGTTCATAATCACTGACATAATGAGTGTTTTTGTCTCTTTATCAGAGACTGACTATAAAGTCACTCACAGCTTACAATTAAAACAAATGTTAACGTAAAATATCAAAACGATTGGTAGAAAGCTTGAAATTTGTAATGCCAATTTTAAATTGGAAATTTATATTTTGAAAGATTTTTGGAAGTAAAAATACTTTAAAAAATTTCTTGATGCACATAACACGACATCTTTTGAAAGATAGATTAATTGTAAAATTGTAATTGCCTATCTTTTCAAATATAATTTAGTTATAGCATCTTTCTTGATAGTACCATCTTCTGGAGCATAGATAAATTATGAAATTTGCCCGATAGCGTTGTCTTTTGTATACAGAAATATTATGATTTCTTTTTGATTTGAAATTGAACTATGTGGAAGTATACCTGCAATTAAATATACACGCTTGTAAATCGATTTCTTCTTCTTATAATTTTAATTTGAAAGCAGATTTAGCTTGAAACGTTTCTTTTTTCTTTTTTTGGAAAGTTGGTACGGAAAAATATGGCCATTCTTCTGTACACAAAACAATGGTTCGAAGAATCTTTCTTAGTATACAGTCTACAAATAAAGACCTAGGCTTCTATAAATAAATGCTTTTTATTAAATATTACATCATGATACAATATAATTTATATAGAAATTCGAATAATTTTAACATCTTGTACTTCAAAATACATTACATCACTTCTGTACATGTATTAACATAACAACAATTCGTCATGCACAAATTTAACTCCGCAACCAGTTTTGATATAGGTACAGTTTGATATAAAAAATACTTTTTGCGTAATTAATCACTTTCTTAGTCAAAGACGGTATATACAAAATACACAGACACGAATCATTCACTTCATTGTTCCTAGTAAGTACACTTGTATGTACTCTATGCATTATTCAAAAGATGAGTGCTTCTATGCAATTCTCTCCATTGTTAATTTTCAATGGACCTGAAAAATAGAATCTCTGTCAAACACTTCAGGCAACCATCGATTAGAGGATGTGTGATTGGATTATACTACACTAGGACTAATTAAAATGAAAACATTAACTTTAATTAATATTACTGGTTATTATCACACAGCAAACGAAGCAAAAAAAGAAAAAACCAAACGAGTAGAAGTAATTATTTAGTGTGTATGTTTAAACCAACCATATTAAAATAAGAAGAAGTTGAGAGACATACCGCAAATGTAAGTTTTTTTTTTGTGACTACTATGTAATGTGAATATTAGTGAAAAGAAATGCGAAAGTAGGTAAACACATTTTAATGGCAATGATGTTAAACGGCCGATGCTGACACTGGCAGTGCGGAATTCGCATGCTCGGGATATTCTTCGATGTACTCGTCTTCGCCCTCGTCGTAATCACCTTCGTTTCCCTCATCGGTGGGATCCTCCACGTCGAAGTCGGGCGGTGTTGAAGGCGTCGAAGGGTACGATGATATCTCCTATAAAAAGTATTAGTACAACGTGACAGAATCATGCGAGCGGCATTAGTAACTTGAGATTAAAGAATTTATTTGCCAACGATTATCCTTAAATTACAAATGACAGCACCTTCGCTACATATCCCTTAATGACTGATCCAATTCACGGAGATATAATATGTTTCGTACATGAATAGTGGCGACTCGTTAGGGAAAAAAAAACAGGTGAATTTGGATTAATACTTTTATTTAATTCGCAAAGTTACCTTCATTTAAAACAGGCATAATAGAAAAAGGTTGTTTTCGCACATTTAGGTACTACAGACAAACACATATAATTCATTTAAGGGTGGACTTTCCTTAAGAAAAATTCCCGAACGGCGTATGTCGGGTTGCCTGAAATAAATTGAATATATTTACCGAGTTTAAAATGCCTGCATCTTGTACACGATGCAGATACCGGCTAGCAATATGAAGGGATATGCCTGGTCAACTGAAAAGCAAATAAATTTGGGATATTTGCCTCCTGCATTTATTGCATGAAAATATTGGTGCGGCTATTTTTTTTCGAAATTTGTTTTTGCTGTTTCTGAGTATTCTCCTGGCTTGTATTTATTTAGTTTTATTAAGACTCCCGATTTATGTAATTTGTAATTATTTTAATGATATTTGCCGAAATTAATTAGATATTAAGTTTTATTCTGCAATAAATATATAACTTAATTATTATTATTTATGATTAACAATTATTTAAGTTGTACTTCTTATTATTTCTCACCATGATTTGTATTTACTTTACATGTTGAGGCTTTGTAATAATATGAGTAATGTTTTAGAGAAAACTAAAATCTGCTAAAAAAACAGTGCCGGTGTTTCTTACAAAATGTAAAAATTTATATTCTCTAAATAGCACATGTTTTAAATTATTGAAAATTATATTCTTCACAGTCGACACTGGTATTGTTATGATTATTTATATCTTCAATAAAATATGCATTTGCCTCCGGCCCATAGTCGCGATCGTCCGTAGTTCCTGAATGTATTTTTTGTTTCCTATAAAAAATTTTTCTTCTCATACCGTTTTTTTCACACACTGTCGTATAAATCCATATTTGGTCTGAAGCTTTGAGTGATATTTGCCCTTACAATTAAATCAAACTGCTGCCGCTTTGCAACGTGCACTATAAGAATTACGTTGAATATAATACAATCTTTTTACCTCCTACAAATTTTGCAATGACTGAATTAAAAGATTCTACAATGTTGGCATCTACGTTTCCTATTAAAGATCTACTATTAGGCTGAGCCGACTTAAAGCGTTAATAAAGTTATCATACATATTAAAATTCTGAAATTTTTCAAACATATTGATCTCACCTTCATTAGATCCTTGACAAAAGTAAGAAGCACAATCCGAGTGTTCACCAAAAATATGTCTTGATCCATTTATAATGTGACGTTGCAGTTTCACAATCTGGTTTGTTATTGTTAAGTTTGAACTTTTGTAATGTTCAATTGCTTTTGTCAAGGCCGCTCTGAATCTAAGTAAATTTTTTGTTATTAATTGTCCTATGTCCGAATTGAATTTAGGTTTTTTCAAACAGTCGCTAATTTTATTTATTGCATAATATATGATTTCGGCACTCAATTTTTTCAATAATTTTTTGGGGACCGTAAGGAGCCATCTCACGTAGTTTTCTAAGAACGCTGCTATCACAGTCCCCTATTAATCTACCATAAATTACACCGTGCATTTCACCAGAATGTCGAAAACCTTCCGGAATAATTGGCGACTCCATGGCTGTTGACGACGAAGACCAATTTTTGTAGCATACGTGATTTTTAGATTCACCATATTTTGCACAAATTAAACAAAATTTGTTTTTTACGCCTACATACAACATTTTTTTCGCTGGCCATTAAACAATTGCTGTCACTCCTGATAAACTGCTGTAATTAGGCTTATGCGCTCGTTTGGCCCATGCTCTTTTACTTATTCACATATACAAAAAAAAAAATCTAAAAACTGTCCTGTGGTCAAAATACAAAGTACAAATAAAACAAAAACATGAAGGCACAACAAACTCAGATATTTAAATAAATGCTTTTACCATCTAGAAAACTGAAATTTGTGTAACTTGCTGTCTAAAACCAATGCATCTTAGTTTGAAGAGTCCGGAAAATCTCTAAATTTCGTATCTTACAATGACATAAAGTTGTTTTTGTCAGATTTTAGTTTTCTACAAACATTGTTCATATTATTAAAAAGCTTCAACATGTAAGGTTAAAAATAACAATAAGTCGTGCAACTTCATAATTAATAATAATAATGTATATTTATTGCCGAAGAAAACTGCATTTCTGAAATTCCATAAAGCCGAAACCTTGTCCTTGAAAAATAAAATACATTTTGAAAGCGAGAAGAATATCAAGGAACAGAAAAAGAGTCTAATAAAGTAGACACATCAATGTTATCACGTAATCAATCATAAATGAACACCGACAAATATCTGAAATATATTAAAATTTGCTTGTATAGGTATATCAACCGCACGTATTTTCTTTTACAAATATGTTTAATGTATACTCAAACTTATGTATGAAATAATGAATACAACTTTATTTGGTGATAAAATTTAGTTCGAATCTTCCCTGTGACAAAATGTTTTATAATTTAATTTTGCTAATCAACTCCATCAATGCCGATTGGGAAGAATATAATATTCAACAATCCAAAACATCTGATTATTATAAAATATATATATTTACATTTTATTAAAAAACAAAACAGGCACTGTTACTGTACTGTTACAGCACAGAATTGTTTTTGTAATATTTTAGTTGACTACAACATTGCTCATATTATTAAGATTAAAAACCTTGAACATCTAAAGCAAAATATCACCGCCAGAAATTAAGTAACAAGTTAAATTTCATAATAATAACAACATACAACAATTCTAATACATTCTCCCAAATATCATTAAAATAATTAGAAAATAAAGCCGATATTTGAATCAAGCATTCGTTTACCTAAGGTAATAAAAAAAGGTGAAGATCTCTCTGTTTATATGATGTTCGGCTTAATACAGTCGACCAGGTATACCTTCCATATAGCTGGTCTTAGACATTACGAAAGTGTGAGTAAGAAGTAGAATTATGTGTTGCCTATTTGCCATTTATTAGTGCGGACTTTGTGATCATTCTCATTGGTTTCAAAGTAATTTTTTGGAGACCAGGGTTATTTTGAAAGTAAAGTAAATACATTGTCGAGTTCAGAATAAAAATATCTAGGTACTCACGATTCAAAAAAGTACTTTTTAAACAGAGTAAGCTTTATATCGCTATAAAACGAAAAAAATTCAAAGTGCTGTATGTTAACTATTTTTTAATATAATTGCAAATTTGAATCGTCAGTCGCTAGAACAAATATTCATTATTTCGTTCACGTAGCGGCAACTTTTTCAAGTGCCTTGATTTTTGCGATTTTTTGCGTTGAATTTGACCATTTTGTGGCATACGCCGATCAAGTAAAACCCCCCTTAATTTAAATTTCACAATGTTGAAAGTTCGGCATACATGACAATCTTCTTTGTCTTTCTTTGTTAATTACATCCGCGCGCAAAACCCGATAAATCCGCTTTTGGTCATTTCACCTTTTCAGTGGTTTTATGTACATCAGGCTGAGCTGTACGTACAAGAATATGTAACGCATAGGGTGCAAATCCCGCTAAATCACTCTTAAATTAATCGTCAAAATGACAGTTGTGGTTAAAAATACAATAAATCCAGTTGGACCAATTCATTTTATTTTATTTTTGGGCTACATCTCTTATTGTGTAGATGAATTTAATTATAATTCTCACAAATGATACTATGATAATAACCGGAGAAAAAAATTCGTGTTTGTATTTAGGATGGTGATGAAACAAATTACCACATGTTTAAAATTCAAAAAAACATCCAACATATAGAATGCAATGGAATCTGAAGCTAATGTCATTGTGAAACAGTGTTACGAGAATGCATGTTTCTTTTAGGAATATTGGTCCAGTTGTTAAGATTTGTCAACTTAAAATCGAAGGTCGAAAGACAAATGAAATTCATGCAGGATGAGTGAATTGACTGGTTTCATGAGGAGAATAGTATGTTTTTCAATTGGAATATGATCGCTGGTCCAGCTTTTGATTGCGGAGCTGAGATTGAAAGAGTTATACATATTGTTGAAGAATGTCCTCTAGCTACATTGGAATTTGGATACACGGACTTACATAATTTAACTCGGAGGCTGTTGCTTGGATCTTAACAACTAAAGACCTTTAGTTTTGTGGCACTGTGATATAGGTTTCTTCCTACATCCTAGACCAAATGGTGCAGTGTTTTAGAGGGCCTCCCTGCAGTTATGGCCCTTCTAAATATATTTCTACTTTTGTAATATAATTTATATATGTTTCTTTTCCTGTACCTGTCATGTAGTTTCATACGAATATATATATACAGGGTGTATTTGAAATAAGGGGACAGACTATGATTAATGGAAAGATTTAATTTTATTAGACTCAAATCCAAAATATTTTTCGCAAATTCAAATTTTAAAAATTACAAAGATATTTTTATAATATTCGTCGCGCCACTGCACTTTAATACGACTGTAAGGTATGCAAGAGTGGGGTACTAAGTAGGAGTGTGAAGGCGTTCGAGGTCAGTCTCATTCGATTGTTACGTGTGGATGTTTCGACTATGGCTTACACAACGCACGAACTGAAATAAATTATGTTTTTTTTTAAATCCATTTGCGTCCAATTAAAATAAAAGTTTCTCATAAGTAGAGTTGGGCAAATTTTACAACACAAATTTGTTTTTGTGAGAAATAAGAAGTAAAAAGTCGTTGAATTTAATCATAATAACAGTAATAGTACTTACTATACATTTATTGCGGAAGAAAATGTAATATCTAAATAATCTCGGCATCTCAATAAAAAAAATTCTCGTTGTTGAAAACGAAGGTATTCTAAAAGAGAACAAAAGAAATCGAATAAAGTACACGCATCAATTTTATCCCAAATCAGCTGATATTTCATATTAAGGTTGTTGAACTCTTAGCGTGAACACCTGTTTAGAAATAGTAAACAATGCTATCATTGGGGTTTTTATAACGTTTACAACTGTTATTGCGGTGTGTGTATCTATGTATGTATATGTTTATTTAGTTCCATAAAAATATTATTTATTACGACACATGACGTCGGCTGTCTGGCCTAACTGGCGCGATACCTGCTAAATCCATAGATATCCATAAATACTTTTCGGGGGTTTTTAATTTTGGCGTTCGTGTCGTAATTGACTCACAATTTTTGGGATTTATATTCTACATAATTGCGTCTTTCCTTTTATCATACTCTGTCCCCTTATTTCAAATACACCCTGTATATATATATACGAAAATGCATAAGAAGATAATGAAGAGAGAGAAGACCGAACTGGCCTGGTGAGTTTTGCATTTCTTAATAAACCTGGTAAATGAATCGAATACCCACTTTTTCCTAGATATAATGATTCTGACGAAAAAATGGCAACATTTAAGAGGGTTTGTACTCACGACGGTCGAACATATCTTTGTTTAGAGTTTACTTTGTCTGATATAAGAGAACTACCTGGCTGGTAAATCAAAAAATAAGTTGCCACAGTTTTCCGCGTGATAGGAGAGATAAAACAAGCGGATCTTCGAAACTGCCAAGATTGAAGAGCATATAAATAGTTGTTCATTAAGCACACCGCAATTTTCTAGGAATATTATAGTTCTAGAAAATATTTAAGTTTAGCTTCTTATGGAAAGCTATTAACCGAAAATTTTTGAAAAGTTAAAAAACAATGAGAAAGTAAATATACAAATACTACAACAATATTTTCTATACCCACTTCAACTATTCGTATAGGAAGCCAAGATATCTGCATAAAACGTGATTTATTAAAAATAAAAATTGATGCTGAAACGGATGCTAAAAAACGTAAGCTGCAAGTAGAACATTCACAGAAAGCTGATGCGTATTATAATGAATTAAAAAGGATTGATATTTTATGCAAAAATGACAACAGCGTTGAAGGAATCTGTTCGATTTCCCACAAAATTTGCCTGTACCTGTTGGCTATGTATTTTACTCTCGCCAGATCTGGTTTTCTGAATCAATGTTCACTCATTGTCCAAGGGTATACACAGGTACGACGAAAAAAACCGCAAAGAAAGGGGCCAACGAAACCATTTCGTTTTCAAAACATTACACTGATAAAAATATTGGCTCAGAAATAAAATCTATTTATTTATTTAGTGACAATTGTTCAGGCAAAATAAATATCAGGTATTTGTAGGATTTTTGTCACTCCTGACTGCAACTGGAAGCTTTGATCAATTACTGCTTTCCTGAACGAAGCCACTTATTTCTTCCGTGCAATGATAGGTCATTCGGACAAATCGAAAAACTCCAACGAAAAAAAGTATACCTCTTCATTCCAAAGGAATGGTGTTCGTTGGGAGCTAACTCTTAAAAAAAATTCAGGTAATTAATGTAACTTAAACCCTCATTAAGCTAGTTTTTAAAAACTACTATAAAAGTTGAGGTAATAGAAATTCAAAATATTTCTGTCGGTAATAGTTTTGTTGCTCAAAATCTCATCAATTTGGGCAATTTACAAAATTTATATGATAAATAAATTCAAAAAAAAAATGAAAATAGTAATAATTTGAGGAAATACACTACTGCTTTCTGTCAGGAATGATACGAAAACCTAACAGCGAATGAGCAAGAACAAGGCAGAGACACCGACTTTCCCCATTTTGATGGTTGTAACGAAAATTCAATTTTTATAATATTGTATAAATATTTCTTTTGGCTTATATGTATGTAGGTATTTTGATCTAATATGTTTGGTCAGTTTTCTGTTTTTATTAATATTTACATTATTATTTAGATTACAAATAAGTCTGCAACAAGAGTTCTGAAGCTTTTGAATTCGCAACCCATCCCGCGCAACCAAACATGGACCATAAATAAAATCACAATAGCTAAGCTGAGACAACGCTAGGGATTCACATAGTCGTTGCTTCAAAGAAGAATTTAAAATATGTCTATTCGCATATAAAACTGTCAAAACTCCATAGGACTTCCCCAACAAATAAGAAACATGTTCAAAGAAACGAAGTCGAGTATCAACAAATAACCCAAGATCTTTGGCAACATCGGAAAAAGGTGAGATTACTTGAGATACGTAACCGTAAATTAGATTTTAAAAATTCAACATGACATTTAGAGCCAAAAATTAACACATTAGTCTTCTGCGAATTAAGTATTAAATTACGTTCGTTATAATCGTTTCGAAAAATGTTTGCGAAGCTGTTAATTCATGATATACATTATCAATTATTGCATTATTCACCAAATAGATATGTATATGTATAAAAAGAAATTTCAAATATATTAGAAGTATAAGTATACATATTTAAGAGAGAGGTATATTCACACTGTTCCTACTGAAACTTTCATGTTCTGCTATAAAATTAATCATTAACAAAGATTGTAATAATCTTGAGATGTTTCCTGTCATTTACCCTAAAGAATTTCTTTAGAGCACATAAAAGTAACTATTACCTTATAAGAATTATAACAAAAGTCACTCTCATGAAATTCAAGTAACGATCTCGCTAGCAATATAAGCGTAATTTGCAAAAATTTTGAGTATATTTTGCTCTGCTATATTTTATCCCTTCATATACATATACATACATATTATATTATTAATATTGTTTTATTAGGCTACAACTATAACAAAAAACAAAAAAAAACAGGTGTGAGTATCACAAAAAACAAACACTTTCGCAATTATACCTTTTGCGGTCTCCAACCACAACCCGGTAATGGAAGACCATCGGTTCCTAAAGGACACGGCGCGTCTAAACCTGGAACGCCTTGATCACCTTTGTCTCCTTTATCGCCCTTTCTGCCACGTTTACCAAGTGGACCCTAGAAAAACAATATCCTTAAACCTTTAATGCAACTGTGTGGTTAGTTAATTTTTCTTTATTTCGCCAGAATTAAATGATTTTCATGACAAACGTTTTATTAGAAACTATTTATTATACTTACAGAATCTCCTTTCAAGCCCTTATCACCTTTCGGACCCTGCAATTTAGAATGAAGCTCGTGAGGAATTCAATTTTACATACCCAAGTGTCAATTGAAACAGCAGTATGGGAACAAGTAAAGTGTGTATATGAGACATGCTATATTACCAACTACCTGCAGGCATTCTGCGTGTCTTTTAATATTACAGTTAGTTAATTATGAATGATGCTCGTCAAGCTTAGGTGAATGAATAAATTCGAATAGAGTAATGAAGCAATGTACAAGAATGAGTAGTGGAGTGTTAGTACCTCTTGTCCTGGTATCCCATCTGTACCCTAAAATAGATTATATAATTGTTAGTTTCACAAATATTAATATTGACGTAATATATGGTAGAGAGTTTACTTTAATTTACTTGAAAACTAATTCTTGCAATCCTAGCTAGTATTGACTAGAACAGATAGGTATTGTTATTATTATTCAATCGTTGAAATTAAATAAGTTAGTGTTTTCCTTTCAATAGTAATTTAAACTACAAGGGCAATCCCAAAGGTAGGTCTCCTATATTGTTATATGTACATTTTCTATAATAGTTAGGTACATAATTTTAAAAGTTGAAGAATGCTTTATTTTTCTATAAATCTCCATTTTAGTCGTTGCAATTTTTTAGACGCTGTGGTAGTTTTATAATGCCCATGTCATACCAGCTCGGTGCCAAGTCCGGAATGTATGGTGGGTGGGTGATGACTTGCCAACCAAAGGTTTGACGGACGATGTGTAGGCGGACGTTGTAGAGAATGCTTATGCCCTTGCTCAACATTCTTCTTATCCGGTACTGAATTGCCCCTTTTTCAGTGTTTCACAGTATGTACCTGTCAGCGTTTTGTGTTGTCCCAGCAGGCAGAAAGTCGACCAACAGTACTCCTCCCGGCCCCAAAACACAGTTTCCATTACCGGCAGACTGTGTTTGTTTGAATTTTCGCAGCTTGGGCGAAGAGGAATGCTACCACTGTCGTGAATGTTATTTTGTCTCAGGTGGAATGTATACGTTTCGTCACCCGTGACAATCGAGTCCACAACGTTGTCATTTTCGTCTGCATAGCGGTGAAAAAATTCGCGGGAAGAATCATGTCGTTACCGTTTGTGGTCTTCTGTTAGTGCGGTACTCATCTTGCACACAACTTCCGATATTGCAACTTTTTTGTTTAAATCGTGCATGTGGATGCTGCTTCGGGAAACCTCAGGAACCGGAATGGCAAGAACGTCGAGATTGATCCTCCGATCTTTGCGCATGATGATCTATCTTCACCTTCGCGACTGTCTCTTCGGAAATTGTCGGCCTAGAGCTCCTTTCTTCGTCGTGAATTTCGGTACGATCAGCTGTAAACTCTCTACAACACTTGCTACATTTTTTGGCATTTTTGCACGACTGTCCATACATTTCCGTTAATGGCGATGGACTTCAAGCGGTTTAACGTCCTTTGCGTTCAAAATTCGAATAAATAAGAGCACTTGGCGGTAGCGCTCAATGGGAGCTCTAGTGGCTGCCAAGCAACGAATGAGTATCCAAACGAAGTTCGCTCATGTTTATTTGGGAGTGAAGGAAGCGCCACTCATAACAGTGTGACCAACAACCGTATTAACAGTTGCTATATATTCGAAAAAGATACGAGACCTTTCTTTGGGATTGCCCTCGTATATTGTGTATTATTGAATTATAATGTTCTCTACTTACTGGTAAGCCGGGGTCTCCTCTTTCACCTTTACTTCCGGGTTCTCCCTGAGCTCCCTAATAAAAAAGCTGCTTACATAACTATTTTCAGTAGAAAGGAAGAATGAATTTTGGTAATATTCTAAAAGAATATGTAAAATATTCAAAACATTTATTTTTTCAGACGTATTATTGGAATTTTCAAGTTGTGTTTTTACACGGTGAGAGAAATATTTAAATATTTTAGTGAGGTATTACCGAATTTGAATTTCTCCGGTTTCAATATGCATATACATACAAGGTGACACATGCTATACTAACGTTTTTTGTAGAAGATAGCACTGCGAAATGATTGGGGTTATTGATATTTACGTGCATCTTCATTAATACCGTTTTTACATGGAATAATAATGTTAAAGCAGTCGATTTTGTTTTAAAGATAAAATAACATAGGCCTTGCGAAATTGTAAATGTGACAGCAGATGCTTCACTGATTCATCAGAATTTCAAAATTTACTTAGTGGTGTTGAATATCTCCAGAAATGAAAGAATGATGGTAACTCCAAAAAGGAGCATTGTTAGTTCTGTATGGACTATGTTACAGGGACATCTGCCACCCACTGTTTAAATACGAGATAAAAACTACATAGAAACATTAATGTTAACCACGTACGTATAGTCGAGGCAAAAAGTTTTGTCGGGTTCTAAGGCTTGCGATATGGAAGGTATGTCTGGTCAAACGCAGTAAGTTTTAACACCAAATTAAGATTCAATTTTGTAATACACAAGTTTGAGTATATAGTATTTATACCGAGTGTTTCGGAATTGTGCGGCACTATTGTAGTATGTGTTCTCTAGTATAAAATGAACAAAAAAATCCATGTAAACATATTGCCGTGATCCCTATATTGGTCAGGCATTGTAAGATAAATAAATAATTATGTAATAGAATAACTAAATAAATTTTAGTAGTAAGTGTAATTATAGAAAAATGTATCATGAGTTGCATAACCGCAACGGCGTAACATTATAATGTAAGGTATATGATAATTAAAAAGTGAAATAAAATTTATATAAAGGTACAAAAATAAACACCAAAAATAAAATTCATGTATTCTATATTTGTAGAAACGAGGAGAACAAGATGCAATTTCAATATACAAAGACAGAACCAAATTTTATGCATTGTGTGAGAGTCGCATTGAATATATTGAGCAGTAAACCACTATTCAAAATCAATAACGTATTAAAAATAAATAACAGAGAGAGAGTTATGATGAAAGATGGTGTAATCAAAAGAGTTAGTCATTTGAATGCCGTAAACTTATATGAAAAGGGTGAAATTAGACATTCACGACATGAAAACATCTTTCATCATGAGTAGACGTAAATTCATAAAAGATTGTTATTTGTTTGACATTCTATGGTCACACTTAACAATATGATAAATACCTGAGACTTATATCTAAGAATAATTTTAAAAGGAATATGTAAAAAGGTATATTTTTTTTTCGACACAATGTAATATAGCAAAACTTCAGTAATAGCAGATTAAATCCAGTTTAATCCAGGAAAATTCCGGAAATAACACGTTGAAATTGGTTTAATCTGATTAAATCTACAAAGAAAAAACAATGTTTAATATTACATGAAGACGAGAAAAGATGGTTCGAAGATATAGATGAAGTTATCAAGGTCCAGGTTCATGACAATATAATTAATAAAAGAAGTATTCCAGTCGTATGCAATGTTTTTCCTATTATTTTCAAAGGAAACGTCTGCAAAAGAAAAATACGAATAGTGTTAAATAGTGGTAAAAGAATGTATTTGAATAATGATGAAAGAAGCAATGAATTCATCTATAAACACAATAAAGGATGGCGTTAATGAAAAAGAATGTACCTAGCAAGATAAGAAAATCGCAAATGTGCATAGACATTAACAATAATAAACAATTTGATTGCGTGTATATTTTGTGTAATTTCTGGATGTCAAAACAATATGAGTACAGGTCAGCTTAGGGAAAACATCAAGAAAATAAATCTGAGCAGAACAATGCCAACTTAAACGTTAGTGCGAAAATTGTGGCGCTGCGAACGAAGAATGTTTTTTTTCTGATGACCGAAAATTAATAAAAAGCCGGGAACGAGGCAAATACGAGAGAAGTCATCGATCCATGGGTGAAGTAGCCTAACTTTTAAAAAAAGAAGCAGTCAATCTTCGATCTTCGAATTTTGTTTGATGATTGCAGGCGTATAATACACTGCATAGAAATCATCCTTAGTAAATGTATTAATTTATTTTTATTTTCAATAAGTACTTTTCATTTCATAATTAATTTTTGCCATTTAGTTTAATTTAATTTTTTTTATTATCAATATGATAGACCAATATCAGGAGGAATTTGATGAAATGTATTAACATCATAAGTAAGTTTTACTTAAAATAAATTATGCTAAAGATGCTATGTGAAAATATTCATCTTTAGCAAAACGTTTAAAAATTTATTTAATATTTTGGATGAGATTATTATCTTCTTTGTTATAAGTAAACAAATGTAATAAATAATGGGAGTATTGTTAACAATGTGGAAAGGCATTAATGACACAACGTGTGAATGTTTGTTAGCGATGTTATCTATGCACTGTTAACAAGTTTTTAGATACAAAATTTTATAGGGATTTCAAATATATTAATATACGTAAAGAGAGGAGCATTTTTGATAGACAATAGCCAATTTGTGGTATGTACAACGTGTAAATATTTGCATATGATGATTGGTGACAGTTTTATCAAGGTGTTTTCTGTTCTGCGGAATTTTGTATTTTCAAAGACACTTCGTGAGAATGAATGTCTTTGTGGAAGCGAAATCTAGCATAGTATAAGAAAATTATTACTTCTTTAAAACTACACAATGTTAAAATTTTAATATAGCAAAGAGCGATATTTATTCTGAATCTATATGTTATATTTGTAATGTAATGTGTTTTCGTATTTATAAAATACACGTTTTTTTTTTACTTGTAATTGGAAAGTAAAAAGGACAATTTCTTTTTACGGCCACATGTGGCAAGAGAATTATTTCATCGATACTGTTATTATAAGATGTTAAAATTGAATATAAATATTTTATGAGATTTAGTTTTTTATTAGTAACCTTATCCTATTAATTTTAAATAAGAAATGTTGTTGGTAAAACAAAAGGAATATCACTGCTAGAACCTACAAGAAATATACGAATGTTAATAGAGATTGAATTTATAAATTTAATAAAGAATTTTTTTTGCATGACAACGCTATCTCTACATTCGTTATAAATTATGCAGCTTTGTATTATCGTAGTTTGATTAAGTTATGCTGGTACAAGATTATTATTTTTAATTTGAAAACAAAGCTATAGCAATATGTCTCAAATTAATTTATTACTAAGATATTGCACCATAAAATATTTATTTAACAATCCAACATTCAAAGGAACTGTTCAAGCTAGGCACCACTTTGTTGAATGGAGTATTCAGCACGACGAATCCATGCTTCTTTGGCTCTTCGTATAGTATCTGAACGATTCTTGATAGTTGCCGCGGCTTCCATGATCCGATTCTTAAGCTCTTCTTGTGTGTCAGTAAATGAAGAATAAACCATAGATTTCATTCAGCCCCACAAAAAGAAATCTAACGACGTTAGATCAGGCGATCGTGATGGCCATTGAACAGGTCCGTTTTGACCAACCCATCGGTTACCATATGTCGTGTCTAAATAATCAACGATAATATGAGAATAGTGAGCTGGAGCATCGTCATGCATAAACCAAAGCCCATGCAAATTGGCAGGTGGAATATCTTCTAGAAGCTCATGAAGATTGGTTTGCAAAAAATAAGAAGAGGCCGATGAGATTGTCGCCAAGAAGACCACACCAGACATTTAATGAAAAGGTATAATGGTAATGTGTAGTAACAGTCGTATGAGGGTTTGCTGCGGCCCAAGTATGGGTGTTTCGAAAATTTCTACATTTGCCCATTTCTTGTAAAAGATTCATCGGTAACCAGCAGGCAGTTCAGAAAATTAGGATCTCATGTACATTGTGTAATTAACCACTGAGAGAAATTTTTGCGTTTGTTACAACCTTGTGGTAGCAAATCTTGCACACGAGTAACGTGAAATGGACACAATTGTTGTTCGCGCAATGTTCGCCGTACATGGGGGTCGAGAAAACATCAAGACGAAGTGACAATCTTCTGCTGCTGTAAAGCATCGAGTATTTCTTCTTCGACGTTTACAGTTCGTCAAAACCTTTGTCGACCGGCATTTACTCGTACAGGTTTGAGCGTTCCACATTCCCTAAGACGTCTTTTAATGGCTTCCAACGTTTTACAATTTGGTATTATTCGGTTGAGAAATTTTTCATAATATCTTCGAACAAGAGTTACACCATCTCCATATACCTCGCCGTAAGTTAAAAGCATGTATGTTCGTTCTGCAAAAGTGAACAAATTTCTGATGTCTCCCATAATAATTTAATATTGAATTGTCTCACAGTTTTCACTCACACGAACAGTGTTAAATACTAATTGACAGATTTTTAATAATCTGTAACCTAAAGAAACGATATTCAATTGTTTCAAAACATCTAATAACACAGCTACTTGATTAACATCTTCAACCTACAATACCTTGGTAATACATTCATTTGAGACAT
The DNA here is from genome assembly GCA_963170755.1 of Amphimallon solstitiale. Taxonomy (NCBI): domain Eukaryota; kingdom Metazoa; phylum Arthropoda; class Insecta; order Coleoptera; family Scarabaeidae; genus Amphimallon; species Amphimallon solstitiale. The sequence continues at coordinate 36,528,004 of OY720681.1, read as the reverse complement.
ATGTTTCTATAGATTTTTTCGTTTATTTTGTGCTAGCGAACACATACCTACAATAGTGCTGTGCAATTCCGAAACACACTATATAGCTCGATAACATCGATTTAGTATGATATCCGCTTCTTTTTAATTAATTGTTTTAATGATATTTGCGAGAATTAAATAATTTTTCTTCTGCTATATAAATATATTATTATTATTATTATTATTAAATTTTAAGACTTCTTACTTAATATTTATCCCAGTGATTTGTTGACGCTTTTTAATTGTAATAATATGAACAATGTGTTATAAACAACTAAAATATAACAAAAACAAACTTATGTTGTCACAGTAACTGTTTTTTTTTGTAGAAAGTAAAAATATATATATGTATATTCTTATATTATAATTTATTTTAGAAAATGCAAATGATGCCAGAAATGTTAAGTAAGAATCCGTAAAATTTAATAGAAATAATAATAACAGTATTATATCTTTATTGCAGAAGAAAAATTAGTATGTAATTCATTTTCGCAAATATCATTACAAATTCCATAAATCCGGGATTTTAGTGAAACATTCGTTCCCGCCGTTAAAAATTAAAATATATTCTGGAAGCGAGAACGATATTGAGGAACACTAAAAACAGATGCACGCAGATATTTAGGGAAAAGGAACGCAAAAATTAGATACAATAACTTAAATAAATAGAAAAAAAACAATAGAGAGACTAGAAATTTCTATCAAAAAGTCCAAGAGATAAAGCAAGGGTATCAAGCGAAAACACTTTATTGTAAGGATAAGAATGGACGACTGTTGGTTACACAAGGAAATTTAAATGAACGATGGCTAGAATACTTGAGGAGCAGTTGAATAAAAGACAAAAAAGTACAAGCAGTGACAATACTGCCCTTCAAGAAGAAAATGAATACCCAGCGGAAGATAAGGAAACTGAACCAAGCTTTGAGGAAATAGTCAAGATACTATTTTTTTGAAGACAACATAAGTGCAGGTCCGGACGACATACAAGCTGAGGCAATCAAATGTCGTGGAGAAGAATTATACAATGAGGTATATAAGAGGGTGCTTGAAATATGGAAAAAGGAAGGGATGCTAAAAATGGATCAACTCTACGTATCTCCTATATACAAATAAGGTGAAACCTTGCGAAAATTATCGAGGAATAGCATTGCCAATACGATTTCATGTGAGGCATATTAGCGGTCGATCAGATATTTACACTATGCGAAATACAAACCGCAGGGTACTAACGCAGAAACCCATCTGGTGTTCCTGGATTTCAAGTAGGCATATACTATGAAAAGGAAAAAACTGTATACAGTCGTCTGTAACTCTAAAATACCAGAAAAATTGATCAAACTTATAATAATGACAATTCGAGAATACAAAACATAGAATTTAAGTAAATGGAACGTTAACAAGAACTTTCAACGATACCAACGGTATGTTAAGAAGCATATTTTTAAGCAACACATTTTTGCGTTCAATAAAGCTTAGGTTGTTCAAAACCATAGTGGGGCCTAGAGCTGTCTATGTGTGTGAAGTGTTGGAGCTACAAAAATTTGATCAAGCTATACTGAAAATTTGGGAGCAAAATATATTACGCAAAATTTACCGCGGAAAGTGCATAGAGGGCCAATGGTGCAGACGAACATATCAGGAGATATATGAGCAATATAGAAAAAAAAAGGCAAGGAACACCCAAGAGCCAGTGGAAAAAAGTAGTGCAAGGATGCCTACACAGGCTGAGTGTATTAACATTTGAGAAAAAAGATCCAGAAATAGGACTGAATAAAAGGAAACCGTGAAACAAGGCACGAACCTACTAGGCTTCTATCTTTTTTTACAAACTTGCTTAATATCTATTAATGAAAACTGAATACAATCTATTTGGTGTTAAAATTTACTGTGGTAGGGAGACAAAACTTCTGCAATAACTATACATGAAATGAATTGTCGACGAACTCCGCACGGTGTACGATTTGAAAGTGACCATTCGATGAGTTGTGGAAGTCGCCTTTACGAAGCAGTATAGAGTATGGGGTATTAGGAATTTATCAAGCATAATATCGAAGAGTTGCCCTAAAAGAATGCCATAAATAAAATGTTATACTTTACTTAAATTTTTTTTTGCAAAATTGGGTAAGTACATCCTGTCTCTTTCAAAAATACCAAATTTCCATGTGTCACCCTATAGGATAAATAAACCAAGATATAAATGCTTAGTATATCGAAATGCTGTAAATACTACTGTATTTACAACATAGAATAAATTTTGAATCAAATTAACTAAGTATCAAAAATATGTTTATACAAAGACGTTGTTCATATTCTCAAAATATATTAACAGTAGATTGGATGTTTTTTTCAAATTTACTTTTGAATTCCCTTGCACATTTTCATTATAATTATCAAGCATTTGGTTTTGAAAGCACTATATTGACGGAATTTTTTGAAAGACATTGGAAATTTAACTGAGGTCCGTTCTTTCAAGAGAAACAGCAAGAAAACGTTAAGTACTTACTTTCATTCCATCGAGACCTGGTGGACCCTGTGAAGAAAAATAGTTAAAAAAAGAAAAAAAATAATCTTCGATAAGAATACAGAAGCTAAGGGATTATTATGTCTGTCCTAAAAGTAAATGGATTCATGGTGAGGTGAATGTCAGCGCAATGCAGCAGCGGCAGCCTGTTAGCTTCGAAACCATAAAAAACAAAAACGTTTCAAAATAATTGTTGTGTGCAAAAAGCTCTTACCATTTCTTTCTTGAAATCAGTCAGCATTCATGTATCATCATGCAGACAATTCACTTCAAATGCACCAGATTTAAATACGAAAGAATAGTGCCGGAAGTGGAAGGAAGTTAAAGGAGAACAAAGAAAGTATGTATAAATAATACCAGAGCATTTTTAAAATAAATTTTTAGTTTATAGAGGACATGCACAAACATTTATCTTTTCGTACATGTTAGGTTTTTATTACTTATTGATTGATAACACACACGAAAGCTTAAAATAATAAGTAATAATTCTATTTTAGTAATAATAATAATAATAATTAAAATATATTTATATAATATATATTACACATCCTCTTTGAAGGTTTCACATAAAAATCTTATGTCCTTAAATTATATCAGTCACGAAATATATTTATATTCATATGTATCATATATATGTGTGTATATATATTTATATATAATAGTAATTTTTATTCATCCTCAATAATTATACGCTACTATTTATAAATTACCTATATATTATACAAAACATCTAAAAAATTAAGTCATTTGAACATTTATCTTACATAGATCTTTTTTGTATCGTACATACATTATATCTAAGAAAACGTAAAATCCTGATGCAAGAAGGGCTTTTTACAATATTCAACGAGATATACACTAGATCAGTTAATAATAAATATCGATGTAATTCTTTTTAAATATATATTCATATAAAAAATGCAAATATTCGTTATCTCATTTTGACATTTCATACTATACACATTAGGTATTTGTAATAAAACTAAGTACATACTACGAATGGACGACATTTATCTTTTTCCTGTTTTATTCATAGATCATATATTGAACGAAGATGAGAGAGATCTTAGGCCAAATTAGTTATGTTCATACAAACAAGGTGTTGCTGCAATAGTACAAAAATACTAGCGAACCATTACAGATTCATATTTAATGTGGACTATTACATATTTACTATTTCGTTATAGGAACAGAACGTTTTCATTAGGTATATACGAGAGGGGTTTTAAAATGATTTGTCAAGGAAAGAAACTATACTAATATTTTACTAAACTGACGAAGCAATTTATTTGCGCCTTATAAGTACTTTGTGCATCAAATAAGAGATTACCTGAAACATCTATTTTTTTAATAAATGTACTTACTACCTATATAAATAGAAATTTTTCATTACATCACAACCAAAACTCGTACCTATTGTTTATTGACATATTTTCACAAATCAGAGGTATCTATAAAACACAAGTCTGAAGACCATTGTAAATGGTTTAAGATTACTACCTGAAACACTTGCTTTACAATTACTATTGGACGTGATTCATTCCTCATATCTCTATATATTTATTAAGGACGTCTTCAATACTTATTACCTATATTACAATACTATTACTAATAATCAAATCTGCCTGTCATCAGTATGCTCTACTTTGGATGTGTTATATTCAAAGTCAGAAGATACCACTTTAGACTTTAGCGACAGTACAATTCAATTCCCTCCTTAGTTAAGATATTTACAATAGAAAGTAACAGTAATAGTCCACAGTACAAACGAATAACAGAACGTGTAGCTAGTATAAAGATGCGCCTATTAAGGTAACTGTATATAATAATATGCCTATATTGTGATTCAAGAGTTCAGGATGTAACCATGTACATTGGTAGCGTGGCTAATTAATAGAAAACATTCAATTTAAAACGTAACATCCTAAATAACTCTTGAAAGTAGTATCACATATAAAAGGACCGTCATATTTCAATATTAATTCTTGTTACGTTACGTTAAAACGACCCCGGCAAAACCACCCCATCAACATTTTTAACTGTGTTTTGTGATTTTCCTTGTAAATTGAAGTATTATTAATATTACAGATGATGCCTGTTGAGCGTAAATTAACGTGAAGAATCTAAATGTTACTGAAAGGTAGAGAATTTTCAAAACTCTTGCTAACCCACCTACCTGAGACTTCGTCTATCACTCGGGCCGCTGCCGGCTTAGCTGAAGATGGTGGGAGTTTTAGAAACAGGAGGAATAATTGGCGCCACTCATACGTTAAGGTCACTGCCAAGGGCATTCGTCTATGAGACTGCTAGCTGTTTAAAATGTAGGGAAGTAGGGTCAAAAGCGCAAAAAGTAATGGTGTTAGCAAAATCAATAAAAGAAGATCGAGAAGAAACAAGTTCGGTTAATTTGGAATCGACAAATACAGAAGTTCTAACAGTAATTTGTAAAAAGAAAAATTATTATTTTTATTGAATTTGATCATCAAGTACAAAATAATAAGGTGTTATCAGGTTGTAAATTATAAAATAAGACAATGCTAATAAATATGGTAAAATCAAGTTGTTTCCAAAAAACTAACAAGAGGAAACTAAAAAAAAATATTTTAAGAAAGTTAAATGATTCACTATAGTATGTAATTATATACTTGAGAATGATAAATTGAATTATGTATGTTAAGTGATCGCTGAAGCAAGTAATACAGGTTTTGCAAAATAAACAATAACAATAATTAGTATGAAAATTACATTAAAACAGGCCTTTGCCGCAATAGGCTTGTATCAGATTATATCACTCAGGTAGGTTCTATTAAAGCATAAGAGTTAAGCCCAGAGATTGCGTTGCTCAACTAAAGATAACTTCCTAGGTGACACACCCTGTATATTAAATTGCAAGGGGGTATGAAAGTAAAATTTAAAATACTATTATTATTTACTAAACGTTAACAACTGACTTTGTATATAAAGTAACGACACAGGTATCAAAAGAGGAAAATTATTTAATGTAGACGAAAAAATGGTTTAAAGGTCGAGAACAAATATACAAAATGTTAATAAAAAAATGGTCGAAACCGTTTATCGAAGCTCACGATTTACATAATATGCTAACAAATTCTGTGAAATGATTTTGTCTATTTACGCAGACACAAACTCATAATTTACGTAATACCGAACAAAGGTATGTATATTTTAAAAACTAAGAATAGTGCAGGGCCTAAATGGTTACAGTTCTCTCAAATTTCAGTTAGATGGGGCATCCATAGACAATAATATGACAAGGAAGTCTTTTAGCTTACACTAGATCCCGTAAATTAATAATAAAAAGAAAGAAGCTATTACTTACAGAAAACTAACATAACCCCTAAATGCACGTGGTAGCGTTCATATTACAATATTTGAAAATTGAGAATTAGATCGTAACTGAGTTGTTACAGGGAGGCTTCACACACACAAAAAACAAGGCAATTATCAATGTTTCTTTCAGAACAAAATATTTAGTATCCAAGTGCCATGAAAAAAAGTGCGTTAAAAATCGCATACAGGAGACAATGGAATGAAATGAGCATAGTTATCAAGTAATTCAAATCGATCTTCAGGAAATGTTCTACTTCAGCTTGTATTCGATAATCAATCGAGGAAGCGACATATATATATATATATATATATATATATATATAGCTCTTTATATTATATTTAGAAATATAAGTACTCAATGCCTTATTAAAGTCGAGTTATTATTATGGAAGCATTTTAATTTCAATTTTTATCTACTATATAATTTCTGTCCCACTAATTACTCATCCATTCACATAATATTTCCTGATTCTGCACCTACTAAAATCAAGTTATTAATTTGTTCGGTTATAAAATTTGTTTAGTGTGACATATTCTTTGAATTATATTGCTGTATTGTAAATAAGATATATCCATTTTTTTGTCATTACCCCAATACATAAAAATCTTATCTCTAAGCTCATTTTTAGGAAAAGCCATCATAAAATCAAACTTGACAACTGAAAAGTAACTTATTAAATGTCATTCAATCAATTGTCAATTTCGCAGAGAATATCATGGCTAACTTAAATACGGTATTCAAATATAAAACATTATTTCGAAAAACCACAATAGCTCAGTTATCGTCACTTTTTATTTTAAAATGATAACGTACCACATGTTTTTTTAGGAGATTTAGTAAGCAATTCAAAAATAAACCAATATACAGGTTATTCCGTTTGAAAAAATTCACTTTTAGACAAAAATATGTTATGTGACTTTAATCCAGTTTTCTGCAAATTCAATTAGTATGTAATCGCAAAAAAGTAAGCATTTTTTTTATGAGCAACGCTGGACACAAGAATTGTGTCCATCTAATACGTCTTTTTCGAGAAATATAATTTTATAAAACATTGTATTTTTCAAAAAAATGGTAATATATTCAAAAATTTTAAATTTTACTATCTTATAACTTTTTTTAAAGCTAAGAATTATACGGGGAATACAAAAATGAAGTGATATATAGGCTGTTCCATTTCAAAAACTATAACTAAGGTCAAGCACCAAGTTTTCAAACACTGTATAGCAAGAAGGCCGTTTCAAAATATCTTTTCTCATAAAGTCACAATCTGCCTGGGGCCACTAAATTGCTTGATGGAAATTACTTATAAACTTCTCCGTTAATACGACCTTCAAATAAATGCAGGCCATCATCCAATCACCACGAATGCCACCCCATACATTTATGCTCCACCTATGTTAATGATCTCTTTATTAGTGAAGTAAGGGTTTTGCTTTGAACAGTAATTAAAATTACCTTTGTTAACTATTCCGTTACTATGGTAACCTGCTTCATCCGCAAATAACACACTATCAAATAGACTACCCGGGCGTTCATTTTAATTATTTCCTTTTGGCAGAACTTTCTTCTAGCTTTAAACTGATGGGTGCGTAACTCAATATTTAAATTTAGTCATTATGGACGATATTTCATTTTAGGTTCTTGCAAAGATGGTTTGAATACTGAGGTGTTGATTTTCTGTTATTGCCATAAGAATGCTTAATTAATTTTGATAAACCACATATTTAAGTTTCCTTGCTTTTGAATTAGCAATACTACCAGTAGTAATGAAGGTATCCATTACTCTTCTAAAGATATCTGTTTTGGGACATCTTCTGCCAGGGTAACGCTTCTGGTAAACTCTTTGGGCTAATAAATAATTTCTTTGACATTCCTTCAGTACAGAAACACCCTATTACAATAAAAAACATAAAGTTGGCAAAATTATATCAAGAAACGACAATAGCTTAGTAATGATCACTTTGAAAATAAGAACGTCTTACATGTTTTTGGTGCGCAATATAGTAAGCAATTCAAAAATGAACCGATATACAGGGTGTTACATTTGAAAAAATTACTTCTAGACAAGAAAATTTTATGTAACTTTAATCCAGTTTTCTGCAAATTCAATAAGTAATTGCGAAAAAATAAAATATGTTTGTGTTACAACATTTTATAATGAACATCGCTACCAAAAATTGTGCCCGTCTAGTACGTCGTTTTATAGAAATATAATTTTATAAAAACATTGAATTAACAATAGTTGAATTACTCATGCTATTATAAAATTTTTAAAAATATTACAATACCAAACCTTATATCCATGAAAACAAAAAAAATATAAACATTTTTATGAAGTCATGGCCAACTATGATGCCATTAAAAAAAAACAAGTTTATATTATATCTTGATAATAAAGTATGACATGAATTTTCAGCTAAGATTATTAAATTCTACTTAAAAATTACTACCAGATACCATTTTTATATTATTTCTATCTTCAAAAGTTGACAATAAATTTTAAATCTGAAAATACGATCAACTACTCCTCAAATTTCTTAACAACATCGCTAATATAGCCGATCCTGAGCCTTCAATATTAAAAAAAGTTACCCATGGGCATCCTCTATAGGGTGAGTCATCTTCCCGGGGAAGCCAGACTGTGACTTTCTGAGAAAAGATATTTTGAAGCACTCTTTTTCCTATGATAGCCACTCAGTAGGAGTACCTTTTAAGTTTATCTTGTATTATACACATAATTTGGTTAATTTGGTAATTGACCATAGCTATAATTTACTAAATGGAACATCCTGTATATTATTACATTTTTGTATTCTTCGTATAATTCTTAGTCAAAAAGTCAAAAAGATAGTGTAGGCCTAAAATTTAAGGTAAAACTAAGACTATGGTCAGCCATCAAGTTATGGGACACTCTATATATTATAAAATAAATTTAAAAGGTACTCCTAATGAGTGGCTATCACAGGGAAAAACAGCTGCGAAATATTTTTTCTCATAAAATCACAATCTGGCTTCCCCGCGGAAACGACTCACCTGTATACCTTATCCTTACAATCCGTACAATATTTTCTTTTATGTCTATTAATTTATACAGAAAAGAAAATATATTGGCTGCAGTAAAACTATATAATAATCTGAAAATTTCATCTTTCTCTTAAACGTTTTAATGCAATACTTGTACTGCTTTTACTGTTCACACAAGAAAAAAACCTTACACATCACAAAACTGAATGTGGATCAGAATGGCATTATCTTATTAAAATATATACAAAGTGGTTCAGGATAACGTAAAGCTATTGGTTCAGAAACGTATTATTTATTTTGTATAAATATGTAGTTTATTTTTTTCTATTTTTAATGTATACTTTTGAACACTAAGCAACAAAGGTACTATTCATCAGATATATGCGTAAAATGAGACTCTAAATACCTTACTTATAGCTGGAGCAGGATAGTATGAAATTTGATTTGGCTCAGTATGGATATAAAGATGTATATATATATATATATATATATATATATATATATAAATTTAAATATTTGTTTTCTTGGGGTAGCGGCCTATTTTCTTAGTGGGTTCTTTCTTTTTTAAGAACGAATAATTAAAACAATACTTAACGTTTCGACATATCACATGTCTTTATCAAAATTTTTATTACATAAAATCATACAAACAGGACTGTAAGAGAAAAACACATATTTTAAAACTTAGATTTAAAATACTTGAAAAACATTCTTGAAACTCACCAAACACATTTAACATATGTATACTTTTTGTCTTTGTACATTATGTATATTCAGTCTTCTTATGAAAACTTATCACGTATACTAAATTTATTATACATCTCTATAGTATAATTATATTAAAATACGTTTCTTAAAATTGTATTGTGTAGTATAAATATATACTCGTATGTGAGCACATTTTGTCTATAATGAATGTGTGTCTTTATTTTTATACATTCCTTTTTTTTAAGTTTTTTTTTCCCTTTTTTATTATTTTATTTTTAATGTAATTTTAACTTGCTGTTGTTGTTTCATTTTCGTCTTTTTCTTTAATTATATTTATTAAATGCTAATTATTGAATTATTGAATGATAAATTTTTGATAATCCGTCAATTTCATTTCTGTCATTTATTGTGTTCTTAGTTTTTACTATGTTTATTATTTCTAATATTTCTCGCGCTTTGGTATTATTTTGTTCAGCTAGAACTTTTGTATTTTTAAAGTCAAATTTGTGATTATATTTTGTTTGGTGTTTTTTAAGAGCTGTTGAATTTTTACAATACTTATGTCCTTTTAGTCTTTCCTCGAGAAGTTGTTTGGTTTGGCCAATATATACTCCATTACAACCTTCACACGGCACACTGTATACAATATGTGATTGTTTCATTAATGGTATTGGGTCTTTTAATCTGTTGTGTAGGTACTTGAGATTGTTGGTGTTTTGATATGCCAACTTAAAATTATATGGTCTCACAATATTATTGATTTTTTCTGATAAATTTGCAATATATGGCATAGGAATATATATAGGGTTCTTTTGTTGGTTGTTAACGTCTTTTTTTTTATTTAAATTTTTTTGGACATTTTCACTATTATATATTTTGTTTAATCTTTGTTTAAATATTTTGTTGATAAACTCTGAGGGGTAGTTGTTATTATTTAGTATTTCTATATGTATATGTATATCTATATGTATATTGGCCAAACCAAACAACTTCTCGAGGAAAGACTAAAAGGACATAAGTATTGTAAAAATTCAACAGCTCTTAAAAAACACCAAACAAAATATAATCACAAATTTGACTTTAAAAATACAAAAGTTCTAGCTAAACAAAATAATACCAAAGCGCGAGAAATATTAGAAATAATAAACATAGTAAAAACTAAGAACACAATAAATGACAGAAATGAAATTGACGGATTATCAAAAATTTATCATCCAATAATTCAATAATTAGCATTTAATAAATATAATTAAAGAAAAAGACGAAAATGAAACAACAACAGCAAGTTAAAATTACATTAAAAATAAAATAATAAAAAAGGGAAAAAAAAACTTAAAAAAAAGGAATGTATAAAAATAAAGACACACATTCATTATAGACAAAATGTGCTCACATACGAGTATATATTTATACTACACAATACAATTTTAAGAAACGTATTTTAATATAATTATACTATAGAGATGTATAATAAATTTAGTATACGTGATAAGTTTTCATAAGAAGACTGAATATACATAATGTACAAAGACAAAAAGTATACATATGTTAAATGTGTTTGGTGAGTTTCAAGAATGTTTTTCAAGTATTTTAAATCTAAGTTTTAAAATATGTGTTTTTCTCTTACAGTCCTGTTTGTATGATTTTATGTAATAAAAATTTTGATAAAGACATGTGATATGTCGAAACGTTAAGTATTGTTTTAATTATTCGTTCTTAAAAAAGAAAGAACCCACTAAGAAAATAGGCCGCTACCCCAAGAAAACAAATATTTAAATTTACATAATTACACGGCCAATAAACAAAAAAGGTTTTTCTTTTAATTAATAGGAAACCTTATAGGAAAAAAAATAATATATATATATATATATATATATATATATATATATATATAATGTGCTGCAAATAAATGTAGATACTACAATGGATGATAGAAGCGACACGTAAGCTTTTGCATAAAGAAACACCTTAATTAAGAATTAGAAATAGACGATAAAATATGACAATAATGAAAAAAGACACAAAAATTTCTTTTAATTAATTATTCGTCGAACTCCAAATAAAAGAAATAGTTTCACTGCAGGCATACAGATGATCCCACTCAACTAACAATGAGCTTAATTTTTCGATCTAAGCCAGAAAATTGGTCGGTAGATACAAATCCGGCATTGCAAAAATTCTCGAATTCTAAAATCATTTGTAATTCTGCTAATAATAAGGGAAGGGATCCAAAATAGTGAATATTTAATAAAGCCAAAGAATCATAACAGGTTTCGCAAACACATCAACCATAATTATTTTTGCTATATAAAGATACAAAAAAAATTTAAAAAAAATGAACTGCAATGGAAACTAAATATTGAAAAAAAATTACACAGAACTTTTAGATCGTAATCTGTAACTGACGGGGCTGTCATTTGTATTTTATAGATTTCCATGTTTTAAAATTTTCAAATCTGCTTAAATTCAAATTTATTGTCAAATGTGTTATTAGGACCCCAAAACCGCGTTTAAAATGGCTTTAGCAACAATTTTGAAGATTATCGCGAAAACCTAATCAACCAACAACAGTATGAATTTGAAATCACAGATTGTTATGCTATTTTAACATATTGCCAATGTACTAATAGTTTGGAATTCAATAATAAGTTCAACATTTTAATTATTGTTTTTATTTTAGTACATACTCTCAATCACGTGCCATTTATTATTCATTTTTACATAATCAACGGCAAAGTTTTATTTTTTCTTAAATATTTTATTGTGTTTTTCAGATTGTGTAAACTTACTGTAATAGATTTTGACTCGTAGTTTCAATAAACGTTTTCCTAAAAGGATGTTTATCCCAACTACATAACAAAATTTAATGATGAAACTGATTTAGTAAACAAAAGTTAAAAACATTTTGAGATGTTATTAGGTTATTCTTTGGGCATTATGAATTTTTAAGAGAATACTTACATGAAACTGTTTATTAAGGGGGCACAATCCCTAGATATTAATTTTTGCAGTATGCGTGTGTAATTTTATGTGTAATAATTTTAATACAATAGCTATTACATCTTTTTAATCTCATAGAGAACAAAAACATTCATTATCTAATATTTGGAATTTTAAAGGATCAATTTGAAAATAAAACCACAAGTAACACCTCTTCAATAATTATGTGTTCCTATTTAAGTATTTTTTTTTGATAGAAGGGTTCTGTATGGAAAAAATAAAAATTATCAGAAGTAGTTTTAATGGTAAAAGATGTCAGATTTAAAATCAACTTGTCACATTTTCTTATAATGTATGAACATTCTTCAAGAGATACTCAGGAAGTTTCGCTTTAAATGGAACTGCTTATACAATAATAAATTATAATTAGGGGGATCAATTTTGGAATACTTATGTTTCTGGTAAACTGATATCAAGTTCATTTCTAGTTGTTGAATGACATTAGAAGGAATAAATCTGGATATTTACTTAATTTCTATACTACTTTTACTCCAGAATTGATCTTTTAAATGAATATTGGTTATATTCTGAACACTTGGACAAACGTACAAATTATAATGTAGGTGTATATACATTACTATATTATTATACTACACCCTACTACTCGCATTATTAAGTATACAAAACGAAAAAGCACAATTTATTACAATATATACTTCTTTATCGCCAATTCAATTAATACTGTGTTTAGCTATTGTCAATATAGTAGTTGTCGACTTTTTTAATCAATAAACATGTTGTACATAAATAGATACGTAATTTTAACTTTGTTTAGGAATGATTTAACGCTCTTATTACAATTCTCGTTCACAGCAAAACACATCCGTTTACCATTTAATTACAATTATTTTCATTTTTTATACTCACGTAATACAAGTACTGCATGTTAAGTTAAATAATTAGTTTCGGGAGGGTGTTTATTCGATTACATTGAATTTCCACACGCACAAGTTGGTTCTCTTTAACATGTATTTTCCGCAAGTGCGCGTGCGTATGTTGGCAAATTGTCTTTCCCTTTTCGTTTTGGGGGTTGCGATTAGACGCTGTTATAATTTTGCAAAAGGAGAAGCTTGAACGGAGGTACGCCGTTTGTTAATATTAGAAAATGTTGTTAATGTGTATTATTGGTTAAGTCATCATCATCATCATCACTGCATTGTTCGGGGTTAAAACGCTGGATTTTAATTGTAGAACGATTTCCTTACCACTGGACCTGGCTTGCCGTAATCGCCTGGCCTCCCACTTTCGCCTCTTAAACCCATCGGACCCTAAATCAAAAAGAAAAAGGAAGAAGACAAAACAATGCAAATGTCATTCTTTCTATGTTATATTTGTATGGGTTACTATGGCCGTTGGTTATTTGGAAAAACAGTGTTAGTAACTTGTCGGAGCGTTGCTTTCAAGTTAAATCACAAATGTGACTTATGTTGATTTTCAGGAAATTTTATTGTACTTACTGGAAGTCCCATGGGTCCCGCGTCACCTCTGGAGCCCTTCTCGCCCTAAAATAAAGACGAACAAAATCAACCGGTTCATTAAATATATTTTGATTAATATTTTCTTCCTTTTCAAGATCTTATATTCTCGGACTAGACATTTTTCAATTTTAATATAATTTTTCAATATAGTGTTTTATTATCATACATGCCTTAGCAACGACTTTGACAATTTACAAAACATTGCAGCAGAATTAATTTTAATGTCTGGCAGTTTGTGTTGTCACGTATCAAAATGCATAACTGGAATATAGTACACTTATAAAATTCATGACAAAACAAGGAAAATTTCCAAAAATTATTTGTAAAGAAAGGTTGTCTGTTTACGTGGATGATTGTTCTTCAAAGTTGACTATTTGCGAATTGTCAAAATTGTTTAAACATGGCCGATAATCACTGGATGATGATACCCGTGCAGGGCGGTCTGTTGCGTAAGGGTAGTACGGTAACAGGAGAGTATTACGCAAGATTAATACATCGCCTAAGAGATTATATTAAAGCTCCTCGATACTGAAACGGCAATCGCAATATTGGTTGCGTAGCACATACTTGAATAATAGAAGAATGTCCGGGTACCTATTACACATAGGGAATATATAATAAATATTTGAAATAATAACTCAATACCTAAGCGAATAAAAATTCATTTATGATCAAATATTTCCACATTTGTAACCGCGGGAAAGATTTTTACCAGGATAACATTCATTGTACTGTGGGTTGCCTAATTTTAATTTATTTTATATTCATTTAAAACAAAGTAAAGAATAGTTGAACGAAAAATAAGTGCAGAGCGGGGTAGCTTTTTATTAAATTTTTAACGTAAACTAAAGCAAACAAATCTGCTGCAAAGGATTTTTGTGAAAACTTGTTTTAAATATTTCGACATATTAATTAATTTTCTTTAATAAGATATTTTTTTCTCCGTTTAATTATTAAACGGAGTAGATTACTAAATTCTTCATAAGTTGACGATGATAGGTTTTCTCCAAATTTAAAATCAACAGAAATATCTTGCATCAAAAATCTGCTATTTTTCAACTATTCACAGATCCACTATCGAGGACCCTTAAAGAGAATAGGCGCGGAAAACTGACCCAAGGTATCCTGCTGCTTCACGATAATGCACCACTCAAGAATATTTAGTTAAAGGTTCTTGATCTATCAGGGAAGACATGTAACTTCACCACATGGCAAACAATAATGATTTATCTGTTAAATGACACACGAATGACAAAGCAAAGTAAAATGAAAACCAGTAATTGTGTACATCAAATGTGAAAATATAAACTTATTTGTTTTCTTCAGTACGACAAAGCCAAAAAAGTGTTTGTTGAATAAGTACGTGTAGTATAAAATCTTACCTTGAGAAACTCAATTTAAAACCCATATAAGTCCAAACTGTTCAACAACAGTAGTTGCTTGTCATTTTGTTATTAGTTTAATACTTATTTTTTCAAAGAAACCTCTTCGCCAGGATGACATATAAGTGTTATTATATAGGCTGCGAATAATTTAATATTTGTACTAATATGTCTGATTGAAATTTAGCATTTACACAATAGAGAATACATTACTGATTATTGTTGCAATCAAGACTTGCAAAAGCTCCTGAATGTGGCTTCACAGAAATAGACCATTCACCTTACAGTCCAAATCTCGCTCCGTGCGACTGCTTTTTGTTTCCTAATCTCAAAAGAAATCTAAGGGGAACAAAATTTATGGACGACGACGAACTTATAGCGGTTGTTAACAGGTATTTTGCAGACAAACCAAAGGATTTTTTTTATATTGGATTAGAGATGTTATTAAAACGATGTAATATTTGCATCCAAAACCAAGGGCGCTATATTGAAAAATAAATTTTTATTACTGTTCGAAACTTTTTTTTTTCATGCCTAGTTCGGGAATATAAAAGCGACGCCTTGTCAGAATTACTAATGTATTCCTATGTATATGCTCTTCTACACTTTAGTATCGGATGATAACAAGGTAATACAGTTTATTATCAATTGCATACTCATTGACTAATTAAACAAAAGCTTAGTAAGAAAAGTGTCAATAATAAAGTACACAGACGATTAAGCACAAAAAATATATACCGAGTGTCCCAACAAAGCGGTAAATGGAATGCTATGCGGTTTTCACGTTTTATGATAATTCTTTAAGAGTTGATTAAACTGATATCAATTTATATTAATCGATTTGTAATTGTTTCTGGGGCATGTACGTTTTTGAAAAATTGCTATGAAATAAAGGTTAATGCTGTAAAACCTATTATGATCAATTAGTAGAGTGATATCTCTACTCAATACGTGAATTTAATGTTTATTTCGATATTTTAATGAATGTTCTTGAGAATTACATACCATTCCCTAAAGTTAAAAATTCTAAAAAAAATATTAAAATTTTCTATTCTAAAAAATAGGTATCTTGAAAACAAGAAGCACCGCAGCACAGTTATCATAAGTAATAAACAAACAAATTAAAAATACGTCAAAGATAGAAGCCATTATTAGTTTATTAGTAGGTACGCGCATATAATTTAATATTTAAAGTAAAGTGTATAAACAAACATAAAGTAAAGAATCGTAAAACTAATAAATGTTGAAACGCATGTCGTTCTTTTTCTTCTGTATACATTTGAAATCGAGTTTCAAATGACCTACCAATATTTGCTACAATCTTGATTAATACTAGAAACTGTATATTCTTAATGTTACTAGATAATTTCAATCTACTAATTCAAATTTTAAATATCTACTTAATTTTTGCCGTAAGGAAAATTCATGTATTTGTAATAATGATTTTCGATTCCTAAACTAAAGTTATAAATGTAAATTGTAATTTTTATCAATTTTTTCACACATCAATACGATATTTTCAATGCATTGCTAATTCATGAATTAGCAATGCATGTTATGTATACGTGTACGATAACATTTCCAACATGGATATCTCGCTTATTATAGAAGTTACAGGTTTGGTTAAATTAGATGAATTATTCTCCAATTTCCAAATTTCTTTGTATTTAAGGACTTACAGCAAAAAAAAGATAAATGTCAAATTTCTTTTCCATGTAATAACTTTTTTGTCAAGTACTTTTTATTTGCATTTTCTTGAGGTACTTATTATGCAGAATTTATAAATCGACTTGGATTTTTTCTACTTACAAGATTCTAGTCATAAAATCGGTCCTCGATTACCCATGAATTTGGAAACCGGTTATGTTTGAACTGTAGGGTTGGGCGCCATCTTGTTGGAAGCAGATGTTAATATTGATAATCACCGGTAAATCATCAAGTCTATTTACTATATCAGTCTGTAGTAAATTCAAATACCTTTTACTATATAGTGTTACGTTAAAGAATATGGGTCCAATAAGTTTAGAACCTAACACGCCACACCAGACGTTAAAACCAAATCTCACTTGATGCCGACTTTCCTTAACAACGTGAGGATTTTCTTTGGCTTAAAGTAAACATTGTGTCTATTGAAGAGATTATTATTTGTAAATCTGGTTTTGTTGGACCATGAAATCGTAGCAGAAAATTATTGTTGTTCTCACTTTGGTTAACATACCATGGGCAAAATTGTAATCTTCCCTCTGATCTCCATATCTAGGGCCCGGTAGAATGGTTTACTTATAAGGGTGGTATTTGTGACGCTCTAAAATTCTTTATGCTATAGTTTTCGAAATACCAGTATCTCTAACAGATATTTAAGAATTATCAATAACAGATTGCAATACATTTAATTCTACATCTTTATTCATTAATTTCTGATTTCTAGTAGGTTTGGAAAGCGAACCATATTCTTTTAAATGTTACCAAGATTCTGTACGTACAAGCAATGTACTGTCTTCTTCAGGACACATCCTCAAGTAGATAGTTTCAGCTTCTACACTGTTTTTATGACAAAGGATGTAACAACTCAACATCTCAAATTTTTCAGTATTTGTTAGTGAAACCATCTTTGATCCAATAATGGGTGGAGGCTGTGGCCCAAAATCTGAAACAAAATGCAAAAGGAAAAGTCCTTTAGCACAAAAATTAAAAAGATATAATAAATCCTATACGTATTTCGGCAACTAAGTTGCCATCTTCAGTAGAAACCTGTTACTCCAGTGTTATCCCTGGGCGATTTGGTGAAGACCATATCTTCTAAGGTTACACCTTAGCCAATAACACTACGTTTAACAATCTTTTCTGTTTTTTTTACAGGTGTCTAGTGAAGATGGCAACTTAGTTTCCGAAATACGTATATAGAATTTTATATCTTTTTAATTTTTGTGAAAAGGGATTTTTCTTTCGTATTTTGTTTCAAACCATGTTTGACACAAAGTACTCCTGCTTATTAGTTAATGAAATCATGTTTGACACAAAAATACTCTGGACAGAATAATTTTTAAGTGACATTAAATTCGATTGTGTTTTAAGGTATCACGGCCTACTTATTTCTGAGTCTTTAATAAAATACACTTTTTAATATATTCTTTGTTGTTTTTTAAATCATTGTAAAGAGGATAAAAAACACTTTGAATTCTTTCAAAGCCGACTTGTCGTTCCATAAGGAAAATTAAAGTTAAGGGTTAACCTAAAAAATGGAAAGTGCAAATAAAAATTATGTGTCTACTAAAACAAAAAAGTTATTACATGGAAAATAAATTTGTCATTTTTTTCCTAAAATAAATGGAAATTTTAACATTCGAGAATATCGTATAATTTCACCAATTCTTAGGAGTAATTCATTTAATTTAACCAAACCTGCATCTTTTATAATAAGTTAGATTTTAATAAAATAGCAGGCATTATAAAGTTTTCTTAAAGCAAATAAAACAAATGTTATATGTAACATAATTTATTGTTAATAGATTGAAAATGGCCACTACGATCGACTTCGAACAAATACGTCAAAAATATTTTTTTCGATTTTCTTTGACCCTCTTTATAACGGTCACCTCCATATAACTATCGTATTTACAGAAATTTTTTTGGTCGATATTTATAGGTTTTACTTAAAAAAATCGCTATCTATATTATTAGATGTCTATAATGGACTTTATCGACGACTAAACAATAAAGTAGGTATTATATTAATCACTATTGGTTAATAATAACACGCATAATACCCGGAGGGAATAATGAAATGCGACCGGGGAATAATGAGACATAATTTTACCATTATTCTCTGCATTCCACCAATAAGAAATGTTCCCAATGTTGTCGTAGTAACTATAGACAAATCCGGCTATTTTACTAACTGTCTAATCATCAAACGTCATATTGATATAGTAATCTGACATTTTCCTTTAATTATTTTGATTTTTTTAAGTAATCTTCAGTTAGTCGTAGATAAAGTATTGTATACTATTCGAGCCGAGTTACTCCATCGCCGCGTTCGTAAATTCGGCTCTCGGGCATAATAACTGTCATTATTGACTCGTATAAACTACTATTATCGACGACTAAACAATAAGGTAGGTATTATATTAATGGCTATTGGTTAATAATAGGACTCATAATACCCAGAGGGAATAATAAAATGCAACCGGGGAATAATGAGACATAACGTTAAAATTATTCCCTGCATTCCGCCAATAAGAACATAACGTTACCAACGTTGTCGTAGTAACGATAGACAAGTTTGTCCATTTTACTAACTGTCTAACCGTCAAACGTCATATCGATATAGTAATCTGACATTTTCGTTCAATTATTTTGATTCTTTTTTTTTAGTAATCTTTAGTTAGTCGTAGATAAAATAGTGTATACTAACTCGCAATAATGACTATTATACCCTCGAGCCGAGTTACTCCCTCGCCGCTTCACGGCTCGGTCCGTAAATTCGACTATCGGGAATAATAACTGTCATTATTGACTCGTTGTATAAACTACTATTGTTGCTTTGGTAGGACACTCGAACGTGATTACATGAAAATAAGCAAATCATATAAATAAGAGTAGAGTTGAACTAATGTATCTATTGAATATTCAGTAACAAGAACATATTTTAATAACTTATTTTAAATATAATGTATAGAAGGTTTAAAAAAAAAGTCACCTATTAAAAAGTGATTTGTTTTTTCTTGGTACAAATTACAATTTTTGTTATAGTCTCGAATATGACGAGTTTTGATGTGTTCCGTGTAACATAATTTTAGTATGAATTGTAATTAGTATTTAATTATATGTTATGCTTTGAACTAACTTTATAAATAATATACTTACTGGTTCGCCTTTGATTCCATCCAGCCCTCTGTCACCTTTGATGCCTGGCGGACCGGGGATTCCTTCCGGACCCTGTGGTCCTGGCGGGCCTGGTGGACCCATTACCTTTAATTTTGGCTATTAATTAAGCGGATACTTTATTTGAATTTAATCATTGATTCGTTTAAGCGAGGCAACGTTGCCGTTAAGTGAGGTTTTACATTTTCTAATCGTAATGAGAAACGCGCAAGAATACTTACAACTTCGCCTCCGGTTATGATCTCTCCGGTTCCGTCTCCCTGGAACAGGAGTAGAAAATACAAAAAAGTATAAAGTCCTCGTGACATTAACATACTAACATTTAGATGTGCTTGTGCGAGAGATCATTGAAACACACAGTTGTGAAAGCCGTTCAATTCAATTCTTACGATTGAGTTAGTGTATCGCTTGCTTTTCGTGTGGTAAAAGAGTGTTTGTGTGGCCTTTTCGATATCGAAGAGCACATTCTTTATGTAATAAAAGCAAAACGAACGAAGAAACATGGCAAAGAAGATTTGATAATTACCTGCCGACGTCTCAGCTTTTTGTACTTCTGTAAAAGAAAATTCAGAATAGGAATGAATATAAAGTGAGCATTTAGCAAAATAAGTGTAACAGTTTATTTTTGTGCAAAATACGAAGTAAGCGGCACTTTTATTTTTAGTAGAACAGAAATTAAATAGGCAAATAGAAAGCGTAAAATATTAATTTTTGCGTTACTGAAACTTGCATCGCTAAAGCAATCATTATTGAATGCAGATAAGTTTTTAGGAGAAATGTCAACAGATTTCTTGTCAATACCAATTAACTTCAACCAGAGTGATAATAAAAACAAAAGCGCGCAGCTTCAGTCATTTGTATAAGATACAATTTTGTTCAATTATATTAATTATAAATACTACGTTTCAACCTCAAAAAAAAAAAGAGTACAGGATTTTCACTATCTTAAAGAGTTTGTATTGGAGTACATTCTTTTCTAGACAAGCCATGTTGTCTAGAACATATAAAAAATTAAAATGCAATTCGTGTTGACAGAAATGCTAAACAATTTGTTGCCAAATATTATTCAATTACTTCTGCATCTTTTGTATTTATTCATTGCGCTTATTCTCCACATAATTGATTCTTTCTTTTGGAGGCCTGAGATTGTTATTTTGAAAATTAGAATCTTGATCTGGAGCTTTGAATTTCGCCTTTAGTTAAATAATTTACTATTTATCTATTTTTATTTCCAAACATTTTGCAGCATCTGTCGTTGTAATCCTTTAGTTGTTCTTTAGGACATATAGAATCTGTGCTGTATTTGAACTTCCTGACTTAATCGATTTATTGTTCAATTTTTGTCCTTAAATTTATTTTACTAATTTTTAATTGTCAAACGTTCTTTGACTTTTAATTGTAAGTGGTCTATATTTATTTGCCTGTTTTCCTTTGTACTTTTGGTCCCTGTTGTGAACGAGAAGAATCCAATTCCTTGTCGACACACTGTACGATGGCTCTCGCATAATTATTGGCCGATACTTATAACTGTTGAAGTTGATGTTGGATAACTGTCTTTGGTTAGAATAAAGTTGCGGATTTGTGTTTCTCTCAGTATCTTGTTATGTTAATTTTGAGTAGTTTTGTATATTCTGGAAATTTCTTTCTTTCATTTATTTTGGTTGGATTATTGTTATTGTTTTCTGTCGCTGTTTTTGCTTTGAATTATTTTTATCCTTCATGTTATTATATTTAGTAGTAACGAACTTAGTAATTATATCTTAAATATAAATTAGTTTAATTTCTTATTTATGGGTTGACCCGCCAGCTGTTGGCGAGAACGGTCTTTAACGTTTAATAGATGCCTACCTTCGCGTCTACTCAGAATTAATTTTAGTTAAGTACTTTTACTTCTTGTTTTGCCTTAGAGAATTTTCTTTTAACTTTTCTTTCTTCCCTAGTAATTAGTAGGCTTCTTGTTTTCAAGTATCGACAATATTATTTTTAAATGTTTCCGTAGTTTGTGGATTGTCCTTCCGGACCTGTTGATCTTTATTGGAAGTTCAAGTGAACGTCTTTCCGATTCATTTATTCTTGATCGATTGTTTGATTTAGAAGCAGATTGACTTACGATCACTATTTAATCACTGATTCTGTTTTCCTTTGGTGAAGTAATTGTGATATCGTCTCGTAAAATTAGCGTTATTAAACGGATTATTATCGTACTGATTTAAAAGTTTGGATGAATCTTTTCCCCGACGTTTTGTCAGATAATATCATGCGATCGATTTAATTCATATCTGGTGAGTACGTCTGTTAGCTTGCCGTTGTGTACTATTGTTTTTAATGTATGTCGTTTCCCTTGTCTTATAGCTTCTTACTTTGTGCGGAATTTTTCGCATATAACGTCATAAGTGACTAGAAATTAAATGCACATGGTGACCGTCATTTAGAATTTTGGTATTTGGAGAATCCCTTGTAATTTACTTAGAAGATAATTTACCTACCGAATCCGTTGTGTTAACGACCTTGGCTGGTCTTACACGAAGTTTATTTTTCCTGGAGGCCCGAATAGAAGAGATATTTCCAGCTTCCTGCCGTATATGTCAAGCCACGCCCTTTTTGTAAGGTAAGTGTTTTTCGGTTTCTCCTAATTAAGTGCGTTAATCTTAAAGTTACCGTGAGTCTAATTTGTTGTTTAATTATTAAATTTAATTTCTCTATATCATAAGGTTCTTTCGCTCTGAAGCTTCATATATTTTCCCGTAGCCAAACTTTGAGCACGGAAGTTAAGGCTATGCCTTAATATTATGTAAGATTTGCGTTTATTAAAGCTAGAAAACGATAATTAAGTTTTCATTTGAGCATTTTAAATCTATTGCCAGATCTTAAGCGGTGTGGCATAGAATAATTTCAGTTTACGATGGTTAATGTATAAGTTGTCATTTAATTGTTACTTCAAATTAAATTTTGGAGGCCTTAAGCCGGATTTTCATTTTTTTTTATACAATAATTTGATATAGTTTCAATTAATTCTTAAGTACATTTATATTTATATACCGTGTGTCCACGTATTGACATATTTGCAAAATTCTTTGTAAAGCTGAGATCTCGTGCTAACGTTAAATATTAAATTTAAAACCAATATTGATATCACATGTGCAATATGCAGGCTGTCCAGTAATAGGGTACCTTTGTCACTGTAGTTGACATTGTCATATATTTTTTTTTGTGTATAACGAACTAGTATCTCTCGTAACCTTATGTAAATATTTCTATTTTATAGTTAACTTTATATTTTAAACAACTCGTTGAATAATAAATTGTTTGTTGTTGGGAATTTGTGGTTTTGTCTTATCCTTTGCTACATTGAATATTTAAACTGATTTTTCTCCTGGATCAAAGATCATTTTCTGGTAGGAAATATTACACATAGGCAGATCCGTAAATTCATCCATCTGAGATTCTGTGTAAATCCACGACCCACAAACGATTGAGTTAGAGGTAGTTTCTCTTACCATATTTATCATCTTTACGCAAGGGTAGTGACAGGTAAGGCATCTCTGAAGGTGTAAGCATAAACTTTCCGAAACTTTGGTGATTTAATAAGCGGCGATTCAATTATTTAGCTTGGCCATTACTTTTGCTATCAGTATCGAAGAATGAATAATTTTTAGTTTCACGACGACAGTATTTTTCTCCGCCCTTGTTTGATTTTGACATTTAATTTAAACTTTTGGAAGGGCGTAGCAATCTATTATTTTTTTCGGTAACTATTTTCTGTGCCATCCGGCATCTGCTTTTTTGGACATTTTTGTAATCTTGAGCCGCACTAAGGTTTCACCGCTTTTTAGTATTGGCTTTTTTGTTAGCCTTTTCATGGCTTCTAGTCACTTTTATTAAATTCATTAAAATTTGCGTATTTATTAAATAATTTTTTTCTGATGCATTCCTATTAATTATAAATACTGGCAGTGTAGTTTATGTTTAGTAATTTTTAAAGTCATAGTTTTTATGTTTTTTTCACCTTTTAATAATAATACATAATACTTTATTGTCACTGATCACAAACAGGATATAGACATTGTCATTAAAAGTGTAAAGGTGCCAGTCCACAATGAGAATATCTCATGAGATTTGTGTCTCATGCAATAAAAATCGCAGGACAACTCCAATTTCATTGGTCTTTCGACCGTTTCCACAATGAAATTGAAGCTATTTTTATTGCATGAGACACAAATCTCATGAAATATTCTCATTGTGGACTGGCACCTTATGTATGTACAGTAACAAAAATACATATATTAGTATATTAAAGGACAAGTTTCATTTTGACGTTTCAAAGTACGAATTCAGAGTTTAAGAAACGAGTGGCGTAGCCACGAGTTTCTTAACTGAATGAGTGCTTTAATGTCAAATGAAACGTGTCTTTTATGCTATTTTTTGCAATTAGTTTTAAAATTTCTCTTTTTGTAAAAGCAAAACGAGAAAAATTTGATAATCAAGGGAAATTTTGTGGCGGTTGTCATCTTGGTTTGGCACAAGATTTAAATTGACAAGTTAATTTAAAATTGACACATTTTTGATAATTTTCAACAGAATGTTTCTACTGCACACGGTATCACTATCACTTCGAAAGATAATTCAAACGTTAATATAAATGTTTATAATAGTTGTACTATTTCAAAGATTAATTAAAAATATCAAATCTTACAATGAATTTCAATATAAAAACCTCAAACTTGCTTACAAAATGTCATATTGACATCTCCATTTCTGTTGCAATGTGACCAACTTAAAATAAATCTGTTTAAATGTTCCATTTCTATTACGCAACTAGTGCTGTAATAGACCCTATTACAGCACTAGTGAAATAAATGGTATGATTACGGTACTAATTGCAAAAATATATATAAATAACATACTATACGCAAAAACAGAAAAGGAAACATTCAACAAAAAACTTTCAACTGTCATTATATTAATGCATTAACATTATATGTAGTTGAGAAACATGACATACAACAAACTACAAATTGAGACATAGTCGTCAATTGAGTAGAAAGCGCTCAATGAGAAAAGCCTTCAAAGCGTGTTTAAATGCAGGTGCGGATCCGTTGCGCACGATGCACGCCGGCAGCTTGTTTTTTTTTTTTATGTTTGGCCATTGAATAAACCGGGGATTTCTCAAAAAGAGCCCAGTCAACCTAACCAAATCGGGCTGACGTGTCAAATAACTATGCGTAAATCTTTCGAAAATATCTGGATTATTCTTAACAAAAATTATTGATTTGTAGAATAAACCGAAGCAAAAGTCAGTATCCCGTTAGACCGAAATGTGTCCCTAGAGGACAGCCTCGCTTCCAGACTCTTACATTTGTATTTATTTTGGATAAATATTAACTTCTTTTTGTTAAACTTAATAATTGTGCTCGGATACCAATAAATCAAAGTTGTTTTGTTGTACCTGTAAGTTTTTTATCTCTCTTCACAAACTTTTTTTGTTGAATTTAAGTGTTGACACCTTTACTTCTGAACCTCTATCCTTACTCACATTATCGACTAAGGCGGATATCTTTACTTCTACATTTTTACGAACTTCTACCATCGATTTTCCGTATCACTACGAGAAATCTTCGGCTACGATACGACTTCGATTCCATAGCCTGCAAGGTCAGCGACACCGAGATCATCTCAACGCTCTGTTCTCGGATCGGCGATCATCTCAACGCTCTGTCCTGCGTCAGATGGTTTGATCCCCGAAGTAAATGTAAGTTCGTTTCTCTTTTTTAATATTTTTTCTTCTTCTTGTCCGTTGATAGTAATGTTGGTAGACCAAGCTTTCGACTTCCTCCAACCTCTTCAACAAAACAGGCACGATCTTTCTTCTTCGGCTATTTCCACAAGTACAGCCGTATTTGTCCCACCCCTTTTTTTCTTTAGTTTCCTTCCTTGAATGTATAAATTATAAAATTACTCAAACGATTTCCATAAGAACCGTGCCATGGGGAATATGATCTACATACAAGGTGAAACTGTGTGTTCATTTTCCAGCGAAACACTAGAGCAGCGATTTCCACACTTTTTTGTAATAAGACCCACCTTCTTCCTGGAAAATTTTCGCGACCCAGTACATATATAGATAGATAAGTAATTCACTTACTGCAAGGTTGCAGAATTATGGTTTATTCGTGGATAAGCTATTTGTGACTTTTCGAACAATATTATGTCCTTCTTCAGACCTATCAGCATAATTAACCTATATAACATAATTACTATAATTAGAAAACAACATTCACTTTGGTAAAAGAATAGACAAAATGATTTGAATTGTATTACAAATGGATTACTTGATATTCTCCCCTTGTCTTGATTCAAAATGGTATTAGGTTTGACTCTTTAAACGCAGATTTGAAAGAAGAATCACATGAAAGTTGTATCAGGGAGTCTTCCTCAAATGCTGACAGCTTTAGCTTTTTAACGTTGTCCTCTACAAACGGATTTTTTATCCATAACAATTCATAATGAATTTATTTTTAATAAGAAACTGTCCACATTTAAGTGTATATTAGTAAAATGATCTGACAATAATTACTTGAAACAAAGGCCAGCGTTTCAAGATGCTCCTTCATTGCCGTTGCAGTTACCTCGTCAACTTTGATTCCACACGTTTCTAAGAAGTCAGTGAGGACTGGGAAAGGATAAAAACAACTCTCTTCCACTTTACTGGACCACCTTCCAGACTTTTTAAGAGGTGCTTCTATTTTATCTTGATCAAAGAACTTGTGGACATCATATCCTTGCAGCGTTAAATTGACAGTATTGAGAGCACTAAATATATCACCCAAATATGAAAGCCGTATCAGTCAGTTTCTGTCATTTAACATTTCCAAGAAACTGCTACATATTTCTATCACTTTCGTCCTTCAACGAAAACATTCTCAGTTCATTTCGAATCCCAAATAATCTTGACAGCAGTTTCGCTCTTGATAGCGACCGTACTTCACAGTGCAGGAGAAGTGATTTTTGCTCGCTCCCATCTCGTCGCACAATATGTCAAATAGTCTAGCATTTCTAGGTCTTGATTTAATAAAATTTACTATGTTCACTGCATCATTAAGCACTTTTTTAAGGTTTCGTTCAGACATTTAACTACAAGAGCTTCTAGGTGCAGGCTACAGTGAGTCCACTGAACTGCAGGGGCAACTACCTTAACTCTGGCAATCAAACCTGAGTAAATGCCAGGCATAGCACGGACGCCATCAGTCCTCAATCCTACACATTTTGACCATTCTATTTCATTTTCTTGTATAAAACCATCCAGACATTTAAAAATGTCTTCCACCGTTGTTGTAGATGGCAAAGATTTACAAGAGAGCATTTCTTCTTCTATTCTCCTATCAAATTCAAATCTAACAAATGCTAACAGAATAACCTGACCAGCTACATCTGTGCTTTCATCAAGCTGAAGTGAAAAGTGCTCACTTTGCTTTAAAATTGTTATCATACACTGTTTCACAAAATTGTTATAGATGGCAAAGATTTACAAGAGAGCATTTCTTCTTCTATCCTCCTATCAAATTCAAATCTAACAAATGCTAACAGAATCGCCTGACCAGCTACATCTGTGATTTCATCAAGCTGAAGTGAAAAGTGCTCACTTTGCTTTAAAATTCTTATCATGCACTGTTTCACAAAATTGTTATAGATGGCAAAGATTTACAAGAGAGCATTTCTTCTTCTATCCTCCTATCAAATTCAAATCTAACAAATGCTAACAGAATCGCCTGACCAGCTACATCAGTGCTATCATCAAGCTGAAGTGAAAAGTACTCACTTTGCTTTAAAATTGTTATCATGCACTGTTTCACAAAATTGTTATAGATGGCAAAGATTTACAAGAGAGCATTTCTTCTTCTATCCTCCTATCAAATTCAAATCTAACAAATGCTAATAGAATAGCCTGACCAGCTACATCAGTGCTTTCATCAAGCTGAAGTGAAAAGTACTCACTTTGCTTTAAAATTGTTATTATGCACTGTTTCACAAAATTGTTGTAGATGGCAAAGATTTACAAGACAGCATATCTTCTTCTATCCTCCTATCAAATTCAAATCTAACAAATGCTAACAGAATCGCCTGACCAGCTACATCAGTGCTTTCATCAAGCTGAAGTGAAAAGTACTCACTTTGCTTTAAAATTGTTATTATGCACTGTTTCACAAAATTGTTGTAGATGGCAAAGATTTACAAGAGAGCATTTATTATTCTATCCTCCTATCAAATTCAAATATAACAAATGCTAACAGAATCGCCTGACCAGCTACATCAGTGCTTTCATCAAGCTGAAGTGAAAAGTACCCACTTTGCTTTAAAATTGTTATCATGCACTGTTTCACAAAATTGTTGTAGATGGCAAAGATTTACAAGAGAGCATTTCTTCTTCTATCCTCCTATCAAATTCAAATCTAACAAATGCTAACAGAATCGCCTGACCAGCAGTGGTGCCTGGTGAGTACGTTTTGGTGGAGCACGTACATAGACAAGAGTGATTCGTTTATTATCGGTGATATGTTCGGCATCTGGGAATATATCACCCATAATAAACGAATCAGTCTTGTCTATGTACGTGCACCACCAAAACGTACTCACCAGCCGCGCCTGCTGACCAGCTACATCTGTGCTTTCATCAAGCTGAAGTGAAAAGTACTCACTTTGCTCTAAAATTGTTATCATGCACTGTTTCACAAAATCTGACATATCATCGATTCGTCTCTTTACCATTGTTTGATAGTGGTATTTCACCAATTTATTTAGTTTGCTTATTGCTAAATAGTGCATCAGATATTATTTTGGCTGCTGGTTAAATAATATCCTCTGGTACGGTGTGAGCTGTCCCCTTTTTATTAGCTATCAATAAAGATAGTAACTTGCCTATTTTGTTCACCAGAAGTCGATTTTGTCATGAGTTATTATGACTTAAAAAGTCTTTTCTTTATTCTGAAAAAAGAAAACGATTGGCTTCCTTACGTATTCTGCATGTTTTTTTGATAAATGTCTTTTCAGTTTTGAAGGTTTCATACTTTCATAGTAATGTGTATTTGAAAACATATAACACACTGAGGAAGCGGTTCTTCTTCTGTGCTAGAGAACACAAACCCAAATTTCAAATAGTCAGCGTCGTATTTACGAAAGCAGGGTTTTACCGTCGTCGTGTTCCTTCCATTGCCACTATTGCTTGGCCTACAACACGGGTTCATTTCGTTAACTTCACTAACAATGTCACCTTTAAGCGTATTACATAAAGCGCTGGTATTGGATAGGAAAGGTTTGTCATTATTATTAGCTGAAGTCCTTTGCGGCTTGATTTAGTCTTAATCCACTCATTCATAGTAAAAGAAATAGAAAAGAACAATATTATTATAACATAAAACAACGCGACGCTCTATACCTCTCGCACTCGACAAAACACATATTTTTCAGGTCGACCGTCCTCCAGCGACCCACCTGAATAGATCCGGTGACCCACTAATGGGTCGCGACCCATACTTTAGGAACCGCTGCGTTAGAGGCTCTAGCGGGTTAACTCGGTGGAATATATAGTTCACTGTAATATTACTCACAGAAAACTTATGTCTTTATTGAATATATCAAAAGTTACCATCGTTGTTATATACACAAGTCCCATTCTTATCTTTTAAATCAATTACATACTTCAAGATTTTTATTGAATGAATTACAAGAGTTGTGAATCTCGTTTGGGATATGTAATGATAGTTACATATCCCAAATAAAATACCCTGTACTAAATACTCTCTCATCCATGAACTGTACTTTTTTTCTAAGGTTGAAGCGGCAGCATTAATTTTATGCCTGCAGTTTACAAATGTTAAAAAATTTCGATTAACTATCATCTTGTATCTTTTCTTAAAAAAATGTTATTTAGCTTAATGGACACGATTTAAAAAATATAAATTAATTACCGATTCGCCTTTCTCCCCCTTCTCGCCTTTTTGGCCAGGATAACCAGGCGGCCCAGGAAGACCAGGCGGACCCATCAAACCCGGAGGACCAATGTCACCGTATTCTCCTTTCTCACCTTTTGGCCCGATCGCACCCTAAATACGATTAAATACATAAAGAAATAACGTGTCACCTTACGCAAATGTTATCTTAAACGAATATTATATACTTGAAAGAAACTCACCGGTAGACCTGGAGGTCCTGTATGTCCCGATTCGCCAATTGGTCCAGCCTCTCCGATAGGTCCTGGTGGGCCCGTGTCACCCTTCGGTCCTATAACCAACAAACACGTGACAACTTGAGCAATATAGTGCGGACTATTATTTGTGTGTTAGAACCAGTAGTACTCCCAAGTTTATAATTAGTACCTGGAAAACCATAATCGCCTCTATCACCTTTCTGGCCGGGCACCCCTAGGTCACCCTTAGCTCCTGGTGGACCTCGACCTAAGACTTCAGCGTCCAAGCCCTACACACACCAAACCACACTGTGAAGTCATTGCAGAGAGCTTCATGTAAATGTAATAGTGGCTGAATTTTTTGATTGATTGCCTTTTGAACAACCATTTGATTTGATTCGATTTTTTTTGTGTAGAAGTTAAGACGATTCCATGCTTTAAATATTTACAAAATAAATACCGCAAAATAATTATAACAACATTTAACATTAGCTATGACAACATATAAGTACAATAGTAAATGGCAATCATAAATATGAATGATTCCAAAAGCATTTCTTTAACTTTATTGACAATAAAGAACAATGCGGAAGATCTATTGAATTTTGATGTGATATGGTTTTAGAATCACCCAAAAAAAAATTAAAAGTAAAGAAATATATAAAATACTTACGATAAAAGCGGCTGTAGATTAACAAAATAATAAGTATACAAGAAATAAAGTGCCTGTTATTTTACAAGAGTGATACTCTTGTATAAGTAGTAAACTAAAAGTGTTGTTAATTAGGCAACAGAGTGGACTACTACAGGTCTGCGTGACTGGTGCCATTGTTAAAACGAAAATCTGTGTTAGGTGTTACAAGATAACTAGAACAAAATAAAATTAATACACTAAACGATACAAAAGCAATTAAAGAGTCGGTTAAATTATATATAGAGCAGGTGCTTGTAAGAAATTCTATTAAATATTTTCTTTACGGTAAAACTATAGGTGAATCAAAAATGTTTTGTTTTCTTAGTGCCGTTTGTTCCACTTTCAGATAAAGTTATGCATAAATTTTAAATAGGTGTACAAAAAACTATTTTTTCGTCCTTAAGTATCCATTATGTATTAGTTATAATCACACTACCATAGATAAACATACTTATATAGATAGCTAACTTCATCATTAGGCATATTAAAATAATAATTGTTTTTGATGCCAATAGCGCTGTATGCGCAAGCGTCAACTTTGAAATAATATACATTTGCGATTAATACTTTTTTCTACTCCCGTGTTTAAAATGCCATTTATCGCATTGGTTTCCACGGCGCTAAGTGACCCTTTAAACACACCTTGGCAAGCTGTGGCTTAGTGCACTTTAGCCACGGGCTGAAGTTAGCTCTAGGTTTCTTCCATATATATAATACTACTATGTCGCGTGTAGACAAGGAAAACTTCGCTCCAACATTGTGAAATAAAACATATGGTGCTGTGCCCTGTTATTGGAGCATTGTCCAAACTGCGCATGCGTTACAAATAATATAAATATATTTAATATTTAATTAATTATTAATTAATTAATTAATTAATTAATTAATTAATTAATTAATAATTAATTAATATTTAATATAAAAATTAATATTAATTTAAATATTTAATTGTGGTTTGTATATCGTCAAACAAGTATAAATAGTTTAAAAATCGACACACCTCTTTATAATTAATAATTATGCCTTTTCAAAAGTGGAAAAATAATTTAATTTCCCTTAATGAATGAAGAAATATCGTCCTGACATCATGTGCAAATCACAGACAAACAAACGATCATATTGAAGTAGTATGTTTGTCAAAAGTTGTACGAATTGTGGTTATGTTATCGTAAATATTGTAAATTAATTAAGTAAAACCCGCAATCAGTTCAATTGCATTGAAACTGTGTTTCTTTGAATATATTATAATGAGAAAGAAAAACACGTCATGTTCAAAAATTTGTGATATAATAACAACACCTAAATTATTCAACTCAACATACAAGAATAATAATGAATTAGATATTGTGGTATTCTTGTATTCTGGAATTACTCTCATCTATATCGGAGCAATGTACAGAAAGAACACAGTAAATTTTACATGAATTAGGTAATTATATTATTATGTTACATATTAAAATATTTGAATTGCTCATAATAAAAAGGCTTCTATTAAACCTCTTAGAAGAGACACATACCAATCTTTTTGCCACAACCTTCTAATTTTTTTGATATATATCTAATAGAACATACATGTGTTTATAGAAAGTTGAAGAATTTTGACATGTCCACCACGGAATCCACAGATCCCATATGATATGAGATAATAATATGCCAAGATTGGGTATTTTGAGAAGAGATTGTGCCGGTTATTGGAATTTATGCTATGATGCATCACTGATTGTGAAAATAACTTGAAGGATGAACACATAATTTATAAGATAGTGAAGTGTTTTTTTTCTAATTTGTACTTTGCTAAATATGTATCGTAATATCTGTCACTAAATTGTAATCAAGCACATAGAATGTATTTTATGTTTAAATTTCCAATAAAATATGTTTTAGTTTAAAACAACTTGTAGATGGTACAGTATAAAGATAATATTCATTTTGGATTTTGCCAAAACAATGTGTGATGAGTTCTTCTGAACTTTTCCCAACATTGTGGAAGTAAATAGTGCAGTGTTATGAACAGCAAGATAGGCACGGCATCAAACAGTATTTATGTGTTTATGATATTGTTACATTCTCTAAATCTTTTTTATCATTTTATAAATTTGTATGTATCTATTAATTTATACAAATATTTATATTTCATAATAATTTTTGTTTTGTTTTAATTCCAAGGAAGTATATACAAAATAGATTTCCGAACATAAATTAAATAAAATTTAATTTTTTGCTTCGTAAGTAGAAATTTAACTTTGCTCATTGGTGTTATTATTGAATCAAATACAAGATCAACATACTTTTTTTACAAGCAATAATATAAATTATTTACAAATCTCATTTCAACTCATCTCAGTTTATGAGACATAGACATAAAGAAAAATGTATTGATTACGAATATGCTATTACAGACACTAAAGAAATTCAAGTGTATCAGAGTTGGTAATTGTTTGTATATATTCTTTGCTACCATATGGGCGTAAATAACACTATCATGTTTTTATTTTCATGAATGCCTTAATCATTCTAGATTTAATTATAAAAATTATATTCAATCACAAAAATGTAATGGTGATTAATTCCACGATTTTTGCTAAAACATTCATGTTTCAGTGTATATCTCGACACAGAATTAAATACAGGAATTTAATTAGTTTTGTACATTGTTGATTATGCGACATTATATTGAATAATGTACGTAGACAAATATAAAATAGATGTTGTTTTATTCTTACGTATAGCCAAAATATTAAATACAGTAGTTTTAGTAATTTTATTTGCATTCTTAAGCTTAAAAATTCAAGCAAAAGTATATGTTGTAATATACTCAAGATTTTCTGTCTAAAATCTTTTGAATAAGACGAAATGAAACGATCGGTATTTACATTTAATAATATAATTTCACATGTACCAATAAACATGTACAAATCAATGTATTAGTTATAGGTTCACAAGTTTTTCTGTTCAAAATCTTTTCTGTTAGTCAAAATGGAAGGACCGGTATTTACATTTAATAATATAATTTCACATATTCCAGTAAGCACGTAAAAATCAACGCAGAAGTTATAACTTCACAAGTTTTTCTTTTAATAATTCACTGGAATCAGGCTTCATATCGTTTATTTATTCTACCTCGTATTTTCTGAGTAATTCTACAAATTCACCGATGAAATAAACTTGCACAAAACTAAATTCATTAAAAAACAACTTTGCGTATGCTTTCAGTAATATCATAGTTATAGATGTCAATTTAAATCAGAGGTTATAATTATGTTTTATCTGTCATTTCGTAAATTTCAAAATGGACATTTTGAGTCGACGCATGCGCAGAACAGGCAATACTCCGATTCTATCTCTCTTAGTTGGGACGAAAAATTACACATTATAAATATAAAACACACGCAATATAGTACCACGCGATCATTTAAATTCTAAATTATAGCAGGCGGGATTTTTTTTATTAGGTTGTCCAGAATGTCAATTATTGATTAATTAACATTTTGAAACGTCACTTTGACAATTCAAATTGTAAATTAGTACTTATATACCAACTTAATTTAAATTTCACAGCCTGCTCTAATTTTGAATTTAAATGATCGCGCGGTAGTATTATATATATGGTTTCTTCAATGCAAAAATCAAGTGAAATTTTCAATCAAGATGGTTGACACTTGTCATCAATCTGTCAAAATATTCGACATGGTGCAACAATACACAAGTAATTTTGTATTATTTTGATTATTTGTGATCGTAGAAAAAGTATAGTATGAAACTCGTTTTATAAAGTCGTTAGTCATTCGTTTTATTAATCACTAGCTGCGCTACGCTACGCTCGTGATTAATGAAACTCGTGACTAAAATGGCGTTTATCAAACTTGATACATAATATACTATTGTCTATTCCCGTGTTTAAAATGCCATTTATCGCATAGGTTTCCATGACGCTAAGTGACCTTTTAAACACACCTTGACAAGCTGTGGTTCGTACACTTTACTCATGGGCTGAACTTAGCAAAGGGCACTTTAATCACGGGTTGAAGTTAGCTCTAGTTTTTCTTTAAATGCAAAAATCAAATGAAATTCAATCAAGATGGTTGATACTTGCCATCAATCTGTCAAAATAATCCGACATGTTGCGACAATACACAAGTAATTTTGTATTATTTAGATTATTTGTGGTCGTAGAAAAAGTATAGTATAAAACTCGTTTTATAAACTCATTGGTCACTTGTTTTATTAAGCACTCGCTACGCTCGTGATTGATGAAACTCGCGACTAACATAGCGTTTATAAAACTTGATACATATTATACTATTAGGACGTTCAGTATTTGAGGTACGTTATTTATTCTAGTATTTTAGAAAAAGAAAAATTATGTCTTGTTCGTAAATCTATCTTTAGAGTTTTCCATATATGAAATTTATCTTGATTACAAGAGTGGCCACTGTTTGTTAATAATAGTATTTATTTTCAATAGTAAATTATTCACTTATTTAAAAGAAGTATAATACAGTAAGCGAAATACTAATATAAATATATTTATCGACGACTAAACAATAAAGTATGTATTATATTAATCAATATTGGCTAATAATAACACTCATAATACCCGTAGGGAATAATGAAATGCGACCAGTGAATAATGGGCCATAACGTTACCATTATTCACTGCATTCCGCCAATAAGAACATAACGTTCCTAACGTTGTCATAGTAACGATAGACAAGTCCGGCCATTTTACTGACTGCCTAACCATCAAACGTCATATTGATATAGTAATCTGACATTTTCGTTTACTTATTTTGATTTTTTTTAGTAATTTTCAGTTAGTCGTCGATAAAGTAGTGTATACTAACTCGCAATAATGACTATTATTCCCTCGAGCTGAGTTACTCCCTCGCCACTTACGCGGCTCGGGAGTAAATTCAGCTCTCGGGAATAATAACTGTCATTATTGACTCGTTGTATAAACTACTATTATTCATTTATTAAAAATGTGGTATTTAAACATTTTGGAAGTCAATATTAATGCAATTATTTAATTCAAAGAGTAACTCTTTCCGATAAAGGTACTTGCCTTGTATGAAATGAAGAAATATACGTTTTCTTAATCTTCCTAATCAAATTAGTTACGTTTTGAGAGTTTCTCTTTAATTATTCACACGAATATTATAATTGTCATTATTAAATCTGCTACTTTGCACTTGCTATGTTAATTTCAATAAACAGTGTTCCAGATATTCTGCATCACATCAACATGATATGCACGCAAGTAATGAATATGACAACAAACAAATGTCACTTAGTTGTTAGTTGACATTTCGACGCTCCCGTTATTTCACGTTGTTTTAACACTTGCGGTTGTTTTTGTGGTTTTCAAGATAATTGGTTTTAAGAAACTAGAAAATATGAAAACCCCTAGATAAGTTAATAAAGTACTGCAGACCTGCTGTAAGCGGCAAAATCTGTTAATAGTTTGGGGGAATAGGTATTATTTAGACGTTACCACTTTAAGGAGGTCAGTTATGTCAATATTGACAGCTTTAGTGCTTATATAATGGTGAATTGTGTGGCTTGTGGCCGTTCTAAAACGACAAGAACGAAGAATCTCACCCTTTCTCTTCATCAATGCAGTTAGAATAAATGTTACTATATTAAAAAGAATAAAAGGATGAAAAAATAATGCACTTATGATATTTCGTTAATTATTATTGGACTAAGAACCTATTTTAAATGATTATCGAGAACATACAAAGTGTACATATACCCTATACAAAATATTTATGCACGCCTATGCATTGCGGTGGTCATATTGTGTTACTACTTTGGACAAATATTATTTTTAAGGAGAATCTCTCCTCTTCTATTCTTTTCTCGTAGTTCTAGTAGGAACTTTACTAGCCATGCATACTACCTGATATATTTTTAATTAGTGCTTAAATTCTAAGATAACGAACTAAACTTATTTTCAATAAGTGGAGCTTCGTGATGAAAATTTTTTGTATGACGAACAAGATATCACTGATTTTTTAAATCATAGTACCTATACGTTTAATGAAAAAGAGAGAACGGGTGTTCAGAAAGTACAAAGTCAAAGTAATCCTTGAAAATTTGAAGTCATGTCTGAGATAGAGTAGATTATGACAATTATTGACAGACAACAACTGACATTTAATATTTGATATAAATCACAGACTTTAGTTAGGACATACGATTTTTTGTTTAACACCTACTTGACCTCGCATTTTTCTGAACACCTGATACGAAACTGCCAGCCACCCATAACGCTTTTATAAAATCCGTAAATAATTATAGATTACTCTGTGTCTGACAAAACTAAAGTAAACAGATTAAAAGGAATAAACTGTAAATGGTGTATATTAGTGTATGTAAAATTAGTTTTTCATTTTCGCATACAAACAGCATCATAAAAGTATTTAATAAGTGGGGTTCTCAAGAAAAGTTCGTCCATCTAACACTTTTCAATATTTCAGAAACAATCTATTTTATGTCAGATTCCCGTTTTTTTTTTATTCAATTATAAAGGACGTCCAAAAAAAAAAAACCGGAGTCAAGGTAATCCATGGATGTTTGAAGGCGTGTCGATTTTATTCCCAATTTTTTTCAAGACTCGTTGTTTTAGAACAAGGTGTATTGGTAATTTCATGTCAATGTTTCTGTCTCTCTGATCTATTCATAATTAATTCATAAATGGTTTCAAAAGCAACACATAAATATGTAATGATTTAACTAAAAATAAATGTAATGAACGTATTTTAAATACTTAATCTGACTTGGTTCAACCAATACAAAAAGAAATATCATATACCTTGATAGAATAATATCGAGAATAGCAATTAAACAGAATACATTGTTTGGAAAGACTGCTACCAAATAATAAATATTACATATATTATGAAAGTTATTGATAACATTATCTGCAAATGGAACAAGCAACCCTTACAATAATTATCATATAAAAATAATAGAAATAAAATATGAACATTTTTATCGTTATTTAAAATATAATTTGTATTTTTCTAATAATCAATCAATCAAATAAAAATAGAGAAAGAGATAAAATCTCATTACCTGACAATGTTTGTGTATTCAATTGCCGCACAGAAACACATGTGTCGTTGGTTTGGCAATGAAATAACGTAGTTTCCGTTTCTTTAGTGTTTTATAGTTATCCTAGATGCAACACCGTCTTCACGTCTGATGATGACAAATGACTTGAAGAAATATGTGTACGGAAATTGATTACACAATTATGTGAGTATTTTGTATTTTAAAATATATTTGCGAAAAAAGTCCTTAAAATTACTACATAAATAAAAAATGATTTGCAATTAAGTTGTTCTGAAATTTATGTTCACTATGTTGCAATAAAAATACAACTAAAATCAAAACAGTGCTTGCGTGCAATATATTTAGAAGAGTAATCATGCAAATAGGACCTAATGCTGGGAATAGCTATTGCAGAATACAAAACTATTAAAGAAAAGCGACCGTTATCCTGTGTCATGTTCATAGTTAAGTCAAATAAATTAATGCCAGTTAAAATGTATTAAAACGGTTTGCAAAACTTCTGCAAAACGATAGTTTTTCAGTACAGAAAGAAGTATTACTATTTCAGTACAATAAATGTTTAAAATACAGTAAAACCTCCAACTGGGGCACACTAAAATTGATTGAAAACATGACCACTTATATAGAGGTTGTCCTTATTGAAAGAGTCAAAGAAAATGAAAAAAAAAGTTTATTTTAGATATGTATTTGTTGCATGCCGATGATAGTGGCCATTTTTAATCGATTTACAATAAATTATATTACATATAACACTAGTTTTACTTGTTTGGAAAAAGGTTTATAATATCTGCTTTTTTTTATATTAAAATACGTATGCAGGTATAAATGTGTGAATATAATAAATTATGGTTTATTAAGTAGGTACTATGTAATATGTAATATTTTTATATATGTATATAATTGACATATTTACTGCATATGGTACATACAAATTACATACATGTTACCAATATACATAAAATAAATAGTCGCCGTATTACACAATTTTTTTTGGACATATTTTTCAATTGAGTTTTGTTTTTAATATTTTAGGCTTTGTTTGTAAAACTTGTGACTCACCTTTTGTTAAAATTTGTATAATGTCTATACCAAGTTCACTTCTATTACTAGAAAATAGTAAATTTTATAAACATGTCGTTGTGTTTAACACATTTCCGTCATATTATTAATGTTTGACGTATAAAGTTCAGATTCTTTGTAATTTTCACTGTTTGAAACACAGTCTTCATTATCAATTAATTCACTCTATCATAGATACACAGTTTTCTAGGTCTAGTGGGTGAGATTCGTTTTTATCAAAATATTCTTCTTATTGGACCTTCTGCAATAATTCTCCTATTGCAATATATTTGGAAATTATAGATTTCCAAATTTTTGTCCAGCGTAGGTTAAATAATGCTTTTTTCTGTATCATCAAAAGAACTTTCACTATTTTTGAATGTTAGAAGTCATTTGATAAGAAATTTTCTGTAAGTCTTCTAGACGTTAGGGATAATTCACTGATCTAATAGCTGGCAATGAGATGTGGTGTTTGCTGGCACAAAAAAATATTAATATTATCAAGTTTACGCGTTATTCAGAAATAATAAGATTTTTCTATTTTGCTGTCCAATTTTTTATCAATTCCTATTAGCCACGATCATGAACTCAATTATTATACAAGCCTTTTTTCTTATTAGACATCCATTCTAGCGGCAGTTTGTCAATTATGAGATGCTTTGAAACAACGAGGGTTTTTGATTTTCCCAATGATTAACGGATTTTCCTTGTCATCATATTTGCGCAAAAAAGAATTGTCAATCTCTAGTTTGCAGTTTTTTGACAAGTACATTTATTTCTTTTTAGAGAAAATGTTTAATGCGGCATTGAACGGTAAAAAATTAGGTGTGCTTATCAAGAGTACTTCTGTACTCTTGATAATGTATAATTTACGAGGTATTTGTAAAAATTCGCGATTTTTGATAATTGTGGAAGACCTACTTCCTGTAGTAAAAACTTTTTCATAAATTTTTTCTCTAATTCATTTGAATTTTTTTAAAAATTATTTAAACTTAGTGGTTGACGAAGTATAGGAGACATTTAAAAAAAAACGTTTTTTCGGTATCAATGGACTTCACAACGTGGACACATCTGCAAAAATCTCCATGTCGAAAATTTTCATTACAATATTTATATTACGTATAAAAAAGTAAAAAGGCCAATTTCGTCTGCGTTATAAACATTTTTCGGTAAATACCTTGGCGATAATATTTTGAAGCTCCAAAATCCGTAATTTTTAACTTTCGGTTGTTTCCAAAGCTTTTTTTTTTATAAAAGGTTCCGATATGGGGGTATTTTTATTTCTAACTTTACAAAACCATTTGCAAAGTACCTGATCAATCGCCGACCCTTCAGTTTCTGGACATTTTCTCTTTTGCTCTGCATTTGAGCCTTGTGAGAAGAGCCTCTATTATCGGCTTTGCTTTTTACAATATCGTTAACCTGTGTACCCCAGCGTCAAATATTCTTTGCTGACTTTTTGTGTACTGGTACTACTAAATCATTTACTTTCCACAATAATATCAATTTCCTCTTTAGGAGACAAAGGTTTTGTTTTTAATGACGTGGTAAATATACATCATATGTAACAATGCTACAGTAGAACATTAATTCAGAATGTGTGCGGCGAAAGCTGAAATACATAATCTACCGAAGCAAATGCTGCATGTGCAAAGAGAAACGAGGAAATTCCCTTAGTACGTCGCAACTAATAGTGAGCGCGGTGTGTGAGCCACCGCTGCACTGTTCAGAAACGTAGTTCACCGATATATAGCACGTACTGCATGCTCTTTTATAACATTTATATGTAATACTCTCTGCGATGATGTGTTGAGAACAGAAATGAAAGAATTTTAACTTACTATATGTGCTAAGTATAATAACTGCAATGTCGTACGTATTCATAATAGTTTTATTGATTAATACATTAATATAAATATATGACATGTCTATCACATACTCTATACATACTACTATTTATGGCTGGTAATGAGAGGTAAAATTGCAAGTATTTTTAAAAAAAAATGTCATTAAAGTGATCGAGACAGCTTTTGAGTGTCGCTATTGGCAGGATCATTTATACGTGTTTTTTAATAATAATTTTAAAAATTTGTCAAAAAGTGGCCGTTTTTAGAGGTGACCACTATAAAAAGGTGCCCGAAAAGAGAGGTTTTACTGTATATTGTTCCACACGAGAACGTTGTCTTGAAAGTGTGCGTCTAATATAATCATCAATATCATTGTTCCGTTGTGGATACAGGACAAGTAGGGACGGAAGACATTAAATATTTAATTAAGGTTGAAGTAAAACACAATTTACAACTAATTTTCAGTATAATCACAATTTATTCAAAAATATGACACGTTTCGCTACGATATAGCTTCTTCAGTTATTACATTACTACTAAATACATATTCTATAAATTTCATGAATTTTCAACCCTTTCCACACATTTATTCATACCTAATTGATATAATCTCCAAATGACTATAATGTATTTTAACTATATTCTGACGTAGTTGTTACGTCTTTAACGGTACCAATTCAAAAGCGGAGAACTATTGAAGTCTCTCTGTCATTTAACAATATATTCAAATATTTAGGTATATATATTTCTAAGGTTTCAAGTAAATTTAATTTTAAACCTTTTTGTTGTCTATGTAGAATCTCAAATTTGCCGGTGAAATTATGATTATGTTCTAGCAAGTAAATTGCGTAATTTAAAATTGTCTTTTTATTATTAAAACTCTTAAAATGTATTATTTTGACAAATACATATTTTTTTAAATCAGGAGTCTATAAATTAACATGTATGGAGTGCCCTAAAACATTTATAGGCCAAAAAGGGCGATACTTTGACAAAAAAATACATGAACATTTTAAGAGTTTTGATAATAAAAAGACATTCAAATTACGCAATTCACTTGCTAGAAAATAATCATAATTTGAACAGCAAATTTGAGATTCTAAATTCACAACAAAAAGGTTTAAAATCAAATTTACTTGAAGCCTTAAAAATAAATAAACTCAAATATTTGGATATATTGTTATATGACCAGACAGATCTCAATAATTCCCCGCTTTTGAATTGGAATCATTAAAGACGTAGTTGTTAAGAATACATTTAGAGTACATTATATAGTCATTAGGAAATTATAACAATTGGGTATGAATAAGTGTATGGAAAGAGCTGAAATTTGTAGAATATGTATTTAGTAGTAACGTAATATCTGAAGAAGCTATGTCGTAGTGTCACAAGTTACATTTTTGAATAAATTATGACTATACTGGAAATTAGTTGTAAATTGTGTTTTACTTCAATCTTAATTACTATTGATTTCCAGCAATTATCGGCCGATTCAATCAATATCATCAAATATTTGACTAAAAAAATACAAGCCATAAAAATATCTGATCATTAACTAAGAATAACGTTGTATAATAAAATTATGTAT
Source organism: Amphimallon solstitiale (assembly GCA_963170755.1). Taxonomy (NCBI): domain Eukaryota; kingdom Metazoa; phylum Arthropoda; class Insecta; order Coleoptera; family Scarabaeidae; genus Amphimallon; species Amphimallon solstitiale. The sequence continues at coordinate 36,485,186 of OY720681.1, read as the reverse complement.
TCCAAGAAGCAGATGCTTTTCCATTTTTTATATTTCCAGCTAATTTAAATCGCTTTCGATTTGCTTCGGAGTCGTTCACTATTGAATACTAAATATATACGCGAACAAGTCCCATGCAACCCCAAATCGAAAACGACTTAGGCAAACGAAAAAAAAAATAGAAACATCAACAGTTTGTCATGCAGTAAGACAACGCCACAACTTCCCCCAAAAAATCTGTATGAAGCCTTGCAATGAAATGTGTGATTTGGTTAGAGAGGTTCCAAATGTCAAAACACTATCAGAGTCCGAATTAAAAGTAAAATATGTTAAAGAGGAAGCAAATCAACGCTGCTTGTTTGTAAGAAATATTTCTGAACTGATAATGTTTCGATACTTGATGGATTTAGGGATCATGAAAAATTTTAGAGACTATTTAACGTTACCCTTTTGCCACGACGTCCTCTGGTACCCTTTTCGCCAGGTAAGCCAGGAGGTCCCACTGGCCCAGGATCACCCTTCTCACCTCACAAATTATGAGTTTCCATTTAGTACGTTTTTATTTATATAAAACAGTAATTATTGAAGGAAGTCATCAATATGAACATATCGTTCTAAATATGTTTTACATAGATACAAAAAAAAATGAAAGATTTAAAGTGTTACTCTGTGGGCGCCAAAGTCTAAAGAGTTCATTTTGTATACAGATACATACATACTTGAAAGTGATCTAAAATGCTTTTATTCTTATTTAGATTGAAATCAATTCTCTTTTTGCTAATGATACATCTAAACTAAAAGTGAATTCATATAGAAAATTAGCCTTGTAACATTTACGACGCAATATGAGTTTTACTGAAATAAATTTTGATAGTTACCAGGTGGCCCTGCTGGTCCGGGAGGTCCTTCGATAATGCCCGTTGGGAATTGGTCGCCAGTCAGTGTTGTCGTTAGACCTCGTTCGCCTTTATCACCCCTGTCTCCCTGCAACAAAGCCTTGCAATGTACTACAGCGCCAAGCAAGTAGAAAGGCCATCACTTCAAATTAAATACACACGTAACCTCTACTTCTTTTCGTTAAATTTTTAGGGAATGTAATTCTACCTATCACTTCTTCCATGTTTAATGGAATGGTACTTACAAGAATATAATTAATGCGTAACGGATTATTTTAAAGTTAAACCTAAAAGTTTAACAAAAATATTAGACATCCCATTGGGATGCACGTTTTGTACAGGGTGAGTCATTAGTAGCCGCTTCTTCGATTGCTCTTTTGTATTTTAAGTAACATAAAAAACATTATTGGAAGATTCATGGTTGGTTGAGGCGCATATTGTACAAATATTTTAAGCTATGACACACTTACATATTTTTGTATTTTCTAGTACTATTCTAAATTGCTTATTTAACTGTTTTTTTCTCTTTCGTTATTTCTTTTTTAGAAATTGATGACCGAAACAAGTGTGTAGTGAGTAGTAAGTGGGTAGTTACATAATTGGCCCTTATTTCTTTGATGGTAAAGTTAATGGAGAAAAGTTTTTTCGTTTTCTACGGGTGGTTTCTTCTTCTTCGTCTTCGTGATGTAAGGATGGAAATTGTTCTTACAAACAAAAAGGAGTCTGGTAGATGAATAATCCATGTAGTGATTAAAAAATATGTATGTCCTTTATAAGCACACGGGGAAGAGGGGGTGGTATTTTTTTTGAGAGAGACCGGACTGACACAGTCTCATCTCCCAGCCAAGGTGGTTTGTTAGAATAGGCTGAAGAATTAATTAAAAGGGTTGGCGGCGCAACAGAAGATGCTGCGGTCTCCTATGTGACCCTACAAAGTTATTAATGTTGATATTACTAATTGCGAGATTCTCATGAAAATGCAAGGAATAAAAGTATTTGCTAGCAATATGTAGTATAAAGTCGTCGATGTGTATCGTGGAATTTCTGACGGACCATGGAGCCCCACCATAAGGCGGAGAACTTTGTTTAGAGATATTGTACCTTTCGAAGGTGGCAATTAGCAGCATGCCCCAGACCGGAGCAGCATAAGTCATCCGAGGACGAATTGCTACTTCGTAAAGGGTTGTATTTAATGCTAAATTTAATGTACTTCATTTGTGTAAAAAAGGATACAATTGAATAACTGAAGCACTGCTTATGTCATTTATGTGTTCTTTCCAGATAAGTTTCCTATCTAGAATAACACCAAGATCTCTGGAGTCAGTTCGCCATGGAATTGGCGATCCGAATATCACTATTTCTTCTTCACTTGGTCTGTGTCCCTTAGAAAACATAGTTGCACTCTTCATTGGATTTACTTCCACTCTCCATATATACAAAAATTTCCATTTGATCCGCAGCTTTCTAGAAGCGCCTAGCCGCAAGCCAAGCCCATCGGCAAAGAGGGACAAGTGAGCGTCTGGTGTCATTGGAATATCATCGGTAAGAACGTGTATACAGTTGGTGATAATACTGCTCCTTGGGAAACTCCAGTCAAAATTTAGACTTTTAGTAGATTTATTAGAACAATTGACCCACCCTGACAGAAAAATATCTGAAGGTTCTACGAATGGATTTTCTAAACTAAATTTTCTTAAGAAGTGGATTAGGTGGGGTGTCTTGTACGACGGCGTATGAGATCACCAGATTTGATTAGATTTATTTTTGTGAGGATACGCAAAAGATCCACTATATTAAACAGTGCCTATTACCAAAAAAGACATAAATTTGAATCAGAAATGCATTTACAAGAATAAGAGATAAGTCGAAACGTTTTACCCAAAGTTATTTCAGAAATGACATAAGATAGGTATAGGATATTTTTAACAAAAATGATAGTGACTAAAAAACGGAACAAAAAGCCGCAATAAAATACTGTGAATATGAACATGTGTTTTGGTCAAAAATTTGCAACTTGAAATTAATAACTACATAGAAAGAAACAGTTAAATAGACAATTTGAAACAGTACCACTAAAAAATCCAAAAATATATAGGCTGTTTAATTAAAAAAAAATAAGCTCCCTGCATTTCCGGTAAAACCTTAAAGTATTTTTAGAATATGAGCTCCAAGTAACCATGAACTTTCAACGAATTGTTTTTTCTCTTATATAGAACACAAAAAAGCAATCGAAGAAGCGGCTACTAATGACTCACCCTGTATATTAGTAGAACTATTTCGTTTTCATTATATACGCCACCCAGGTTAAGTTGGTATGTTAGTGCCGTTAGTTCTAAGTTTAAGATATATAATAGTCATGTATTTGCAAAAAAAGCAATTGTTATACGAATGGTTATTTGTAAATGATCTGTATCCCATATACATATTAAGCTGCACTTACGACATCGCCCTTGGATCCATTCCTACCAGGTATTCCCTACAAATTCGTGTATTAATCCTTTCAGCTATACACAAAAGTAACAATATGTGCAACGTTATGTACTTCATTATAAGTTCACTGTTATATTTTACTTTTATGTATAGAAAAGCAGAAAAATATCTCACAGGTAAGCCCATGTGGCCCGGTAATCCTGGATATCCCTGGACGCCCGTGTTTCCTTTTGATCCTCTATCACCCTGTGTGCGTTATATTAATTAAAAATGATGAAAGGCTCTTGGTATCGATTACATTGTGTTTCGTTAGAAACATATAGTTTTATAAAGAAATTGGGTATAGACAGTAGGAAACTGCTAAAAAAATAAGACTTATTTTTCTGTCCCCCATATTAAGGAACTGGCAGAAATACATTAGACTTATCATCATTTATATTACATATCCGAGTAAATATCTAACAAATGTGGTTATGGTTTTCTGAGACGAAAGAAGTATGTAAGATTTTTGTAATGGATTCTGAATAATTTTCGCCTAAATAATTTTTTGAAGTATTCAGCAATTTGTATAACTCTTAGGTATTAATATAAAACTTAATAATCGACGTAGGCGACACTTGTTGAAATTTAATTAGTCCTCCTGAGAACTTGCGTCCATCTAAAAGGACGTTTAGTTTTCAGAGGATTATCTTGTTGATTGAGAAATAATCGAAGTAAGGACTGATGTATAATAGTTTGCAGCAAGGCCTGTATTAATATCGCTGCGCGATAAAAGGCCGTCACATAACGTAATATTTCTGATTCTAATAACCTCTAATATTGATCCTTATGTGGCGCCATCTATTCAAAGCATAATAAACTGCTTGGTAATCGCTGAGCATTTTTAAAATCACGTGCTAAAAATATGCAATATGATTGGATTATATCAAACCTACTGTTACTGACATTTGACTGATTTGAAATTTTTTTGTCTATTCCATATTCTTTTCTACTTAAATTATTCTAATACTACACGTATTCAGTCGTTTCACTTAATGTGTGCTACATATTTATTATATTTTGGAAGTTACGTCGAGAACTAATAGAAAACTTATACCGGTTGTGTCAAATATCATTAGACATAGGCAATTAGTGTATACGTAAGTATGTAATACGTGGCAGCACGGTATCTATACATCGTACATACATACATACGTATACACTGATTTTTATGCCTAATGATATTTCACACATGCCGTATATCTAGTTGTCTCACGGAAAAAACGTGGCTGTTCCGGGTCATTTAGTTCTTAGTACCAAAATAGTCTGCGCTCAAAGGCAAGTAATTCGCAAAGTACTCCGAGAATTGATTATTTGAAATTTAGTATAACGAAAATTTTTGGTAAATAGCTATAATTTTTTTGCATTTTTAGGTTAATTTATATCTTAATATTTGAAGATGTATAAAATCTTAATGGAAAAATTGCTGGGCTGAAGTGAAGCAGCTTTGGTAGACGTTATTAGGTCACTAATATTAACAATACGTCTAAATATGTGAACTCTAATCTTAAAAGGGATACAAGTGGGTTTATTATGAATACTTTGACAGTGTCATTTTTTGTCCTGTAATTAGACTTGTATCTGTTAGATAAATAAAGATGCTTTAATAATTTTTAAGATGCTCTAATTATTACAAATAATATTTCTTATCATCGTACGTTGAAATGTGTGCATAGAAATACTAACAGATTTGGTATAGGCAGAACCAAGGAGTGTGTCACTGTAACTAACTAAATTACCAAATTGTAATAGTGCCAAAATGGAAAAAAAAGTACATCAAATATGTACCGAAACACACAGAAAAAAGAGTTTAGTGAATATTACCTTTTTGACCAGTGTTATTAGGAAGTATTTTGTATTTCTTGTAATAAGTGTACATGCATGTATATCAGTTGATTGTAATATTTGAGTATACAGACTGGCGGGATATTTTATGAGGCAAATATTGCGATGTGGAATAGTAAAGCTCCAAATCTTCCAACACAGTTGAAAACGTTAATTACGTTAGTACCGCAACATTTTTTAAAATCCAAGAATTCATATACAAAATCCAAACAAACACTTTATAACGTAATTGAACCCAGTTAGTGCTTTATTTTGTATTTTTATAAAAACTTTGAAATGTAAGTAAAATTATGATTCTTGACACCACCCAACAATTTCATTTTTCGCAACACTTTTTTAATTTTTTTTGTTCTATTACATTATTTTAAAATTATTAATATTAATTATTGTAAAGTTAATGTTTAAAGTGTTATTTTAAAGTCTATTTCAATAAAAAATTAGACATTATTTCTTTTGGGTACTACTAGATGGCGCCACATAAGGATCAATATTTTGAGGCTACCAGAATCAAAATCATCAATGTAAATCGAAGTTATGTGACGGCCTTACATTGGCCTTGTTTACACATATATGTGCTGCCATCTGCAATAAATGCAGTGAAGTATATGCGTTTATAACTTCGCGAGATATCTATGAAAATATACTAAAGTAGATGGTAAGTTAATGTGAATATCAGGTGTTTTTATTATAAATCTTAACGAAAATGTTATTAAATCTTAATAAGGTATGCAGTATAATCGGGAAATATTGTTTGATTGATTGTTCCAATGTTCCAAATTTAATTGGACAGAATACCTATTGTCCATTAAAATGGACATTAGGTTAACTTCACTACGTTTCTTTTTATTGAGACACAACACACACCTTATTTATATTTTCTTGATTTTAGCAATTTTTGGAACAGATGATTATCTTTTCCCAGGCAGAGATGACGATAGGTTGGTGGAATTATTAGCATTAGACAATTCGGAATTCGAAGGGCTCTCAGATTATCAGAGAGTTTCAGATGAAGAATTGCTTTCTGTGGATGATATTCGTTCGCATGAAACAGAAAACCAAAACCTATGTGATATTGAAGAAGCAGAAGACAGTGAAGATTCTGAGAGTAGAAAATTTTACAAGAAAGTTGACAGGAAAGGAGCTTAATTCTTTTAGAGTAATTAATTATAATATCTAGTTTTCGGTTTACCGTCCCTGAATTTAACGTTGATTGGTTTGAAGAAACTGCAGTCAATAGAAAGGATTGGCGAGTAGAAGATTACTTATCTATCTATGTTGATGAGAATGACTTAGAAAATATATCTTCTTGTACGAATCTAAAACACATGATTGACCATGAAAAACTTATGAACGTTTCCGTAGAGGAAGTAAGAGAGTTTATGGGAGCTACTGTTCTTAGGTCTCGTATTTTAGAATAAAAATGTTTTCGGCAACACCGATTAGAGTAGATGCAATTGTAAAAATGTATGTCTCGCAACAGATATCTTTCCATCAGAAGTCACTTAAATTAAAGTTGTCGTTGACAATGAGGTGCTGGAAGACACGAGAAAATTAAATTGGCTATGGGAAATACTTGCAACAAAATCAGAAATGGTTGTCTATCTTTAAAAAGATTCAGCGTTGTTGCAGTTGATGAACAAATGCTCTCCTTCACGAGAACATGCTCCGTGAAACAGTTTGTTTGAGGCAAACTAACACCCGAAGGGTTGAAAAATTTTGTATGCGCTACATTTAACGGTCTAATCTCGATATTGAGGTTTACTAAGGTAAAAGTACTTTTTTAGATCGATCTTGGCGTTGGACTATCCGCTGTTGTTCGACTCAGTGAGTCACTCAAAGAAGGTACGCACATATTTCTGGACGGATATTTTACAACAATAGCTCTTTTAATTTTTATTTAATATTCACGTCAGTAATTTATAAATTAATATAAGTGTAAAAGAGATGAAGTTTGTTTACCTTCGGGCCAGTTAATCCGTCTAATCCTGGCGGTCCTATCGGTCCCATTGGGCCTGGTTCACCTCTTTCCCCCGCAGGACCTGGTTCTCCAGGTATCCCCTGTCGCCCATCATGGCCTGGATGTCCTTCAGGACCGGGCGGTCCAGCCGGTCCCGGCGGCCCAGGTTCTCCAGGTTCGCCCTGTGATCATTGAAAATATGGTCAACTTTACCATTTTTCGTATATTACATTTTATGAAGGTTCTACTATTCGATTACTTGTTTTTATACAGCGATATATTTCAATATCGATATATAAAAATTACGCGCAATTTTATGTATGGACACGTGAATGCAAAATTTTATTATTATAAATACTTATTACACAAATTGAAAGAAAAAACAATACACACTAAATCATGCAGAACGGTAATACACAAAAAATTACCATGACTACATTAACGTTTAAATAATAAAGGATTATGCGCCATACAAACTGTACTATAACATTACAGAACTTACGAACATAATTCGCTGAAAACTAGAATCCAAATCTCGATACTGACGATCGAAGTAATTCCAGCTTAACATATTTAGCATTTATATAAATATTTATACCTATAACGTCATTTATTTTTTCTAACATATATGTACGGGTGAAACAAATTGACCCCTTTAATTGGGCTTTCAAAGAAAACATGTTTATAGATTACCTTTTTGAATTAAAGATAGCAATAAAATTACCAAAAATACGCTGGGGCTTTTTTTATTGTTGGAGAACTTCTTTCTTAAATATTTACTATGACTTAAAATCGTTTCTGAAATAAAAAAAATATATTGAAGCAAGTGGAGATCATAGTAAACCACGATGACAGGGTTATATATTAAAAGTGTCTCGTTTATATATCATTTGATTTATTTTAGAATTTGTTACTATACCTTCACAACTTGAATGGCGACATTTGCATGAAAAATGTAGCCAAGTCTTATTTAGAAGACAGAATGCCATTAGTGGAATGGAATGACAACCGCTCACAAGCAGTTAGAATCAATCTTGGCGTGCCCCAAGGATCAATACTAGGGCCTGTTCTCTTTCTTATCTACATAAATGATATGCCATACAATGTGACAGAAAAAAGTGTAACACAATATGCAGATAATACTACAATATTGGTGAGAGGATAATTTACGGACAACGTAAGCAACAAGACAGAACGTTCTTTGAAGGAAACAAAAACTTGATTCAATGCAAATTTACTAAAAAATCAATGAAACTAAAACACAGATACTATTAGTTACATTAAAGAAATGGATACAAAATTTTCTCTAACCTCCAAATGTAATTGACATATTAACGTTGTCCTCGGCTGGTCACCATTGGTTTTGCCATAAGAAGACCGATTCAAATATCCACACACGAGGCTGCCAGAGTTCTCTATTTCCCCTCCCCACATTTATATAATATTCGAAAGAATAAACTTCATTACTACGTTGACTTTCTCAAAATACCGCAATTTTGAAATAACATTTTAAACTGAGGAAAGGATGGAGGTACTGTTTCATTTATTATGAAAAAAAGGAACTAATACGGTCTCATAAATTTCAACTTTAATAAAAGTAAACGAGACACTATATAAAACTGTTCAATTTGTCCCACCAGTACATTGTTTATTAAAATTTTTTTTTGAAATGTAAATTTATTTTTGTAAATTTAATATTTACTTATTAGCGATAGTTAAGTTAAATAATAATAAATTCATTAAAAATAATATTAGAATATTGATTCTCGATATGCCTTTACTATCATTAAAAATTGAAAATAATAATCTTATGATATTTCGTTAGTAATACTATTGACTCACTTTAAGTGTGATGACAGTTTCAGCTGAAATGTTATGGCCCCTTTCTTGCAACCCCTATAAACACAACTACTTGTGAGTAATGACACATACACTGCAGACAACAGGAGTGTGGATGATATTGAATAGAGTTATGGAAAATTAATAAATTTAACAGCCCACTACATTTCGCCACTCTAGTCCGCTACGAGGTTTACATGCCAGCCAATGTCCAAGTAACCATCAGACGCACAACACAGAGTAATAGCGCTATAAATATGCTAAAATAAAATAATATATATAATATTCATAAACAAATCTAACAACATACAGAACAATAGCGAAATAACGTACAAACAAATAACAGGATTATTAAAATGTATTCAGTATGCATATAAGAAATGTTAATGGAATTACATTTTGCATAATCTTTTAATAAGTGATCAAATGTGAGCATGTTGCTTTTATAATGACAAAATCCTTAATTATTATGGATTTACAATATTATTATTTTTACCGTGTTCATATTAAAATACTATTTGTCAAACTGACAATAAAAATTGTTAGACTAATTTTAATTAAATTTAGCAGTAAGCTAATCAATCAATCTAGAGTAATGTTATAAGGAGAGTGACGACAATAGATAGGAAATGCAATACAGACAAAATCAGCCATTACATGGGTATCTGTCAAATAACTTATAAGTTTGTATATAAATAAACTAAAGTGTTATTTAACAAAAAAATTAATAATACATGTTTTGTATAGAAGCTTTATTGGCAGAATATTAATGTATATCTATATATTGCAGTGATCTTGAGTTTGGTGGTAAATTGTAAATAAGCATAATCAAGATCACTTCTAGATTTAATTTAATTAATTACTATTTTATTTATTTTATCATGATCAGTGTATATAAAGTATTTTGGCAAATTTAAATTAATTTAAGTAAAATAATAGAAGAATGTTATCGTAATTTTATTCAAGAAGCTAATATTAAAATAAGCCTGGTATATCAAGTGAATATTCACAAGAAAGTGTTTCCCGCAAGCTTTAGCGCAAGAATATATTATGACCGAATACGTTCAATGAATCAGCCCGGGCGAAACAATATTCCCCGCGAGATACTATTTACAATTACAAACGTAAACAAGTCGATATCGAGATGGATGTTTGTTTACATTTTTAGATAAATAATACATCACCTTACCGATAGGTGGAGTACTATAGAAATGCAATTGAAGAGGTGGAATCGGTACAGTGCCGAGGATAACCGTACGTTTTTGTGAAGAAAAATAAGCATATAAGTCGGGACATGATGAGAAAACGAGAGAAGCTGGTGCAAACCGCTTCTAAATAAAAGGGATTTTTGAAGCAGGTGTGAACCGCTTAAAATGAAATAAGAATACGGGTGTTTATACCTTTACTGAATTAAAATTTTATTTGGACTTAGAAAATATTTCACAGAAAAATTTTATTTGTACTTAGAATAATTTCGTTTAAATAAGACTTTGATATTTCTAGCGAGTTAAGTTTTTTTTTTGAACTAGGATGTTTTATTCTCATACGCGGGGTAATTATACTGTGCGTTATGGCAGAACATTTTTAGTAATTGTAATGATTTAGTTTAAGATTTAATGAGAAAGTATTTTTTATCAAGCTAGAATAAAAGTATTTTTTTTTTGTAGAATATTTCTTTACTGTCCACAAAAATATTTTTCCTTTAACGATTTAAATATGGATGATTTTGAAATTCTATATGAGGAATTAAGGTCATTAAGTACTATCTATTTTTGTTTTATTGTATATTGTGTTACATAATTTTCTTATGTGGTGTTTTATACTGGAGTTGTAGAACAAGGTTAGTATTTTTTTTATGTAAATATATTCTTTATTTATTTTATACTTTATTGTGTTTGTGTGTGGGAATTTTGACGTGTTGGGTCATAAGTCAGGGATGTGTGTAATGAATTAAACAGGTGCTTAATTCATGGCATGGAGCCTTGATTAATCCTAAAACACGAATTGGTCTTGGTGGTACTGTTTCGGGAGCGAGCAAAGGCGCTGATCAGAACAAATCAGGACTAAGTCAATAATTCTGAATACACAGAGGCATTTGATTTAAATGTTAAGGGAGGAGCACATTGTTGTGTATGTTAGGGGTGTGTTCAACGAGTGGAAAGACATAGTCGTGGGATGGAATCCCCGGGGTACCTACCCATGTGAATCTGTCATTTGGTGATACTGTTCGGAAACAAGAAAAGGCGCTGAGCAGAATTAATCAGGACAGAGCCATTACCTTAGTGTCTATATATTTGAAACCGATAAGTGCTAAATTTTTATTATTTATTTATAATCCAGTATAACTCATAACATATAATATTTTTTTTTTGATATGTTGATTCTTCTATAATTAAATAGAAATAAATTAAGTAATGATGAATGTTTAGTAGAATGTTTACTGATAGTTTATTTTTATATATATTATTTTGAATATAATTGTCATATTTATCATATTATGTTATCATGATATGCAAAATTTTTAACATAACGTTTATGATATGGTTAATTATAAAGATTTTGGTTTTATTTGAATATTAGTAATTTAATAAAGTATATTATAAGGTTTATTTTATATTTTTATTTAATTATCTGACCTGGAGACAACTTGAAAGCATTCATATTGGAGAAGAAATATTGTTATTATTTTCTGCCCCTGATAAAATTTTTCGTTAGTAATTTTAAAACTGAGCTAGTGATGTGTGAAATTGCTAAACCTACTGTTTTTGCAGACAATTATAAGACTTTAGTCTAGCATAAGGTGTACGAGTAGAACTGAAGTATATGCTTGATTCTGCTCTTGTTTATTATTTAAATTAACTAATATATTTTATGCAATCATTAATTTGCAAGAATCACAGCAATATGTACATATGTGTAATACAAAAATATATGATGAAATTCAATAAAAATTGAAACTAATTTGATATTCTAGTCTCATGATTCTAAGTAAATCAGATATTCAACTAAGTACATTCATTTATACATAACAGTGCGATATAAGTATAAAACAAAATAAAATGATAATTTCAATAATTACGAAATTCTTATTGTAGCAGATGAGCTGCAATAGCTAGCTATACTGGAATTGTTAATGCGAGTGCATTGGAGAACATTTTGTATATACGGTTGCTGTTATTATTGGAAAAGCCACATCTTTCAGAAATTGGAATGAGTACCCTCGATTCATAACTGTAGGAATCATTCGGCAAAGTCTAGGCACTCCAAAATATACATAAATACAACAAATTATTTAAATGAGTGTGGATAAAATATCAGATATAGTTGGTCTTAAGACACAGCGATCATCTAAAGGCGTAATTCAACTGAAGGAACATTTAGGCAACACGTGGCATGCGGCAATGACGGATGCTACAGGTAGTGCTGCAACAATTGAAGGTGAAGGAACATGAGGCGACAAGATGGAAGTGTTATCGCTTGTTGCTTGATTGTTTGCGTAAGTATGCGTCACTTCTCGACAACAACATGTCGAACGATGCCGCCATTATCCGACAGTCAACGTGGGGCTTGTATCCGGCGACATAGAGTGGGATACTGAGAAAACTACTTTGTTTATTGAAGATTATCACAATTCACCAGAATAGTGGAATAATAAAATTATGGAATACATGAACGATAAAAAAACTACCATAAATGGAAATGGTTTGCTTTTGACTCTTAAGTTTTTCTATTTGACACCGTTCTACCTAGATCAAGAAAGCCTCTCACATTGCCTCACGACAGTTGGTATCACATGTTTTTATAATCGTCGAGATCTGTCCTAGTACGTACTCAAAATCATCCCTGCTTATTCGCGTGAAATTTCGATGTAAAGTTTCATCGCCAGCAATCAATTTGTTGTAAAAATCATTCAGCGCATGTGCAACATATAATTGCCGCTTCCACCACCTTCGCTTTTTTTTTATTGAATGCTATTTCCAAAGTGCAGCGGCGGTAAATATTAGCGGAGACATAATGCAACAAACTGAAGTCGCCTTAATGGATTTGGTTTAGACGCATGTTACAACCATAGACGACGAAGCGTATGCGACACTCTATGCGTCAAGTTGCTCTTGCGATATTGTTTAACTTCATGGCTTTATGTCTTACACCTAGAAATAGGCAAATCTAGAAGACATATAGCATGCTTCATGTCGCATGACGTTGCCTCAATGAAACTGTGCCTTAATATTAAATTTCTAGCATACACTTCAATATGGTAGACATCACCATTTAAATTATTTATGATGCGGGTTTGACAATAATATACGAGGCAGGCGCCATAGATTCTCGCCCTGATATACGAAAAAGGAACTTGGAACAATATAAGAATTTTTATTTTTCAATGTAATCTCCCCTAACTTCTATACATTTATTACAATGATTAATTAATAATTCGATACCCTTGAAAAATTAATCTGAACTTTTTCCGTCAAAATGTTCTATGACAGTTGCTCGCAACTCATTGTCGTTCTTAACACTACGTTCCCTAAGGTCTTCTTTTAAATTAGAAAACAAAACAAAAATCACAAGGAGCCATATCCGGACTATACGGTGGATGTTCCAATTCTTGAAAGCCGCATTCACGGATGGTAGCTTGTGAAATAGCGGCAGTATGGACGGGAGCATTGTCGTGCAATAATCGCACACCTTTTGTCAATTTTCCACGACGTTTTGCACGAATACTGTCCCTTAATTTATGCAATAAAGACGCTTAATATGTGCCTTTCACACTTGTATTGCGCTCTTTAAAGTCAATTAGCAAAATGCCCTCACAATCCCAGAATATTGTGCCCATCACTTTTTTCGTTGATTGAACGACTTTCGCCTTTCTGGGACGCGGTTCATCAGGTCGCCACCATTTCATGGACTCCCTTTTCGATAGAGGATCGTAAAACAGAACCATTGTTTCATCTCCTGTGATAATGGACTCCAAAATCGGTTTTGGGTCGTTGCACATGTTTAAAGAAGACTGCGCACATTCGACTCGACTTTCACGTTGGTGAGCAGAAAGAAGTCGCGGTACCCATCTAGCACTAATTGTATTCATACCCAAATGGTCATGGAGAATTCGATGAACACACCTTCAGTCTCAAACGGCGATCTTCTAGCACTAAATGTTCAATAATTGCAATTTGTTGAGGCGTTATCACTTCAATTGGTCGACCCGACCGATCAGCATCTGCCAAGGATTCTTGTCCCAAACGGAAACAGTTTGCCTACGTTTTTACAGTTGAGTACGAAGGAGATGAATCACCGTAAACGCCGTCTAAACGTTGTTTAATGTGATAGGGTGTATGCCCTTCTTTTGTTAAAAATTTAATGACCGGGCGGTACTCAATTTTCGTTACTTCAGACATTTCCGTGCGCTAGTCACGTTGGTTGGATGGTTACTAAAAACTATTAGGCTTCGAACCGTCATACTTATAGTGTACAACTCGCGTATGTGCATGCATGACGTGACGTAGTTTGAACACGTTAGAATCTGTATAAGCCGGTCAGGCCGAGAATTTATGGCGCCTACCTCGTATGTATGGTATAAGAAGTATATTTTTAACTTGAGATAAATAAATTTCTCCTAATCAGAAAATATAAATTTGTATAAATATAGTGATATATACATATATATAAATGCATGGAATTTAATGAAATGGAGAAACTTTTAATAAGATTTAAGATGCATTGATTCTTTCTCTTTTTTTCTTGTGGAAGAATAGTGAAGCTAACGTGTACATTTGTTCTTCTTTTATAAGTAGATATCTAAACATAAGTAGTATCGATATATTAAACTATAGTTTAATATATCCATACTATTGTAATAAAAAAATAAATTGCTCCAAATAGCACTCTCTAAAAAAATATCTGTTTTCAGTGTAATCCAACATATTTAAATCATGACAACTAGTTATTTGATTTATGGTGGGTTTATACGTGCATGAATTCAGTGGCGCCAGTCGCTACTGGTACGCCAGTTCCCAAATATTTGCAAGTGTAACCTTTACTGGCGGGTGGATACATCCATGCGTGCATTATGTGAAAAGTTAGTTGCCTTCTAACTTTTCCATGTGCCAGTGAAGACTGGCGAACATAAAAAAATATTCATTGCAACGTGTAAGCATAAATGTGCAGGCTTTTTGCTAATTTTCAGCAATAGGTGTTATTTGTGTATGTTGTTCATCTTTAAAATTAATAACAATGAACAAAAAGTTGAACCTTGCAAAACTATCACCTTTCTCGAGATTTATGAAAAATACTCCTGTTTAGGGAATGTGCCTCCGAGCAATTCATTTCCTAACCTACATGCGGCCTTTCCTTCTATCTCTTCTTTTTCTACGCAAATTGTCAATCATTTCCTCGACCACAACTTTTGTGGCTATTTTAGAGCCTCTACGAGTAAGTTCATGAGACATGCTTATTAGACCACTAAGTTGAAACTGAAAATGGCGTTTTCTAAATGCAACATGTAAACGTTTACTGGCACGAAAGTTGAACTGGTGTTGGAACTGGCGCCACTGAATCCAAGCACGTGTAAATGCGGCATTAAGTTTATTGACTTTAGTTAGTTCAATTTAGTTTAAATAAAAGGAAATTTTATTTTAGGAAAACACTACTTGTATATCCATTGCATACCTAAGTTATTTGAAACAATAATGTAACAATGTTAACTCAAAAACTATATTGTTTTATTCTATGGAAACACCTATAAAATAACACATTTCTTGTTCCGAGGAGACAGCTATTTTCTGGACTTATTGCAAATAATTTAGCTTCATATATCTACATAGATCATATGTGTAGTTAATGCCATCTAATTCTATGGAAAGCAATCAAGTGACCATTCCACCAGTTGTACAGGTAGTACTTAAAAATTCGACTTTGTTTTGAAACCACAAATAATTGATTGTTTAAAAAAATAAACGTGATAAATAAAGATATGGATGCCACAGAAAAATACATTTTTGACACAAGTTGCTAGTGTGTGGGTACAATTTTAGTCAACCAATCAGAAATAATATCATCGTCGTTACCCTGATTATAAAGTCACTCTACACCAATCTAGCTAAATGCGCCACCTGTTCCAACAATATTTTCATTTTTTCTCATATACTATCAAACGCTGTTTTTTCTCTAACATATTGTGACTCTAGTTTTAATTAGTATTTAATGTGCTTGTTAATAGTCCAACAAAATAATATGCTTACTGAATCATTTATTCTTCTACTTAGACAGTACATACATCTAACTAAACATAGTGACAATAACGACAGTATTGCACAGATTAATAAAAAGTTTCCCAAAACCAATAGTTTGAAAATTCGTTGTCAGTTGGTCCTCACCTTGACGGCTACTATTTCCGCATAGCCCAAAGTGCCACCCCGCAAAGTCGTCACGGATCGTTTTAAACCCTGAAATATACGACTAGCATAAAAACAGATTTGCCATCTGGAAGTCATCTAGGAGCCGAAACTGCTACCGGCATTCCTTCAGAGATAGGACGAGAAAATATTGAGAAAAGAAATTGAAAAGTCAATTATCTCTGTTTTCTAATGCAATGCCAGTGCAGTAACCATAAATGTATCCATGAATATTATGCCTCATTTGGTACAAGAAATACTCACCCTACTAGGCAGCTAAACAAATAAAAAAAAAGGAATTTCAAGAAATATACATTTTAGGATATATGGGATTAAAGTTTATTCTTTAAAAGTAATTAAAATATTGATACCTTTACGGCGGATAATACGTCAAAGCCAGGATTTCCCACGTCCCCTTTTTGACCCTTATCACCAGGTCGTCCCTGAAAAAATACATACATTCGGTAAGGACTATTTCATTCTAATGACGCAATAATGTAAAGCATTCGAATTTATTAAGCAAAATTTATTAAAACAAATAATATTGTAATAATTATAAAAACACTCCAAATTGCGTATTCATCGTACTTACAGCATCGCCTTTGGGTCCATCTAAACCAATCGGTCCCTAGAAATTAAAAGAGTCAACAGAATATTTTACATTCCCGGTAATTTTCTATAGGGCAGAAGTGTTAATGTGAATGATAAACAGGAATTAGTACTAAACTAACATTAATTGGTATACAAATACAGGAAGAGTACGTTTCTCATTGGTTAGCCGAACAACACCACCTAAACCCGGCAAACTATTACGGTTTTGTTTGTTAGTTTTACAGGAATTGCTGAAATTAAAAATACTTTTCCCTATTATTTATTGCGCCATGAAAAAATTAGTCGTGATAAAGTTGATGCTAATGATTTAAAGCATATAACTGCATCAAAAATAAAACCACAGCATGTATATACATATATATAGAGGAGACGCGTTATATTCAATTGCACGTCGTTGATGACATTTACATGTTGTCCTAGCTGTATTAGTGAAACTAACAAAGTTACTTTGTTAAATTATATTTGAGGGCTTTTATTTCATTAGTTTAGATAGAAAATGTATACATTGTCGTAATATACGCATTCATGGCAAATAAACACATAATTATCGTTTCAATATCAAATTTGTCTCTTACATATTTTTAGTAGACTAATAGTTCAGTTCGGTGTTGTCAGGTAAATCATACCTGTCAAAAACGCGCGTGTTGTGTATATTTTGCCTGTCAAATTTGCGTCTTTATTTTTGCTTTGATAGAAATTGTATAAAAACATTTCTTAGAACGGTACATCTTGTTTATTATATATATGCGTCCTTTGAATATAATGCCGAAAGGTTTTTGTAAACAGTCGAAGCTTTTTACAACTTTTCTATAATCATCTGATTAATGACAATACAGTAACTATTGGTTACCTTAAATTTTATTATGGATACGTTATGAAACATTTATGGTTTTTCGAGAATCTAAATCAATATAATAAATAAGTTGAGAAAGACTGAAGTCTTAGAGCATTTCAATTACTAAATATATATAGTTATTGTATCGTGAATAAATATTTTCTTTGGTTATATCAAATGTCACTGACAGAAATAAAAATAAATCCGGCAACATAAACAAGACGAGACGTCATGGATCTAGCATGACGTACAATTGAATATAACGCTTTTCCTCTATATGTTCATATGTTTGATGTCACTACCGACCACAATTAATTATTTAACCACCTCCATATTTTGCATCAAGAATGTTTTATTTTTCTGTTTATACCGACTGAAGTATTTTAAGAGTACTTTCTAGGAAACGACCATTTTAGATACTAGATAAAATTGAAAAGAGTTATCCATTAAAAAGCACGCTTTGATAATATCGTATCATAGCTACGCAAGAGCAACAGATGTATAGTAAAATTATTGGGAAGTTGTAAAAATGTGCATCAGAAAATTAAAAAGTTTAAAGCTAGCGCTTCAAATAAAAATGATCAGAGCACACTAAAATAACAACATTAACACAAAATTTTACAATTACAAAGTAACCGAAATAGACGAAAATCAGCACCCAAATTTGTAGAAGAAATAAAACTTTTGTCAAAATCAATTAGCGCTACGACAGTTACGAGGTGCGCAAGGCAAAATTGCTATGACAAAACTTTGACTAAATTTATGGACGTGTGCGGTGTAAAATTTGATAATGTTCCGATTTTGACATGAAGAAGACCTTAAAAGAAGACAATTTTCTTTAGAACTTTTTTCTAGAAAAGCCCTGGGAACGTATTATTCTAAAAAATGGGAATATACGAGGGGAGCTTTTTATGTTATCTACTTAGCTATGAATAAAATGCGTTAGAAAACAAACAAAATTTTATTTTCAACGTAAGAACCGTTAACACTAACAGACTTATTCCAACGCTTCTTTAATACCGTTATGCCTTCGAAAATAATTGTTTTGGTAATCCCGCAAAAGCCGATTCTACAGCGTTCCCCTATCTTCAATCGATAAAAATCGACGCCCTCTCAAGTGTATTTTGAGTTTTGGAAAAGATAATAGTCAAAGGGGGCAAGGTTGGAACTGTAGAAGCAGTTTTCTGAGCAAAATGTAGGGTCTTTTTTCGCGTATAGCCGTGTTCAATTTCTTAATTGTTTCTTGGTAGATATTTCCTGTTATTGTAGTCCCTTTTAGCATAACCTAGTTAAGAAAATTTCGTCCACGTACCAGAAAACTGTGGCCATCACTTTTCCCGCAAAAAATTGAGTGTTTGCTTTCTTGGGCGGTGGAGAGCCCTTATGAACCCATTGCATGGACTGTTGTTTCGTGAAAGAGTCCCAACCCAACCCAGCCCAAGTTTCGTCCCCAGTTACAATTCTATTTAAGAAGCCTTCCTCTTAAGATAGAAGAGTCTAATTCTCTTCACAAGTTTGTCGTCTACACAATGTTAGATCTCCATTCCGAAATCCTCGTGTAAAATTTTAAAAATACTCTTTTCTGATATTCATATTTCTTTAGTAACAAATGAAACTTTTACTTGATGGGTCAGTCAGCACCAAATCTTCAACTTTGTTGATTGATCAGTTTTTCAGTTCATGCTTCGAAAGTCTTCCGCACTTTGGGTCATCATGAGTGGATTTTCTGTCCCATTTGAACTGCTTACACCAACATTTGACATGGAAATAGGACGGGCTCTTTTCTCCATAGACTCTCGGCATTTTCTCATGGATTTTTCTGGGCTACTGCTGTCTTTTGATAAACATTTCATGACACGTCTATGTTCACGTTTCAATACACACATTTTCTTTCTTTAAACGAATGTAAAATTAACAAATGTTAAGCGATTCGAACCAAACATCAAGATAACACTATAAAATGTAAATGTATTCACATTGTTTTTATAGTTAGGTAGATAACATAAGAGACACCACTTTCCAACAAATTCATCAACACTAATTGCTGTTACTCATCATTATTTATATAAATTTGAGGAAATATGTGTTTTCAAATGAAAATATTTACGTTTTTATTTTATTGTCTTTGCCATATAAATGCCGCTTTTAGTTACATCTCTACGAATACCAATTTAAATTAAAAAGTACGAAACTTTCCTATGGGGTACAAATGCTCGATTGTCAATCACATAAAGTGGCCGATGTTGTTTTCTCTAAGAATCTCTGCGAGCGTAATCCAAGGGTTCTTGCAGACAAAATGATGGTTTAAGGTTAGGTTGGGTTGGGTTCGGTTGGGTTTGGTTGGGTTAGGTTACCTTGGCAGAGATCCTTTAGAGAAAAAAACGTTAGCTTTTTAATCGCCATTATATATTTTCATAGGTTGAGCATTTATAAAAATGGAAAATTTTGTACATTTCAATGAGTTGGTATTCTTGGAAATGTACACAAAAGCAACATCTATATGAAAACCACAATAAAAGAAACGTCAAATATTTCCATTTAAAAAACTTATTTTTGCATTAAATTTGTTTATTTCTATATCTTTATATATGTATATGTGTGTGCTTTCCACATCTTTTCCATTAAAAAGTACAATAAAGAAAACTGTCTTCTTTTAAGGCATTCTTTACATTAGAATTGGAAAATTGTCAAGTTCTACGCCGCACACGTCTTTAAATTTTTTCAAAACTGATTTTAGTTTGGGATATTTAGAATAAAAAACCAGAAAATTTATTCGAAGAGTGGCTAGAAACGAAAACTTGAAGTATATATTTCGGGAGGAACTATAATAATTTGATGTTATTTTGCTGGAATTTTGATACGTGAGCGATACAGTGAAGATGGAAGAAATACTAGAAAAAGAATGGTTACAAAGAAATTTAGGAGATGTGACCCACCACTAATTGAAATAACTTTGTGCTTCAACAATAACAAAGATATACCGTGGTATGTAGGACAGATAGAAGAAGAAGAAACTGGTATTTTGCAACAGCTTGCTCGAAGCCCCTATCTGAATCCTACTAAGTTTTTCGTCGAACTGCTATAACGAGAGGTATGAAAATCTCTCTCAATAACTTCATAAACGATTTGGAGATAATTACAAAATTCGTTGTCCAAAAATAAAGCCTCTAATACTGGCAAAATTATTGGAAAGTGATAAATAGGGGTGGATAGTCAGAGGTACATGAAATAAAATTAAGTTCTAAATTTTGCTATATTTTAAAAAACTATTCAAGATTTTTAAGTTGAGAGCTTTAATTATTAATATTCTATAAAGCTCCGTACTTAAAATCTTAAATAGTTCTTCAAATATTGTAAAATTTGGAATGTGATCTTACCCCTGACTGCCGAGCCCTAGTGATAAAAGCAAGCGGTGGTAATAAATATAAACGATTCCAAAACTTAAGTAAAATTACAAAAATAGAGTAGAATATATTCATATATGTTGCTTTCATAAAGTTTAAATTAAGAAGTTGAAATAATTAGTTTGTGCTAACAATTATGGCCGGTAGTGTGCTTAGAAACTAAATAAATATAGATGCTTGATATTATATGTGAGTCGATTTTTGATGCAGCATTAATAAGTGTATTAAAGCAGACTATTAATATTTGTGCGTAGAGTGTACATAATAAGTTTAAACGAACCGGAAATCCGAGGTATCCGCGTATCCCTTTCGGACCCTGCAACAAAATAATAACCCTGATCATAACCCCTACACGTCTCACACACACAGCATTCGAATGATGATATCTTTTCCTTAGTTTTGTCAAGCAAACAAAATGCGGCGGCAACACCATCGCGATCATGAACATTGAGGAAATTGAACTTTCAGAATTGTGATTGGATTTAAATGAAATTTGCTGCGTTGTCGGGTTCGTTTTCTGCGGTCTCCCCGAGCAAAAGTCACTTCTTATCGTGTGCCTTCTATTCGGTTGATGATGCATAAAAGGTCTTCAAGTGGTTTCATAGAAAATAAACGGAAACTAAATCAATGCTTTGCATTCCCGTGCCGAGTTACTGATTCTTTTCGTGTAGAGCTGTCGATTTGTTTTCAAATGCAGTCGAGGTTCAGCATTAAATGAGGAAGAATATTTACATACTTGTAAATTAATATATCGAGTGCGTCACATCAGAAAGACGTAAACGCCAATGTATTTGAAATCGGGATTTTGAGTCGTATTTAAACATCTTATTTACAGGGTTATTCATTATAAATTATTCACCTTTCATCATCGTTATGTTTCAAATAAATGTTATCAAAAACACAGTGGCGAGCAGATACAACGGTATAAAAAAATATGTTTTTTAAAATGGAATAACCTGTATACAGTATGTCCCCGGATTAACTTTAAAAGAGGAAAAAAAAATTATTTTCGATTTCGCAGAAAATTTCACTCTTGATGATTTACTCTGCTTGTTTTCAACCCCCAAAACACAAATTACTTTTTATTTAACTCGAACGGTTCTCGAGATAATATCATTTTCTTGCTAGAAAACATGCAAATTGGACTTAAGTTTTATTTAATAAATTTAACAAATAATGGTAAAATAAAATAAACTTCTCAAAAAACAAAACTATTAATTTTCTATTCAAACAATGCTCCTCCTTTTTCTGCACAAATTTCAATGCGAGCTCTAAATTCATTGAAACTTCGTCTTATTTCTAAGATTGAGAACTGGACTGCATTTTGTATCCTATTTTTTAATTTCTTTTCATCATTGTCTAGTGGCTCACTGTACACAATTTGTTTTAAACAATCCCACAAATAAAAGTCCATTATTGTAAGATCAGGACTTCTCGGTGGCCATCAAATGGGAGCATCTCTTCCTATCCAGTTATCATGGAACTCTGTATTGAGCCACTGGGAACAATGTTGACATAATGCGCTGGGCACCCATCAAGCTGGTAAAACATTTCTATTCGGTAGTTTAACGGCAATACATCAAGTTCATTAGTTAACAAAATTTGCAACATTTCCAAGTATGAATTACGGTTTAAATTTTAATCAAAAAAATATGGGACAATAATGCCATGGTACGAAACCGGACACCACACATTAACTTTTTTAAAATATTGTCTGCGACAAGTAATTCTAATGTTTGCATTGGTCTCGCTCCAGTACCGGCAATGGTGAGCCTCCGTTAGTTGAAAAGGTTAATTCATCGGAGAACATTATTTGTTTATGAAAGTTTGAATCTTCCAAAACTCTGTAGCCCATTTCTAAACAAAAATCCATACGTTTGGCTTCATCACCATTTTCTAAGTTTGCCTAAATTGCGGTGTAAATGGTTAAATTTTGTTCTCCTTAAATATTCTTTGTAAATGAGATTTACTTATCCCTGTTATTATTGCCCTTCTTCTTAAAGACAACCTTAGAGCTTCTTTTGCGGAATGAACGGCGAGAACTGAAGCAGCATCGTCTTCATCGAACAATTTCTTTGACTTCTTAATGTTTAAAAACCGAGCCTGTTTTAAGGAATTTGGTCAACATGTTTTTTGCTCCGGAATTTGAAATGGTAACTTCCGGGTATTTTTGGATGAATTTTCAAATAACAACTCGGTAGCACTCTTCCCCAGTTCCGTAACATTGAATTAGATAAATTCTTTGTTGTAAAGTCAACATTATGCTGAAACAAGCCCACAAAAGAAGCAGACCTCCGGGGGGGGGGGCGACTAAAGACAAGTAAACATCGGTGCGACACACCTTAAATAAGTCATAAATCAACTGCACTCATATACTGCGTCAGCAACAGAGAGTCTGGAATATGGTAGAAGAAAGCCAGAATTTGCTGGTGTATCTCTAGACCTGTTGTCTGCACATATTATATACAGGGTTATGATAAAGTAACGCACAAAATTCATAAAACGTACAATGTTCATTTTTGAAAAAAATGCAAAAACACGTCAAACAGTTTATTTTATTTCGCGTCTTTTAACATAAGTCAAAAAAATAAAACGTTAAGTTTGTCAACGTTATGACGTCATCAATATTTTTTTTAAATATGAAGCTTGGTTTTTTTTTACTTTATTTGATAAAGCTTGTTTTTCTGCATTATAAAGAAATAATTGAGGTAGGGGTCACATAAGAAAAAACTGAGAGAATTAATAAAAAACAAAATAAACTTTATTATAGTAATAACATTTAAATTAACTAAACAGTCCATTAAACCAAAACGATTTCTCACAGGAATTGTTCAAACTGTATCCCGTTCACTAGCTGACATAGGCCAAGACGATGGTAGACCTGATTTACAGAGTCTTCGATCAACTGCGGAGTTATACGAGTCATTTCATGTCTAATTCGTTCCATTAAGTCTTCTAAATTGTCTGGTCGGTTAACGTAGACCCGACTTTTTAAATGTCCCCACAGAAAGAAATCAAGGGGGGTGAGATCAGGTGACCTATGTGGCCACTCCATTGGTCCACGTCTTCCAATCCACCTTCCTTCAAACTGGTTATCCAGAAACCTTCGAACATTAAGACCATAATGTGGTGGTGCACCATCTTGTTGGAACCAAATACTGGGATCCAAGTTTTCCCTATTATTTGGATCCGGAAATGCCACAATTAGATCCGGAAGCACTGCCATACGAAGATGTTCCAAATATCGCTCAGCTGTTAAATTTCCACGAAAGAAATAAGGACCAATAAATTTTCCCCTGACGATTCCTACCCATACATTAATTTTTTGGGGGCGCTGGGTGTGTTTTGTCTGAATCCAGTTGGGATTTTCCCGAGCCCAGTAGCGACAATTGTGTCGATTTACTGTACCACTTAAATAAAACGTTGCCTCGTCTGAAAATACTACACTATTAAGCAAATTTGGATTTTCGTCACAATGCCTCATGAAGATTTCACAAAATTCCAAACGTCTGTCCGGATCATCTTCTGAGAGTTCGTGAACAAGTTGAACTTTGTATGGGTGCAGTTTTTCTTTTTTAAAAAACTTTACTACAAACGACTGACTAACATCTTGTTGTAAGACAATTTCTGCTGTAGTTGCGTGAGGGTTGTCTTCTAATGACAGCAAAATATCTAACTTTGCGGTCTTCCAGATTTTGGAGCATCACTTACGCTTCCTGTTTCATTAAATTTTGCAACAATTCTGCTTACTGTGCTTCTAGCAATTGGAGGTCTTTCAAAATGTGTTTCGTTAAATAAAACACATGCTTCTTCATGACTTCGAAGTCTATCGCCGTAACCTACCATCATTAGAATTTCTATCCTTTCTCTTTCCGTTAAAGGAGCCATCATAATAAAATTGGTATGACACTAATTGTAAGAGTGACACTGACAAACAGTTACTAGGTAACTTTAAGTTTTAATTCTTTTAATATTTAGTTTCTTTTCATAAATTCAAAAACTAGTTTATTTTGTTTTTCATTAATTCTCTTAGTTTTTTCTTATGTGACCCCTACTTCAATTATTTCTTTATAATGCAGAAAAATAAGCTTTATCAAATAAAGTAAAAAAAAACCAAGCTTCATATTTAAAAAAAATATTGATGACGTCATAACTTTGACAAATTTGACGTTTTATTTTTTTGACTTATTAAAAGACGCGGAATAAAATAAACTGTTTGACGTGTTTTTGCATTTTTTTCAAAAATGAACATTGTACGTTTCATGAATTTTGTGCGTTACTTTATCATAACCCTGTATATAAATGCCACCGGTGGGATAAGAAATTCATTCATTCATTCAGTAGTATTCGTACAGTGCAAATAAACATAAATATGGTGAATGGTGCAGTGTTATTATAGTTCAAGAAGTAAATAAATAATACAGACATAAATAGTAGTAATAGAAATAAATACGTGTGTTAATTTATTCGTAGTAGTTTTAAGTGCGTTACATTTACTTTATATTTTTATATTGTGATTAGTTTTAAGTGTGTAAATATACAGACTGTTTCAAAACATTTGCACGAGTTGTTTATTTAGACCCCGAAAACGCAACAATAGCATACATACTGTTCAAATTAGCGAAGATTTAATTTGCAGTTATACTAACTTATTAATTAGATTTGTCAACTGCTCTCAGTTGTATTTTTCAATGAAATCCGCCTACTAGAGTTACTTCTAAAAATTACGAATAAAACTTTTATGGCCAAATTTTGAAGAAAAATGATATTATCTCGAGAACCGTTCGAGTTAAATAAAAAGTTATTTGTGTTTTGGGGGTTTGAAAAAAAGCAGAGTTAAATCATCAAGAGTGAATTTTTCTGAGAAATCAAAAATAATTTTTTTCCCTCTTTTAAAGTCGATCCGGGGTCATACTGTATTATCAAGTTTTTATAATGGTCTTTTTACTCTGATTTAAAAAAATATGCCATATGATACCGGTATCTTAAACGGTTTTTCAGTTATTAAATGTTCAACATCGTAGTTACTGGAAAAGTTAACATAATTAAAGTAAGCTATAAAAATGACAATTACTGTGCTTGATAAATGACATTTCCTTAATAAAATAGTCAAAATGGAAATGTCATTTATCAAACACAATAATTGTCATTTTTATAGCTTACTTTAATAATGTTAACTTTTCCATAGTACAGTAACTACGATATTCGACATTTATTAACTCGAAAACGGTTTAAGATACCGGTATCATACAGCATATTTTTGAAATCAGAGTAAAAAGACCATTATAAAAGTTCCATTAAAAAAAACAAATATTTTTTTATACCGTTGTATCTACACGCCACTGTGTTTAAGAATTTTTTTTATATGCAATAATTACGATAATAAAGGGTGGGTAATTTATAATGAATAACCCTGTATATATGTAAAATATTCAGAAAGGCGTTTATATGCCCAATAGGTTTATACGCTCCTAAATGACAATATTATAGTAAGGAACAGTTATGACGGGTTCAATTGCTATAACGGAAAATTGTGGTGTTTGTTTACTAACATTATGGCATGGATCAACCTCTCGAAATGAATCGTTTAGAAGCAGAAAAGAAACGGCATGAAGAAAGTTTTCCCAAAGTTATTCTTCTAGAGTCGATGGGATTAACTATTAAGTTTTTAAGCCGTTTTCCTTCAGACTCTTGGTATATCAGAAAAAACCCTACAAATTGCATTTGAAAAAGCAAGAAGCAGAACTGGTGTCCAATCACCTGACAGAAGAGCAAAGCACGCACCTGGGATAAAGTTAGCAGAAGAAAAGAAGACATTTGTAAATTACCACGAGTACCTGCGCATTGGTGCAGAAAGGATACGAAAAGGAAATAACTTGAAACCATACTTAAAAGAACAAGAATGTATAATCTCTATAATGATAATTGTGCTGAAGATCATAAAAAAAAACAATTTTCTTTGCACTTTATAAAGAACACTTTATAAGCCGTTTTCCTTCAAACTCTTGGTACATCAGAAAAAAACGTACGAATTACTTTTAAAAAGCAAGAAGCAGAACTGGTGTCCAATCACCTGACAGAAGAGCAAAGCACGCGCCTGGAATAAAGTTAGTAGAAGAAAAGAAGACACTTGTAAATTACTACGAGTACCTGCATTCCATTTCCACGAAATGACCAATGTCGGTGTCACCATTTTTAAATATTACCAGAAACTCAAGAAAGACGAGAAAAAAATGATGAATATAATTTGCATCTGAAGAGCAAAATATCCGCAAGTAATGAAAAGGCAAATGATGCTCAGAAAACAAAAGAAATTGAGATATTGAATATGTCTCTGTCAAGTTTGATCTTTTAGCAGTTCTTTACAGTCCTTTATTTCACGCTAAAACTATTTTTTAGCGGAACCTAGCTACTTTTAATCTTACCGTTTATAATGTAAGCCATAAGCGAAGATATTGTTTTGTTTGGCAAGAGTTTGAAGGAATATTTTTCGAAGAGTTACCCAAAGAGACATGAAAGAGCATGTTGTTTTTAATTCCGGCTGTTACCCAGGACAGTAGTTAGAATGCTCTATCTAATCAAAATTGTAGTTGCATCTTTGTAGCAATATCAGAACGGCTTATGAACAAAAAGTCAAACAAGCTTTTGTGTTAGACTTGTTGCAGTTGCTATTAAAATTTGTTCTTTTAAACTCATTTGGTCGCAGAAACAGCTATAAAAATCCAAATTTTAAGACCTTTTCTTCTGCTTCCTGTAAGATTTATGTTTCTGTTCGTACGCCATCCTGTGACGCCCTCGATATAGAATATCTATTACATATATTTTCATAATTTGAAGGTCGAACCAAAAGAAAAGCGCCATGCAAAATTAACTGAATACTGTCGTTTTCCCGTACGTCAGCCTGTATAAATGTCATCTATGTTGTATTATTGGTCAAGTTGGATTTATTACCACGCATTTGATCACACAAAGCTATGCTAATAAATGTAAATCTGCCATTATTGGTAGTGTTCGAGGGGTTCGGGTCAGTTTCATTAGACAGCTGGGTGGACTACGTTAAAAGTAGATAGTATTAATTATCCTACCAATGTCAATAAACTACAGACGAAATACACCCTTTTCCGATCCCTTCGTGTCCTAGTTGGCATTTGGTAGGCCGAAATTCGCAATCCTCTTCACGGAAGCGTAAATAACAAAGACTCAGTTTTAAATTTAAAAAAGAAAAAATCTTATTTACGTAAGACTAAGCAAATGTAAATACCGTGTGCCTGCGTAGATAGCTCGTTATTAGATCGCAGATAAAGCTATCATTAAATAAATTATAGCTAAACGGAAATCATTTGAAAATCTTTATGCAAAGAGAGCCCGGGATCGTGTCGTTAACGTTCCGGTATTATAAATCCTGTGCAGTAGTAGGATTTACTTCACGTACATTGCTTCCAGGTGACTGCAATATATCTCTCCATCGGAGATATTCTCTCCGAGGCATAATTATAATAATTAGGTTTCTTTTTCTTAAATTGCATTTTACTAGCATTGATTCGTGATTTATAATTAACTGAGCAAATATTTCTTGTGTTCAAGACCACTCACGTGCGGACTAATATACCAATTAATATTAGTTTTTAGGTGAAAACCATTATCGTGAATATATCTAAGGAAGCAACAATAAAAATTCCGATAGTAAATGAGTATGCAAAATGTAACACATGAAGTGTCATTGTTAACGATTGACTATAATTTGATATGTTCCTTGTCCTATTTTCATCATTTAGAAGACTTTCAACAACCGACGTTTCGGCGGACATTTCGTCTGTCATCTTCAGAGTGCCCGATAACGGGCTGATTCTTGCCAAAGAACTAAATTAAATTTGTGTTTTTAAGGTGAAATCTGTGACATTCTAACTGACATTGTGACGAGTTATGTCATATCTGATCTGAATCTCACCTGTGTGGTACAGTATTAGATAACGTATAATTATGCTCTCACGAATAATTGGCAGTCACACCGCTTTAATTACCAGGATTGTTGTAGGTACTTATAGGATTAGTTACTATAGCTACATATGCAGCTTCTTTTATTTTCCTTTTGAAGCCATGTTCTTCTTTCGTCAGACTTGTTGTGTCATTCCATTTGATGGTCTGCATCGCAAGCCTGTTGTGCGAAGCGAGATTTTTCTGTTTCTCTAAAGATCTAAAATTGAAACCGGAAGATATAACGGTTAGCTTTGATGTTACCATACTCTGCCCGTTCCGTACATACATATAAAAAATAATTTGTAAGAAGCATACGGTAACTTCTTATACGCGAGAACTACGGATAACTTTAAATAAAACTTATGATGTTCTTGCCAATAAAGATAAAGCAATATTCAAGGAAGCATATGACATTCTTTACTTAATTATATTATATTGTTTTGAAATGATTATCCGATATATTTAAGGTAAGTAAAAGCTGTGTTTAAGTTGAGAATAGGAATGTTTTTATATTTGGGAGCATTGAATTGAAAATTCCAATTAGTCCAAGAATGTAAAAATAATTCTTTCAAAATGATTTGATTGCTTTGAATAACTATTTCAAATTCTTAAAACAATTTAAATATTAATTTAAACATATCTTGTGTTTGAAATAAACTCCTACATACTTCAAATCCAAGCAATTTATTTTTAGTCTAAGGTTATAGGTAAAGTATACGCGTATACTTGCTCTTAGAATAGATTATTTCGTGTGTAGGCGAAGAAGAATAGGCAACAAATATAACATAAAAACTGCTAGTAGGACAACCAATACTGTTAAATCGAACTATCAAGAACTGAGCCAGTCAAACATGAACCAAATAACAAAAAAATAGGCACCTCACAACTTTCTTATACGTATATGCGATCCGAATTTTCAATGTAAAACTTGTTTTTAATTATGTTTAAAATACCTTTTATCTCCTTAATAAATCTGTGAGTAGCAGCGTGACTTTCGGTCCGACTTTTGATTTTTTTTTATATAGAAATTACACCATATTCAACTCTAAATACTTTTATAGTCTTAATAATTCTGTATAGAATGCATAATTTGCGACATATTTGCAAGACTGCTATTTGATAAAAGAAAAAGTGTTATTTCTGGTCCAAATTAAAAAAAAAAACAGATACAAAAATGATTCAAAATCGAACGTAAATAGTTTTGCTTTCTTAACAAATCTATATAGAATCCTTAATTTCCGAGATATTTGCAAAAAACTGTTATTAGATAAGAGTGAAAGAGCTAATTTCGGTCCAAATTTTGAAATTTTTTCTATATAAAAAATATTTAAAATTCACCTCTAAATACTTTCATACCCTTAAAAAATTTTTTTCAATAAAAGACCTACTTCTGCTAAGAATTTCGAAAAACTTCTTTTATAAAATCTTTGTAAAATTAACTTTTTAGTACTTTTATATTATTTATAAATTTGTTTATACTTAATAATTGACGAGATACCACTAACTTCCGATTCTTTCACTGCAGTAAACTATTACATCCGATCTATCGATTTTACTAAAAATTTAATCAAATCTCACGAGGAAGGTATACTCGTCAATATAAAATTTGGAATTGATAGCTTTAGAGAGACAGAGAGAGAAAGAGAAAGAAAGAGAGAGGAGAGAGAGACGGGCACACAGACAATCAGGCATGTTTGCAAAAACCACTTCTTCCATATCAGGGGACTTCAAAACGTGGACATTTGCAAAAATCTCGAAGTCGAAAATTATCGTCATCACAATACTTCCTTATACTATTTATTAAAAAAGTAAAAACTATGTATACAATGTACCGTGTGAATGTGGACGCCTATACATAGGAAAATCAGAAGGACCCTAGAAGTAAGAATCAAAAACACAAGAAAATGGTTCGTCTAGGAGAATCTGAAAAATCCAACTTGGCACAACACTCTTAGAAAGCAGGCCATCAAATCAAAAGGAATAACGCGATAATTCTGATTAAAGAAGTACATGGCATTAGAAAGAAGATAAAAGAAGCAGTATATGTGGCTACAGTAAATAATCCTATAAGTACACCAAACGGAGATTAAAGCGGCTTGAATGCCAATTATTCGTGAGAGCATAAACACGTTATCTAATACTATACCACACATGTTAAATTCAGATCAAGTATGACATAACTTGTAACATTGACCTTTAGAAGTGTTTTACATAAATTTTACCTTAAAACACAAATTTAATTTAGTTTGTTTATGCAAGAAACAGCCCTTTGTAAGGCTACCCTGAAGACGACAGTCGGTTGTTCAGAATCCATGATGTAATAAATTCGGTTAGTTTTTGTTTATTTTATTTATGATGTTCTAGAACGCACGAAACAATCCATTATCATCATAAACGAAAAATAATTGCCTTAAGTATACTAATTTTTAGTTTCATTAACATGGAATATATTATATGTACCTATATAATAATAAAATTATAACAGGATTATTTCATTAATTCACATTAAATAATAGTATATTACGCAATGAGTATTTAATGATAGCTATTAAGACACGAGTAAGAAAAAATTCGGCTCGTATTGTAATGAATACGAGTGTCTTAATAGCCATTAAATGCGAGTTGCATACACTATTTTTTCTACGACCCCATAATAAAACATTATTTTTTGAACATTCCATTTCATAAATTGATCGTCAAATTTTCCGTACATCTTTGCGAATTTAGCTGGTAATAAATTGTTCGTGTCTACTAAGGCTTGTTCCATAATTTCTGGTGGAGTCAAATTTTACATTTCAGTCATTATCCCTCATTTTTACCGTTTATGTTTTCAAAAAACCACAAATTTTAACTACTTACTAGTAAATTGAAGAGAACCGTCACATTTAATTAATTTTTATATCTGTCAGATATGCAGTCGCCATATTGAATATTGGAATGTCGCATTCCTATTGGATATAAACTTGTATCTTAATGAAAAATCTGTATTCCTATTCGACATAAACTTGTATCTTAATGATAATCTGTATCTTAATGGACATCATTAAAGTACAGGTTCGGCATCTAATAATACAATTAAAGTATGGGAGTAGAAAAAAATAATTATATTCGAGTTATTTCAAGAATATTAACATAGAATGTTGGCGTATATGAAGCTTCATTTACACTTCGCTTGCGAATCATTTGACAGTAGATTTACAGCGTTCAGGGCTTTGTTGTGTTTTTGAGGGTCATCTTTGTTATTTTATTAGAGTACTATTTTCCTATGAAAAACCTGTGCGTAATATTACTCTGGCAATAAAAACAATAAATCGCGATACACTTTACAAGAGCTTCTTTATTATCTCTGCTATAGGAGCGTCATATCTTTGAGGGCTCTGCTAACTCTCTTGATAGGGTACTAAGAGATATTTGTTTCGTATATAAGAAAGACTGTCTTTGGAGCGGATTTATGGAACAAACAAGAAATATATGAATTATTTACAATGTGAAAGTCCAATGGAATGCGTGTATTTGTGTGAGACTTAGATTTTTGAAAATGGCTCTGTAAGAAAATTATCACAAGTCACAAGTGTTCGAAGAAGATGTAGATACCAGGCGGTGCAAATACAAGTAATTCCGATTACAATGATGAAATGGATAAAACTAATTTCTTAAATTCGTTTTGAAATGAATTCCTCTGGAAACTAGAAGAACCATCTATGATAACTATGAATAATCCTAGTTATTATAGCATTTTAAATGATAAATGTCCCAATAATTCTTGGAACAAATGTCAAATAAGCGAGTGGTTAAGGAGCTATAATATACCAGCTGTACATGATTTATTAAAGGTCGACTTGTTAGATTTAGTCACGTGGTGTGCACAGAAAAATACAGTGATACAGCTCTATGACTACCATCGTATTACTGCATATTCAACTCAATAGAACATATCTGGGGAATATCAGAAACATTTTATAATAAACAAATTGGAGAACAGGGGAATGAGGGCGGGGGGGGGGGGGGGAGGTGGAGTTAAGATGTGGAACAAGGCACTAGAAATGATTACACCTAAAATTAGGGCACACTAACAGTGAAATCATAAAATCGTAGGACTCAGAATTATTGTTTGATAAAGAAGAAGTAATACTAGGTATTTATTATACATAAACATAAATCAATATTTGGAATCCGAAGACAGTAGAAACAATGATAGCAAAGACGAATTTCTTTAAAATCTAAAATAATATATGCTTTAGATGAAACCTGCTAATCTAACAGCCGACACTCTACTTTTCTGATAAAATTTGTATTTATTCATATAATTTGGAATTCTAGTCAAAAAATTCAATGACACAGGAAAAATAGAAATTTAATAATTTAATTTATAAAAGACATAAGTATTGTCTTATTTTACGAAGTAAAACGTCTTAGGCATATGAAGTTATTGTATAATATAGCTGGGAGTATATTTTGGACATTAATATGTAGTTAGTTTTATATTTATTTATGTATTTCGTCGTCTTGGTGGTGAAAAGAGCTAAGCCACTTTTTTGAGTTAAATGAGTTAACTACATCACATCAATCTAACAACTGTGGAAAATACGTTGGTGAAGAAAGCTAAGTGATTTTTCAACTGTAACCTTAAATTCGGTAAACTGTGAAAGAAGCTAAATTAAAGTACGTTTATTTCTTTCACTGGTGAAACGTGTATAAGCGGCATAGATTTCTTCACCACTACCATCCCCAACTATCGTTATGAAATTTCTGTTGGTGGTGAACAGAGCTAAGCCTCATAGTAACAGTACGATTTGCGCCAATTTGTAGTGGCGTGACTGTTTCTTATGTCAATTTCACATCATTCGTATGTCAGTTGTGAATCCAGTGCGTTGTGATTCTGTTCATCAATAATTATTATTGTTAAAGGTACCTAAACCTTAATTTTTCCAATAAAAAAGACCTACTTTTTTAGTTTTATATTGGAAATATTTAGTGTAAGTAATGGTACACAATTGGCGAGGTAAATTGCTGGTGAAACTGTGTTTAAACGGTGTTAGTGAGCTAGAAGAACCTTCAGCAACAGATGATAGAAATGGACAAAACGTTGAAGAGATGGCAGTACCAAGTTTGCAAATACTTTTTTCTAGGGACTTTAGAAATTTCCGGAAAGAAAGTTGAAACAATGATGAAGAAGACTTTGGATACTGAAATTGTAGAAGAAGATAAAATAGGGTTAAATCCTGCTCCCAATAAAATTTGAGAAGACCGTAAAGAGGGTGTACAAAGTCACATAAATTCAATCCCAGTAGTTGAATCCCATTATTGTCGGTCTTCTTCAAAAAGAATGTACCTCCCAACTGGCTTATCTGAAAATCGCTTGTATCAAGATTACTTAAAACACTGTGAAGAGCGCCAGGTGACACCTGTCGCTTCTTCTTTTAATAAACATATCTTTACTAGCGAGTTTAATTATGGCTTTCACAAACCCAAGAAAGATCAATGCGAGTATTGCGCCCAATTTAAAAATAAATCAGAAGATGAAAAATTGAACTGTCAACATGAATTCAATTTACACATTTTAAGAAAACAGGAAGCCCGTGAACACAAAAAAGAAGATAAAGAAACGGCTCGTAATGATTTAAGTTTTAGGGCGTACACCATGGCTTTGGAACAAATTTTACTCACACCTCAACTTGGAATTGGATAACTGTATTACAAAAAAAAAATTGAAAACCTATAGTTGCTTATTTTTAACAAAAACCAGTTGAGCAACGAATTCAACCAATTGTGCATTAGAAGAGCTACGCGTAAAGAAAATAATGTAAATAATGTTCGCCAACTATACCAATCCCGTCTTCCAATTGATGAAAAAAAATGAAGAGATTTATTGTCTATGTGCAAGACAAATAAAATACCATCTGTTTATCATCAATTTTACCAAAACCTACACTTCACTGAGTGTTATAATAACTCTGATGATTCTGAGTAGAATCAGTAAAATGACTATAATACAGACTGTATTAACTAATATGTTTTTAAATTTTAGTATTATGTAATTTATCAATCACTTAGCTCCTTTCACCATTAAAATAACCAAATTGTGTGGTTTTAGTTATATTTAAGTGGTGAAAGAAGCTAAGTGCTAATTAGTTAATTATCATTAATCATTTAATGTTTTTGCAACTTTTAGTAAATCAGTGTCAAGGTAAGCTGTCATATTTCGTCTGTATCAAGTTTCATTGTAATTATTAAATAAACAACGTTGATATAAATGAAACATTGTTTTAACATAAAATTTCAAAACTTTATTACCGATTTTCTCGAAATAGCAAGTGTGTGGGCTTAGCTCTTTTCACCACCAAGACGACGATTTGTACTCTGTGCACTAAAAACGTTACATATTGCCATTAGTTTAATTATTTTATGTGCTCTTCGTTGTATATGTGACAGAGACAGCATATTTCATAATATGTATTTCTAATTAGGTTTATAAGATCCACACACATACATAAAATGTACAATATACCATATAATATAATGGCTAGATATACCGATTTTAAAATCTGTGGAGCGATTTAAAAAAACACTAGACTTAAAAATAGATATCCTACCTTTTATTATTTGCTTTTATCATTCAGAACTCTCTTTTTGTTTTATTTGTGTGTCCTGTAGGTTGAAAGTATTCTGAATAATAATTTATTACATACGTGGACAACAGGGGGGGGACACATTAATGGGGCAATAGGGTTTCGATTTCAAGCGCCATCGCCCGAGGAGGCATGGAAATATTGGTGATTAATTACAAGCTAACATTGTAGATGACTCTATGTAGGAATTATTTGATTTGGTAGTTCACAAGTTCAGACGTAGTTGTTGGAAGTTCTTTTCAGTTTGTTTGATCTTGTTTGTTTTCTGGTTTGTTTTAAATAGTGTATTAGTATAAAAAGACTTATTATCTTGTGTTAGTTTATAAGTTTTCTTTATTGATTTATTAGTTCAGAAGTAGTTTTTATTGTTAGTTTGTTTTAAATAGTGTATTAGTATAAAAAGACTTTATCTTGTGTTGGTTTAGAACTTTTCTTAAATTATTTTCGCCATAAACGTAAGTAAGCTTATATCTAATGAATATTAGCTTACAAGCAGTTATTCTATACAATGAATTTATTTTCTAGAATTTGGAATGATAACATGGACAGCAGTCGATATATACGGAAATGTATTATCCCAAATTGTAATGACAGGAGTAGTTCAAGGTATTTTTAAAAAGGCCCTTATTAAAATGATTTACTTAATGTGACTGAATATCAGTTTGAAGTGCCTCGCATGTGGTGATATCATTTTCTTAAATAGAAATGTTATGTTATTAGGTACAGGCTGCCAACAAAACGTATTGCTGTGAAGCAGATATGGTTAAGTCGTATTGGTAATGAATAACTTTATACATACTCAGACGAGGAATTAAATAATAAGATTCGTGTTTGTGGAGCACATTTTTTGGATGTGTGTAAACGCACTGGGACATTATTTCCTAATGCATTACCAACAATAAACTTGCCTGGTAAATTATTAAGTTTGGTATGTAGATAGATATATTAACCTGTTTAATCATAGGATTTACTGAAGAACCAACTACTACAAATTCATTTTATAATGAAAACACAGAACACCAGGATGTGACTTCAGTAGAAAGTTTAACCTTTGCCCAGAATACCGAACCAATTCAAGCACTTAGTATAGATGCTGTTCCAACTACTTCCAAGCAAGACAACTATGCACTTGCTACATATGTGAGTCAAAGTGATGTACAAATGGTTAAAGAAAGAAATAAAGCAAAAGGTATGAATAAGTAAATTAATCAACAATAGCAAAAAACATCTTTTGATTAGGTACTTTGATAGGTATGTACATATACTGCTTTAAGCATAAGACATTCCACTAAGTAATAACACAATTGCTTTTGCATGTATTGTAATAGCAGTGAAACAATTTGCAGAGTTGGAAATTTGAAAGTTTCTTTTCAATCATTTTTTTTGAGCATATTAAGTAAATCATGTTACTTGTATTTATTATTGATAATAAGTAATATGGCAATTATTATAGTTTATTTTATTGATTCATTAATACAGGCACAATTTGTTTGCTTCTTTATAAGTTGCAGTATCTTATTAACTTCTATTATTATTTTCAGATAAACGCAGAATATTAAAAAGAGTTGGTGTTAAACGAGTGAAGCATCTTCCCCAAGAGGCGCAAGAAATATACAAGATTGCAAAGTATTACGAAAGGCTTAGTGAAAAGTTACAAAAACGGCAATCAAAAAAGAGACTTTATTTAAACATGACAAACTCAATATATCACTCTAAATTATTTAGAAAATTAGAATCTAGCAACCCTATTGCCTTTAGGTTTGTTGTGTCACAATTTAGAGGGCTTGGAAAAAAATTAAAAGGAAAACGATATACTTTAAATGACAAAATTCTAGCCTTATCAATTTTTAAGAATAGTCCAAAAAGCTACCGTTTACTAAAAAGATTTTTCTCTTTACCATCTGAAAAAACGTTGAAAAGGATATTAACAAATATTCCAATTTACCCTGGAATTAATCAGAATATCTTCAAGAATCTCAAAAAGAATGTTGTAAACTTGCAGGTTAAGGATAAATACTGCACCGTAATATTTGACGAGATGTCCATTATGCCAAACTTAACTTATAACCAAAAGGATGACCACATTCAGGGGTTTCAATGTTTTGGCATGGAAAGGCAATGTAAATTTGCTGACCATGTTTTAGTGTTTATGTTGCAAGGCTGCTTTCGTAAGTGGAAACAACCACTATGTTTCATGTTTTGTGAAAGCAGCACACCATCGCAACAATTGGCTGCTTTGATAAAAGATATAATAAGGCAAGTTACATTATGTGGCTTGATTCCAATAGCAACTGTGTGTGATCAGGGAGCTGCAAATCGGTCAGCTATAAAATTATTGCTAAAGGAAACAAAAGAGAAACATATTAATTGTAAATTTTTTGGTTTTGAAGTTGAAGGTAGAGAAATAGTGCCTTTATATGATTATCCTCACCTTCTCAAGTGCATAAGGAATAACTTGTTGACAAAGGATTTACAATATATCTGTAATGGTGAAGTGAAGTATGCTACCTGGAATTATATTGTGAATCTATATAAATGGGACAGCCCGACTAATTATTTACAAACATTAACCAAATTAACTGACTATCATGTGTTTCCGGAAAAAATCAAGAAAATGAAGGTTAAACTGTGTTCCCAAGTTTTCAGTCAGCGAGTAGGACAAACCATAAATCTTCTTGTTGATTCAGGTAATTTATTATCATCATATGATTGCATTGAATAAATAAAAAAAATTTTTAGGTGCTACTATACTCCCACCTGAAGCAAAAGACACAGCTTTTATATTATTGTTTTTTGACAAACTATTTGATAGCTTCAATGGCACTCGTAGGTTTGCTGATTCCGGACACCCACTACGATGTCAATTAAATCAGTCTTCCATACATTTTGAATTTTGGAAGGACGCCAAAGAAGTGATACGAAGCATGAAATTTGTAGACAGGACCACAAACAAAATTAGTAACCCGCCATCTATTAATAATTGGTTGCATAATATTAATGCGATGGAATATATTTTTAAACTTTTTCAAAATGAAGGTTTGACTTACCTTGTTCCTAGACATTTTAATCAAGATGGCATAGAAAATTTCTTTTGTTGTATAAGAAGCCATGGTTTGAGGAGCAATAATCCAACACCTGCCGCGTTTATTACCTCTTTTAAAACATTAATTATCAACAATCTGGTCTCAAGTAAATCTATTTCATCGAACTGTGAGGACGATAATTTTGCAGGAACATTATGTAATATGCGGGAATACATTACTATGCAAATTGCTAATGATAATTTAGCACCTAATATTAATTTACAGTTTAATTATAAACCCACAAATATTCCTTCATATTTAGGATCGTATGTTAGTGGATATGTGGCACGTAAATTGCTTTCATATATACGGAATTGTAGTACATGTTTAACTAATTTAACTACATGTAGTGAAGAAAGTCACCATACACTAATTGTTGCAAGGCGATATTCACACAAGAGTTTATTGCTCCCATCTACAAAATTCGTTTACCTATATAATAATATTGCTTTAAAAATAGTTGAAATATTACCTCGGCTTTGCTTAAATTACAATTTACATGCATTAATTTATAGTAATGTGGTAGACCATGCAGATTTTGATACATTTAATTGTCCAAACCACAGAGACTTAAAAAGAAAATTTTTAAATATAACAATAAGATTAGTAATTTATAGTTGGATCAAATCAGTAAATAAGATATTAAGTGGGTCTGATACCAGATTTAAAGCAAATGAAAAGCATGATCCAATAAAAAATTTAGCAGTAATGAAAGCTGAGAAACGTAGAAGATAATATTTTATACTAGAACATTATAAATGTAATTGTATTGCGTACAAATATTTTGTTCAATTTATATGTATGTATATATATATGTGTATGTAATACCGCGCGATCATTTAAATTCTAAATTAGATCAGGCTGTGAAATTTAAATTAAGTTGGTATATAAGTACTAATTTACAATTTGAATTGTCAAAGTGACGTTTCATAATGTTAATTAATCAATAATTGACATTCTGGACAACCTAATAAAAAAAATCTCGCCTGCTATAATTTAGAATTTAAATGATCGCATGATATTAATCATGTCATTAGTGCAATTATTGATATTTGATTTAAATTATCTTTACTCATTTATTTTTGGCATTTCTTACAAATTGCTGCAAAACAGCTATTATAAATAATTGTTATTTTTTGATGTGCTTCGTGCTCAAAAAGAGTATACCGCCATATATTACGGATTACCTTCTTAAGTAATGTTTTTTGCAACGATTCCTTTAAATGTATGTAATCACACTTATTTTTTATTGGCCACTGTAATCAATAATTACACTAAAGAATAAGAACACCTATGCTGAATCTAGAAATATTTATGTAATTTTTTTGATAAATATATGTATATATAGTTATTAACGTGTTTCTTTTGAATTTAATAGATATATAATTAATATTACAAAGGGAATAATTTAAATAAGTCGGTTTAGATATGAACCTTGGAATGCAGATTTTATTCAAGTTCAACACCAAGTTTTTGTATTTTGTCCAATAGTACTATGCCTCCTCGATAGGTGTCGCACAAAATGCATATCCAAAAATTTTACATTAAGTGTCCCTTCTCTTTGGGGTATTCTCTGGTGGACAAGTAAAAAGAGTTAGATTGGGTTAAGTCGTTACAAACTTTAAAGTAAATTAATTGTGAACTACCACATTAATGTATATTGAAGTCAGGTTTAAGAAGACATTGTTTAAGTCTTCAGTATTATAATTAAAGTCCATAGAATTTGATTTTTTATTTTTATAGTCGTAAAATGATATAGTGTTTTGTTTTATTTTTAATAAAAAATTACTTCATTTACATTAAGATAATTTAGTAAATTTAGATATAAATATAACCTCAAAGTAAACTGCACAAACCGTCAATTTTATTCGTCGATCGCAATGCTAAAGATGTACTAAAACTAGTTCATCATGGATTTTGATAATGAAAGTGGATTGTTTCGCGCGTTTTAGTATAGTACACAACAGATGGCGTACATTTATATACGAGGTATGATCAAAAATACGGTGAATGTTGTTGCGAGCGTAATAATAATCGAACATTGAAACTTGACTTGTACTTATTTAGTATCAGTGCGGACAACTTTCAATATGTTCGGTGCAGTCTGTAAGTTGGCAGTCTCAATTGCTCAAGTTTGACTTAAATTATACAAAAAAATCTTACAAATTTACGTGGAATGTTACAGCTATGGTAATATTGCAGTGGTACTGGTTCGAGCGATTTAGTAACGATTGTAAATATGACACGCGACATGACTGACCATCAAATACCAACAGGAATATCGAACGATTGAAAGAGTAGATTTTATCAAAAGGCCGTGTATTAACAGTTACTGAGATATTTCTAATGCTTGTCTTCAAAGCATATATTTAGATATGGTGCGAGTCAGTGCAATTTATTCCATGTGTTTCGAAAGTGCAACAAGAGAAATTCCAATTACCAATTTATTTAGAGTTGTGCGATGGTGCGGCTTTATATTAGTGTGTTTTGAATGTATTATAAAGGGTGATTTAGATTTAGAATTTAATTGAAATGTATTTTTTCGAAGGGACCATCTCAGATGACTTTAATCGTGTTATTAGACGTTCGCAGAATTATGAGAGTTGAATGAAAACTGAAAACGTCATTGAAAAGTACAAGATCTTTAAAAAGAAACGATATTTGTTTTAAAATAACCACCCTAGAAATGGGCAAATGGTTTATCTTCGTATTACACATAACTTTCGATAGCAAATTTTGACCAAATGCAAACATTACGTTGTTCCGTCGTTCATTTCATTCTCCGAATTCTACATCTTCTAATTCTTCTCTAAACTCAAAATGAATCTGAAGAATATTCGAAGACATTTATGACATTTACGGCACCGGTATTAAAGACATACCAAGACAGAGGGTTTTCAGAATGTAATATAAAGTATGGGATATGTGTCTTAGAAGCGATTGAGGGGAATTATTACTATTTTGTTTGATAAGGCATTCACCGTATTTTTTGATCATACATCGTATATACCCATGTATAGTTTGTTTCATATTTAAGTTAAGATGAATAAAATTTATAATGTACAGGTTGATTTAAGTTAGTCATGCTTTATATTTAACAAGGAGGACATTCATTTTGCCACTCAATTTATTACTCTTTGCGAAACTAATTGTGTGAGCGTGGGAGAAATAAGAAAAAAACAAAAAAAAATATATACCGGAAAGCCGTTCTTGCCCGCAGCACCGTTCGCACCCTGCCAGAAACATAAAACAAAAAGAGAAAACAAAATCAGAATAGTTGGTAATGTTTGGGTATGCGTGGGACTTAAATATACGTGTCTGGTGTGTTTCTCGAAGACGAGCAACTACAATGTGATACTTACCGGGGGCCCTGCTTCACCCGCGTCTCCTTTTTTACCCTTTCGGCCGCGTTTGCCCGGAATACCCGGAGGGCCTTGGGGACCTGCAAATAAAAACGAAGTACATGAAACCAATTGTATTTGATGTAATATATTAAGAGTAAGTTATGATATGTTATTAAAGAACTTTCTTTTCGCCAAAATAAAGATTTCTCTGCGACATTGTTAAATTATATACCATAAAAGAACATTTCATTAATTCATTTGGTATTTGTCAATGTATTTATAAGTTTTAGGACCATTTTGTACGTGTAATATTTGTTATAAAAGATGTAGAGCAACTTTTAAACATATTGCATAATGCTGGGATGATATTTTCACTATTAACTAATTTTTATTTAACATAGATGTAGTAAAATATATATTTTTAACACCTTTAAATAGTTTATATTTGAAGCTGGCTCCGGTTTGACTCCTGAGCGGAATAGGTAAATGGCATTGCTATCTAACGTACATAATCGTGACAAATAATATACTCTATATGCCCGTCTATCTTTTAACAAATACGTACAAAACAATATGCACGTTGACAAAGAACTATACCGTAGAGAAACTGTAATTTCGTTTATGAAAAGGAATTTTATGGAAAAAAGCGAATGTACGTCGCTATTGGGCGGTTACTCCGATAGAAATACTTGCTTTCAAATCAACAACATATATAATTTTCTTCGCTTTGCTAACGTTGCTCTTGCATCAACATAAACACAGCCTAAAGTGTAAATTCCCTATATATTTGTTTGTGAATGTCCGATATACATATTACTGTGACTCTTAAAAATTAATGATTGCATAAAATGTATTAGTTAATTTAAATAATAAACAAGGGCAGAATCAAACATATACTTTTGTTCTAGGCCTTATGCTAAATAATTTTCTGCAAAACAGTAGGTTTAGCAATTTCATACATCACTAGCTCAATTTTAAAATTACTAATGAAAAATTTTCTCAGGGGCAGAAAATAATAACAATGTTTCTTCTCCAATATGAATGCTTTCAAGTTGTCTCCAGGTCAGATAATTAAATAAAAATACAAAATAAACCTTATAAATTACTAATTTACAAGTAAAACCAATATCTTTATAATTAACCATATCATAAACGTCATGTTAAAAATTTTGCATGTCATGATAACATAATATGATAAGTATGACAATTATATTCAAGATAATATATATAAAAAAAAAACTATCAGTAAACATTCTACTAAACATTCATCCTTACTTAATTTATTTCTATTTAATTGTAAAAGAATCAACATATCAAAAGAAAATATTATATGTTATGAGCTATAATGGATTATAAATAAATAATAAAAATGTATCACTTATCGGTTTCAAATATATAAACACTAAGGTAATGGCTCTGTCTTGATTAATTCTGCTCAGCGCCTTTTCTCGCTTCCTAACAGTATCACCAAATGACAGATTCACACGAGTATGTCTTTCAACTCGTTGAACACACCCCTAACATACACAACAATGTGCTCATCTCTTAATGAATATATGTCTTTAAAATTCAAATCAAATGCCTCTGTGTATTCAGAATTATTGACTTAGTCCTGATTAGTTCTG
The DNA here is from genome assembly GCA_963170755.1 of Amphimallon solstitiale. Classification (NCBI taxonomy): domain Eukaryota; kingdom Metazoa; phylum Arthropoda; class Insecta; order Coleoptera; family Scarabaeidae; genus Amphimallon; species Amphimallon solstitiale. The sequence continues at coordinate 36,441,298 of OY720681.1, read as the reverse complement.
TTTAGCGCCTTTGCTCGCTCCCGAAACAGTACCACCAAGACCATTTCGTGTTTTAGGATTAATCAAGGCCCCATGCTATGAATTAACCACCTGTTTAATTCATTGCACACATCCCTGACTTATGACCCAACACGTGAAAATTCCATTACACAAACACAATAAAGTATAAAATAAATAAAGAATATATTTACATAAAAAAAAATTACTAACCTCGTTCTACAACAGCATAAAACACCACATAAGAAAATTATGTAACACAATATACAATAAAACAAAAATGATAGCACTTAATCACCTTAATTCCTCATATAGAATTTCAAAATCATCCATACTTAAATCGTTAAAGGAAAAATATTTTTGTAGACAGTAAAGTAATATTCTACAAAAAATAAAAATAAAAAAACTCTTAATTACCCTAATACTTTAATCTTATAATTGTCTCAAACACCAAGTGTCTATACTTTTATTCCAACTTGATAATAAATTCTTTCTCATTAAATCTTAAACTAAATCATTACAATTACTAAAAATGTTCTACCATAACGCACGGTATAATTACCCCGCGTATAAGAATAAAACATCCTAGTTCAAAAAAAAAACTTAACTCGCTAGAAATATCAAAGTCTTATTTAGACGAAATTATTCTAAGTACAAATAAAATTTTTCTGTGAAATATTATAAGTTCAGAATGATTGAAAATTTTCTAGTCCAAATAAAATTTAATTCGGTAAAATTTTTCAAGTCCCGCTTTTATCAAGATTTTTCAAAGTCGAATTAAATATTTAGAAAAAATATTACAAGTTCCGAAATGATAAAAATTTCTTCTAAGTTAAAATAAAATTTTAATTCAGTAAAGGTATAAACACCCGTATTCTTATTTTATTTTAAGCGGTTCACACCTGCTTGAAAAAAATCCAATTTTATTTTAGAAGCGGTTTGCACCAGCTTCTCCCGTTTTCTCATCATGTGCCGACTAATATGCATATTTTTCTTCACAAAAACGTACGGTTATCCTCGGCACTATACCGATTCCACCTCTTCAATTGCATTTCTATAGTGCTGAACCTATCGGTAAAGTGATGTATTATTTGTTGAAAAATGTAAACATCCATCTCGATGTCGACTTGTTTACGTTTGTGATTGTAAATAGTATCTCGCGGGGAATATTGTTTCGCCCGGGCTGATTCATTGAACGTATTCGGTCATAATATTTTCTTGCGCTAAAGCCTGCGGGAAACACTTTCTTGTGAATATTCACTTGATATACCAGGCTTATTTTAATATTAGCTACTTGAATTAATTTACAATAACATTCTTATATTATTTTACTTAAATTAATTTAAATTTGCTAAAATACTAACTTAATAAATATTTATATACAATGATCATTATAAAATAAATAAAATAATATTTAATTAAATTAAATCTAGAAGTGATCTTGATAATGCTTATTTATAATTTACCACCAAACTCAAGATTACTGCAATATGTATTAGGTATTTTTCCGGACGTATAAGTTTTACATATTTTATTTTGTGTTCGTTCTTAGTGGTTGTTGTTTGTGTTTACATCGTAATTTCGGTGTTTATTACTAAAATGCCGCTTAAGAAACCCAAATGCCGTACTCTTCTTGAAAAGTCGCTTGAGTTTCAAGAAATGAATACACAGTAACGTATTTAGCTTAAAAATATGGTGTCGCAAAATCTACAATCTGCAAAGCAAGAAACGGACTTGTTCAATTTTCCCAAAATGGAAAAAATATTGTAGAGATGATTTCTTGATAGAAGAAATAAAAAAATTATTGTCACTAGTGAAATAATTAAGCAAAAAAAGTAAAACTAATTCATTCACAAATGTACAGCAAGTGAGGAATGGCTAAACACTTTAAAATGCAACTTGGAATTTGCTTTTAGAAAATTTTTGGCGAAAAATTGTCTTCTCAAGCAGAAGCTGTAAATGAAAATTCAGTTAAAAAATTTAAATAGATGAACTTGGTATTACATTGGAGCAACTGTACAATGCCGATGAGACAGAACTCTGTTAGAAATTGTTACCAGGCAAAACTTTTGCCTCGGCGGAAGAAAAACTGCTGCTGATAGAAAAACAGAAAAGCAGAAAATAACATGGTTGTCATTCACTAATGCACCCAGTAGTATTAGTGGATGCCATAAAATAAAGCCGTTGGTTAATTGTAAAGTTAGAAACCCAAGGACATTTAAAAATTCAAAATTCCTGTGGACCAAGATTCAAAACCAATTTGGATGACTTCTAGTATTCTCAAACACTGGTTTTATTATTCGTTTGTTTCTCAAGTAAATTATAATTTTCTAATTAAACGTTAAAAGGTTCCTAAAGGATATAGGTCTACCCAAACTTTACTTCGACTAGAGAACGCGCCATCGCATCCTAATCAAGATGAAGATTTGCGGATGGGCAAATTATAACAATGTTTCTCCTCTGTAATGTCACATCACCTATACAGCCGATGAACGAAAATGTAATTATGATTAAAAAAATTGTACTACAGAAATAGTCTTCTGTCTGATGTAGTAGAAAACTACATACATAGGTACGTATTTCCTATATATTGAGAAAGTTGTATGAGACGCAGTAATCAACTTTGTGGTAGCTTGGCATCATTTTAACCCCGAAATTATAAAAAAGTGTCGGAGGAATATTTTAGAACTTACCCGATGAAAAAAAACGAGAATTCAATGTCCAAATCTCTTGAATTTCTGTGTTGTGACACCTCAGGTTAGTCCCATCTCCATAACACAATTGCAAATTATATAATATGCTGGATTTTGGAATAGAAATAGTTAATCGCAAATTATTTTAAGAAATGTTAGCTATAAACGCTTCAAATGTATTAACTTAGTGGGCAGAACCAAATTATATTGGTAATACGGACCTTATAGAGATAATAAAAGAAGAAACCGTTACGCAAAAATTAAAAAATCCCCAGAAGGAAACAAAAAATGTCTACCCTTCTGGCAAAAAATATTTTTTTATCACTGTTTTATTTAAATCAACATTACTATATCTCTTATGTTTATTTTGTTAATGATCAATGTTTATTATGTACTAGCTGGCCCGGAAGACGTTGTTCTGCCCTTTCCGGTAGGTGGCGAGATCAGTATTCCACCAAAAAAATATCGACATCTATCGGGCAGCAGCATATACCACAAGATTTTGTTGACCACGCGAACATATTGTGTACATATAAATCATGTCGGTTTATAAATATAAATTTATTGTTAACTCGACCACAGCGCCACCTATCGGGTCCAAATTTTGTGATATTCTTTTTGGCACTAAACCAATATATATTAGAAATATAAGTTATTTTGGTTCATAAATATAGATTTGTTTAATAATGCGACTACAGCGCCCCCTATTGGATTTTAGTATAGCTACGAACCATCGTATCGACAAAAAAAAAATTGTTTGAGTAGGGGCTCAATCGGCCAAGTCGTTCGGAAGTTATATGTTCACTAACAGACGCACAAATTTAGGCCGATTTTGTTTTGCCAGATTTTTCTCCAGATCCTCCAGATTTTTTTCCATAAGCATAACGGGAGTTAACGAAGAAAACAAAAAAAAAATCAACCAAATATGTCGTCCCTATCGTCAGTTATGATCGAGAGTGTATACAAAAATGCCGATTTTTGTAGTTTGTCCGAATTTTCCGACCTTCCTTTATATTTTTTGCGAATTTTTTTGTATGAAAACCTTTCCAGGACCATAAATAATAAAACAAGCAACAATTACGCATATCCATTGTTCGAAACGTGTTTTATGGTCTTGAATTCATACAAAAATCTTATAGAAAAGAAACACTTTCAGTTTCTCCGGAATTTTCAAATTTTCCGGGCAACTTTTCCAATTTTTCTTTCCCTAAAAACCATATTCGAACTACGACGAACATTAAATCGCTAAATCGGTGCAGCCGTTAAGTGATGTGCTTACCAATGAATAGCATTTTATTTTTATTTGGATATTACCTTCGTTAACGTGAATAAGTCGATAATGGGAACAACTAGTGTTTTATTAGGTTTGTACTATCGACTGTCTACTGTAATAAATAAGCATTCAGATTTACATACTTTTATATATAGTCTTCTCCTAAATTTAGTGTATGCTTTACCAAAAAGGTACGCTTTACGTTCTTCTAAGCACAGACGATTCTTTCGTCATATTTTAATAAATGACTCTCATACACTATTTCATCTGACGAAATGTAATTACACTTTCTGAAACGTAGTTAAGCTGGATTTCGCTTTCGAAGTGAGGGACGCTCTAAAAACACAGGGAAGATCGCACGTCTTTGGGAAAATAACAAAGAGTGAGAGAGAGAAGGAACAAGAATTAGGGTTTTTGAATTTTATGTAAATCGAACACGTTCTAAGGAGTATTAAGGGAGAGAAGAAGTCGAAGGAATACTCCGGACCATTTTATTACCACTCTTCGTCCGGATCATGGGTCACGTTTAACAACTTTGTTCTAAAACGTGCTGGTAGCGGAGAACAGTTCTTTTTTAACTTACTGTTCTGGAGAAATGAGAACAGCATTATATCAGTTATTTTTCGTCTTTGCACTTGACTTATCTTTTGTTGTATCGCTAGTCAAGTAATACAGAGGCATTTTATAATTGCATAAATTTACATTTACAATTCTTACAACTAATATTCTTTTTAGCATAAAATTCCGGAGACCTTTAAATTAAAATAGTCAACTTTTTAAAATCGATGCTATATTAAATGACACGTCTTTGTATAGATAAAGTATCTAAATATAAGTTTACGTTTTCAGCTGAAAAAATGGAACCACATAGACAAAAATGTTTCATGTTCTCGACAACACGATGCATATATTATAATGGTTTATACATCTTTTACTACACACCAGTCATGTTTTGTTAAAAAAAGATATATATGTAGATATTTACAATGTGTTTCATATATTATTTATCTTATAATTCATCTATCGTTCCAATTTGTAATATTGAAGTTTTACATCCAATATTATAATCTCACCAATAAACATTGTACATATTTGATTTCAAATAAAATAACTTATTTAAAATAATCTCAAGATAATGAAAAAAATGTTTCACCGGCTTTACGTTTAATGTATCACACAAATAAAATACCATTTACCATATTTTAATTAATTTAGCATGGACTTCTAAATCTCAGTTATATAACGTTCTTCAATCATCAATAAGAAATTTGAAATGATTTAACATAATATGTTGTTAGACTGTGATATTTAGTTTTTATCGCCATGAGTTGCCAACATTTTTATGTATTTAGATGTATTGAAATTAATATGTGTTCTAATAAAACAACTTTTTGTAAATGAATAATGTAATCACAATTTATAAAAGCAAGTAAATTTATAAGTGTACAAGCAATCATGAGTGTGAATTGTTTATGAATTATTTTATTAGGTGAGTAGTTTTTCTTCGAAATATAATTCTTCTTTAAAAAAAATATAACATTCTTTGGTAATTACTTTTATTAAACAAACAAATCTAAACATATTTTTGGTAATTAAGAAAAAAAATAGCTATGAATGCTGTTTTATAACATCGAAAATAACGTTATTATTGGTAAATTTATTAATTGGATTACAGGTTATGCTATACCTACCACTACCTATTTCAAAACTTATATCAATATAATCTAAAATTCTTTCTTCCTATTTAAACCAACAAAATAATTTTTTAACTATTACTTTCTCAAATTATATTCCAATATATTAGAATATCATATTCTAATATTATATAACTTTATTGTACTATTATTTTTGAGTTATCGGCGCTGATCATTATTTGACACCAATTTCACAACCGCTACTTTTCAAAAATTATTTTAATCTCTTTGTTTTATTTATTTTTATTTCCCTAGTGATATTCCAAATTTTAAATCATCCAATTATCGATTATTATAATCAATATAGATTTTAGATCTGTATTCTATCCTTAAATACCCTTTATAATTTAGTACTCCTGTTATAATAAAACTATCCATGAATTTAGTAAGAGTTTTATGTATTTTTGAATTATATTAACTATTTCTCACTAACATCAACTAAATGTCAAATTGTCAAATGAACTGGTAATTCCCATATACAAATTTAAGCGGGAGAATTTAATCGATTTTAACGATTCATTTTACCAAAAATTAATTTCTTAATACCTTTTCTCTTCATTAATGTCAATTGAAGAAGTTTTAACAATATAAAAATACATATCATAATATACAACTAATATTAAAATCTCTACTTTTCAGATTTTGGTGTAAATAGATGAACAATGAAACTTAGCTAATCCATATACAGGATGTTTATAAGATAACTGACTATAAATTATATTCTAATAAATATTATATTTTAAGATTCTATTTCCGTTATTATATAATTACAAACTTTCTAACATTATTACTCAACAAAGAAATGCCAATACATGAAAACAACTTATACCTTTATATTGTGGTTGTGTATCCACACTATCACAATATATATATATATATATATATATATAATAAAGAATTTTATGGGGCAATCCCGCTGAAAATGCAACTGCAGACACGTGTTTCGAACTGGTTGGTTCTCGTCAGTGCAGTGTAGCCAAGGAAAAGATGGAAAACCTTGGGTATGAAAAGCATAAATCAGAGACACATACAGGAGACAGACTACCAAATGAAGCCTCAGCAATATATATATATATATAACAATATATATATATATATATTGTGCATAATGACAGTCCCAATATGGATCCTTGTGGAACACTACAATTCACAGTCTCCCTTTCGGATATAAGTAACCCCATCTCCCCATACTGGTACCTCAGATAGGTATGACTTCAGCAAATCAAAACAGTTAGTATGCACGTATATACCATAATCAAACACTTTGCTCGTTAAAAGTTTGCAACCCACGATTCGAGTCGCAGCAGATCAATTCCTGATCGTATATTGTGCCTTAGTAATGTATGATAATTCGGTTGCTCTGGATTTGCCCTTACGAAGTTCATGTTGTATACTACTAATGATATTGTTCTTATTTAAGAAGATTGACAGTCTTCTAGCGATCACTATTTCATAGATTTTCGAAAACGTCGGTAATATAGACGTTAGTCAATAATTTTCAGGTGATTTCTCGCTCTTTCCTTCAACAAGGTAACTGTTTATAATAACAGTAAACGTAACCAGTTACATTTTTCATACTTCACTTTTGTTTGGTGTTTCCTTATAATTGGTTGACTGTTTGCCAAATCGTTTTCTGTTTGATTTGTGGCTTTTCAATTTTGTTCTTATTTTAACTAAGTTTTCTAAAGTTGCTTATAATATTCCTGATAAATTGCGCAATCCTCTGTAACTGTTACAATTGTTGCATCTAAATTACTTTAAAAATTCTGATTATATTCAGAAAAATATTGAAATTTATTATTGTTATTAGTTACCTCTTTTAGGCAAGCATTCCTCATAACATTCTTGTCATAGAAAGCGCTCATTTCTGGATGTCCTATTATGCAATGCATCTAGTAATTGGTTAGTATTATTTTTGTGAATGAATTCTTTAATATTGCTGTTATTGAATAAATTAGTGTATGTAATTACATCTTTTCCAACTTCCGTATGAAAGATAGGATTTACCAGCAGCAATGGATGAAAGGCTGGAGTGTATTACTGATACTATGAGAATTCTCCACTGGGGTGTGGTATACTGTTTGTCCAAGTGAAATACCATTTAAACATATCACATGTAAACCTAAATATATTTCGTTTGTTTACTCGTACCAGCATTTTAAATCCCGCTAATCCTTTAGTGATAACCCTGTATATGTTGGTAAGTATTACAACAACACGTAAGAAGAAAACGTTCGCAACAGTGTGCAATTGTTCAATTTTTCAGGTAATTTTCCCGCAATTCATTCACACCGTTCACTCACTTCCCTATCATTAACATGCAAATTAGAGTCCCTTCAGGGAGTTCTCTCATTTTGCGCGCCCTCTAACTTCTCATTGACTGCACACGAGTGATCCTACAAGCCGTGAAATGGTGAATGCATGCCCCGCACTCGACGCAATAATGCAACATATTCTTGTTTCCTCTGCCGTTTTAGAACAATGGACGTGAAAGGGAGAGTTCTGTAGGTGGAGTGTTCGTGCTCCAGCTATCCCGAGTGTTCAACAAAATGAAAGACCAACACAAGTGATTGCTATTTAAAAATTGAATTAGCGGAGGGATCGTTTAGCGCCCTCGAGAATTTCGTTCTGGAAAGATTATATTGTTAACTTGATGGACGGAGAAATTTGAGAAATATGAGAGCAGCTCGAATTGTTTTGAAATTCAATACGCAGATGGAAAGGCTAAAATTGACAAAAGCCAATACTTCAATAGCCCATGCTTTGAAAGACGTGTACGAAAGTTTCCAGCATCTTTGGAGTTCAGTCTTTGAATCCGTTTATGTTATTTTCTTTAATTGGCAAACTTCGAACATCGTTCATGAATTAAGCTCGTATATTTAAAGAATAATACTTCTTTCTAAAAGTGGTTTGAATAAAGGGTATATGCATAGATTTATTTACAATTGAAATTGAATAATAACCCATGTCACAACATTCCCCAACAACTTAATGCCAATAACAGAGATATTTGCTAGCTATTATTATGCTAATGAGACACGATTTAAGTGAAAGATGATGTACGGAGTAAGGCGGTTAAGAGGGCGTTTGAATCATAGAAAACATAAGTAATTTCGTTACTGTCAAAAAGTAACAACATTTTAGTCCTAAAGATGTCGCGTGCTGTATCAAAACTCAACTCAAATATACAAATAATTGAATTGGCAGAACTTGTTTGAAATAACAAATAGGTATACGATCATTATTAAATCATTTTTCCGTCGACCGTGTATTTACATCCGTTATTAACGTTCTCAAAATCATACATTAATGACCCTTATTAATGCATGATTTTCTGTTAATGAACGATTTTGATGGTTTCCATGGTAACCAAGGAAATCAACAAAATCAAACAACGTTAAACTAAAACGCTATTCGCTGTCATTATTAAGCGTGAAACAGAATCGAACGGTTTTTTAGTGTTTTGGTTGCGTTGAATTCTTCCAAGCAATGGAGGTGGATGAAAATTTTACATTAACTCCGCCGGAAGTGGCAGAAAGTGCTAATTCAGCATGATTAAATTTACTATCGGAAAAGAGCAGAAGTCTGTATGAAAAAACGTATGCCAAATTTATATCTTGGTGCAATGAGAAACAAATAAAGCATTATTCAGGGACGGTTTTGTTGGCATATTTCTCAGATATTGCAAAGAAAGGGCTAATTGCAAGTTTATGGCCAAAATACTCAATGCTGAAATCGACACTGATTTTGAAAAATAACACAGACATGAGCAAATTTAATAAATTAATAATGTTTATCAAGAGGAAAAAAGAAGGATATATACCGAAGAAGTCAAAAGCGCTCGAGAAAGAACATGTACAAGCATTTATTTCTGATGCTCCTGACAACCTGTTTTTAGTGACAAAGGTAAATTTAAAAAAGTTAAAATTTCAATAGTTGGATAATAAATCATTTTGTAGCTTGCCTTGATTTTCGGAGTATCTGGAGCAATGAGAAAAGATGAATTATTGAAATTACAAACGGATGACGTTCAAGATTTAGAATCAAAATATCTTGTAACAGTTAAAGCATCTAAAACACACACAAACAGGATATTTACCATAGTAGACAATGAACAAAAAACCCTTCTCAGTTTAATTAAACGCTATATTTCATTGAGGCCAGTACATACCCAACACAAACGCTTCTTTAGTTTTTATAAAAATGGTAAATGTTCGCCACAGCCAATTGGTGTAAATACATTTTCGAAGATGCCGTCCATAATAGCCACTTTTTTAAAATTGGAGCAGCTGCATCTTTATACGGAACATTGTTTCCGGCGTTCTTCTGCCTCGATACTTTCAGACAGCGGTGCAGATTTTTCAGCTATTAAACGACTTGGTGGTTGGAAATCCACTGCTGTTGCAGAAGGATATATTGAGAATTCGTTACAAAATAAAGTTAATACAGCTAAAAAAATTCTTTGTAAAACTACAACACATACCACTCCTTCTACCGACGCTGAAATAAATTCTGTGACAAATATCCAAAGTAGTGAGGTAAACTTACATTCACAAAACCATACAAATTCTAATGTTTGTCCAATTACTTTTAATAATTGTAATATTTCGACTCTGAACATATATAATTATAATAATGATCATTAATAAATAAAATAAAAGTTGTAAACTGTTTTTCTCCACTTTAGAAAAATATACGGTCGACGAAAAAGTATTGTAACTAACTCTTACATTAAAATGCGATTAATGATCTCGAACATTAACGCGTGAGCGCAGCGAAAAATATACGGTCGACGAAAAAGTATTGTAACTAACTCTTACATTAAAATGCGATTAATGATCTCGAACATTAACGCGCTCGCTGCGCTCACGCGTTAAAATATCTCCATCATTAATCGCCTTCATTAATGTACTTGTTGGTTAAATAACTATTAAATAACTTATATATTTATGATTATATGTTAATTTCCTTAGATAACCAGTCACACTACAGTATGTTTGGATCTCGCGTCCTCCCTTAGAGAATCCTCCAAGGTACAAAATACAAATATGGCCGTTCTTTACTAATTATTTAAAATATGCAAATAAACCAAGCTAATACATCATTGTCAAAATTTTTGTTATATTTCTCTTCTTTGAAACACGCGTCATAGGGTTAAGGGGTTCTTTTGATAAAATTGAAATAAAAATGTTATAAAAAGAATTTGTGTAAATTAATCCCATATACCATACGTATTATTTCTTATTACATACAATAAAATAAACAATTAATGATTTTATAAACGAGATTTGCATAATTATAAAATTATGTTGTTTTCTATGATTCAAACGCGCGCTTAATTGAACTCTGTGAACAATATATACTGGTATATTGGTAACTTAGTTAATAATAAATATGCCCATTTATTTACACTAGTAAAGTAGTAGGGGTTTTAAGGATAACTAAGACCGAACAATGTAAGAAACATAATATTTTGGAAATTTAGTAAAATATAATAAACCTGCACTGAATTTTCTTCTTATGAAGTCCAAGCTGAAATAATTAAGTTACATTTTTAATTTCTCGGATAAGGAAGTAGTGTGATGTCCACGTTTTGAAGTCTCATAACTACCGAAAAAATTAGTTTACACCTCTCTCTCTCTCTCTCTCTCTCTCTCTCTCTCTCTCTCTCTCTCTCTCTCTCTCTCTCTCTCTCTCTCTCTCTTCTCTCCCTCGCACCACGATAGCGACTAAACGGCTATCAATACAAAATTTACTTAAATTTACGAGTATAATATTCCTCTTGAGATCTGATTAGATTTTCAGAAACATTGATAGACCGGAAGTAGCAGTTTACTTCCGTAAAAAAATCAAAATTTATAAAAATCTCAACTCCTAAGTTTAGTCAAATTTCTAAATAATACTGAGTACTAGAAAATGAAATTTAGACAGACTTTATGAAAAAGTTTTTCGAAATTCCTACCGAAAGTAGGTCTTCTTGTCTTAACGAAGGACAGCTTTTTTTCAAATATCTCGCAAATAATATGGAATAATTCTTGTATAAAAAAATTCGAAATTCGGACCTGTAGTAACACTTTTTTTAAATGCATTCTAGAGATTTATTAAGAGAATAAAAATATTTTGAGATGGATTTGGAATAATTTCCTTGTGAAATATTTTTCAAAATTCAGATCGGTAATAACGGAGGTTTATTTTGTTAAAACACAGAATTAAAAACTTAATTTGGTATAACCTCTGTATAAACATTTCAAATGCACATACATATAAGCAAGTCGTGTGATGCCCACACTTTATTTTTATGTATGTTTTTGAACTGCCCAAACTATTTTTGGTTTGGTTATAGTTTTTATCTTTTTCCTAATTTCAGTTTTTTTCGGTTTTCGATTTTTAAATTAGGGCTATGGGATAAATGAGTCCCAGACACGTAACGCAGTATATGTTGCAAGTCACTAAGTAATACAGATTTTTACTTGCTTATTTGCAGAAACGTACCAGACCACAATGTATCCGCGTGTAGTTCATATCTTTATGCTATTCAATTACAAAATTGTATTTAATTTCAAAACTAGAAAACACGATCTTCAATTGTATTTTGCGTTCTAATTCTCTAATATAAACAATTTTGTACCTTTAAGAAGAACAGAGTTGGCAATAATGCACTCATAATTTGGATCATATTGTATATGGTCAAAGAATATACAACAAGCGTGGAGAATAACTGAAATTGATCGAAGGAAGCCCTATCTACAACGCTTATTGTAAATTCAGGCAATAGAATAGAATTTTTTACTTCCTAGAACTACATTAAAATTTATTACATTGGATAATTTCTATTTTCCAAATTTTCTCTTAAACCAATAGTGTCACGTTTTCATGCATTCATTTTCGTTCTGTTATAATTTACTCGGTGTGCCTTAGTTGCAATGAATATTCATTATAGATTCCCCAGGGAATGAGCACGTTTATATTCACATATATAAATTTAAATTCAAAGCGTTTCGTTTCCCCATTATATGTTATTATTATTATTATTATTATTAATATAGTCAAAACATATTATTATACTGACATGACCAAAATACTGTTGCGATTGTTACAACAATAAGCCAGACACATCATGTTTCACGACTGTTTGAGGGAAATGTATTTGTGTAACATATTATTTACATATTACATAAACACATGGTAACCGCAATGCCGCACTTAACGTTTAATGCATCCCTCCTTCAACAATGACAAATATCGTCTAATATTGAAAGACAAATAGACGTTCCTGCTTCATAATGCGACGCGGTGTAACCTCTACCATTAATTATCGCAACGTATAACATTCTAACGACTGCAAAGTTTCGATAGAGGTAACTTAATTTCCTTGTTATTTCTCTTGTACAGTTGATCAATTGACATATGTATGTAGGTAATATAGTTATAAAGAATTATCGCCTAGAATAATCAAGTTAGGCCTATTTTTAATTATCCTTTAATTTTCACGGGTGGAATCACCCGTTAAAATGTATCAGTTCTTTGCCATACGTTTTGCTTCATAAGGTAAACCGGGCAATACGCCTCACCAGGAAAAACATCCCAGGTGTAATAGTACAGCTAAGCTTGGTAAGGTGGCTGTACAGGCACCGAAAGTCAGTTGGCTTCATGTATAACTCAGCATATTTATGTATCTGGGATAATTGTTGTGATTAAGTTCGGAGAAAATAAATAATTACTGCGGTCAATTGTAAATTGATACCTCCAAAATTTATTGATAAGTGTGAGTTAAATATGATTTCTTGTATACCTAGTTAATGATGTTGTTAATTCGAGAAGAATGTTGTATTTTAGATAGGGCGTTTTACACTGGTGTTTGAGAAAAATGCCTCGCAAATTTTAGGGTAATAGGCCTCATCAAATTCTGTGATTTTATTTGCAGAAAATGCTTAAATTTATGTACAAAAGACAAGGTGAGCTAGTTTCAGTCAAGATACGTTAGCAGTGACCATGAATAAAGTTTATTCACGAGAGTAGGAAGTAAATGCAGCTAGTCGTGAATACGGAATTTCCTCTAGAATACTGAGAATGCATCTGAAAATTATCAAATTATGAAACTAGATCGAGAACCTATACTAAATCCCTGGAAAAGATCCGCTTTGTCCCTAATGGCACTGTAGTGATAAGATTGGCTTACAATTTTGGAGAAAAACTAAACATCAACCACCCATTTTCGAAAATTCATGAAATAGCTGGAGATGAATGGTTTAAAAGATCTTTTTAAAGAAAAATAAGCAAACGAAAATGCGAAGATTTGTCTGTAGCTAGAGCAAAGATAATTCACAGGAAGGAGTTAGACGACTACTTCATTTTACTTCGAGACATTATTACTAATAATGAATTGTTTGACAAATCCGGGAAAATCTATAATTTCGATGAAATCGGGATACAGGTAAAGAAAAACCGGATAAACTAGTCTTTAGTGAGGAGGATACCTACCGTTGTGATAGTTAAGGGGAAATATAAAAAAAAAAGATAAGTTTTCTGATGGACTTCCGCCAAGTCCGAAGGTATTTATGAATCAGAAATGTTGAAATTGTCAAGGAATGTTTTCTACCAAAAAAATAGGCCTGGCAAAGCCCTACTTGTTTTGGACAACGTAACCTTACATTGCAATAGAATTGAGCTCTAGATTTGGCAACAGAAAAAGGTGTAGTTGCTTCTCTGTCTACCAAGATACACCACGCAGGCACATTAATCACTAGATAGGGCATTATTAAAGTCCTTTACAACCCACTTCTTTTAAGAAGCAAAAAGCTGGATGCTTCAAAACAAGGACAGGAGGTTATCAAGAACGACAATTGCTGGATTGATATGTAATGAATGCATGGAGTACATCTGCAACAGTTGTAAATGCAACCACAGGATTTAGAACATGTGTAAGCCATCCGTTTGATTCCAAACAATCCTAGATCATTCGTTTTCAATATCGGAAGCATCTTTAAGAAATACATATAAACTTTCTCGCGAGATACCTAATCAAGTTAAAAACTTTCTTGTAGCATCAACCTCTTCAGCGGGTTCTAGAATGGTAAAACAAAAGCCAGAACTCACGAAACAGCAGGAAATTTAATGCAGGAACCCAGGCCTTCGAATCAGGTAAAAGCTCTAGTGGTATCATCTACGGGAACTTGCAATGTGAAGGAAACTCCTTAAAAATATTTAAAAGAACTTCAACCACTTCCACTAGTCCCTAATGCATGCGTCTTTAAAGGAAAACAATCGGCTATGGATTAACGCCTCCAGAAAATCGTGTAAAACGCAGAGTATTTTCTGAACAGAACGAAGCTAATGCCAGCAAAAAGGTTGAGAAAAAGAAAAGTTGTGTAAACAAAAATCCGACAATTGACCAAAATCTTTCGAACAATAAGGAAAGAGTTGTTAAGAATACATCGAATGTCGTGAATATTCTTATACAAGTACATCCGAATCAACATTGACTGGATATAATACATCAAGTGTTCTATTTGGCTTCATGAGATATGCACCATCAGTAAAAACATTTGCAGCAAGTGTGCCAAAGAGAATAAACAAAATTAAGTAATTATATGTTTACCACTGTATCCATGAAAAACAGATTTAATTTATTTTAAACCAGTGTAAGGGCTTAAAGTTGATTTATATGTTCTTTATAAAAGATTACTGTCGCTTTGTTCAGATTATATAATAACTTTTGGTATTAAATATCATTTCTACTAACCATAGCTTTTTTCAAAATGTGGGGCGTATTTTTCCAGTTTACCCAATTGAAATTAATAATTGTGGAAACTGAGAAACTTACCCTCTCTACCACCGACGTACATGAAACCTCAAAGAATTGTAAAATTTCTCTTGCCTACTTCCAGGGCGTTTGTCATCTTATTAATTTTGAATTCTCGCTTTCTCCGCGTCCGAAACAACAGCAGGACTTAATTCCGGCGAGATTAAAAAAGTTTCGGGACGCATGCTTCAGAATTAAGAATTAAAGTGTAAGAGGCCCCCGTCCGTGTAACGAACAAAGGTTTCAGTTATATTTTACAAAAACCATTAATAAAACGACAAACGATGACAACAAAACGGACGAAGTGAAACTTTTAAAATGAAAACTTTCAAGTGTGTGATATTGAAGTATGATGCTGAGGTGTGAGCGGGGTATTTTACTCCTTCGGAACTAACTCTAAATATATATTTTTATGTGAAAAAGAAATAAAAAGCTTTGCTTCTTTTACTACGCCGTTGCCTAAACGAGTATTTGGCCAATATCTCATGTACACAACGTCACTAACATTTAATAAACACCAATTGCTTGCCTGCAAATTGAGGATGTATTGACTATAGTTATAAAAGGACGACACAGAGACTTTCTATTAGAGAAAGCAGTATACCAACTCTTCTTTCGCTCGAGTGTATATTTGTTTAATACATTAGATGCAACAAGAAATATCGTTCTTTTCTAACACAGCAAACATGCTATAGTCAGGTGAATGTGTGTAGGAATCAAAGGAAGTTAATCACTGCAACAAGGATATCAGTTGCAGTTGCGCATTTCATTTGAATTTTGTTTGCTGAAAACGGCCGATCTCCAATCGACTCGCACATTTGTTAATCGCGTTTCGGGTAGGAGGGTAACGGTTGTTATTTAAAGATGGATTGATATACGCCAGAAGAAAAACTATTTATGGTAAAACAATTTTACGGTGGTAACTTTATGGAAGTAACTATAGGGATTTATTTGCAGTGAATTATTTGGAAATATCCATTCCTAGCGAAAATATAATTCGTAACATGGTTTGACGTTTTGAAACAAATTTTGAGTTAGTAAATAACAAAAATAAAAATTTACCTGATAGGAATGTTAGTGCAAATATGCGCCTTGGTTAAATTGAATCCTAGGTCATCCCCATAACATACTCGCGCATTTAACATTGGTGTTACAACGATCCAAAAACTATTACGTAAAAAGTACCGGTCCTAAGAAATATCAATGTCTCAAAAACTTTTTGCTACCGGTTATCACAGGCGTATGGTATTTTGCGAAGTAATGATTAACAAATATCACAATGACGAGTTATATTTTAATGATATCCTGTTCACAGATGAAAAATCATTTCATGTGCATTGCCATCATAATCAGGCAATTTGTCGGTATTGGTGGCGTGAAAATCTAGGTACTTAGAGTTGCTGCAAAATAATATTATTCCAGGTGTACAGAAACGATTTGGTATTAAGGAAATGTAGTTTCAGTTGGACGGTTGTCCCGCGCACAGCACTTGTAATGTTACCGAATTTTTAAATAATATCTTTGGAGATAGATGGACAGGCAATTCAGGTTCTATTAAATTGACACCACGATCTCCTGATCTAGCCCAGAATGACTTTTTTCTATTACCCTTTTTAATTAATTCAGTATACGGTCACGATGATCAAGATCCATCTAATTTAGAGCAGTTACGCGCGAAGATTATTGAAATTTCGAATAATATTACCCCGAAAATATTAACAAAATGTGCGTCGAAATGCTTATAATCGGCTGGATTACTGCTGAGCTCTAGAGGGGGACTTATTTGAGCGTTTAATAAATAATTAAGTACTTGAAGAAATTAATTTTTCGTGAATAATTTTATTCTTAACTTTCAATTAAATTCATTGTTTTTGAGTTTATACTTATTGAAACACTTTATTTAGTTCCATACAAATTTATTGTAAATCTTTAGAATTTTAGTTTGTTTCCCTTTCTATTTCATAATCTACGGAATTATTTAGTTTTCATCTTAATAAGAGAGTTTTGCTATTGTTTCGTTTTTTAATTTTATATCACTTATGTTTCTTATCTTTAATATTTTAAGAAAAAAAGAAATTGTTTTTAAGTTTTTAGAATTGTTCATCATTTCTCTTAATTACTCATACAATTTGGGAAGCTGTGATGAAATTCGTTACTAAATTTATTTAGTGCAGTACTAACATTATTTAGTGCTACTATCTGGTGCTTCAACAAGTTTCTACTTAGAAATTATCTAAGTAGTGTTTTTTTATTGTCTAATATTATTTCCATCTTCTCTAAAGCAGTACTGTAAATGACCCTATTCTTGGTTAAAGAATTTCTTGTTATTACACTTAATTCACAGTAACAGTAGCATTTTAACGAACTAACGCAGCAAGGATTTCCGCGGTGTCGAGTTTAATATAGCGTTAATGTTAGTAACAGAGGCTACCCCCTTATTCTCACACTTATAGTCGACCATATATGTCTAGTGTATTCACCCGCAAGTCGATCGCGTGCACACTGTATACATATGTGATGAAGTCACTATGTTGACAAATCAATTGTTATATTATGTCGTGTATTGTGTTATATAGCAATAAATTGTGAAAAGCTCTTGCTAAATATTATTTTTCGTAAGTAAAGGCTAAAGCGTTTCAATTACCATGTTCATTTCTGACCTTTTTGTTTTTGAAGTTCGACTTAAATCATGATGCATACAAAAAATTAATAGTAATATGAAATACTAAAAGGGGAGAATATATGGGAAGATAGATTGGTTAAAATATTTGTACTAATATAATCCTTTGGGATTGTTCTGTAGAACATTATTTAAAATCTAACTGAATATAGTAAGCCAGAGTAAATAAATTAATATTTTAAAGAAATACTTAAGGTATACAATTTTCTTCGTTACTGAATATTGACATCTTAATCTACTATCCACTATAAATTCAGACAAAGACAAAGTTAATCACAAATTTATTTTTCATAAAAAGACTTTTCCATTTATAAAAACAACTTAAATAATACATATTTATGAAAAGAATAACAATAACCACACAAACACATATACTTTTTTTTAATATGTTACATGACTTATATAGTCTTATTGAATATTAATATGTTAATCTACATTTCGTTATACACATTTAAAGACACAAATTCCTCACAAATTTATTTTAAAAACATACTTTCCCATTTATAAGAACAAGTTAATAATACATGATAACATTTATTAAAAAACTAACGATGACTATATAAAGGAGTAAGTACACATATTGTTTTATTTTTCTTCAATCACTTAAAGAATCTGATGATGAATGTGTGACGTTAATTATAAACTCTTCAACATCGTCTTGCAAGTTATCTACTATCCACATTTTGCTCGATGTCTTTAAGTGGCCAATGTAATTCTGCCAGTTGTTCACTGTTACATTCTGATAATCCTCCACAATTAATTGTTCAATATCTCTTTGTTTGAATGTCGTATTGTGCGTTTCAAAGTAGTGCTTAACTTGTGCCCGCACCACTTCAATTGAGTTTCATTTACAATGATAAGGTGGAAGCCGAAGAACATAATTCCCTTTATTCTTTGCAAATTCATCAATTTTGTTTCTGTCATACTGAGCCCTAACATATGACACACACACCAGTAAATCTCTTTTTAACATGTCATTGTCTAGTGGTATATTCTTCTCAGTCAGCGATTCAATAATTTGGTCTTCTCCGTGCTACTGTTGGACACTTTTCTAATTTTCTCGTGTGATATGAGGCATTATCGAGACCAACAACCGAGTTCTCTGGTATATATGGAAGCAATTTATTCTTGAACCAATCTCCATATGTGTCTGCATCCATTTCGCTATGAACATCAGCAGTATTTTCTTACAAAATAATGTTCAGGACCAACAACAAAACCTTGCTCGCCTCCAGCATGAATTAATGCAAATCGAGGCCCAAGACCACTTGGTGATTTGAAACCAGTGCTGAGTCCTTGTGTAAAAGCTACTTTGAACAGTAGCGTCAGTCCACTTTTTATTTACCGAGTGTCCTGCATTCACCCATGATTCATCGGTATATATTCTACCTGAAAATAAAACGATCATAATCAAACACAAGCAAATAATAAATTGCGTAATGAACATAAAAATATAACAAATTAAATGATAAACTATATCTTCGTCTCTGAATTTTCTGATGTCTCGTAAGTATTTATGTCTCCACCTAATGATGTCATCTCTTTCAATAAGAATCTCTTTCGTCCCACTTTTTGAAATTCAAAACCCATATCATGTAGCAATCTGTAAAAAGTATATGTATATGTTGTATATAGGTGATCACGTTTATCAGAATTATAGATATAGGTATGCATACTTACTTTTAAATGCTTGAAAAAGGTAATATACTTTCTAAAAAGAACGATTTAACAGAAATGATATATAGGTAAATTAAGAGGGGCGTTTACCTATCGAAAATTAAGGCATCGCCGTTTCGCGTTTTTTAAACTCATTTTGTAATTTTAGAATCTGAAATTTGGGTTAGTGATGCAAAAGGCATCAATTTATAATGGCAAGGTCCGTTTTTGTACTAATTTATTTTCTTAAAAAAGTTATGTGTCTTAGAAATAACCCCAAAAATGCATGAATTTTATGAATGTCTACTAACTAAGGCTGATACAAAAAAAGAAAAAAACGACCTCCCCGCGCCATCTGCACATTTGATGCACGACATAAAAGAAGAAAAAACTTTCTGTAATTATTTTTGAAGATAAAAAACATTAAACAGTAAACATCGTCACACACATTTTACACGTCGTTTTTCCAAGCTTTTGCGTCGTCTATCCCCACATTACGGTATCTCTGCTAGTCCTAGCGAAGACGAAAATCTATCGGAATCGGTCGGCTATTCCAAGTCAGAGTGACAGTTTGTAATTAAAAAGAAATGTCATATAATATTCGAGTGTAATGTCACGAAATGCGAATGGGTGTCATGGAGACAAGGTTTGTCAATAAAACTAAAATTGACATGACTGACAGTAGGTATAGAGAAATTGTAGAAATAAATGTTATGTCTATTTAATGAATTGGATATAAATATACGTAAATAACATTAATTAGTGATATTAAATAGTTACTCCTATAACTGCGTATTCTGTTTCTTTTTAAAATTAACGAACGAATCACGCTACAATAATATAAGTTATGGGCAAGCGAAAATTGAATTATCATAAAAGATCAACCGTACAAAGAAGTAAGCATGCAAATCGTATGAAAAATCAAAAAACGAGGTAAGTAATTTTTAGTCTACAATTATTTTATTTACATTATTTTGATATTTGTTAATTCGATTTAATTTAACTAAGTCCATAATACCAATAAGCGAGTAGATTTCAGAATTTAAATATTTGACGATTCATTGTATGTGTATATTAAAATTTTCAACCCACGGTAGTTTTGGATTGCCTTTCTTACAGTCCGCTTTTAATACATACGCTTTTGCTGTTAGGTCTGATGCAACTTCCATTGATTTGTCATCCCCTGAAGGGGTTAATGTTGGAAACTCTGAACACATCTATTTAGGCAACTCACAAGGTAATGGGAAGTAAGTATTACAATCGAAACTGTAGACTTTGGGCATTATTTACAAATTTACAAATTATTACAGTTACAAGCTTCCAACTGAAAATGAACCCGAGGAAGGTAATTTTCTTGTAAAAAAAGAAACCAGGAACGATAATTCAGCAGTTAAAAACTTTGGCAGCCATGAATCGTCATATGGATGCAATTCAACTCACATGACTTTTTTAAAGGAATTGAGAAATGGATTAAATTGTAAGTTTGTATTTAAATGTAGCATATGTGGTGCAATTGAAAAACTTTTTTCTAACAGTGAACGTGATAGCTCAAAAGATATGGGCATAAATGAAGCGTGGTAAGAGATTTAAAAATTTGTAATTACCTGGAAGTCGTTATGATTACGGTGTCTATGTGTTATTGTAGTATTTGCTCTTTATATGTTTTAATGTACATAGAAATTAGACTCAAAATAATGTTAGGTGTCCCCCGGGAAAACTATAAACTAATGATTTTGTTATGGTAATCTAAGCTGTTTATGTCTATATTAGTGTAAACGTCAACATTTTCAAGGAGATGCTTAAAATATTTTGAGTATGGCTAAATAGCTACCGCAAACGCTTGTCTTCAAAATGTGCATTGTAGGTTTTTGGAAACTTGTGCACGGGACAAAGTTTTACTCAAATGGAACAGCGTTTTTCAATTATGAATATGCCTACCATGTCTTCGCTAACGTATTATGATATACAAAAGCACGTTCATGAAGTAATAAAAGAAAATGCCGCGGAAGAAATGGCGGAAGCTGCAGAAGCAGAGAAGGCTGAAGCTATATCTAAAGGAGAGCTAGATAGTGATGGGTTTCCACTTCTAACTGTAGTTGTTGATGGTACTTGGGCTAAAAGATCATATAAGTCTAAATAATATATTAAACACAAGAAGTTCTTCATAAACATTAAGAATAAGTACTTGATTATGTACATAATTTATTATATATTATTATTTGTTATACACATGTATGTATTTGTATATCGATCAATTATTTGTAATAAAGTAACTTCATCATTTCTGAAATTGTTTTTTTATAAGATTTTCTTTTTTTATTATTTTTTTCTAGATCTATTTATCATTACAATTGTACATTATAATGAGAAATAATGTTGTACTATTGTGATGGCTGAAAATAAATTAAAAAGTGAGTATTCTTTTATTCTAAACAAATTGAATGTATTAATTTTCATCCGACTTTAAAATGTGCATTAAAGCGAAGTGAAAATGAACCCATTTAATTTGTTCACATCCAAAAATAATAATTAAATATTTCAAAATATGAATAAGTATATCAAAGTAATACGTGACTAGACCCGCAAGAGGGCAGTTCCGTAAGTTTTTCATTCTTTATACATATGTTTCCCATCTATAGTATTCCTTTATCTATGAATAAAACCGAAGCGTTCGGATCGGAACCTCATAACGTGTAGCTCCACCCACTCACACCCCCTTGCGTCTACTCGTCCCGCGAGTAATATAAGTTGCATACGTTTCTATTTGTAGGTAAAGGCCCCTCTTAAAGACAATATAAAAGTTTACACAGTATGGCAAAAACAGACAATTGACAGCAACGATTACTCATATACCCATATATTTTGCATAATAGAACTTGCAACAAGGCAACCGGATATAAAGATGGCGTTATTAAGAGACTATTAGCAAAGATAATAAGAGATGCAATATCCCTATTAAACCTGCACTGTATAATGGGGTTGAGACGGACTGTAGCAATAATTGTCAGAATCTACTCTCAGACATGACTTCAAATTTTCAAAGACTACTTTGGCGTCGAATTTTTCTAAACACCCTATACATTGCATGTAGGAACATTTATAGTATGGCTAGAGCATCAATTGGCAGCATCTTGGATAAATACAAGATTCGACACCTGTCACTTTAGACAGATTCTAATATCTTTCAAAATGTCAGTGTCAAAATTCTATTTAAATACCAATTGAGGACTTAATATTTCGTTAATCCCCATCTTCAAAATTAATCGTGAAAAATGGATTTAGCCAAGTCGCACTTGGAACCCCACAGTAATTTGATTGGATTAAGTGCAGCAGTACCCAGCGTCTTGTTACATCTAACAGGGCTAATTCCCTGTTACTACGTGTACAAATGCCGCGATCCTACTGGTTTCCCCTCAGACATGTTCTTCGCTAATATTTTCATTGCTGGCCTGGGTATAATGATGGCGAATTTGATAAACGACACTCTTCTGCTGGTCACTTATCTGATTTATATAACTCTAAATGGATTTTACTTGAGTTTCTACGCGGTCTATTCGAGGAAAAAGTTCGACGAGGTACTTGTGCCCGCACTTATTTACGCTTTGCTTACGGGTTCCCTGTACGGGTATATTTTATACGAACAAGCGGAAGCTGTAGTAATGCGATTCGGCATCATTCAAACCATATTAGTGATGCTAATACATCTGTATCCCTATTTGGACTTGAAGAAGCGAATCCAATGCGAAGAAGAAACCCCGACACCTTTGCCCATAATTCTCCTTTCTGTTTGCATATTGACCTTGTGGGTCTTGTATGGCATAGGAACCGGTAATATTTTCGTCGTGATGCAGAATATGGGAAGCATATTTTTGTGCTTAGTGCAGCTTATATTTAATATCATGTATTCAGAAATGCAAACTGCTTAAATAAAATATCTGTAAGTATTCTTTCAGCAATTTTATTTTATGATCAAAGACTGAATACAATTTTTTAAACCAACAGGTATGTAATTTTGGTTGTACTTCTTCTTCAGTGTGAACCTCATACACGGACTATCTTGTTGATAGCGTAGATATTATTGAAAAAATGGTAGGTGCTTTAAATATCATAGTGGAGGTCTATGTCAATATGTAGATAAAAGTCCAAAGTTTGTGTACGCATGTGCTTAAGTATGTAACCGAAGTAAATGTTTATGTACAACAAACTTTAATCGAATTCCTTTAACGACTCTGCCCCTTTATCCTTCTCTAGGCAATAATACGTCCCCGACAATTTAATTTTAAATGCAGGAACGTACGTCTTCAACATCCGACAGAAAGGATCTTTATCCGTCGTTTTGGCTTCTTTAATTAAATGTCAATGCGATTGTGTGACTTTTATTTGTTTCGGCTGGTATCTGGGACTTAGATAAATGATGGCGGAAAAGGAGGAAGCGTGTACAGTAACTACCTCGAATGTACAACACGTTTAGTGAACCCAGTTTAGTCACTTAAAGAATGAATGTCACACAGGATGTAATCACTGCGTGTTATTGATCTTATAGAATAGAGGAACTGTGTTCGAAATAAATTGTTTCACTTGCTGCGTTCCTTTTATTTCAATGAACGTATAATATATTTATTTATATACAAAAAAGAACGATAAAATAATACACAGCAAAAAGTGCATAATGCCACAAAGACTGTATCACATGTAGAAAGAGTATTTTGTGTTTTATCCTCTAACCTTTCCAGTGAATGAAGTAAAATAGTAATATAACTGTTTTCCTGTGACTTGTGTCGACAATAATGCTGGCTGGAAACTAAACTTTAAGAGAACACCTTCAAATTAGTTAACAATTATTTCTGTGAGGTAAATTGGTCTAAGATTTATAACTTTGTTTATAAAGTCTAATATCTTATTATGTAAATTCTTCTAAGTATCCCTCTTGGTTCTGTAACGATACCAAGAAATTAATCAAGAGGAAAAATAATGCATTTAAAAAATACAAGCCGTATCCAGTTAATATATCGGCCCATATCTACAAAAATTTACTCACACTGTCAGTATTTCAAAGATTATAATCGGTATTTATCCTTTAAACAGGATAACGTAAGTTTACATTCAAATATTTTCTGAAATTTTATAAACAGCAAATGGAAAACCCATAGATTGCCCAAGCGAATGGCTTTCAATGCAGATTATGGCAATGATTTTAGTACCACGAGTAACATGTTTGCAACTTATTTCTAGTTAATGTTCAACAACTATTTTAATTCTTTCCTTGATTTTGACGCATTATAACTACTTATTTATTCGCATGTAATGTTTCATAAATTAAGTTCCCTATACAGTTTTTTCTACTCTGAACCAGATAATATTCCACTGTACAGTAGCACTGTAGTCCGTCCCTGTCTCTGCCCATTTCCATTCTCTTCAGAGTATCTCTTTCATCGGGTATATTTCCTCAATAGTGAAAATTAGCTTTTAATTTTCCACTATATCTCTAACTTTCGCCCAATCTGCGCTTTGCAAGCTTTATGAAGGAATCGATTGTTGCTAAAAAAATTGTGTCAACATTCTTGAGAATTATTTTTCAGAACAGTATGGCTTTGACCAAAGAAAGAGCACGGAGAGTAATCTTCTTCTGTGCCGTGACTTTATTTGTGATGTTTTGGATGGTGAGTCCCAAGCCCACTCTGTTTACACTGATTTTAGTAAAACGTTCGACGTGAAGACCTTAACCTTCTTCTTTGGAAACTCAAGCAATATGGCATTTCTGATACACTTTCACTTTGTTGCAGTCTTTTTAGGACCGTCTTTGTTGCATTCTTACATATTCAAGTCATGCGCGTTTGTTCTAGTACATAAAATCCTCAAAACCTCTGAGGTGCCCTAGAACAGTCATTTGAGCCCAATCACGTTCTTTTTTTTCTCATAAATTCCTCCTTTTCGCTGTCGAATGAAAATTGTTTAGGATTATTTCTCCACCATGACTTTGGAAGCGAGAGAACTGAACTCACTACCTCTTCACGTGGATGTATTTCACTAGTATTAACATACAGTGTGATTTTTAATGTTTGAGGATAGTTCAAATTTAACGCCGTAGTTTTTAGTGTATTTCATGTTTTGGAGTTGGTTATCCTGTTGAATATATAAAGGTCACGTTAAAAATGACAGTGTCAACTCGTCAATATATTTCTTTGGTTCTTGTGTTTTTCTGTTATTTCCGTGCTTTTATATTCAATATTTCTTTTGCCTTTACTAAAAAAAACTGTTCTTATCAGAACAATTATTCTATATTATTCGTTATTTAGGTAAGTTTAACACAAACCTTTAATCAATACAATTAAAATGATTGCATTTATTTTTAGTGTTATAGGAACATGCCCTTTTCGGATGAGCAATATGCTTTTATTTTAAAAGCACATTATCGGAGCGGGACTCTTGATGACGGTGAATGGTCATATTCACTGCAGTCCTGCATGGTCCAATTTCAGCATAATTACCCTGACCATATTGTTTCGTATAAGATATTTGCTCAACATAGAGATAGAATTATATATATATAAAAATTGTATTTGCAAAGGCAAATCTAGTGGATGACCAACAATCTTAACAGATGATGTGGTCGACGATGTTCGGCAACGGATTGAAGCAAGCCCAAATAAATCAATTCGAAAATTGGCTGCGCAAACTGGTAAATGTACTTAATTAGTTAACATTATTTTCATTATTAATTTTATTTCTTCATTTAAGGTTTGTCATATAGTACAACTAGAAAAGCTTTAGTGAAGAATTTGCATATGTATCCTTACAGGGTAACTGTTACACAACAATTATTCAAGATAGATTATGAACGAAGAGTGCAATACTGTCAGTGGTTCAACGAAAATTTAAACAATGATGATGTTTTAAACGTGACATTTATGTCAGATGAGGCTTGGTTTCATTTGTCTGGATACATCCACAGCCAAAATTATAGAACGTGGGCAACAGAAAACCCACATCATTTTGTAGAAACAAGTTTGCATCCAGAGAAAATTGGTGTTTGGATAGCCATGTCAAGACAAAGAGTTGTCGGTCCAATATTTTTTAATGACACTATTAATGCTGAAAGATATCGCACACAAATACGTCAACCTTTTATAAATCAATTACATGATGATGAATTACAAAGAGGGTATTTTCAACAAGATGGTGCTCCACCCCATGTTGCTCGTGCTACTTTAGAATTTCTTGACGAATATTTTGGAGAAAGATTAATTAGTAAGGATCGCTGGCCATCACGGTCACCTGACCTAACACCTCCGGATTTTTATTTGTTTGGTTATTTGAAAACAAAAATTTTTGGAAATAGACTTCATTCAATAGAGGAACTGCAAGAAGCAATAGTTAACGAAGTTAACAATATAAATGAAGAAGGACTCCACCGTATATTTTCAAATGTCAAGAAGAGAGTAAATCTATGCCTAGATGCCAATGGTGGACATTTTGAACATTTGTTATAGTGTTATTTATGGTTTTTTATGGTGAACCCTAAAATTTATTTATGTGAATACAAATAATAATGTATCTATTAATTCTAGAATTCTTTGGGATGAAGTTAATAAAATTTATATTATAAATTGTGTCTTTGGTCCTAATATTTTTACTTTAATTATTAATGTCCAACATATACATCTATTAGTTTAAATAAGGTAATGCATTCATTCTTAATAGCGGGAATATTAATTTTATATGAATGTAGTAGTAATTGCAATATTTGAAACGAACAACAAAATTTTTTACTTAATAATGAACCCGTTAATATCAGACGCCACTGAAAAAAAATGATACAAGCAAATTTTAAACTGACAATAAGTGTGACCAACTTTTGAAAAATAATTGTTGGCGCTAAATTCAAACTGTCTTCAGACATTAAAAATCACACTGTATATTCAGTTCATAAATTTGAAAAAAAAATGAATTAACTATTCCATAAATATTAGTATTTCGTTCTTTTTTTTTTCTTGATATAGGGGATTGTCGAAAATTTTATTTTGGTGTACCTGTAATTCTTAGAATGAATAATTTAACATTTAACTTGTACATATCAAAGACCTTTATGGGAGTTTCCTCTTGGTCAATTTCTAAATAAATAAATAATTCCTATAATTATTAAAACAAAAAAATAAAACAAAAGGCAAAACATTGCACTTGTATACCTGGTATTGTTACTTCAACATTTTTCCTTTTTTTTTCTTTGTTCTTAGAATAAGTTTAGACGCTTCTCAACTGATAAAACCTTAACTATTTTTATCGGTAAGAACGTTTGCAATAAAACTGACATAAAGGTTAATAGTTGCTTTGACTCTAAACAAAAATCACTGCGATACGAGTTCTGTTTATGTATCAAAATGACCAGACACTTCCTAAAACATAAAAGACGAGATTTGTCAGGAATTCATATAAAACGATACCCACATTAAAGTTAAGTTGCTGACCTAATTACGACCCATTAAATTTTGATTGAGACTTTTATGCCGCTTACACGACGTTATTATCGTCTTAATGAATTGTCTCCCCGGGTATTGGCGTTTCCTCTTCAACGATGATAAGACCCACAGCATACGACCACGTTTTCGGTCTTTTATCTGCGTCTTTTTTTATAACGAAATAAAACAGAAGATAATATCTATGGTATCTATGGTAAACCCGACCGTATGTAAATTTGATATTCGAACAATGAGACTTATACAACTTGAGATTATAAAAAGACTTAATAATTGAAAAGCATTAACTTAACATTAACTGGTAGATATATAACAATACCCCTTCCGCCCGTGTTGTCATATTGAATTCTTTTGGAGAATATTTACTGGAGATTTACGAGAAAACTATGTAAATTTCATTGGAATATACGTTTACGTACCTCAATAGTTCGCCCGATATTGAAAATAATTCATACGTGGGATGGAGTCTCGCTCGCCGCTAAAAAATATGGGGTTAAGAGAGGGCGAAGGGTATTCTTTTTATATATAGAGGAGGACAAGTGCGAAGGAGGCAGGCGACACATTCATATGTTCCTATGCATGTAGAGCAGAATAGGCCGCGGTGTGAAATATTTGTGTTTGTATTGTCAGCGTGTGAGTAGGGTGGAGTCGCACGACAAGACCTCTAATATGTATGCAAATGCGAAAAGGATTGCAACAGTCTCCGCTTTCACTACAAACATACGGTGGTACACATTACAAAAAAGACAGACGTTGTACTTTTCTGTTCGCCCCTAAGAGCCAACGACAAAATTCATTTTTTTGCGCTACAACATATATATGTATGTATATTTATATATAAGGTATACAATGCAGTAAAAGAGAGAGAGTTTGATGGGAGGAATTTCAATGGGTCTTCGAATTCCAATGATTCCACGAGTTATTTGCATAAAATTCAATATCCAATATTTCCGTGGCCAAAGTGTCTTGGACTTTCGGCTCGAAGAATTCCGGGAATGTGAAAAACACTTCCCCGTTTATATTGCGTTTTGCATTCCAGATTTTAATAAAAGTTCTCAGCTGACACTGCGATTTATTCCATCCAACTTATTTTGCATATACCCACATATGTTGACAATAAACATTCGCTTTATTCAATAAGCAACGAGGATCCGTGCGAACGTCACCTAATAAATAGATGAGACACGTTTATATTTTGTCAATATTGAAATTTTCATTATCGAAATTATTAGACAGACAGTGGCGGCTCGTGAGTTCAATAACAGGTGAAGCACTGTTGGCAAAATCCATCTCCCCCCTCCCTTCTTAGTTAAATTAATGTGTATGTAGTCAATCAATCATAGTGATTATACCACGATGTTCTAAATTTACGCACACACGCTTTCTCGTTCCATTTTGCTACTTTACAAACATCCATATCTGGTACAGGTTTTTCACTTTTTAAAAACTCTTTTTTATCTTCTTTATGTCACAACGAAAAAGATTTTTCCAATAAAACACGCACTGGATCCTACAGAGGTAATGACATTTTACGAACGAGTGAAGGAACGTATTGTGTTGCTTCACTGGGATGACGTAATGTGACCCCCTCTCGCTTAAGGCCTACGTGCCGTTACCATAGCCGCATGAATAGGGGAATCAAGTTGCGGTAAATTGTGAATTGATTCACTTTGTCGTTTTGCTTAAGGGAGGAGCGTTCCACTTTCGTATTAAATATGAAAATATGGACATATTCCGTAATATATCGTAATATTATTAGTATAAATAATACTATTTTTCTTATACGACAAAAAAAATAGTTTTAACTTATTTCCCGAGAGAAAAATTTAAGCAACATGGAATAAAATAATCACTAATTGAACAGAAATTTAAGGTAAATCAGTGTTTTACTTGATTCATCAAGAAAACCGCCATTGTGGACAGCTACTATAATCAACAAACGTATTAAGAAGTGTTGAAGTATACAATTTTACACCACTGCACGAGTCGATTTAATTCCGTCGGGCTCCGCGTCACCTTTATATTAGACACGCCGTTAACAGGTATAAATTTAGTAATCCTCTAAATAAAATCAAAGTATTGTAAAATAAAACAATTGTACTTTTATTTATTTTGAGTTCGTTAACTGTAATGTATCCATAGGGCTCAATAATATATCTGATAAATCTCTTAGCCGTTCTATTTAACATAGAAGTATATTATGTGAACGTAGTATATCCATATTACGTGCCTAAACATAGTTTGCCATTGTAGCAATATAAATAACATTAAAGGCTCTTATATGACCTTATATTTTCTGAATTATTTATTATATACAAATCTTGCTAAAACAAGCCCTTTAAATATAATAAATATGTATGTTAGATATTTTTCTATTTCTTGCATTTATTTTTAGTCCTCTTTCAATATTTTGTTAATATTAGAAATAAAAAAATGGTTTTGTTAAAATTACTTGTTGCCTTTTTATTAGATATTGAATAGAATACTAAAATACACTTGTTAAATTATTTATTGACTATTTTTATTTATTAAATAATTAAATAAAACATACTAATTTTACTTGAACACGTTATTGTACATTCCATATTAATATCTCATAATCCTCTTACATATTTATTGTTAAGGAAACTTCCTATTTTGAAAGCAAATTTCAGTTTAAATACACATTTATTTAATTTCGGTGTGCCCCGATATGTCGGTGGTCGCTCTACATCAAACATACGATAACATATAGCATATATATGTTACGGTAAAAGTAGATATTGCGGCAAATGTACACATTTTCCGGTAAATGTGCACATTTGCCTCCTCGTTTGGGTAATGTGCATTCAACTAACATTTACAATTTCAAAGAAGGGAAATGTACATTGAATTCACAATGACCATGTCGTTTTGGTAAATGTGAGCATACAAAATACGAAATCACAAGTTCTAGTAATGTGGTGCGCATGCGCACTTGTAGTGGTACGCGAACTACCGTTTCGGCTAGTTCAGTAGGCGCTGCTATTTCACGTTACACATTTCGTGCAAGTGCTCTACCTATAATGTTAATGTTATTATGTTTATGTACCCTACAATAACTACATTACAAATTAATGCCATAGTACTGAAGATTTCTGGATATAATTTAAGATATTTAGAGAAATAAGACTCAGGTAAGTTAAAATTATCATAATTATAGATTTAGAATTTTAATTTTTCTACAAAAAAAATATTTTTTTAGTTAGAATTTTTGAAAAACAATGGAACAAAAAGAAAAATTTAAAAACCAACTAGAACAGATTGTATCACAAAAAAACAAAAATAATATTTATTTAAACCAACATCAGTATGAAGAAATATTATTGGAAGTAAGGGCAGCAAAATTAAAAGAAAAGAATAAAAGTGATGTAGATTACCGCCGGCTGAAAAGATACGATATAATAGTGGCAGGGAAGCAAGAAAAATTAATAAGTCCATTAAAAGAAGGGGGTAGCATAAAATATTTTGCAAGAATTGAAGAAACTTATGGAATTATACACGATGCTCATTTGGCAACTGGCCATGGTGGCCGAAACAGATTAGTGAAAGAAATTAATAACAAATACAACAACATTACTACTGAAGCAGTTATGTTGTATTTATCTTTATGTGAAGCATGTCAAAAAAAGGCAAAGGGCAAGAAAAAAGGAATTGTGATAAAACCAATTTTGACGAGTGAAATGAATTCTAGGTGTCAAGTGGATCTTATAGATTTACAGACACAACCAGATAATGAATTTAAATTTATTTTAAATTATCAAGATCATTTAACCAAATTTGTTGTGCTGCGCCCACTAAAAACAAAAACTGCGTCAGAAGTAGCAAAACAACTTATGGACATTTTCACTCTTTTGGGAGCCCCATCCATTCTCCAATGTGATAATGGTAG
Source organism: Amphimallon solstitiale (assembly GCA_963170755.1). Classification (NCBI taxonomy): domain Eukaryota; kingdom Metazoa; phylum Arthropoda; class Insecta; order Coleoptera; family Scarabaeidae; genus Amphimallon; species Amphimallon solstitiale. Next base: position 36,409,119 of record OY720681.1, on the reverse strand, counting down.
GGAGTTTGCAAATAAAATTATCCAAGAATTAGTAAATATGTGGGATGGTGTAAAAATAATACACGGGAAGCCTCGCCATTCCCAAAGCCAGGGCTCGATAGAGCGAGCGAATCAAGATGTTCAAAATATGCTTACAACCTGGCTTATCACTAACCAAACAACCAAGTGGTCAGAAGGTTTAAAATATGTTCAACTGATGAAAAATAGAGCTTTTCATGAGGGTATAAAGCAAACTCCCTATGAAGCTTTATTCGGAACTAGAATGAAATTGGGTTTGAAAACATCAAATTTACCTATGGAATCTGTTGAACAGCTGGAAACAGAAGAAGAGTTAGAGCAATTACTAGAAGGAGTACACACAGCCAATTCACCACATAGCAAAGTCGCAGAAAACGATGAATTTTCCATTGAAACGTTAGACATAGTTTTGGATGATGGTTTATTATGCAACCAAATTGAAGATAAAGATGGAAGTTTTGAGTTAAATTCTGTTTTAAACGAGAAGAAATTTTTAATTGATAATGCTCGAAAGAAAGCAAGGGAAAATTTAGAAAATCAAGCTATCAAAATGTGTAGTCTTTTGAAAGAAAAATTTCCTGCTGCAATGCTGTGATTGGTGACAATGTTAGAGTTTCCATTCCAGACGTTGATCGTGGTAAAACGGATCCAAAAAATTTGATTTGCGTAGTTTTGTCTAGAGATAACGATAAAAATTTATATAAATTAGGAACTAAACAGGGAGTTTTAAAACAATCTTATTCTAGGCATGAATTCGCCATTTGCGAACAAAAGTTTATATCATACGAAGATGTTCCTCAAGATGTTGAGAAATCGGTAAGAGAAATTATAGGAATGCAGTCCCTTACTGGTGGACAAGGTTTTAAAAGATGCATCTGTAAAGGAACATGTTCCTCAAAAAAATGCAGTTGTAAAAATGCTGGAATATTATGTAATTCCAAGTGCCACAATAGCAATTCTTGCCCAAATAAATAAAACTTTTTTCATTATGAAATTTCTATATGTTCCTTTATAGTTTTATAAAATTTAACTGTTATAATAAAGAAAAGTATGTTATTATTATTATTTGTTTGATTCCCATCGTATTGGTGCTGAAATTATGTTTATTTAAATAAATATTTTTTTACTGCAACAACATTTTTAATTTATTTGTATTCCAACTTTTCTTAAAACATGAAGGTAAGAGTATACATTTACCAAAACGTGAAGGCAAGAGTACACATTTGCCGGGAAATGTACATATACATTATATTCAGTTCACATATACCTAACTTTTTGGGAAATGTACACATTTTACGGTAAAAGTGTACATTTCCCAAGAGTGTACATTTACCGTAACATATACATATGAACCATTGACGGAGCTATCGACCACCTATCTATGTACAGGTGCCTAAAACTGCAGTCCGTACGCACATATAGGAGGTCTCGCATCGCCTTCGATGCACAGTTGTGTAGCAGGACCGGCAGACAATTAACTCGGCCGCTGAGATAGCTTATGCTTCGAAACAAGCTCCGCGTCAGTATTCTCACAATATCTTTAAATTTGGAAGTAAGAAATACATTAAATATGATAATATAAATAGAAGTTAAGAAATATAATAATACATACACATAAAGAAAAACATTCATATATAAAAGCAAAAATAAAAATAAAATAATTAAAGTAGTCAGTAGATACGTACCTTGCCTAAAATTAATTGATTTGAATTTTAAAATGTGGTATAAATATGGCACTTGTTTTAAAAATCCCAAAAATAGTAGGAAAACTTTAGTTTACCTCAGGATATGGTGTATATATGGGTCATTTTCCATAATCTTTAACTTTTAGCTTAAATTACTTTCAAAAAATATACTTTTACCGATTATACTGTTATACTTTTGTAGTGATATTTCAAATATTTAGAAACTAATTATTATTAACTTGTAAATCGAAATTTTTATCGTAATTTTTTATCATTACAATCACGTATTGGCTGTTTTGCGAACGTGACGGTAATGTTTGAACAGTCATAAAACAGTGTTAGAAATGTTAATGTTAGAAAGACTTCGTGTTAGGAAATATGAAACTAGCAGTAGTTTAAAATATTGGGCAAATGTGATGGTAACGATGGCCACTATTAGAAGTAAATTGTTCCATGGGATGGTAATGTTGAGAGAAAAAATACGCTGCTTAAAACTTACCCTTTTCATAGAAAAAAAAAACTGTGTAACGGCAGTTATTTTTGTAAAACACAGACTCACAACATCCACTTGGCAATAGAAGATCATGAAAGTAAACAAAGGATCAACCGGCGCCATACATTGTTTAAAACTTGTGCCAAAAGTTGGCGTGGCGGTAATGTTAGTGCTCTTAGGTATATTTCCGAAATATTTAAAAACAAAGAAATACGGCTATAAAAAAATTAATTTTATAAGATATATAAGTACACAAGATATGATAAATATATAATGTCAAATTTGAAAACTGAAAAAGTATAACGTGACGGTAATGTAAAATGGAATATTTAAAGTTTAAAAATAAAAGGAGATAGTAATTTTAGGTTATTATTTTTCTTTAAATTAACACACCATAACGTATTATTCCTAAAAAAAATTAGTACACTCTAATATCATTTTAGATAGGATTGTAGTTATAGGATATATGTAAAGTTAAAGGTTATCGAAAATGAACCATATACCGAGATATCATAACGTTTCTTGGACGAAGATGGCATTGAAATAGAAAACATATGTTTAAACTTAATAAAGGTATTAACTAAGCTGACTGTCTAACTAATTTTCAAAAACCTTTAAGTTATAATACCTGGATTAAGATCAGACATATGTTTTCTATTCCAGTGCCATCTTCGTCCCAGAAATTTTATCATATCACCGTACATATACACTATGGTACTTCTATATTTACGAGTATAATCTCCCTCTTGAGATCTGATGCTGGTAAAATTGTTGAAAAATAACCGAAATTAAACCAACTTGCGATATATAACAACTTTAATATGTGCACTTTTACCTTTTGCAAATGATATCTTTTAAATACCCCCCCCCCTCCATTGTCTTCTAAACAAAACCTTAACCTATTTCGAAAATTTTCCATAAATCTGAGCATTAATACCCTGACATTCTTAATTAATGTTGTCTCTGAATTCCTGAATAGTTAATCCGGAGATCTTGACGGCCAAGTTATGTTAACTATATTTTGATATAACTTTATTAGAATATATTTCCCTTAAAGTAAGAAGAGTCTTTCTCGCTGGGCTGTAGCACCATCTTGCTGGAACCACACGTTGTCTTGCCCCAATCTCCGTAGTTCTCCTACCAAGAAATTTTGTAGCATGTGTATGTAACGAATTAACGGTGACTGCTTGATTATTTTCCTCGAAAAAGTGTGGTCCAACAATTCCAAAAATATACAGCATGTGTCAATTTTCATTAGCCATAGGCGATTAATCCATACAGTACGTGGCAACATAGTACCCCTTCTTTCCTTTCCAATGCCAGCACTACCGATGCATGTTCGTAAATACAAGTTAGAGTGGTTAGCAGTAACTATTCGACCACCGGCTTGGGTGTTTATAATGCGTTCAGAAATAATATTTACGAGTTGCAAGGATTTGTTTTTCTTTTTCCTTTTAGTAAATGCAGAGAATTATGAAGCTGCGTTCACGCTGCATGACACAAAGAAAAGCGTAATTCTAATAAAATTAAAAATAAGGTAAATAAAAAAGGATTCTGAAAATAATAATAAACTACTAGATCAGGAGATCGCGGCGGCCATTTGATGTTTCCCGTTCCAGTAATAAGACGGCTTTTATTGCAGACTAGATCGCAACGTGTTCGCAGCTAAACATTGAATGTAAAATCTTGTGGGAAGATCGGAGAAAATCGTTGTGATGTCAATTGTTGCCGGGATTGGTGACGGACAGTAGGGGTGCCACGTTGCCATGTATTACTTGTATAAGTATGAATCGCAAGTAAACATTGAATTCCTATATCTAATGAAAATTGACACATACGGTATACTTCCACCACTTTCTGATCATGTAGAGGTTTTTGATGTAACTGTTCCCATGTCTTTTAACATTAAATTCCCGTCGAAAATTTCATTAAGCTTGGAAAACGGAACCATTTCTAACAAACTCATTCACTGTATAAATACGTTGGTTGGTTTAGTGGAAATTTCTCCATTCTAATCAAAATTGCATGTACTGATATGAAGTTTAATGTCAAACTAACTAACATAACATTATTTACATAGCAACCTATTCAAAATGTGTCGTACCAGTTGCCGAACCCAATATTTCGTCAACTACCAAGTTTAAACAAATTTATAAAGAATTTATAATTTTATTAAAAAAGTTTTTCCAAATTCCTACCGACAGTAGATCGTATCGAAAATCAGTTTTTTGCAAATATCTTGCAAATCACGCTTCCAGGCAGATAATTGTGAGTATAAAGGTTTTTATAACTTAATTTTGAATACCTTTTGTATAAAAGAATTTTCAAAATTCCGACCAGAAGTCGCAATTTTACTCTTATTGAATAGCACTTATTTTTGCAAATATCTTGCAAAGTATGTATTCTATAGAGATTTATTAAAAGAATAGAAGTACTTCGAATAGGATTTTGAATAATTTTACTTTCTTATACGTAGTATAAGGAAGTATTGTGATGATGAAAATTTTCGACCTCGAGATTTTTGTATACCTCCACGATTTGAAGTCTCCTGCTTCCAAAAAAGTGTTTTTTTTAAAAGTCTCTCTCTCTCTCTCTCTCTCTCTCTCTCTCTCTCTCTCTCTCTCTCTCTCTCTGTGACCACGATAGCGGTCAAACCGCTGTAGATATCAATTCCAAATTTTATATTTAAGTGTATAATCTCCTTCTTGAGACTTCAGTAAAAAAATTGAATTTTGCCAATAATTCGTCAATTACTAAGTTTAAACAAATTTATAAAGAATTCAAATGTACTCGAAATTAAATTTGAGAAAAATTGTATTAAAAAAGTTTTTCGATACTCCTACCGGAAGTAGGTCTTTTACTCTTATTGAAGATCAGTTTTTTGGGAATATCTCGCAAGTCATGCTTTCTAGCATCATGCTTTCTACATTACGAGTATAAAAGTATTTAAATGATAATTCTAAATATCTTTTGTATAAAAAAAATTTCAAAATTCGGACCGGAAGTAACACTTTTACTCCTATCGAGTAGCACTTTTTTTCGTACATCTTGCAAAGTATGCTTTCTTTAGAATTTATTAAGAGAATAGAAGTATTTATAATAGGATTTTGAATAATTTTTGTATAAAAAAATTCTATAATTTGAAAGGCTCATTCGTATAAGAAAGTGGTGGCCACACCTCATTTTTTATATAAAAAGAATTCTTAAAATTCGGACTATTTACTTAGGTTTATTTTTTTAGGAAGATAAAAGTATTTACAACTTAATTTAGAACAATCTTTGTATAATTTGAAACACACATTTATTTGGTTCTTTTAAAATATAATGTTAATGAAATAACACCGTTTACTTTGTTGCAACTTATTTTGATTATTTCATTCATGGCATAAACATTCGTATTGATCAGAATGTCTACTATTTTTAATAGAAAGGCCAAACGGCCGGACCTGCCGTTTCTAGTACGACGACGCTCAAGACTGGGCGGTCTTGTTACATTAAAGACGAGCCACGGGCTTTCTGTAGTGTCGAATTTATAATTTCATGGCTCACATGTGAATTTTGTAAGATTATATTTACATAAGTTTTTTATTGTTTATATGGATTAAATTTTAAAATGTAAACTTGGATAAACATTAGTATTTCAAAGTTTAACGTTGAAGTAACTTTCGAATATTAACTTAAAAACTTGACAACTAACAAGATTTGCAGACTGTCAAGGATAACGTGCCGAGCATTGAGATTGATAGAACGTTAAGAGATAGATACGAAGTTGACTACGGGAGACAAACTGTGCGTGACATTAGTGCCCACTTGATGGGGAAAACTTTCAACAATTCTTTAGCGAAAAAACTATAAATCAACAATTTAAATGCTTTAATCTTACTTATTTGATGTATGCCCACTTGACTATTGTATGTATTCATGTTGATATGTGACAAATTTGTAAAATACGTAAAATTAGATACTTTTATTAGCAGATCGATTACTAATAAAATTATACCACACGCAATGGAGGTTCACTCTGTGCACCTCTTCGTAATAGTAAACTTTATTAAAAATCGCCTCATTATAATTGCATGAAAATTATAATGAGTTGCCAATGGATTAATAATAATAATAATAATGATAACATTGATTACAAAGATTAAATCTGCCCTGAAACAGCATCTTTGTGATAAGAATTATTACTAACTAACAGGGTTTTTACAATGATCAAACCGTACCTATTTAATATGTTTCTTACTTTATATGATCCTTATTATCGCATTTAATTAAGTAATTATTCTACTTTTTATTGACAATGCAGATATTTGTTTATGTAAATCGATTGCTGAAATAACTATTCTTATTCTTATTACTATTTAACGTAATACCTTTCGCCAGGGGCGTCTATGTAATCATTTCCATTGTAAAGTAGATGATAATTGGAAAGTACTTTCATTGTTTTTACCTACTTTACTTAGAAATAGTTAATCCATACATGGCAAATTGGGACATCATGACTAAAAGATGAGTATAAAGCTTATTTAAAGAGGTTTAATACATGTACTTGAGATATTTATGTAAATATATATAAAATTTACTGAGTTGTTGCATAGCTTCGGTGTAGATGACAGTAATTCTGAAATACAAGAATACTAGACTATCTAATTCACTACTATGTGTCTTATAATTTTATCGCATATACCGAAAAGTGAGTTAACACTTGAAAACTCATTGACAAGGTGATGTTAATACATATCTGTCTGGATATTCCACTGAAGAGTGAATTATATTTTTGCATGTTGAGTTGAGCAATTTTGGTGTTATTGTTATGTTACCAATTATTGTACACAACCTGTATAGAGATGATTTTCTAACTATGTTTTTTTTTAATTAATTTACTATAACATAATTATAATTTGTACAACTTGTGACAAATATATTATCTTCATTGTTCTCATTTTTTGTCTATGGTTGGCATGTGATTCATATTCGTTTAAAGGAAGTTTAATTATTTTCCACATTTAACAAAGCGCAATTATTAATTGTCAAGAAGTGTGTCGATCTTTAAAATATTCATGCTTATTTAACAGTTTAACAAACTTTAATTAAACATTTATAACAATATATACAGAGTGTACGGGAAAATGTGGGAAATCCCTTGGATGCAGATAGAACATGAACAAATAAGATGACAAGTTCCTATAAAAAAATTTCCTACAGGCCCCTCCTACGGAGATATGCGTCCCTGAAGGACGCCGCTGGAAATCGGTTTTATTGAATTTTTCGTTAAAGTAATTAATATGAATATAAACGCAGTGGTGTCTCCGGAGGCACCTTAACGGAATTATTGAAAAACTTCATAAGAGGGTTCAACATGGGCTCCGTGAAGTCTGGTACACTCGCGAGCACGACGAATTAAGGACTGTTGTACCCACAACAATAACCCAGCCGCGTTCCTTATCACATCACAATGAAACGTGATTCTCTGTAGAAATTCCTCCCTAGTGTCGACCGGAGTGGAATACACCACTTTTTGAGGTGTCCCGACAGGTAAAAATCCAACGGCGTTAAGTCAGGAGATCGAGGAGGCCAGGCAATTGGTCCTCCTCTACCTATCCAACGGTTTGGGTTGACGTTATTTAGGGGCTCCCGTACGCGAACGCTGAAATGAGATGGTGCCCCATCGTGCATGAAGTACATGTTTCGGCGGGTTTCAAGTGGTAAGTGCCATATTAAATCTCGAAAAGCATTCTGAAGAAACTCCAAATAAGGTGGTCCATTCAATCGTTCTGGCAAAACGAATGGTGCATTCAAAAAATTGTCAATGATTCCTGCCCAAATATTAAGTGAGTGGAACTGATGTTGATAATGCGAAACAATAGCGGCATGAGGATTTTCATCAGCCCACACATGCGTATTGTGTAAATTGGTGATATCATTTTTGGTTACCTTGCTTCATCCGTGAAAAGAATAATGCTCATAAAGTTAACATTATTACGTTGCTGATCCAATACCCAGTTTGCAAACGCATTCTACGAGGAAAATTTTCAGGAATCACTTCATGTTTTTTTTTGCAAATGATATGGATATAACAGCTGTTCATGAAGAACTTCATGTACTATTGTTTTCGATGTATTGTGCTGATAATTGTCGAGTGCTCGTTAATGGATTGTCATCTACAGTATTTAAAATACGTTCCTCTAATCGCGGCAACGTACGGTTCCTCTCACACCAGCATCAGTACTACTTTTTCCAAACTTTCCTAAAATTATGAAGATAGTCAATAATATGTATTACCTTATTAACTGGAATCGTCCACCATTCTCTCTTAGACGTTGGTCAACACGTTGAAATGTCTTATGGTTTGGTAGAGCACGAATAGAAAATCTTTCGTGATATAATCTTCTGGCTTCTAAAGCATTGCAAGACGCAAGACCATACATCAGATGCATATCTGCATGCTCAATAAACGTGTATTCCATACTTCGAATAAATTCAATGTGTCAACAATGGGATGACAAGTTCTAAAATGCCGGATATTTTACTTATTTCGTACCATAGTAAAGTTTGCAACAACAATAGTTTTTTTTGGTGCTGATAAAAACTAAAACGCACACTTTTTGCAAACTTTTTCTCGTAAACGGTTCATTTTAACGTCAATAAGCAAGAGTACCTTTTTTAAAATCTATGGTTCAAGCTCTCCAGTTTAATATTTTTAAAGTCTTTATCATACAGGGTGTTAAAAATTTCGGCATTAAGTTGTAAAGATTAGCCCGCCCCTGGTAAACTACAAAAGCTAATATGTTTCAAGGACACTATTTTAAGAGGTCCATACTAGTGTCCATCACATTAAATTTTTATTAAAATATATTAATTACTTTAAAAGAAATTCAATAAAAACCGATTTCCTTCAGGGATGCATATCTCCGTAGGAGGGGCCTGTAGGAACATTTTTTATAAGAACTTGTCATCTTATTTGTTCATGTTCTATCTGCATCCAAGAGATTTCCCACATTTTTCCGGACAGCCTGTATATATGCGATGAACAAACACATTTTCAATAGAAAAAATTTAAGTAGCGCATGTGCAGTTTCAACCGTGTGACCAACAACGGCATAGCTCTTGGTCTTCTATTTTATTATGTCGGATATAACTAACCTCCTATTTCAATAGAAATAAAACCCAAACAATTGTGTCAGATTTACACTATATTTAAATTAAAAACACAACAGCTGTTTCGCTACACTGTAGCTTCTTCAGGTGATGACAAATTCTAAAAAAAATTTTAACAGCGACACAGCTGTTGTGTTTTTAATTTAAATATAGTGTAAATCTGAAACAATTGTTTGTGTTTTATTTCTATTGGAATATGGATTTACATCAAGTAAAGGCCGAATCTAATGAACCTCCTATTTCTTTTTACAACAGAGATCCTACCTTCTAAAATTAAGTGCAATCTATGTATTTATTTTAAAAGAACTTAACTTCATTTTTTTTTAAATCTATTTTCAAAAGCAAAGTAATAAAATTCTCAACGAAAGTGTTCTCTTGAGTTATAGTCATCCATATATTTCAATCAACTCCTGAGCAGAATCACTTAATTTTATCTACGTACGCTTCTTCTGAATCTGTTCGTGTTAATTATTTATAGGTTCTACAACCGATAAATTTGACCGAGCCGTTTATTACATTTTGAGAGAATCTAATGCATTTATCAATTCAATCAGTATAATACATAATTCATGATAAATTTAGTTAACAAATTGGTTTTGTACGTGTAGATTGACTTTATGGTTAAGTTTGAACACATTTTCAAATCCACATTTCTATTAGTGTATCTATATTAAATCCAAAGTTGTCAGTACTGACTTGCCTCACAGTTATTTTAGGTATTAAGGAAAGGATTGTATTTTATATAATAAAGAAAGTCGTGCTTTTAAGTACGTACATGTGATGTAATTTGTCAGTTTTCACATAATATACAAGTTTTTCTGGGACAAGGAACTAAACTTTCTTTTTAAATAAGTTGTATTAAAAGTATTAATAAAAAACCAGTTTACACGAATTTTGGCAGCCATTGAAATACTATGAGACACAGTATTAGGTTGAATGTGGAAATCATTGTGCGACGAAAGTTACTCTAATCGAGAATGCTGACAGAATGAATAAAAGTTCGCGAGTTGTGAATAATTTTATACGAAATATGGAAAAGTACAGAAAAAATTAAGCAGGCGGTATTCAAACTGCAACTACCGAGAGAGAAGGTAGAAACAACTACAGGAAGCTTTTAATTTCTGTTCTCCTGCCAGAAAAATCAATCAAGTGTTGTAATCTGGTCAGTCTAACCACTGTACAAAGAATAATTAAAAAGTGCGCACATCTAAAGGGGTTTTGATTACAGTAAAAGCCGGTTTTAACGCAAAGACATAAATGAACTAGACCAATAGTGGAATTCTGAAACCTTCTCGGAAGCTGCGCTAATCGTAGTCCCTGGCAACGAAGTGACGTTATATGACGATTCTCGAAAATTTTTAGAGTTAGTGACGTCGAAATGTCAAAACGTTCGTGAGTAAAGATTTTGTAGGTTATATTGTGATTATATTATTTTTATATAATTATTGTTAATATACTGTTCCTGTTGTTATATTTATAGTTTCTGTTAGTTTATTTGTTATAATTATTATTGTTCTTGTTTGTTTATTTGTTATATCTATTATTGTTTCTGTTTGTTTATTGTTTTATATTTGCAAATATGAAGGGCTTTATAGCATTATTATCACAACAGGTAGGTAATCGATAATATAAAATATATAGAGTATACATAATATTCTCTATTTTCTTTATTTCAGAAATTATATGCGTATATTCCAAAAACGTTTAAGAGATCACGGAAATCCTTTTGAAAAACTCAACAGGCAAACATTTTAAACAAATGTTTGACTGAATAAGGACACTGTTCAAACCTGATCCAGTTATTGGATGGACATATTGAACAAACAAATATACCATTACATTTGAAGGTTATTATCATAAACATCACTTGAAATGCATATTAACTATATAGTTCACATTATATATTTGTTACAGGACTTAACAACATTAAATTTCGTAGCATCAGGCAGCTATCAGAATAGTGTTGGTGTTAATAGCTTTGTTTCTCTTAGTCAGAGTTCAGTAAGTCGAATAGTTTATCAGGTCTGTCTTTTGATATCAAACAATTTATTCCCTGAATGGATAAAATTTCCCAGTGATTGTGAATCGAAGAATCGTGTTAAGCAAGGGTAATTATGTTGTATCAAAATATTCTAAAAATAATTCTTTATTTTGTTTTTATGATACAATGATGGGAGACCGGAGATGTATTTTGTTTAATCGATAGCACGTACCAAGGGCAATCATGTCTTTTCTAAACGTTCTACAAATTATTGTTCTGTTTAGTTTTTATGAAAAATGGGGTGCACGAGATGTAGGTGTAATTGATGGCACACATGTTGATATACTTGCTCCACCTTTAGCCGATGAAGAACACCCTTCTTTTGTATATGTATATTTTTTATATTCACATACTGTAATTTTTTTTCTAAATTTCAGCACTACTTTTATGGTAAGGTTAATAAAAAAATATATTTGACAATAAAATGTGTTTTATTTTTCAATCTTTATACAAACAATCTCTATTTGAGTACCTATTATTCAAAGTTCACATTTCTAGTTTTGTATTATTATTTTTCTTTTTGATCTTTATTGTTAAGATTTAATAGTAACCATATTATTCATATTTATTAGTATAATTATCCGAGTCAAATGTCTTCTATTGTTTTATAATACTTGCTGGTAAATTTATTAAACAATAATTTTTTACATTCTTTTGAGTTGAAAAAGTGCAAATTTCAGCCTAATGAATATTACTCTCTTGTAAAAACTGCAAATAAAGAGCTTTCAATTACTATAATTTCAGAGGCTCAACAACAAAATCCTCCAATAATATCGAATGATTTGGTGTACCGAGTACAATACATCACAGGATTGGTCGATTTTCTAAATACAAAATCATCTATATCCTTCAAGCATTTATATACTATGCTATTAAAACTTAGTGTTACCTTTTTGGAGCCTAAAACATTAATCGTTCAATATAGTTACATATTGATAAAATCTTTGCGGTTTGACTTACAAATAAAGAAAGTCATTGACTAAACAGGTAAATTTCCTCTTATCTTCTTCAACATAATATAAAGTTAAACAATTACCTGTCCTTGTTGGCTTCATAGAAAAATCACATTTCGTCATTCATAAATGTGCCTGAAAAGACATTTATCTGCAAATTCACTATACACTAGTGCGATACTACAGCCTTTGAAACTCTCCTAATGGTAGCAGTTCTTGTTGAAATGTTCCAAAGTGCTTCGTGCTATCTTGGCAACAGTATAAACATATGTTTATACTATGTCTTGACACTTCTACGTCACTAACTGAAAATTTTTCGAGAATCGTCATGTAACGTCACTTCGTTGCCAGGGACTACGATAACCGTAGCTTCCAAGAAGGTTTCAGAATTCCACTATAAACTTTGCGAGAAATCATATAGGCTGGATTCATCAGTGATAAACAGTTATCTCGACGGACGAAGATATGTTTATTGCGAAAAGAAGAAACCCCAACCCATAATTAAGGGGCGGGGGGGGGTATTTTTTATAACGGTGTGGTAAACCTAGAAATTTTAAATGATGTTCAAAATGCTCGAACGTACAAATACATATTAAGAGTCCAACCCATCATAAACACGACCATGGGAGGTTTACCATGGATTTTTCAATATGATCACGATGAGCTTCACACCGCATTATTAATAGTTAGTTTAAAGATCAAAATATGTAAGTTATTGAGTGGCCTAGTGTATCACTTGATTGAAAATTATTGAAAATATCTAAGGGCGACTGTATGGTGATGGTTAACAGTATCATAACACTGTACAACTAAGTAACGCAATAGAGGCAGGTTGGAACGAATATTTAAACACTTTGTTCAATGCGTTACCAAATCGAATATTTGAGGTTATTCGCAAGGGTGGAAGGCACACTTATTATTAATATTATTATTGTTAAATTAAATTGTTACTTCTTCAGATTTCAGTTTTGTGCGGTACAATAAAAATTTCCATACACAGAACATGAGTTTTCCTTATGATGCTATTCAGATGTTACGGTGGCAATAGACGGGCGATTATTATTAAAATTGTTTTTATACACAAATATAAAAAAATAATTTCAAACAACTAGAATAATACAATAAAAATTTCCATACACAGAACATGAGTTTTCCTTATGATGCTATTCAGATGTTACGGTGGCAATAGACGGGCGATTATTATTAAAATTGTTTTTATACACAAATATAAAAAAATAATTTCAAACAACTAGAATAAAAATGTATACTTGCTTTTATATCTAAAATAATTGTGTAAATAGAATTTACACCATATTTACACAATTATTATATATAAGAATTAGTTTGTACCATTTCATTTTCAATACATTCACAATTTGTTCTTATTTCCTCATGTTTAAATCTTTACAACATATTTGCACCTTCTGAAACTATTATACTCGTAAGCCTACAATATTCAGCATTCAACAGAAACGATGAGATACTACCAGTTATGATGTTATGTCGATTCTCTTCGGGTAAAATGTTTTACAGGAGCAGTTTGGGTTTCTTTTGAGATCAAAATAAAAGGAGAAAAATACCCAATAACTAATACTAATAATTTCGTCTTTATATCTTGTGCATGTCTCTATTTTCACATTCTGGGCATAACACAGATTTTTGCATTTTTTTTATAACGACTCGATACCGCTTTATTTTTGTAAAATTCACATATATACTAAAATAGATAATTAATTTATTATCACATACACGCTGGTAGGTATGAAAATACTGCAGGTAAGTCGTAGTTAACGCGATAAAATGAATAATTTGTATATCTGTATATTGTTTCCGAATCTTGTTTGATAGTAGATTTTTATAATTATTTTGGAAGGTCAATTCCCTCCCAGACGGTATAAGGCGAGGAACGATTATGAAACAAACTGAGATATAGAGACCACAAACATCTACGCTCTTATCCCGGACACCCAGTGGAGTTGGTCATGGGTGAAGTAACTTCAGTTGCTAGGGAGTAGAAGTAATAAAATAATTCGGCGCCACGTGCTTTACTTAAGGGTGCATTTCATCCGGAAAAGCACGACACGGTATGGTCTTAAACCTCCGCTTGATTCCAAAAGAAAAACAGACAGTATGTTTCAAAACCTCTATCTATTGACAATTATACATGAACAAAAGAACTAAAAAGATGTGCAAATAACAGATATAATTGAAACCAATAAGATACCCCCTGTATATTGACAATTATACAAAAAAATACAAAAGTGTACAAATATTCCGAAGTATTGAAACCAATCAGTATCTCTAAAGTATCCAAACCCGACATTTACACGATGTCCAATTGTAACTACTTAACTAACAAATATAAAACAAAAATTGGAAATGTTCAGGCTGCGGTGCTAATTTAAATGCACATAGCGTTACCTTAATAAAACTAATATCCAAAAATTTGATTTACAGGTAAAAAAAAAGACAAAAGCAAAGTTACTTAGCTATTACACAATTTTGGCTGAGGGCCGAACAAAGTGTTCAACGCTTGTACAGCTCGCAGACTGAGACCTGGTCGATGAGATGCCCTTCCCACAAGATGCGCAGTGAATTCTTATAATATTAGGATAAGCAGGAACAACTGGTCATTTCCTTTTTCCGAATACTCTCTCTGTCTCGCACTGACCTATATGACTCCGCCCATCGGCCAAGACTCAGTCTGTGTACTGTACGTGTGTTTTATTCTGATCAGGTGAAAACGTACGCTTACACAGTTCATATACAATTATCAAGTTCAATATTCAACAAGCAATGACATAATGTCTTAATAACAAGCTGAAATAAAAATTTACGTAGAACAGACCTAAATTTACGACATAGGAATGTCAGCAAAAATAAAACTACAATAAAAAAAGGAAATATCAGCGTAAACTACTGGTCTTATAATTTAATAAACCAACGCAAAAGGTAAATTTCGATTAACGACTATGCTTTTTAAATTTTAGATATTATTGCATGTAATTAACTGATATAAATATACCATAAAAAAGGTTACCTCTGAATCTACAATTTACAAAATTTAAGCAATTAGAATGTCATCGGCAAGGTTTAAACAAAATTAAAATACATTAAGGAATATGGTATCACTTAGCTCACAGTCCAATAGTTTTTCACGCTCAGGACGAACTCCAGGACAAAAAAAAAACAAAATTCGTAGCCTGTGTGGAACGCCAAAATAAACTTCCACCAATAATCTTCGGATGGCGATGTACCCGAAAATTAAAGTCACCCATAAAATTTAGGAGAGGGTTTGCACTAAGAATCGAATTGGAAAAATTGTAATTAACCCTCGTATACAAAAATCCTCCATAAAAATCGCAAATAGAAATTACAATTCCTAAACAGAAACACAAGAAATTAGTCCTAGAAACGGACAAAACAAGATTCAAACGATCTATAATTAAATAGAGAAATAATAGCAATATAAATACCTGCGAAAGATTGCAGCAACAAAAGAAACGTTCGGCGGTAACGGCGATACCCATTTAATAAAGGCACAGTTTTCCAACCAAATCCAATTAAACAGCCATAACAATATTCTTCGCGCACAATATTTAACTAGGCTATAGAAATATTACATTCACAATAAACCACTATTAAAACAGCAAAGTAAGCAGGAAGACATAGCCGGACGGCGCAGAAAAACCAATTTTTAAGTTGAAAAATTATAGGGACACATCTACTAAAACATCTCTCTACAAATAACATTTCAGAGATAAACGAAGCCAGTCAGCTATATAATTCTAGTTAAAAATGTAGAAATAACTTAATTTTAAATAGTAAGTATCGAAATTCGAGAATAAACCGTAACAATATGCCTGCATGGCTACAGGCGGCCATATTTGTTAGTAGACGTTACTTATTCTAAATAACTCTATTTTCTAATACAAATAACTAATATGTCAATTAAGTATTACAAACAAAAGTATAAAATAAAATAAGATATTAAAAGTGGAAGACAATTTTGCATAGACCAATGAAACCGCTATTTTGAGCATATTTGATATGTGTTCTTGAGAAAATTATATTTAATGAAAATGAGAATGGGGATTGCTGATGTAAGAGATGCTGTCAAATAAATAAGGATCGCATCTTTTTTTTTCAAATTGAATCGGGCAGCCCAAGTGTAACTAACATATAAGCTACGTATCCAACATAATTCGAAAATCAACGGCCGTAACTAAGCGCATTTATCGAGACCAACATTTATTTTATGTGACAGTATATTTCAATTTACAGCCGAAGAAACAAGAATCATTCTCGCAATAAAGATAGCCATCAAGGGGGCATTAGTTCTGAAAATAATGGATGTCCTCCGACACACAAACACACACAACATCGAACTGGGTCCACTATAGTCAGATAAAGCCAAGAAAGACAATAGTGGGGTGGTGGTGGTTTATTTATTTATTATTATTTTTTTTTTGTGATAGTGTGTGAGTCGACGCCTTCGTGTCGCATCGAGAACACGACCCTACACGTCAACGCCAGGTCTACCACACCCTCGCAGACGCCGTCGACGCGAAGAAGAAAAGACAGGGGAAATCCAACGTGCGATACAACGCACCAAAACAATAATACGTGACAAATTGGAAGATTTATTGTTGTATGTGTTGGTGTGCAAGGGTTTCTTCCGATAAGAATTCCTATTGTTGAGAATGTGCATGCCTACAAGAGATAAATTTATTATAACTTTTTATTTGTGTTTCATAATTTCTTAATATTATGGCATATTTAGTACAGTTTTGTTAAGGAAAATAATACAATTACATTATTACACCCTATAGTTAAGATAAACAGGGTTGGGTTTACGGTTGAAGCTAGAATCCTGAAATTTTAGAGACTTAGGACTCAGTAAAAACTATTTATTATTTTTTTTCATGATCAATAAGCTTTCGAAAAATACAAGGCCTATTTTTACTTTCTTATACGTAGTATAAGGAAGTATTGTGATGACGAAAATTTTCGAACTCGAGATTTTTGCAGATGTCCACGTTTTGAAGTCACCTGATACCGAAAAAGTAGTTTTTAAAAAATATTTGTGTGTGTGTCTGCCTGTGACCACGATAGCGGTCGAACCGCTGGAGATATCAACTCCAAATTTTGTATTTACGTGTATAATCTCCCTCTTGAGATCTGATTAGTTTTTCAGTAAAATCGGTAGACCGGAAGTAGCAGTTTACTTCAGTGAAAAAATCGAATTTTGTCAATATTTCGTCAACTACTAAGTTTAAACAAATTTATAAAGAATTCATATGTACTTAAAATTAAAATTGAGAATAATTTTGTTTAAAAAGTTTTTCGAAATTCCTACCGGAAGTAGGTCTTTTACTCTTGTCGAAAATCAGTTTTTTGCGAATATCTTGCAAGTCATCCTTTCTAGACAGGTACATTACGAGTATAAAAGTATTTAGATTATAATTTTAAATATCTTCTGTATAAGAAAAACTTCAATATTCGGACAGGAAGTACCACTTTTACTCTTACCGAATAACGATTTTTTGGAAATATGTCGTAAATTATGCATTCGATATATATTTATTAAAAGCACAAAAGTATTTAGAACTGGATTTGCAATATTTTTTGTATACATGAAATTTCAAAATTTGGACCGGAAGTAGCACTTTTACTCTTAGCGAGTAGCACTTTTTTCATAATATCTTGCAAAGTCTGCATTCTATAGAGATTTATTAGGAGAAGAGAAGTACTTAGAATAAGATATTGAATAATTTTTGTATAAAAAAATTCTTAAAATTTTATAACTTGAAACGCTCACACCTATAAGAAAGTCGTGTGGTGGCCACACCTAATTTTTTTTAATGGGAACATCGGTTAAACGGAACATTTTTAAATATGTCTTTCTTACGAATTTAATGGTATAATAGGTTTGATGACTTGTTTGACAAAATTTTCCAAAGAAAAAATAATTAAACTTACATATTATTAATTAAAATAAAATAATACACACAAATCAAGGAACCTTTGCAAATCAGTCAAACATGAAATTATTGACAGTTAATTATCAGTGACGTTGTATTAGCAAAAAACTAATAATATGAATCATTTAACAGAAAGAATGAGAATTGAAATTCTCACAATAATTGGGCATGGAGATGGAAAACGAAGTCACTAACTAGCTTGTGCAGTGTTTAACGAAATCCATCCAAATAGGAATCTAATCAAGTCAATAGCGACATAAACATTAAAGAAATTTAATTAAACCGCTAGTGTGAAGAACCAACCTAAATTAGAATGCCCAGGAATATGCACCAACGAAGAAAATTCTTCTTTGGAGTAATATTTAAATCATTTAAGTGCTGGAAAGCGGCCCTGCATACCCTTGTCGTGGGTACTTCTCTTTAGACCATTCGTTTAATCGTGGAACAAAAAATCTTGTGGTGTTAAATCCGGGGTCCTTAATTTAAATGCTTTCCACTAAACTTCAATTTTAAGGAAAACTAAGCTAAATTTTTGATTCTAATTTAGACGAATATATTTCATAAGATATCTATATGGATATGGAAAAAAAGTCGATTCTAAAATGAAAATTTTTGTAAATGTTTTGTTTTTTTGGGTGTCCCTGGCATAATTTTAAACATTTGCAGATTTTTTTTATTAAGTACCTAAGTAGTGTACATTTCAATCACACGTTACACAAAACTTAATTCTTTTTTCTCTATAAATAAGCTTTATTTTGGTGGTGGCGGTAAAACTTGAGTCAGCCGGTATATCACAAAAACAGGAGCTAATAAAAAATGTTGTTTGTCATGTTCGTTTTTCTCAACCCAAAATTAGCAAGATTGACTTATAAAGTGAAGAAAACTTTAAGACAATAATTTCTTGTTGGGCAGTGTTAGCTGTCGATGATTTATGCCCGCATTAAATATCAACCAGAGCTGGTTAATTTTAATTGTCAGCTGTCATTCATAATTAATGTAAATATTACCAAAAAAAGAAATTAAGAAGAATCAAATACTAATTTCAATTTTCAGCTCAAGAGTTAAATAGTACACTTACTATTTAATATTTAGCTCTTCTTAATTTTTTGGGAGTAATATGTAATATATACATCGCATTCTCAAATTCCTGTTCACATAGTATAGAATAAACGGTTACAAGAGTTGTGAGAGCAGTCACAGTTACAAATGTTTAGGCGTGAAATATGAGTATTTTGTAGAACTGCCAGGTGAGATGATGAATTGCCAGGAATATATTTTCTCTTTCCCAGCGCTTATAAAATACATTCGCGGATCACAACAAAACAATATTCGTACATGAAATCATGCGCATATCCACGTACTTCAATACTTCTTTATGAAATGTTTTATGGAATTCTCAGAGTGGGGTACTTTTGACAAGATGAAATCTGAAGAATGAAATATAACATTTTCTTCTCGAATTATTATTAAAAGGAGAGAGCAAGTTGGGAAAGGCATACTTACACTAAAACACTTTTTGGAAGCTATAATTGACAAAAAACATGAAGAATATGTTTCTATTGCAGCTTAAAATATCCTTACCTAAATACTTCTAGATTCAGCATTGATTCAATTCAATTTTAAGTTCAGCATTGATTCCACAAAAGAGGTTCCAATTTTGTGTCGACCTATGTTTATATCGGACATATACAGGGTGAGTCATTAGTAGCCGCTTCTTCGATTGCTCTTTTGTGTTTTTAATAAAAGAAAAAACAATTAGTGGAAGATTTATGGTTGCTTGGGGCGTATATTCTAAAAATATAATTGTCTATCCAACTGTTTTTTTCTTTTTCAAAATTCAGTCTATAGTTTTTGAGTTATTAATTTTTTTTTGGAAATTTTTGACCAAAACACGTGTTCAGGAAAAAGACATTAACTTTGGTAGTGCTTGTAGTCAAGAACATTCTGTATTATTTGGTACAAGTTGCACTCGACAATACCTACTTGTTCTTGCAAAGCCTACTTCCAGATATTTTCACATATCAAAAACTTTTTTTTAATGAAACACCCGGTATTTTATTGTAGTATTTTGTTCCTTTTTTTATTCTCTTTCATTTTTGTTAACAATGTCCTATACTTATCTTTTGTAATTTCTCAGATAAACACTATAGAAGCTATCAGCTATCAAATAAAGAACTACGGGCGCTGTTCTATGCACCCAAATATTCGTCCAATAAATATTGGAATGCAACCTGGGTCAATTGTTAAAGAAAGTCGATACACATTTATGTCAAATTTATAAAAGCATCGCTATTCGTTGTCAACGAAATGCATTATTCTTAGAAGACTTTATACATATTGTTGTGGATGCAACATTTATAAATAATAAATATATTTGGAATGGAAATGTAACATTGCCCCACGTTGGCTTGAGCCAAATAAATATATGCTGATATACCTACTTTTATAATTGATACAAATGATGTAATACTTTCATATTCGATTTGTTCACAACAGCATAAAATGTTAAATTTTTATTCGTGAAATCGTACAGCGATTTACTTCTTGATTTATGGTCTTTCTCTTATTTAGTCTACTTTGGGATAAGGTGAGGACATAAACACAATATCTATGTTTTATACTAACATCAGATATATTTTAAATTATCGTTACTAACAACATTAACATTTTATAAAGTTTTGTTCTTAATTGAAATTATCTATACTCCCTTTTGAATTGTAATATGTGTGAAATAGATATAATGATGTTTAAATGGATGTTCACTATGTGTTCTTTTATTTTTGAAAGAATGATTTTTGTGAAAATTATTAACACGATGCCGTCACTATTTTATCAAAGCAAACATTCGCACGTAGTACTTTAGTAATCTAGAGTCTTGCTACTTAAACGTTCTGAAATTGGCTCACACTAACTGCTAGCCGCAAATATTTTCACATAGTACTTTTAGTCATTTAGTATTTACCCATCATAACATCCTCGTATGTTCATGTTAAGTTGTTTAATTTTAATTTTTTATTTAATAATGTTCAACAATTCACTTAAAGCAAACATTTGCACATAATACCTTTGTAGTCTGTCCAACACTATTAAATACATATATAATTGGAAATGACTGAGCGAAATATATAAACTCAAGTGAACATTCATTTGATATTAGACAAATCAAAATAACTTCATATTACGACTCATGTGAATTTATATAACTCACTTCATTTGATCGTAAAATTGATCAAACTCCATCTTATTAATATCTTCCATTTTATTTTATAACGATAAAAAAAACAATCAAAGGAATTTATTTGAAAAGAAAATTTTAACTAAATGCTTAAACTCTATCTCTGAATACAAATTTCTAAATCATAAATGAACAAGTAGGGCTTATTTGCCCTACTGTAACTTTATCATGTTATCTTGGAGCTCCGCTTTTAAATTCGTGTATTTACCATTCAAATTGCAGTCGAGAAGTCTTTCTTGTTTTATCCTGTTTTAATTTTTATATTGGCAAACAAAAGACTATCGCTGGTTTTACGCCCTCTATTTCAAATTTTAAGTTGGCTATACTTTTATATTCATGGTTAAATTGTTCTTTGTCCTTTTTTAAGTTGTCACTTTTATTCAAATACACATGAATTACACTGATAGTTACACAACAATGTCGGCACTTCAAACTGTTCTTTGTTGAAGTTTACAAATCTGTTGCTTCTTATCCTAGGTAAGTGTGTTGTTCCTTTTCTTCTTCTTCATGTAGACATCTGTTGTACCTGTATACCGTATGTGTCAATTGTCATTAGCCATAGGCGATCAATCCATGCAATATGTTGCAACGTAGTATCCCTACTTTCCTTTCCAATGCCAGCGACGCTACAACCGACACATGCTCGCAAATACAAGTTAACACTTAGCAGTAACCATTGGACCACCGACCCGTGTGTTTCTAATGCGTTCAGAAATAATATTTACGAGTTGCAAGGATTTGTTTTTCTTTTTCCTTTCAGTAAATACAGAGAATTTTTAAGCTACGTTCACGCTGCATGACACAAACAAAAGCGTAATTCTAATAAAATTAAAAAATAACCCTAATAAAATAAATAAAAAAGGATTCCTCCCTGCACAGCATGACATTACCCTAGGCGGTCGTAGAAATTTACTCTTACGTTTTCTAACATGTGAGCAGTTACTGAATTAGCAGCCTCAATTATTTTTTCTCTCAAGGCAACTATGTTTTCTGTTCTACCAGCTTCATGGGTATAAACAATATTTTTTAAATATACCCACAAAAAAAGACCATTTGATGTTACCCGTTCCAATAATAAGACGGCCAGGGACCACAACGTGTCCCCACCTAAACATTGAATGCAAAATCTGGGTCGGGATCGGAGAATATCGTTGTGATGTCGGTTGTTGTCGGCATTGGTGACGGACAGTAGGGGTAACACGTTGCAATACGTATAGATCGTACGTAAACATTGAATCCCTATACCTAATGATATTTGACATATGCGGTATAAATTCATTACTCTTGTCACTGTTTGTCAAATGTTTTCTTTTGCCATTTGCTAATCATATTCTGATTCTGATTTCTGATTTTTTTTTAGTTCATTTATATGGAAACAAAGGGAAGACCTCGCAGACAACCTATATGTTCTTGAGCGAGCCCGCACTGGGAAGAACCGCCGCCGCCGTTTCTTTCTCCCTGTCTTCAAACCAAGTTTTCATCTCAGGTGATATTGCTATAAACAAAATATTGACGTTGTATTTTTCTTTTGCAGGTGCTTAGATCATACATGATTATTTCTGATCCCTCCGAAACACAATCAAATAAATAATACATTTTAACCTTTCATTACTATATACAAAAATGTTTTTATTTACGATTTAACATGTCATAAGACATACATCGTTATTATATCTTTTTTTATGAAATGTACGTGTTTACTATATTTTACTTCTATTACTAGAATCACTTTTATGAATTAATACTATTCATATTCACATTTATGTCCTTATTCAAGATTGTGTCATTTTGACAAATTAAAGCCTTCCAATTTATTTAGGATGTGTATCACATCTCATTTGTCTTTATATATCTAATATTTAAACTCACTTAATTAAAGTGTGCTAATAACTATATCTTTATTTTTATTTACTATAACTTCGAATAAAAAAATTCATTCTTAAATGTTTGCAACCTATTTTACTTATTTGCATATATTATAATCTTACTATCTAACTTTGAATAAATTTTCAAATAAATTATAGCTATTATTTAATTACTAAATTAATCCTTAATACAATCATTTTCATAATGTAAGGCTCACAGCAATATGATTGACGTTTTGGGTGAATCTGAAAGAAACGGCACCTTCTGTTAAAATGGATGCGTCAATCGTCACAATTTTCGTTATTATAGCACATAAAAACCCTCACTGCAAACTTTCAAAATCGTTGGACATTAAATGTGTGGGGAGGAATATTGTGTAGTTACATAATTGGAAAATGTTAATGGAGAAGAGTGTCTTCGTTTTCTACGGACGGACTTTCAAAACTTTTTGAAGAATGAACATTAAAATCAGAAAAGCGTTTACAATAATATGGCGAAACATTTTACGCAACCTTTGTACTTCTTTGAAAAACAGAATATCTCACGTGCATTGTACAAAGTTGTGGTTATGTTGAACATATTCTTTAATGAAATTTGCTTTTCATACTTTTGATTGTTGTTACATTGCTCAATAGTTTTAAGTTATATAAATTGCGTTATTTTGTTTTTAATTTTTTTTCTACTATAGTTTTAGGACAATCAATTTACAATTTTAAAAAACTACAGCCATCTCTTATGAAGAGCTTCAGCAATGAAAGAATACGAGCAATTAGGCAAATTAAATTGAAGAGAGCAGCATTGTTTCATGCAACTTTTAGTGGGACGGCATCTTCAAATAATTCCGGAAACATGATCTTTATTTTATGTTGTTGTTGAAAAAATGAAATACTGCAACTGGACATTGGTGGAATTAAAAAACTGAAATGCGATGCCCTTCATTTTGCAAAATTATTACTTTTGGCATACTTGGATTTAACCTTTTCTTGTTTGACTGTTGACTAAGGAAGTCGGGCCCCATTCCAGCCCTCCATTGCATGAACGAATATTTGCGTGCATAGAACAACAGCGCTCGAAGTTCTTTATTTCACCGCTAATTGCTTCTATAGTGAGTATCTCAGAAATTACAAAAGATAGATATAGGACATTATTAACAAAAATGAAAGGGAATAAAAAAGGAACAAAATGCCATAATAAAATACCGGGTGTTCGATTAAAAAAATAAGTTCTTGGTATGTGAAAATTTCAGGAAGTAGGTTTTGAAAAAACGACGTTTTTGATGTATTGTGGAGTCAACGTATAGCAAATGATGCAGAATTTTCTTGGTTACAAGCACCACCAAAGTTAATATATTTACTTTTAAGAACAATGTGAAAATGATTTTTTTCTGAACACGTGTTTTGGCCAAATATTTTCAAAAAAAATTGATAACTCAAAAACTATTGGCGCAATTTTGAAAAATAGGAAACAATTGAATAGGCAATTTAAAGCAGTAATAGAAAATCCAAAAATATATAAAATATATAGGGTGAGTCATTTAAAAAAATAAGTTCCGTGAATTTCCGGTTAAACCGAAAGTGCGTCCAATCTTAAAGTATTTTTAGAATATGTGCTACAAGCAGCCATGAATCTTTCACTAATTATTTTTTTTTTACTTAAAACACAAAAGAGCAATACAAGAAGCGGCTACTAATAACACCTGTTAATAGTTATTCAATACATCATTATATGAGAAATCTTCAATTTATTCAATAACTAAAATATATAATTGTTTACTTTCAAAATATCACAAAATGTAATGCTTTTATAATAAATATGAATATGTGTCACAATAAATAAATATTGATTTAAATATTAATATTACCTTAATATACATCAGATGTTTTGTAATTTGTAGATATCCATATAAATCATTCAAAAAATGTACACCCTAAGGAACTGAAAAATAGTTAAACAAAATAAATAATTTTTTTTATCTTTCAATATAATTAACAAACAGAACTTAAATGTAGGAGCGCCCATGAATTCTTTTGAAATGTTGAAAGAAGGAAACGAGCAATATGAGTATATACATATTTTACATTTTGCACAAGCCATATTCGGTGTTCGAAAACGAAAAGAAAGAAGACATGTAATGTCTTCTATGTATAAAAATGTATCTAAACGTATATGTGGGTTACCACAAAAACAATTTACATCTCTGCAGATATATAATCAGAGTACAAGCAAAAGCTTTCTACCTGGGCTACTAATACGGTTTATGAGATAAGATAAATGTCCGTGTTTAAATGTTGGTAACATACATTATACATTTTTCCATAACGAATTTGGCGGATACCTACACTCATGATCTTGAACGGCATTGTTTTGTAACTGCCTAAGAGATACCTATCTGCATTTGTACATATTACATACGCTGGATGTTTATATAGTTAGAAAGATTTTATTTTATAATCATACTTTAGCTTAAATCGGCATAGCAAATATTTATTGCATTATATACTTTGTTATTATTAAAAATTGTTGTTTAATAATAGGCGTTTACGATAATTGGAGCGCTCCACATCGGTATCTACCGAGAGCGTTCGTTCGTTTCGGCAACCAGCAAGAAATCAAGTTAATCAGCTGATTACCACAACTACCGGAGGTACCGGAGCGGTATCTACCGTTCCTATTATTGTAAACGCCTAATGACAACTATAAAAATGAATTTAAAGTTCTATACATTGGAAAAGATAGACTTTCAAAATTCTATTTATAATAACTAGGGAGCGGAATCGAGCGAGCTAAACTACCACGGAGCCACAATTGTGAAAAGAAATAATGTAAACAACTGCGTGTTTGTTTACATTATATCTGAATAGCACTAATTCATAGGGCGAACTGCAACATCTGTTTACGCCCGAGAATCTGAGAAAAAACTGCCATAAAATAAGGAATTTTATGAATAAAATCCTTTCTTCATCGGCGTAGGTACAAGGGTGACGACTTTTTAAAATTTATTATATTTACCTTATATTTCGCAATATAATATGTATGTTTCAATAACATACGCGTACATTTTTAGTTATCATTTATTTAGATCTAGAACGTTGTTTATGTTACTTTTTCTGAGATAAAAATTAATTGTCAGTGATTCCGAAATTTATTGCAAAGTCTGTAAAATATCGTCACTTAGCTTTGCTAAAACATACACAGAAATAGTTTTCATGCAGAGAATTTCGATTCTTTACAAAAGTTCGTTACATGTTTAAATGACGATGCTCGAACTATTTCTGAGTGCAAGGAACTAACACAAATCCCAAATTTAAAAAATCAGTTGTTATTCCTTCAGGAACACTTTGGAAATTTGCCTAAAGTAATGACATATTTTGAAAATCGAATCTCAAATTAAAAATGAGGTGTGGCCACCACACGACTTTCTTATACGTATGAGCGTTTCAAACTATACTATATTTTTTTTTACACAAAAATTATTCAAAATCCTATTCTAAGTACTTCTATTCTCTTAATAAATCGCTATAGAATGCATACTTAGCAAAATATTCGAAAAAAGGACTACTCCCTAAGAGTAAAAGTGTTACTTCCGGTCCGAATTTTGAAATTTCATATATTCAAAAAATATTGCAAATCTAGCACTAAATACTTTTGTATTCTTGATAAATACATATAGAATGCATAATTTACGACATATTCGCAAAAAATCGCTATTCGAATAAGAGTAAAAGTGGTAATTCCGGTCTGAATTTTGAAATTGTTTTTATGCAAAAGATATTGAAAATTACGTTTTTAATACTTTTATACCCGTAACGTACCTGTCTAAAAAGCATGACATGCGAAATATTCGCAAAAAACTGATTTTCGATAGGAGTAAAAGACCTACTTCCGGTAGCAGCTTAGAAACACTTTTAAATAAAATTGTTCTCAATTTTAATTTCAAGTACATATGAATTCTTTATAAATTTGTTTAAATTTAGTAGTTGACGAAATATTGGCAAAATTTAATTTTTTCACCGAAGTAAACTGCTACTTCCGGTCTACCGATTTTACTGAAAAACTACTCAGATCTCAAGAGGGAGATTAGACACGTAAATACAAAATTTGGAATTGATATCTACAGCGGTTATCGTGGTCATATAGAGACACACAGACATTTTTTAAAAACATCTTTTTCGGTATCAGGGGACTTCAAAACGTGGACATCTGCAAAAATCTCGAAGTCGAAAATTTCACATTTCTTCCTTATACTACGTATAAGAAAGTAAAAATGGATTAACCGCATTAGATGTGGCTATTAATAATTCCAAGTGACTTAGACGCAGTTTTTAATAGAAATCCAGGTTTAATAACATTGCGGTAATTGTGTATGCTAAATACGCTGAAATAAAAGAATATTTCCATTACGTAAATATAACCAGTTGCGATGTAGAAAAGACGTTTTCTATCTACAAGGATGTACTTAATTCAAAGAGAACAAGTCTTACAGAAGAGAAAATGAACAAATAGTAGGGTATTTTGTATTTTATAATCACCAGCCACTTGTTATTCAATTATATAAATAAAATTAAAACCTCTTTAAAAATACAACATTTCAATAGCGCGCCCATGGGCGATGAGTCATGACTCGCTCGATTCCGCTCGCTAATAATAACTGGTGGAATTAGATACATAGAAATACATAGTTACAAAATGGGGTATAAAATATTTAAGCAATCAAAGAAGCAATAAACTTTATTTACACTCCATAATCGCAGAATATAAATGGGCCAGAGCAAATATATTCTTAATCTGATACACAAGACTATATCGTTTCAATCACCGAACATACACACATGTAAGTGATATCAAATTTAATGCTCCCTGGAAATCTCCAGATATCCCACTCATAAATCATGGAACGCCATAAATTTCTCCACGTGTGTGCGTTTCTGCGTGCGCGTTTTCAGTTTCCGAATTGGGCAAAGTGCGCCTATTATATTCAACGTTTAATTTATATAGCCGGTTTCGTGTTTTATTGTTCCTTCTCTATCAAAAACATCGGATGCACGAAAAACAAGTGTTTCGTAAACAAGTGTTTCGTAATTTGGAAATAATACAAAGTCAAAACATTAAAAACGCTCGCTCATGTTTACAGAATCCGATATACACGTGCTTTTCTCGTTGATGAAGTAATTGTATTATAGGTTTAATAATTTTCTAATTTAGGTCATATAAATACGCAAATATAAAACACACGAGTAATGTATCTAATGGTTTTTTTGGTAGATGCTCATTTAAACTTATTCGTCGATTTCTCACAAAATTTGAAAAAGTTAAAACTAATAGGGGCGGTAGTAAAAATAAAATAACATCTTCAAGTGAATCCTTGAAAGAGCAAAATGACAAGATAACTTTAGAAGCAAAAATAGATAAGTTACATAAAAGTCAAACATGTTAATGGATTATTGAATAGAGTTGATCATAATGTAACGATACGCCATAATTTAATGATTTTATAAATTTTAACTACGAATATGAATTGTATTTTTAAAGTTAAGTGTTAGCAACCAAATAATGTATTTATTTGAACTGTTTATCCTAAATGTATATCTAAGTTAAGCTCTAGCTAGATAAGCATAAGTGAAGGAAGAGATAGGCAGGGGCGTTCTCGAAAAAAGGGTAGCCTCGAGACTTACGCGGGAAAAGTGGACAACAAGACTTGAAGAAGTCGAATTGGGACTTTCGAGCAGTTGACAGCATCTTAAATCTGTTCCGAACCATATATGCTAGTGCCCCTATATATGTATAAAGCGTAAGTCGACTCACACTTAGCAGTCGATAACGTATTAAATTGGTGTTGTTAGAACCTTATATGTAAATAAATAGGTTCTTTGTTTACATAAAGATCGACCGCCAACAAAGAGTTAAAGATATAAAGTTTAACATACCTTCCTATAAAAAGTCATTGTTGTGCAATTAGCGTTTAAAGAAGCTACAGGTGTCTCTACCGTGGAAGGAGGACTCCCACAAAGCTCACCGATAACAGGAAGATCTTCTTCAGGGAACGAAAGAAACTGTTATTAAGCGAATGCTATATAAATATTAAAATTTGTCTTAGTGTAGGGACGTAATGAATTAATATAATAAGCTAAGATTAAAAACATATTTAATAAATTGTCTTAGATATGATAATATTTCAGTATTAAAAAATATATCATTTGCGTTGTAGATATGTATCACTCTTGGCATAGTTTGTTTTCCTATTGCTTACGTTGTTGGTATTATTTTGTGTATTCTTTTTTGTGTTTGCGTTAATATATGAAAGAATCATAGTTTCTAATACAAATGTTGTTTAAATGAATATAATTTTGTTTTATTTAATGGTGCCAATTAATGCCCTAAGATTATTTATTGTTAATATCTCTTAACTGGATCGTCCTGGGAAAATGAGCTAGTCCGGCAAAACTATTCAATTATTTTATTACATTTCATTTAAAAAATATTAAAATATACAGGACACTATTCAGAGGGCTATTATATTATTTTTAGAGCCGCTATGAATAATTAATAATAATTTAAGGGGTTTCTTTACATTATGGCTCAACAACGTGGGGCTTTTACAGGTTCCTTTACAATAATTTAAAAAATAATGTCAGCAAAAGGAATAGAAAATATAACAAAACCGTGAAGAAAAATGTTGATAATTAAGACAAAAAGGAAAAAAAAATCATCTCTTCAAAATTTTGGTCAAGTAAATAATGTAAATGTAGTACATAAAGAAGAAATATACTTCAATAGACTGGAAAGTGTAACTCGCGCTAGTGATATAAGTAAAAAATGTGATCAAACTGACTTAGAATTGACAAAAAATAGGTCAAAAGTAAAAGAACTGAACTAGACAAGCCAGGCAGCAGTAGTAAGTTCTATATAGTAAAGTGAAACTAAAAGTAAATTAGGTAAATGTGATTCATCCGATTTTGGTGTAATATCATATATAAGGGCAAAATATGGAAATGAAGATAAGGAAGAAAGTAGAGATATAAAAGATGTTAAAAGTGAGACAGTTATGGAAAGTGTAGTAAAAAGGCTGAATATATAGTAGATGGAAACACATACATATAGTGAATGTAATAAAGTAATCGACAGGATATGTCGTGTTTATGTAAAGAAATATCCAAATCGATCAAGATCCACCAAGGGCATCTTAAGCAATTTTTTAAAAAATTGCATTTCCTTCGGATCATTCTAGGTGGTAACAGCACTTGCTTACTTTACAGCTCATCCTAATAATTCTCTAAAGGATGCAGAAGCTGAAGTAGGTACATCGAGAATGAGTATACATCCAATTTTAAAAAAGAATAACCTTTTCAACATATTAATGAAGCTGATATTGTAACAAGAGCACAGTATTGTGAGTGGTTTTTAATGAAATCACAAGAAGACGACGATTTCACAAAAAATCTTATATGGACAGATGAAGCAAAGTTTTGTAGAAATGGAATATCTAATCGACACAATAGCCATTTTTGGTCCGAAGATAATCCTCGAGTTGTTAGGCAACGACGTTTCCAAGAGTCTTGGAGTTTTAATGTATTTTGTGCTATTAAACATGACAAAATATTTGCTTTGCATTTTAATGAAGAAAATTTAAATAGTGAGCGATTTGTAGACATCATAAATTTAAATTTAAATACACTGTCCGCAGAAGAAGTTCGTAGTGTATGGCTTCAGATAGATGGTGCACCAGCACATAGTACCAGAGCTGTTGGGGAAGTATTAGACAACATATTTTATGATAGGTGGATCGGAAATAAAGGACCTTATAGGTTTCCACCGCGGCCACCCGATTTAACGCCCCTAGATTATTTTATTTCGGGCTATGTTAAAGATGAAGTATATAGTATACCTGCTATCACCAAAGAAGATATGATCACCAGAGTGCGAGGAGCGTTCAATAATCTAGACGGTATCATGATTCAGCGTGCCACGCGTACGAACATTTTAAAAAGAGTAAGAAAGTGTTTAGGAAGAGGTGGTGATGTGTTTGAAAACATTATTTAAGATTACTAGAAACTATTATTAAGACTACTTCTTCTCGATATTGTCTAGTTTTCATTTAAATGTTTTAGACCATTATTAAACGATGACTTGTTTTGTTTTTATTTATTGACATGAGTTTCCATAACCTAACTGATTATACAAAATAAAACTTTAAAGAAATTGATACATTTTCCAAAATAACTCTGAAACTAAGACGTTTAGTCATAGGGAAGTAAATACATACTGCCCCTAATTTTAAACGTGCAATCCAATGAAGTTGAAAAAAATTTAGGTTGCTATTTAAAAATAAAGAGATATTGATATTTTCTGGATGAAATGTTTAACATTATTTTCTGATCACCCTGTATTATTTTGAAAGTATACCGCATTTGAAGCAGTATACTTTCTAAAATGATTACCTAAAATTTTAAATCTGTGCATGCATTCAATTATTGGGAATGTTGTTATGAGTAATAGTCTGCAGTTGTCATATTTTTACAAAAATTGAAATACCTACGTCGAAAGTGGCCAACTTCAGAGGCAAAGTTTATTAGACAAACTATCCTTAAAATTAAGTTAGAAATACAAATCAATTATAAATAATTGCGTATTCCATTTAAAATAAAGGAGTTGATATCCATTTCCGGTGTAACCGGAAGAAGCAAAAATTCAAACCTATTTTAAATCGAAAGGCGAAACTAATATTTGCGAATCTTCAAAACTCAACTCTTATTAGTTTTTTATATTGGTCTAACGAAATCTCGTCGTGATATACCCTGTATATGTATATACATAAAGAAAAGAGAAATATAAAGTTTAGTTTAAAAAAATAATTAATTATCTCGGGTATTCTATCTTATATTGTTTATATTAAGTATTAGCAAAATTGTAAACTGTAACTGTACATCAAGCATACGATAAAACATCCATTCTATTAAAGCGAAAATATATTATTACTACTACATTATCTTATTATAAATTGTTGCATTTATTGCAATAGAATATAGTCCATGATCAATCAGGAGAGATGTACTTTCGTAGCAGTGAATCAGATTGAATATTTCAGACGATTAAACACGTATATACTTGTGTCTATCAGCGTAATACTAATGTATAGCTTTATATACTCAAAAGCGTTAGTTCCGAATTAACGTTTTCGTATAGAGGTAAAACAAAAATCTGAAAATAAATTGTAATTGTTGTAATTTGGGTTTCCGATCTTTAGAACCTTTTCCATTAGACATATTCTGCTATCATCAGATCAGATCATCGGATACAATTCTTTTTATACTAGTGGGGTTTTATTAAACTATAATTATAGAATGTATTCTTAAATATTAGCTGTACGTAAAAGTAAAACAAACGTATTTAGCTAAGATACATTTTTGTAGTCTAGTATCCGGGTGTATAATCTCCTCCTAATTCTATATTTTGAGGTAAGTAACAGTAAGAATAAAAATTCATAATAAATTTGTAGTAGACGTAAATATTTAAAAACATTGATTTTTACAGATGCTTCTATAACTAAATAGCCATGCTTTCAAGAAAACCTTTACGTAGCGATCAATATAGGAAAATAGAAGCATCTAAAGAAAAAAAGCCAACCAGAATGCAGTGAGCATGGATAATTGGCAGAAGACGAATAAACCTACTTCAGGTGATTCTCAAGAACCATGTTCATTAAGTGAAACAAAAAATTATGTTGATGAAAATCATCTTCTTAACGAGAAAGAACTGCCCATTTGTAAACCTATATTAGTTGAATACCAGGAACCACAATCATCAAACGAAACCAAAAACAATGCAAATAATGAACAAGTAAAAATGTCATGATTGACATATTCTAAAAAAGGAAATTCATCGTAAATTCTTCAAGGTCGAGGGCAATATATGCTGCTCCGAGAAGGTAATGATGTCAATGTGACTGGACTCCCCGAACACTTGCCCACCAAATGAGATGGAACAAAGTATAAAACTGCGTATCATCAGCATACTTTTCAATTACAGACTTCTTGACAACCTTTTGCAGAAATCATGTATAAACGCAAAATAATAATGGATCTAAAATTGAACCTTCCGGCACACCTCTACAAATTGCAAGATACTCAGCCTCACACCCATCAATGAATGCACACTGAAGCAATTGCGCGACTATCAAAACCATCAACGCATCATAGATAATAGAAACCTGTGATAAATTTTATCAAAGGCCCCAAGGAAGGGTTGAAATCCAATAAAACAATGAACGTACATATACGCCCCTCATCAGCATCATTTATGCCATCTGATACTTTGAGCATAGTGATAGTGCAATTCCCACAGAAACCAGATTGAATATGGTGCAGAATGGAATACCTACGCACCAATAGATATTCACTAATTTGGAAATGGTAGTATATGAGGTAGAGCATATTCAAATACATAATTAAAGCAAGCCTTTTCTTCATTCTTTATAGCCAAAATAGTAACATTTCTTAGAGACTTATAATAATCCCAATGCCCCATCAACCCTGTACATCTAAATTTAGCCTTAGCTTTATTTCTCATTGCAGTCAAAAGCAGAAAAACAAACAACAAATTGTTGTTTTTGCTGGGATACCAAAGGGGAAGCTTTGCAAACACTATATCATTATCCGATCATTCGGAAATAAAACCCAGATTGCAATATTTCGTCAAAGGTAGATATTATTAAAATTTCAGGCGTTGTAGCAGAAGTAGCAGTTCGCCGTGAGGGCTCATGTATAATTTGTTGCATATCAAAGGCGTAAAAAAATCTTGAATAGTAAATATTAAAATTATTTATGAGATTAAGCATATTAATGTTAATATCACCAAGACAGGAAATAACGTCGCTAGAAAGATTCAGTAAGTTGAAACTCTAATTCTCAAATATCTTTGAGCCTATCCACCATCCTTAGTAATTTTGATTAACTGTTCAGAAATGTGCTTAGTAGCTTCTTCGTTTGCTGATGCAACCTTGCCAGTAATCTTCATGTTATGAAATTAATTTGTTTTTAGAAAACTGACAGCCATCCTGTGCTTGTTGAAAATTCTGTACCAAATTGAGAGGTAAAAGTAGATGGTTTCAGTTGCTCCAGCTGCTCGCAAAAGCTTTGTCTTTGATTAAACGACCATGTAGAGAATCCTTTTTTTGTTAGATTTCAATCTAAACTACACGCACTCTTTCGGTTTTTTTCTATTAAAACACCTCTTGGATATGATGACAATTTCGAAGTTAATGTTGTACCGGAAATAACAGTCTGTCTTATCGACATTTTTTTAATGGCTTTTATAGTAGATTCGCCGAAGCCAAAATCCTTTCTAATATCTGTAGATCTTTCTCTTTTTGCTAAGCAATCTAAAATTGCAATTTTCATTTCTAAAGAAATTGCCTTTCGTTGATGCTTCTTTTTTCCATCCGACAGAATCAATCAATTTTTATTTTATAATTGGAATAAAATTAACCTTCTAATAATAAACAACTAATCATTTACTTATATTACATGCCAAATTTTACAATAAACTTCACAAATGTAGTCTTAAAATGACCGCAGGAAAATAATAAAGAGCACTTGTCAGTATATTTTTCAAGAAATATATAAAAACTATTAACAACGGGAATTCACATAAAAAATATGTATCAACAATAGGAGAGGGAAAACCGCATACCTTCTAAAGCAAATACGTACAAAAATTCGCCTAAAATTTTTATCTAAAAACCACAAAACCGCATAAAAATAGAATTAAATTGAAAAAACATCTCAAATAAGTCCAAGAAGTTTTCAAAAGTTCCCGGTATTAACGTGTTATCTAATTATGCATGCAGGTTACTTTGTCAAAGCAAAAAAGAGCAGTTTAACACTTCATTACACTCCTACACGTCTGGTGCATGCATAAGTGCGGCGGAATATTTCTATCGGGCTGTCCTAGCACCCACGCACCCGTCATAACGCGAACTCATTACACATACACACACCACTCTCTCGAATACGGTTTCGCTCTCCGACGCTCTGACACAATCCCGGCGTGTGATTTACAATACGGGGCACGACTCCGGGACTTGAGTATCGACAAATCATCCCACTTTATCTGTTCGAACTATTTACAATGAAACAGTTTTCGTTCGCACACACGTACCCCCTATTACTCCACCCAAACTACGCCATAAATCATTATCGAGAGAGAGTGAGTAAGAGCATCAAAAGGAAGATCCAAGAGGAACGCGCATAAATTACATCGACCCACTGATAAAATAAAAACGAGAACAAATCCATAAAAATAAATTATAGAAACATATTCCGATGTTCGCCGGTTAAAACGTTTAAATGACAGCGCAATATGTGTAGACCATATAGTAATCGTTCGTACAATACATCAAAGGTGAAGCTGATGGTTGAACGCGGATTTGGAAAACAATAAGAAAAGCAGAACTGAAGAAAGAACAGACAGGCGGTAGGCAGAGGCAGTTTGCTCGGTTTGTAGCGAATGTAACCGTACAATACGATAAATTATATTTTCCTTCAGACTTCGGACTAAATATAATAGATTATTGAAAGAAGGTAATATTTCTCCATTCATTTTAACAGCATACAAGAGTAATGTATGTGTGGGGCTTATTTCTTTTTCATAATTTTTCACTCTGAACATTTGTTCTTTTCGAATCGTGAATTTGTGCGTGGGTTTATATTATAGATATCCCAAATCTAACCAATTATTCTGTGATTAATTAATATTATAACACTTTATTAAATAAACACATTAATTGTGTTCATCCAACATTTGACTGTTTACTTCTTCTTGAAAGGAATACGATGTCCATCATTAATATTACACCACACGCTAATGTCAGTATTGCTACTATATGGGAGATTCCCTTCGATTCGTTCATGTATTTCATAATACGAGTAGATACGTATAATACCTGTAATTATATTCGTAACTCCCTCAGTAAATTGGACGATCAATTTATAAAGTATATGTGTTTTATACAAAATGTAAGAAATAAGAATGTAACGATAAAGTCGCCAGCAGCAGTTCCAACTAATTCTCATGATATTGAATGGCAGTATAGGCAGTGATTGCGTTCCATATAAAAATGTAAGTAACCAAACACATAATCCATTCTATTACTATGAAAATCAAGTTGATATTTTTAAAAACACTCTTGTCACTTTTTACCATTTTCTGAATTTAAAGTTGACCTTAGATAGATAGATAACACTTATTTATGTATAAACATATACATTAATTGTCAATTTACATACGACCTACGGCTTTCGCTACTTATGTAAATGGAAAACATTCACAAACATTCAATACACAATGCACACATTTTACTAAATTACAAAAAAAATATATAATTTAATTAATAACTTCATTTTTCAAACAGCCCATGAAGTACTCTTGAAGAGAGCAATTTTCTGTATCCATTAACTCCCCTTTCAACTCTCTTGAATCTTTGCAATGGAAGGTGTTTTAAATTATCAGGTAGTTGGTTATATCTGCTTTTCTTCCGCAATAGTTTGCATTTCGTTGTCATTGTCAGGCGATGATTCGGATTCCTAGGTTGTTGCGCGATCTTATGCATTGCCAAGATAAGTATATTTTCATTCCTAAAGTAACCCCTGCATAAATCGCGATATTGCCAATTACACAGTACCGTTATTTCATTCTTCTGCAGGGTAAAATTTTTGTTCGCTCAAACAGGTGTTCCCCAGAATAATACACAGGAGCTCAGACGGAAATGAAATAGAGAATGGTGGCAGACTTTTACAACCTCGTGTGTCGCAATAGATTTTATTCTCGTCATTGCAAAAGTCGCACTAATTAGTTTTTTTGCTAGGTGCTCTGTGTGATCGTTTCATCTAAGTCAACAGTCTATATACATGCCTAGAAATCCAAAGAAGTTTCTCCAACGTTTGATCTAGTGATTAGCATTTGCTGCTTTCTTTTAGCGGTGTTCAGTTTTAATTTGATGGCATTTAACCATTCCTCGGCTTTAGCGATTTCCTATAATAAAATATAAACTACGTCTTTTTCGAGAAGAGAACTGGCCAATATGCTAGTGTGATCTGCATATAAACATGTCTATACATTGTATAAAGAATTCGGCATATTACTTACAAATTTTAGAAACAACAGTGGACCCAGAATGGAACTCTGTGGTATTGCATTTGTTACTCCGCCAACTTCAAACTGATTCCCTTGTCATGTCACCACTTAAGATGTACCACCCAAATACAACTTCAGAAGAGCCAGCGGCAATCCTCTCACACCATAATGCTTCATATTGCACAATAGTATTTCTTGATTCACTGACTCAAAAGTGTTGCTTATATCTACGATAATCATTTGGGCTACCACGCCCTCTTCGAATTCTGCGTACATATACTTTTATATTTGCATGACTTCCGTCGTTGTTGATCTACCTGTGTTGTTTACTAGTTATTATTTTGATTCTTTCAAGAAAGTGTATTAACCTTGTGGCAATTATTCTTTCAAATATTTTTCAAATTTGAGGCTATACTTATATTGCTTTATAATTATGGCATGCATCAAAACAATATCATTTTGGAATAGGCATTACTCTTGCTACTTGTAATTGCCAGGTAAAGTAGCTTTGGTTTATGTTGTAATGTCTCTGTCTGAATTATATTGACAGATAACCTCTGCTTTTTGTTATGACATGAAATGAAGTTTTTAAATTAGCAGTGAAGGTGTTGTGCTTATTAAATGTGCCAAAAGAAAACCTTTACTACGGGCATCTTTATAGTGGTAGATTGAAAAAAGAAACATGCTTATCAGGTGAGGGTTTATTTTTGATAACTGATTGCTTCTTAAACCTACTTATCAACTTGAAAATAGAAACGCACGTGTACTTTAACTAACTTTATTTAACGATGTTTCATGGAAGGTAAAATGTACACACGCACAATTTATACAGTTACATATACTGAACACACATTTATTTTCCAATGAAATATATTTACATATAAAATTGATCTACAGAGAAATTGAAAAATACATTTCGGAAAAATGACACGTAATATCATAACATAACCTTTTACGGCAGGTTGAAGAATATCGAATTTTACTTTATTAAAATTAGTTTCAATACGGCCAAGTTTAATTTTACTTGAAGAAAATTAGTTTTACTTCATCAAAACTTAGTTTTCCTTTACCAAAAATTAATTTAACAAAGTCTGATTTTACTTTTATCGAAAACAATTAATTTTATTTTACCAACGTTTAGTTTTACGGTACATTAAATGAACCTTATGTTTAAAGCAATATCTTCAGATAATCAAGAAATTTAGTATAGAAATTCTGAGAGATACTTTCAATTACATATACAGGGTGTCCATAAAAGGTGCGGAAAAAACGCTACCTCATTTCTGAGGGCGATCTAACCCAACTTACCTCAGTCCAAAAGTGGATGCACCATTGCATTGAATTGCCACAAGAATAACACCCAAATTACAGAAGTATGTGTCCATATACGGAATGAATTCTTTATATCCAAATTACTCATAAACGGCTGCTCCAATCAACTCCTACCAGGTATACCTTTTCTAGGTAAAAAACATTGGAGAATAAGAATTTTTATTTAAAAGTTAAATACAGTGTGTCTCAAAAAAGTTATTGCGTTTTAAATGGATACAATATGCCGCAGGTGGCGCCCTCTACATTTTGCAATGAAAATGAGAGCAGATTTAAATTTTTTACCCCACGAAACCCCCCCTACCCAAATATTGTGACAAAATACCAATTATTACAGAAATTATTTATAAAAAACTAAAACCAAATTGAACTTTTGACACTCTGTATCTCCGAAAGCATCCACTTTTGGACTGAGGTAAGTTGGGTTAGATCGTCATATTTTGCCCTCAGAAATGTGTGGTAGCGTTTTTTCCGCACCTTTTAGAGACACCCCAGTATATACGGATATAAGACTCACGTTTGATTTGTTAATTGATTTATTACGGAAAAATCATAGTATTGACTGTTTAACTCATGCCTTGTGATTCTCAAGTAACGGACATAATATTTGACATACTCCAATGCCAAGATTGGTGGTTTTGTTAAATATAGGAAATTCACTACTTATGCCAAGACAAGTGGATGAAAGTTAGGACAGGGTCCCAAAGTGTCTAAACTTGGTGCTCTGTTACGGGAAAGAACCTTCTACCGGGGGACGGTTCTTTTAGACGGGAAGGATACCAGTCTTCCACTTGAGGACGACTGGAGGACTCGAGGAAACAAGTGATTTTAAAGTTTTTTTTTCCGTTTTCGTGGTCTATGAATAGAAGATGAACTTGGTTCTTTTTCTTCTCGATTGTGTGATTTCTTGAGAGGTTTGAGAGTCCAAATCTGTGAAGGAGAGCCACCGAAGAGGACAGAAGTGAACACGAGGTTCAACTTCTAGAAGAAGAACTTCTAACTTTGAAGAGTTAGTGCAGCGTTTGGGCGCTGCTTTCTGACAGATGCAGTTTACTGCACAAGGACAGGTTGAGGTCTTCGGTGTTTACCGTGGAGGGCATCGACGTTGATGCCAGAGATTGTTGGGTTCTCGTGGTCGGGAATCCTGTTGAAGTGTTCTTGGGCTTGATTACGAATGTAATCTTGGATTAGGGGGATGTTTAGATCGCTGTGGATGACTGAGTTTCTGGTATACCAGGG
Organism: Amphimallon solstitiale; assembly: GCA_963170755.1. Lineage (NCBI taxonomy): Eukaryota > Metazoa > Arthropoda > Insecta > Coleoptera > Scarabaeidae > Amphimallon > Amphimallon solstitiale. The sequence continues at coordinate 36,368,991 of OY720681.1, read as the reverse complement.
GGCCCCGGTCATGGTGCGTAGGACCTTGTTCTGCTGAACTTGTAGCAGATTGATGTGGAGGCGGCCGCATACCCCCAGACGGGGCATGCGTACGTGATTCTGGGTCTGATGGCTACCTTATAGAGAAGGGCTTTGACCTTGATGTTAAGTTTGCTGTTTCAGCATAGCAGGGGGTACAGCTGGACTAGGGTGGACTGAGCTCGGTTCGCTAAATCATGGAGGTGATGTCTCCAAGTTAGCTTGGTGTCGAAGTTGAGACCAAGGTAGGTCGTCGTGTTGGTCCAAGGTGATTTTAAAGCCGTAACTCGTCGCTTATATAGGCCTGGCTGTCTCCCACTTCGATAATAGAAAGCGCGAGCAACTCTGCGTCGTATGCAAAAGCGACGTAGTAGATAACATTCCATTCTGCACACGGAGAGTTTTAAATAATTTAAAAATCAATTTAAATCAATTACAAATCGTTATTAGACATAAATATAAAGGAAACATTTGATTGCATATAAAATATCAAAGAAAATTAATAAAGAAGTTATACATATAGTGAATGAATATATATAGCATGAAAAATATGTACAATACTGACTTATTTATTAATTTAACGATGCAACATCGTTACAATGTAAGCACTTATTAATTTTGTTAGTAGCTTATATATTTCTATTTTAATTTCTTTAATGAAATTTGAATGATGTGTCATATACATTACGTGTATCTTTGTTCTTTAGACGTTAATGTTAATTAATTACTGTAGTAATGTTTACTGTTAATGCAATGTCGCAATCACAAATTATTTTTTGCCTGGTCACAAACAATGTCAGTACAATAATGTACAAATTTCTATATGTTTATATACAATTTTGTATATACATATATAAAAGCTTATGATTGTATAATTGTGTATATTTTACGCAAAATAATAAAACAGGAAAAATTTCTTTTAGATGTTAAATGCTTCCTTGAGATCTGGATATAACATGTTTTTTCTTTACAAAAACAGTTAATACATGAAATATTATTAAAATTACTAAATAGCAGAATTTTTCTTGCGCAATCTGTGCTCTTAAACACGACATATAGAACTAAGCTGCGCTTGTGGCATATTTACAACTGCTCCGGGTTAGTGCAGTGCACAGCACGGAGAGTATCAATTATGGACCACACAAGTCGGTCCAACCGACTCGCTCGCCATAGAATTGCCACTGTTATTGGTGAACCACCTGCTATGATTTTTACCTCCGCGTATCTTACATGCCTATACGGGATTGACTGAAACATCTATATATTCATCATCTTGACACTTACAGGTAAACTATATCCATTTAGATAAAAGATAATGGCATAAGCAGTAAATATATTTTGCAAACCTACTGGCAACATATCTTCAAATGTTAATGGATGTTAATGTATTTATCCATATTTCGACTACAATACGCTTTTAAATCGTGAACAGATTCGTTTTCAAAATATTTCAAAGAACATTGATACTGAAATATATATAGAAACGAATTAAGTAATATTTCATCTGTTAAACAATTTGATACAAATTTAAAAATCGAATTAAAAATCGCGTTTAAATCATCTTGAGACATTAAAATTAAGATAAAACAAACAGAAATCTGTTCAATTTGAGCTCGTTAGAACCAATATACTACATAGTCAACATAAAAATGAACCCTTTTTTAAATGGACGAATGTTTCCTACGGAAGTGGTTGGACCAGAAAACAACGAGCAACGAGAAGCGACAGTATAGTTGGATCCTACGATGTTTCGAGTCCCACTTTTGCCTTGCCGTATTTGTACGCTCAGAAAACGTGTTTATATTTACACAAAAAGAACCGCAGGTGATGTTGCACGTACAATACAAATATTAAAAATACACAAAGCAAGTAATTATTTTAAATTTTAATTAGTTAGAATTATAAAACGTATCTATTATATTTGTACTTCTACACATAAAATGAATCTCTTATGTGGTACTTCTTAATATAGAAGAATAGAGGAAGTTTTGTGATAGTTTTTTAATCTCGAAAAAAGTAGTTGTTTGTGTCCAACTACTTAAAGTAGTGCTTGTCACAACAATTACTAAACAAAGAACACGGTGACACATTGCTGTCAAATAAACAAAAAGAAACTCTACTAATTTTATCTTTTCTTCCACACATTTAACTTTACGAAACTATTAAAATACTTAATCTACAATAAAGCAACGTTCGAAAAGGAATGATGCAAAACAGCCGAATATTGCTAGCGCGATTTATAACTTTTTTTTGTTTATAAGTTTGTTTAACATTTTTATTGAATCTATAAGAAATAGTTGAGATTCTGAAGGTCAGGAAAGAACAGATATCGTACAAAGCGAAAAGGAATCGTAACCAAAAATTTAATATAATGTTAAGTAATATTAGGTCTTTCAGTATCTGACTTATAATTAATACTTTCCTTGTTTTACTTAATGTGATACCTCTCCAAGAACAGTCTATTGTTTTAATTATCTTTAATAGTCAACACATTAAAATTAAAAATGTGTCCTTTCTAAAGATGGTGATCAGCTAAATCACAAGACCTCTTACCAATACGGCAGTCACCATTTTGCGAGTCAGAATCTACTTTAACAATTAGGAGATCTGTCCAATGCAGCATCTTTGACATCCCAAACAAGACACATTGCATACCGAGTTAATTATGAGCGGCAAATAAATCTATCCTTAAAATAACTAAAATCCTATACGGATTGAATATTTTAACAATTTATGTTTCAGATCTCACCATATTTGAAAGATATGGTAGTTAAAATTTTGTCTTTACGGTTACGGAAATAGCCTCAAGAAAGAGATTTAACCTCACATAGTTCCCCTGTTTCGTTAAAACTATAAAAATACTATTTTGAAGCATTTTTGAGATATAAACCCCAAACATGACAATAAATTTTAATATCGAGACAGCAGCAGTAAAATATATACGGGAAAATATGTAATTTTATAATTCACGAACCCTAGTATCTGCCATATAATAATTTCCGATTTGTATTAATGAGAAAAAGTTCCGTCTTTATTGTTTAATGTACAATACATGCACATAAACATAAATCATCATGGACAACTTATACTGAGGTTTGTTATGAGATTTGCATAATTGCAAATAGAGAAATAAACTTGGGGAGTGTAGAGAATAGTGATTTATATGACAGAATTTTATTCAAAGCAATGGGAAAACTATAAATAGCTAACATAAATGCTTTATACATAATTTAAACTAAGCGTTTGTGTTGATGAATTTTACTTGCTTTTAACTATTATGTCAATCGTTAGCAACATTGTAAGAAATGGACTAAGCATGTGTACCTTATAGCTTATTTTAATGTTACCTCAAATCAATAAATATATTTCTAATAAATTTAGTATAACACCTAGTTGTGTAAGTGTTTCAAAATACAAAAGTAGCCAACGACTACGAAAGTATATAATCACGGTGCTTGGAGAACAATAATTAATATATCCTGTAAGGAGGAACAAACTTGTACAACGGCATTTACATACAGCAATTACGTTATCAACCTAATCATTGCTAGGGAATCAAATAATTCGTTGTATTAAGTGGGACCGGGGTGAGCAAAACGGAATGGCACTGGTGTAACATGCAATCTGTTTGCTCTAATGTAACGCCAACATCGGATTGCCAACGTACAATGACAGTACTATTTAATAAAGGTAAAAGAGTACTATTATCGACACCGACGCTAAGTCTAGAATCCCTACATCCTTCAAAACGTACTTTAACACAAAAAACTTATTTCAAAACCTGGTTTTATCATAGATTTCTCAAAGAGTTATTTGAAGACGTACTAAGAAAAAATTATGGGAATATTTTATGTGATATATTTCATTAGATATACTATTGTATATTAGCAAACATTCTATGTCACATAATCAGATATTGTGTGAAATTATATGGACATATTTACTTATTAAGTAGTATAATATAAATATTTAAGTCAAAAAGAATATAATATTGCGATACAACTTGGATTCATCTTTTTCGTTCAGTAAAATTTTCAACAATACTGGCACATAAACCTGCCTCCATTTCTCGAATAACATGGTTGCCTATACCTATTTTGTTTTAAATTATTGATTGTTCCTGGCTTGTTGGCATACACTTTTCCTTTCACGTAATTCCACTGGTATTAAGTCACATGATATTACAGGCCAATTGATGTTAGAATTTCAAAAGAAACTCGATCTGGAAACTGAATATGCAAAACAGAGTTATTGTCTCACGTGATGTATGGAACGTTGCACCATCCTGTCAAATTCACATGATATTGTGCAAATCCACGTCATCAATTTGGTGGAAAAAGAAATTGCTTTACATGTCAGAATAGCGTTCCCCATTTACTGGGACAGCATTACCAGCTTCATCTCTGATAAAGTATGATCCGATTACACCACCACTCCAAAATTCGCACGAAACAGTTTACCTCTGAAAATGCATTATCCTTTCGTGAATAGCATATGGATTTTCTTCACCCCAAATGCGACAATTTTGTTTATCAATTAAAAAAAAATGTGCTTCATCTCTTAGAACAAAATTTTGCAAAAATTAGGATATCTTTTTTCTCACCGAATTCACAAATGTAAGGCGCACATTGCGATATATTGACATTCTAGCGGACGAAAATTTTCTACAATGGTATGTTTTATTTTTGCTGTTCCTTTATTTATTACCACTAAATTACACAACTACTTATCGTTTTATAGATATTTAACAATTGATTCTTCCAATAACTCCAAAGCTTTCCCATGTTTAGTTTTTGGCAGAGCACGTACTCTAGCAATTAACGGATCTGAAGTCTATGTAGATTTTTCTTGTATAAAGTTTCCTATATTGCCTATTCTCCTTGTCCTTTTCTTGTCGCTTGTGATACTTTGAATAACTGGCCTATAGGCAAGATACCGGCGGCAATTATATCTTTTCTGTGTCAAAGTATTTTATGTGCCTTCACAGACATTGAGTACCATGAATATTATTTGATAAGTACCTAATATGGGTCATTTTTAATAACCTTTAGGGTAAGTTTTAAGCAGCGTATTTTTTCTCTTAACATTACCGTCCGTGCTATGGGACAATTTACTTCTAATAGTAGCCATCGTTATCATCACATTTGTCCAATATTTTAAACCACTGCTAGTTTCATAACATTTTTTCTCTTAACATTACCGTCCGTCCCATGAGACAATTTACTTCTAATAGTAGCCATCGTTATCATCACATACTTTGTCCAATATTTTAAACCACTGCTAGTTTCATATTTCCTAACCTCAAGTCTTTCTTTCTAGATGTAACATTTCTAACACTGTTTTACTACTGTTCAAACATTACCGTCACGTTCGCAAGACAGCCAATACATGATTGTAATGATAAAAGAGTGACGGCAAAAATTTTGATTTACAAGTTAATAATTAATTTCTATACATTTGAAATATCACTACAAAAAGTATAACAGTATAATCGGTAAAGGTATATTTTTTGAAAGTAATACAAGCCAAAAGTTAAAGGTTATTGAAAATGACCCATAGAGTTCTCGAGTTTGTTGGGTGTACATATCAATTTTTTCTATATTTATTGGAATACCAGAACTTATTCGTTCCAATATAACTCGTAAGCATTTTATTAATTCCAAATTAAGGCCGCTATTTCGGCCGTTTTTCTGCATTTCTAAAGAATGCACGTTGTTGCCGTCATCGGTTTTTCCACTTTGTTGCTTAGGCATGTTCACTAATAAACCAAGTTCGGCCTTGATCTTACCCTTTATGAATTTCCTTTTTTCGCCTACTTTTGTTTTATTCCCTACCCCTCGCACTTGCTATAATTTGAGTTCAAGCCTGTAGGAAATGTTGAGTAGACATGTATCTACAAACATAAAGGTCACAATCTAAATGACAGATGATTAACTACATTTTGTGAAATAACATATGGATTGTTTATTCACAAGGCTTTGTTTCACATGGGTAGCATATTTGGGCTGAGACACACGACGATAGAGCATTACAAACTTTTTCATCCATTTTTATTTGCGTAGGAAATAAAGCTACTATTTGTTCCTCTGTTTGCTTGACGTTCGAAGTAATCGTCTGTACGGTCTCGCGAAAAAAATAACTTTATGTGGCGGCAGTATCTAACTGATGAGGGGGTGGGGTTTTGCCAGATAATCTTCTTAGAATCCGCTCGCTATAAAACTATAGTAAACACCATGGAAATGCTAAATAAGTTTTCGTCAATAAACTTTGTCAAGAACTACGTTGTTTTGCATCAATACATAATTCTCTTATACGTTTTGAATAGGGAAATGTTTGAATTAAACAAAAAGGCAATGCTGTATAAAACGGTATTGTTTTCTAAATTTACTACAAATAAACGTCTTACATTAAAGAGAAAGGGATTTTGGAAATATATACTATATAATTAACCACAAAAATACAGAAAAGTCACTATACTAGTAATTACACAATTCACGTAACGACGTAATCAAAGAAAATGTACGTTACGACTGACAGGAGGTACTTGATCTTTATACCTTATATTTACTATTGGATTACTTCATTAACCTTAAGCTACACCTAGTATTAAGAACTGTTAAGAATTGATGTACTGGCTTAATGTAATTATTCGAATAGTTCGCAAAATTCACTTTTGCCCTGTTAGATTGTCAATATACCGCTATGTGCGACGGATGTTGCAAATCGTCTGTAACTTGAAAATGTTGAGTCCACTGAATTTTGTATGCTGTCAGATACAGATCTTTCAATTCAATTGTTGTGAACGACGTCACATTGATGTGTTTGGATTTTCAAGTACACTTTTTTTCAATGCAGCATTATTGGCATTTGACCGAGCACGACGAAGACGTATTTGTGTTGCCTTATCAAAAGCAGAAGCTATCTCTTCAAATTTCTTCATTAAAGCACGAACAGTGAACTACGAGAGCCGTACCATTTGCTCATACCCTGACCCATTTATGAACCAAAACAATTATTTATCTACACGTAGCATTGTAACCTGCTACGTAAAGACTAACGCCGCAAACTTACAAGTCTGAACCTGTTAATGCATGCCTACAGTAGACACCCTAGCCTAAGGTCGAGATAGTCACATATCAGTATCAGAATAGATCGTCTCGAGCAACTAGCGGTGATTAAATAATTGCGTTTAAAAGAGATGACAACAACTGAAATTCATCAAGATTTGGTTGATACATTAGGGGGAACTGCAGTATCATACGACATAGTTATAACGTGGTGTCGTGAGTTTAAATATGGTAGATAGTCGTGTATAGACGAACATGCAGGTATAGCGTCCAGAGATGTCACTATTCAAGAAAATGTTAAAAAGGTCCATGATCTAGTTCTGCAAGATCGACGTGTGGCTATTAGATAAATAGTTGAAGATACTGGTTTCTCATGCAATGTGGTATATAATATAATTACTGCCGAATTGAACATGAAAAAATTGTCTGCAAGATGGATACCATGAATGGTAAGAGATGCACACAAGCAAACCCGAAAAGACATTTGCGGTCGTCTTTTAACGCGGTATAGACAAGACAAAGACAATTTTCTTGCAAGATTAGTGACAATGAATGAGTCCTGAATCCATCATTATGATGTAGAGACCAAAATACAGAGTAAGGAGTGGACACATCGAGATTTACCATCGCCGAAAAAATTCAAGATGCAACCTATAGCTGGGAAGGTAGCATCTTAGCCGTATCTTGGGATGCTGAAGGGGTAATTTTAGAGGATTTCCTGCAGACGAGGGCCACAATTATAGGTGCTTATTATGCCAATTTAATTCACAAATTACGTGACTTCATAAAAGGCTTCGTGGGAAGTTGTACAAAGGTGTTCTCTTGGTCCATTATCTAGTGCAGCAAGATCGACGTGTTACTATTAGACAAATAGTTGAAGATACTGGTCTCTCATACCATCTGGTATATAATATAATTACTGCCGAAATAAACATGAAAAAATTGTCTGCAAGATAGGTACCACGAATATTAACAGATGCACACAAGCAAACTCGAAAGGACATTTGCAGTCGCCTTTTAACGCGGTATAGACAAGACATAGAAAATTTTCTTGCAAGATTAGTGACAATGAATGAGTCCTGAATCCATCATTATGATGAAGAGACCAAAATACAGAGTAAGGAGTGGACACATCGAGGTTCACCATCGCCGAAAAAATTCAAAATGCAACCTCCAGCTGGGAAGGTAGCGTCTTAGCCGTATCTTGGGATGCTGAAGGGGTAATTTTAGAAGATTTCCTGCAGACAAGGGCCACAATTATAGGTGTTTATTATGCCAATTTAATTCACAAATTACGTGACTTGATAAAAGACGTCGGGGGAAGTTGTGCAAAGGTGTTCTCTTGGTCCAGCATCTAGTGCTGCAAGATCAACATGTGACTATTAGACAAATAGTTGAAGACACTGGTCTCTCATGCCATGTGGTATATAATATAATTACTGCCGAATTGAACATGAAAAAAATGTCGGCAAGATGGGTACCACGAATGTCAACAGATGCACACAAGCAAACTCGAAAGGACATTTGCAGTCGTCTTTTAACGCAGTATTACGTGACTTGATAAGAGAAAAACGTCGGGGGAAATTGTGCAAAGGTGTCTTTTAATTCAGGATAGCGCCACAGGTCCACCACTGCAACAGCTGCAATAGCCCAATTAGTTGAGCATCCACCATATTCGTCAACTTTGGCCCCCAGTGATTACAATCCCTTTCCAAAATTTAAAGAACACTTGCGACGATTTCTGTCGAGTAATTATGTGATATGTTATAATTGATTGAGACCTCGCTGAGCACTTGGTGAAACATATTAATAATAAAAGTAATGAGTAACACTTGGTTATTTGTTTCATTAAAATTTATTTACAACTAAATTTAGTTGATAATGAATTGAGAAGTTCGAAACAATTGTCCAAGTTTGTAAATTGTAAATAAATTTTAGTGGAACAAATAACAAAGTGTTAATCATTCCTTTACTTTTATTATGTGATATGTGCGGGAAATCAGTGTTTTGCAGAGGCCGAACAGTCTTTCTTTCGAAGAAGCACTAGAAATGCTAGAACACCGATGGGAAAAATGTTTTAATTACTAATAAACAACAAATGTTGGATTTTTACTATTTAATATTCGAAGTAATGTTTGACAATTGTTTCGCCAACACAGTGGCTTCTTCAGAAATGAATAAAAATATTACACAAACACTTATATATCTTACAATATAGCACAATTTATGTAGAGGGGGGTGATTTATTGAACAGTGTACATTATGAAAATAAATTTAATAAGGGGGAGCTATTTGTTTCTAACTGATCGTTAAGTAAATTATTAGAGGGTCTATTTTTATTAATTTCAAGGGATTCTAGTAGGTTTAATTTAACACCTTTATTTTCTATATGTAGGCTATCAAAATGATGACTAAAACTATGGCTTTCTTCTATGAGGTGGTTTGCGTATGAAGAATCAGTTTTCTTCCTTTTGAAGGATCTAAAATGTTCTAACATCCTTTTCTCAAATGTTCTTCCTGTTTGGCTTATGTAAAACTTAGGGCAATCACTACATTTATCTTATAAACTCCTGACTGTTGGTTTTTAGGTGTTTTATTTTTATTGTTCTTAACATATTTAGATAATTTGTTGTTTGTTCTAAAAGCTACTTTTATATTATTGTTATTTAAAAACTTTTTCACTAGGTGGACCGACATATGTAATGGTGTTACATCTATTACTTGTATCTTTTATTATCAGATAGACTTGTGAAATAGCTTTCTTAAATAAATTATTATGGAGAATTTTATCTATTATTTCTGGTTTATAGTTATTGTTAATTGCAATTTGTTTAATTATATTTAGCTCCTTTTCAAAATTAATTTTGGAAAGTGGTATACTTATGAGTCTATGTATCATACTATTATATGCCGCTAATTTGTGTTGTCTAGGGTGAGTTGAATTGTTGTGTATGGTTATGTCTGTATGTGAGGGTTTTCTGTATATAGAAAAATCAAGTTTATTGTTAATTTTACTAATGCAAACATCTAAAAAATTAATACAATTGTTTGTTTCAATTTCTTGTGTAAATTTGATATTTGTATGTAATGAATTATCAGGTAACCAAATAAGTTCATGCGGTTTTTGTATACAGCAGAGTGCCATGAATATTCTTTAAGTTGTTGATCGATAGCACTTGTCTGTTATCTGTCATCCACTTTAGTATCAATCCTTCTGTCATTTAATACATACACATTTCGTGACAATTATTTAATTATTAATTTGAATAGTTGAAAATGGAAACGAATAAAACTTTAATTCGAAGTTGTTTACTCTATGAGTACAAACTTGGTACTAAAGCTGCAGTGGCGGCGCGAAAAATATGTACCGCATTCGGAGATGATGTCGTAAGTGATCGAACAGCACAGAAGTGGTTCAAGAAATTTTCTTCGGGAGATTTCAACTTAACCGATGAAGCACGCTCTGGAAGACCGAAGATCATTAACAACGAGGATCTTCAACAGGTTGTGGAGGCAAATTCCAGTACAACGTGCCTAGAGCTTGCAGAAAGGTTCAATGTGAGTGACGAAACCATTCGTTTGCATCTTCATCAGCTAGGAAAGACGTGGAAGTTGAGCAAATGGGTTCCACATGAATTGTCAAATGATAACAAATTAAGTCGTGTTACCATTTGTTCGGCAAACATTTCACGCAACGATAATGAACCATTTCTTGATCGGTTGTTAACCTGCGACGAAAAATGGATATTATACTCAAATTCTAAGCGTTCGTATCATTGGTTGTCGCCTACTGATGCAATACCTCACACTCCCAAGGCTTCCTTGCACCCAAACAAGATTTTATTGTGTGTTTGGTGGACAGCAAATGGAATAGTCCATTATGAGTTTTTGGAAAAGGGCCAAACCATCACTGCGAACTTGTATTGTGAACAACTTCAGCGAGTATAAGCAGCACTCATCCAAAAACAGCCTTCTTTAATCAATCGAAAGAAAGTGATATTCTTACAAGATAACGCCAAACCGCATACTGCAAAAGTGACCCGGGAAAAAATTTGTGAACTTGGCTGGGAAATATTGCCACACCCTCCATATTCCCCTGACATTTCGCCAAGTGATTATCATCTCTTTTTGTCTCTTGACAACTGTATGAGACATAGGCAGTTTAAAACTCGAGTTAATGTAATAGACGCAGTCCGTCAATTTTTTGATTCAAAATCCGTAGAGTTTTACAATACCGGCATAAAAAAATTGATGTCACGTTGGCAAAAGGTCATTGAGTGTGATGGTAATTACTTTGATGAATAATATTGTACTATTGTTTCTTAATAAATATTTATATTTTACCATAAAAAACCGCATGAACTTATTTGGTTACTGATAATATAATTAAAAAGAGAGTTCAATTGTCTAGATGTACCAGTAAACCCGATTAAAATGTCATCAAAATAAAATATTTTTGCTTAATGGGTTATTAAGAATTTTACTTTCGAGATTATGCATGAAAATTTCCGCAAGTAACGGACTCAAGGGATTACCCATAATTAAACCTTCATTACATTTGTACAGCTTATCGTTAAATTGGAAATAATTTTGTGTTGTACAAATATCTAATAGACTTAAAATTTCCTCTTTTATTACAGGATTAGTGTTATTATGATCTAACATGTCTTTTATTAATTGAATTACTTCTATTACTGGAATACTAGGGAATAAATTTTTTACATCAAATGATATTAATAATAATAAATAAAGGTGTTAAATTAAACCTACTAGAATCCCTTGAAACTAATAAAAATAGACCCTTTAATAATTTACTTAACGATCAGTTAGAAACAAATAACTCCCCCTTATTAAATTTATTTTCATAATGTACACTGTTCAATACATCACCCCCTCTACATAAATTGTGCTATATTGTTAGATATATAAGTGTTTGTGTAATATTTTTATTCATTTCTGAAGAAGTTGGTGAAACAATAATTGTCAAACATTACTTCGAATATTAAATAGTGAAAATCCAACATTTGTTGTTTATTAGTAACTAATACGATGGATCTTCATCAAGTAAGGACCGAATCAATTCAATATTGGAAAAATGTTTAGTGGAGACTATGTTGAAAAATAAAAGTATGATATTTGTCAATTTTTTATTGTTGAGTGAGTCAGAGGTGGAGCAAATGAATCCAGCCTCGTATATGTAGGCGCTTCGTTTAGTCCTAATTTTGTGCGAATTTTCCTTAATTACTTATTTTCATAAAACACACAAAGCATTCGTTGTTATGTAGATGACAAAGTCCTATAGTTCCAAATGATGCTATCAAAATACATTTTCTTGTTTTTTTTTTATATAACAATTCGTAATATGTAAACATGTATACACAAACGTGTATACGATATATAGAAATTCGTAGTTTCTGCAAGAAATCAGAAAGAAAATAAAGACGTTAGAAACACCAATCCACTCCTCCTAATGCATTACAACGAACGGCAATAAATTGCAAGCTGAACTTGTTCTGGCAGTCAGATTAATATTTATTAAATTTAGTTACGACACAGTAGCATGTACGCCTGTCCCCTGGAAAGAAACAAGAAATGCATCACAGGACGAGCGCAGCAATTTTAAAGTAGTAGCTTTGCAGTTATAAATCACAAAATGTCAGTCTGATATTTCACTTTAATCTCAATGAACTGCTAACCGTATATGAAGAGATTGATTGCACGAGAAATCGTACGGGACGAGTTTGTATCAATTTTAGAAGGAATTAACTGACAGGAATTCATTTTCAGTTTAGGATTTTATGGAGTCCGTTAGTTTCCATAGCTTGAAATTATAAAGCTTTTCGACTAGGTAGCTATAAGAAATACACAGATGGTATTACGTACAATTACTGCGCCTACATATTTGTTATACAATTGTTTTAGCACATGATGTATGTAGTGGTCTAATAAGTGTACTTTTATATTATTACGTTTTCATATACCATAAAACCCGAAACTTGTATTTAGAATACAAAAGAAAAAAAAACTCAAAATGTATAAACTCCTTATTTTTATGTTTAATGCCCGGAAAGAGATTTCCTCTGTTTTATAGCCAATAAAAAAAGAAAGAGAAAAACATCCCGAAGAGAAGAATGTAAGTCAAGAATAAGTGTGTTTTTAGTTCAGATAAACTCTCTTACATTTACTACTATTGAAGTACGTTTTACAAAGAATAATTTCACAGTTAAGAGGAAGTAACAACTCCAGCAACGAGCAAGATACCGTCCGTGTAATTTTTTACCCCCTGATGATGTCGAAAATCAACCCCTCTGAGCTTTGTCGACATCGAATGACCCAACATAAAGAAGGGAGGGGCGTTTGGAATGCCTAAATCTTGAAGGTAGAATGACCCGGCCATTATTAAGATTGATAAATATTGCCCGCTTTGCCTTTCCTCGTGTTGTTTCTGTCCCAGTACGAGAGCGGAATTAGACGTTACGCCCCTCACAATAACAAAAAAAAACAACATACAAACGCTTTAAAAGCTTAATAAGACAGAAAACAGCTAACGACTTAATTTTAAATTTCCGTGAGGGAACGCTTGGGGCCCCGTCTATGGGACCGTATTTAAAAGAATTATAAATAATGGTCTGTAGGTAGACCATTGTTATATACGAGATTAGATAAAGTCGAATGTATTAGATTGGGATAGTAATTGTAACGTGCCCATAGCAATGACAGAGATTTATTACTATCCGGTTACTTTGAATATAATATATGTCCGTTCTCGTTGTGTGTTTCTGCAAGGTTCATGCTTTAGTGATTTTGATACCAACAGATTTGCGCATACAAACAGATATTTAAGAAGTTGTTATGATTTAATCATCTTTGTGGATGTTTCAAGGATATTAGGATACAAAGCAAGAACTATTTTAAATAAAACAAAAATGAGTGTATTATTATATCTAGAATGACATGACGCTTAAGTGAGCATACATTTAGAATCCATTTTGCTTGTTATTCTAAATCCTAGACAGCAATATCATAAGGCTTTTGTTAATCTAGTGGAGTTTTAAAGTCAATCAATACCAATAATAATTTACATTTTCCCCGCACTGAAATGACTACATAAATTACTTGATTCTTTTAACATCTCTGTAATATGTATGTATGTAAATTGCTATATAAAAATAATATGGTTTTTATTACGAACTACCACGTTGGGTGCTAAATATCTCTCTAATTAGATAAAGTACGATAGATTAGAGATCAATGGTTCCTTAATCTTGTAAAATTTAATTAACTTTAATCTAAATTTATTGCTCTGATTCAAATAAGAATAAATCTTAAAATCAACTGTTGAAATAATAATTTTAGTACAAGTACGAGGGCGTATTTTTATATTATCTATTGAGTCTTGAAAAAAAGCACATAAGAGAACAATTTTTTTTTAATTTATCTACATAACTCCCTTGAACACTAATACATTTATTCTATCTTTTTTCCAGTTGCCCCATACCCTCAGAAAAAAATTGCTTCGGTAACCCCGCAAAATATTCTTCAACAGCTTCTTTGAGTTCTTCATCAGAAGCAAAACGCTTTCCTCTGAGATGCTTTTTTAAATTTTTGAATAAGAAGAAGTATGACGGAGCTAAGTCGGGGCTATAAGGTGGATGCCTTAACTCTATAAACCCACAGTCATTGATTACACTGGCCAACAAGGTTTTTACCCTAAGTTAGTAACTAATGAAATTGAACAGCATATATAAAGTAAAAATGATTCGAAAAGCGGCAGTATTGGCTTAGCTCTGGTTACAGAGAAAATGCAGGTTGAGACTTGTTGCAGACGTGACTTGACTCGTTCCCTCAAGAATGTTCAAGTTTGCAGTGTTATGCTTTAATCTGGTTGGTTGATAGGACTTAGGGAGGGGATAAGCAGATACATACTATATAAGAGATACATCTTTGACTGAAATACCACTAGCGCTAGCACAGCATAAAGCCGTGAATGAGAATTTTTAATAACGAAATTAAAAATTGAGATAATTTAGTTCCATCTTTAAAGACACAGTCATGCCTCGTTCGTGTAGAAGTAATCCAAATAACTTTTGTTACGTATGTGGTAAATTTACCCCACTAGGCCAGAGTGAAAAGTTAAGTCTGAACATTTGCCGGGCCTATGAACTTTACTTCGATATGGCCGTCAAAAATCAGGACAAACAGTGGGTTCCACATGTAATATGTACTACATGCAGCAGATATTTGCGAGATTGGTTATGTGGACAACGACATTCTTTACCGTTCGCCATTCCTATGCGATGGAAAGAACAAAAGAATCATCTTGAAGATTGCTATTTTTGCCTTAACAAAACTGCAGGACTTAACACCCGTAAGAAAAGAAAATATAATTATGTGGAAACTGAGTCAGCTCAGAAACCTCGACCCCATGATGAACAGCATCCTGTTCCACGACCGCCAATTCACAAAGAAAGCGAGGAGAGTACAATAGCTACCGATAGCGACACTAGCTTTGAAGGTAATGAAAAATCAAGTGACCCTGATTTTATTCCATCTACATCAAACGAACCACATTTAATTACTCAGTTTGAATTAAATGACTTGGTGCGGGATTTGAATTTATCAAAATCACAAGCAGAACTTCTTGGGTCGCGACTACAGCAAGGGAATCTCTTAGCAAAGGACACAAGAATAAGTATTTTTCGCAGCAGACATGAAAATATTGTTGATTTTTATAGTATGGCCGGTAATCTGGTCTACTGCAATAATATTTATAAACTTTCTGAAGCTTTTGGAATACATCATGATCCCAGTTCTTGGAGATTATTCATAGACTCATCAAAGACCAGCCTAAAAGCAGTTTTGTTGCATAATAGATACCATTATCCTGCTATTCCGATAGGTTATGCTGTTTCTATGAAAGAAACTTACGAAAATCTGAAAATTTTATTAGAAAAGATAAAGTACAAAGACTATTCCTGGAATATTTGTGCAGATTTTAAAGTAATTGCAATTATTTTGGGTATGCAATCTGGTTACACCAAATACTGTTGCTTCTTATGTCTTTGGGACAGTCGTGACAGGGAAAAACATTACCATAAGCAAGAGTGGCCACTACGACAACAGTTTATACCAGGAAAAGACAATGTACAACATCAGCCTCTAGTAGAAAAAGAAAAGATCATAATACCACCTCTCCACGTGAAACTTGGGCTCATGAAAAATTTTGTAAAGGCAGTGGACCGCGAAGGTGACGGTTTTAGATACCTTCGTGAAAAGTTTCCAAAAATAACAGAAGGAAAACTGAAAGAAGGTATTTTTGTTGGACCTCAGATACGAGAAATAGTAAATGATGAAATCTTTGAAACCAAATTAACAGCGAAGGAAAAAACAGCTTGGCGCTCCATGGTACAAGTTTTCACGAATTTCTTGGGAAACAAAAAAGCTGACAACTATAAAACTTTAGTAATGGATATGATACAAGCATTTCACGCTGCTGGCTGTAATATGTCCCTTAAAGTGCACATTCTACATTCTCACTTGGATTTTTTTCCGGAAAATATGGGCGACGTTAGCGATGAACACGGTGAGCGCTTCCACCAAGACATCATGGGAATGGAAAAACGGTATCAGGGGAAATGGAATCCTATTATGTTAGCAGATTACTGTTGGACGTTAAGAAGAGATGCTGTAGATGTTGTTTATAAGAGACAGAGCAATATTACTTTACATTTCTAATTATAATAATTTGAAATATACATTAAATTATGATCTAATCTAAAAAACCTTTTCATTGTAATACAATAAAAAATCGAGCTAACTTTACGTTCTACCTTTTATTAAAATAAATGTTTATATGTTTTCTATTGAAATTCGTATAAATTATTTGAAGGCAAAATCAAAAGTTGAAATTTGTTGGCCAGTGTTATCTTTTGAACTTTGTTTGCCTTATGAACCCGACAATTGTCGTGCAGCAACAAGTTTTTTTGTGGATAAGAATGCGGGCGTTTTTCCTCCAGAGCAGTTTGTAAATTTTTAATTGTGTTTCCGTAGGCCTCTCCATTTATGGTAGACCCTCTCGGCATATATTCAATAAGCAAAACTCCTTCAGCATCCCAGAAAACAGTTGCCATCAGTTTTTTTCCAGAAAATTGTGTCTTGGCTTTTTTGGTGGTGGAGAGCCCTTATGAACCCACTGCATGGATTCTTGTTTAGTAATAGGGTCCCAGTAATATACCCAAGTCTCATCCTCGGTAATAATTCGAGATAAAAATGTTTTGTCCCTCTCCAACTTGACCAAATTTTTTTAGGAAACTTCTTTCTGCACAGTTTTTGTTCAGGTGTAAGCAATCTTGGTATCCACCGTGAGGACACCTTCTTCATACCCAAATCGTCATGTAAAATTTTGAGAACACTTGTTTCGGATATACAGACTTCATTGGCAATGACAGAGATCTTTACACGCCGATCTTTCAGTACCAAATTTTCGACTTTTCGCACAATGTTTTCAGTTTAAGCTTCAACGGGTCGTCCGGACTTTGGGTCATCATTGATTGATTCTCGGCCCCATCGAAAGAGTTTAGACCAATATTTTTCTTGGAAATAAGATGGTGTATCTTCCCCATATACACCAACTATTCTTTCATGAATTGCTTTTGGACCATTGCCTTCCATTGTCAGGAACTTTATTACGCTGCGATGTTCAACTTTAGTTTCACTCATTTTATCGACAAATGGACCATCTCAAATCTCTATACACAGCATAAACTAAACACAACTTAGCACATGTGCTTCCAACAGTGACAGAAATTTTTCAATAATTTGTTTGACATTGTCATTCTTTTGTTTCATGGCTAGGTAGATAACATAAAAATACGCCCTCGTATCTTTATGCAATGCTGTATATTTTACAAGACATAAATAGATTAAAAAAAAAAATAAAAACAACGCTGTTACAAATTATGAATATCTTTTTGAAATTAGTAAAATTATATTTAAGGCTATACGCCCGGCCTCGAAATCGTTTTTCCCATTTCCTAATCGTATTTTTCATGAAAACCTTACCGAATTTACACGCTAATTTAAGAAAACAATGCCTTTCAATGGATAAATCGTAATTTCTTCGAAATTGTCCAAAGGGCCCTAAATAAAAATAAAAATGTAAGAAATTTCAAAAAACAAGCCTTTATTTAAAATTATGTAACACTCAACAGCAATACATAAATTTTATTTTTTCTTAATTTTTAAAAATAAGGTCACGAAACGGAAAACAAAATTTTGAAATTTGGGCGAAATTCACTGAAATCAAATAGAGTATGTGGTACGCTCGCACATTGTGTCGAGAGGTAGCTCCGCCTACCATTTCGGGCAGTTTCTACGCAGTTTGTAAAATACTTCTGAGATCGGTGTATGTTAAGAAAGTAATCGTTACTCGGACATTATTTTATCGAAACCGTTGATATTTTCTTTACAATATAGTGTACATATACAGTGTCAGCGTCACAATACGTCCTTATACTACGTATCAGAAAGTAAAAGCAATATCTCTTCCCGTCTCTAACGCTATACCTGCTAGAAGCGCATGCTAGGACTTACACGGCTTGCGGGCAAGGAGTAGGTATAATTATTATATTTGACTCGCAATAATTTGCTTCTGAAACGATCTAGAAATTTATTTCTTGCACAAAAAATAATTTTGGAATGTTGGCTTTATTTTGTTTCACATATATATGGGTAAATTCTGAAAAATAAGATTAGTTACTCGATAGCTGAAAAATATCATACACAAATTGGTGGTCTACTAAAACTTTTTTTTTTTTATAAAATTTACACACCATAAAGAAAAATCGAAAACACTAGTATCATCTAAATACTTTAGGGTATAACCTTAAAAAAAAACAGATCCCTAGCTCTCTGCATTGCTGAGATATCACATAAGTATTAATAATTGAAGAAAATGAAAATTTTAAAATTTACACAAAAAACGATTTTTCGACCTTTTTGCTATTTCGATTTTATTTTCCAACTCAAAATTTGAATCCGGCAGGTGATTTTACATATCCAGCTTCACTTTTTTTGTGTGTTTGAGAAAATATAGATTGTATAATTTAGGGGCGGTTGCTTCCCGATTGCCAAACATGTGGGCCAACCGGCGATTATCTGAGACCATAACGCAGCCATAAATTACAGGCAGATTAGATTAGGTGACAAGTTATTTTCTCTATCTTTTTCCTCAGCATAAGACAGAGCACGCGGACCCTTAAACATTTGTCTTTTATTTACATTTGCACGAAAATCAGTGGTACGCCCATTTCAAATCGAACTCAGCTTGAAGCGGGCGTGCAGCCTTAAGACATTTATTTTAAAAAAACGAATCTAGTGTATATCTGGCTTTATTTCAAACAAAATTTAAATTTATTTACTTCTTTTAATAAAACTCGATCAGTAGAAATTAACGTAAAACTTTTTCTTAAGGCTTGGCTTCCTAATAGAGAGAACTACGTTTCCTTATTTTCTTGGAAATAACTAAGAATTAAATCGTTTAAGTGTTGTACGCATGACATGGTATTGTTCGATGAAAAGGAAACATTATGGAAGTGATAGTAAATCTAGAAGGTTTCAATAAGTGTTTTCATAAAACATTTATTAAATAGCTGTTGTTTTTGAAATGCGCAATTTTTGAGAACTACCGAGAATTGATAAATTTGCAATTTATTTCTTTTCAATTCTTTTGCATTTCGATGGTATTCTCGCATTGTGAAAAATCAATCCCTTTAATTTTTTCAACTATTCGATTATTATTGTCAGTGTAACTAAACAAACATGACAGCTAGTGACATCTACACCATTAAATTATTAATTAAACATTATTGCTCGGACATTTTAATATCATATCGTTCTCGTTGGAATATAATATGTACCTGCAAATAAAAACGAATGTATTGATTTCCAACGGAATCCGAAACGGACAAAAAAACACCGTTCATTTCGTTTGTTTTTTCTATACAAAAAAGCGTCTATTATTAAATTTTGTTTTCAATCTCTCAGGTATGCGTGCATTCGAACAAACGATATAGAAAAAGACGGAAGACGGAGATTAATTAAAGACAAGCCGGAATGGTGTTTCGTTATCGGTCGCGCTATAACTTTCATAAGCTGCAGCAACAGCAACAGCAGCGAGAAAAAGCGGCGATGAAAATGATGATTACGGTTATGATGTACTGATTATCCGTTGCCGTTGTTCCGTTCCTCACAGTTTATTTTCTCTCCATTTCCTGAGGAAATAAATTAATTTCGCATACAGTTGTTGGCCCTTTTCTTCTTTTGCTGTTTTTTATCGTTCTCTCTTTGTTCGTTGCCATTTTACTGCGTAACTCTTGAACCGCGCAATTTTTATTTATTTAAGGCAAATTACTATGATACGTAGATATAAAGACTCTCCTACTAAGACCGCATATTTTGAAATTTGAAAAGAAAACGTAGGGCTTATGTGAAAAGTTCTGGTATTTTTATTGTAATAAAGGATGTAGACATGGAGGTTATGTATGGAACGCAATATCCGATAAATTATCGCCTAATAATTGATGGCACTCGTTGGTCCTTTTGACAAAATTTTCGATGACATTTTGGTATAGTATCCGCTGAATTTCATCAATGGCGCGTCGAATCTCGTCTTTCAGTTCAGGAATTGTTCTTGAGTGATTGGCATACACTTTTCCTTTCAAGAAACCCCAAAGAAACAAATCCAACGGCATATCGCATGATTTTGGTGGCCAATTCATATAAAGGTAACTCTCCCTTCAAATTTCGTCTTCAACAATTCCATTGTTTCGTTCGCCGTGTGGCAGGTGGCGGTGTCCAGTTGAAACTACATGTCTTCGATATACATTTCAACAATTTGAGGCAAGAATAAGTTGTTTAGCATCTCGCGATAATGAACGCCGTTGACGATGACCGCATTATCAGCCGTATTTTCGAAGAAGACGGGTTCAATCATTCCGCCAACCCAAAATGCGCACCAAACAGTGGCTCATGGTGGATGCATGGGACATTGAAAGATTACTCTTGGATTCTTAGCTTCCCAAATACGACAATCTTGTTTGTTGACATAACCATAAAGTATTGCTGTAAGATCCATTTTCTGAACATTATGCGCTGCGCATGATCTGGCTTCAAATAATGTGTCAACTGAACCTTGTAAGCATGCAAATGCAGATCTTTAGCCAAAATTTGCTGTAAACTTGTTCCTGAAAGTTTCAACTGCTGAGAACGATGGTGAATCACGGTGGAAGAATTCTGATCAACACCTTCACTTACTGCTGCAATTTTCTCATTAAACCGAGCTGCATGTACACGGACAGTTCTGGGTTTGAACTGTCCCAATCGCCTCAAATTTCTCTACTAATCAAACCATTTTGGTACTGGATTTTCACAGTGTTTATGTGTGCGTTTTTGTAATTTTCCATTACTATACCTCAATGTTCACACATAACAGCTGTCAAATAACAACGTTGTACGATTTACACAAAAAAATTACGCTAAATTCAAAATAGGCGGTCTTAATGGGACACCCAATAGCTTCCATCAAGCAATGTTTCTTGAAATGGAAGTAACGAAGATTGAGAAATGTGAGACGTTTCGAGTTAACACATAAAATTCTATCTTTCAATTTATTACTGATTTTGTTAAAATTAAATTTATGCTTGTTTCATAAATTATGCTTGTTTCATGTACGCCATAATAAATTCTGTAAAATCAGCGAAATTATTACATACATCAGCTATTGAATTAACTATAGCTAGTTACTATTTGAAATTGATATTATATGAATAGTTAATTTTTACACGTTTACAAGTAGAAATGTTTAAATTGTATAATTATTAAATTAACCTACCATTATGCGTCAATTTATTGTGTGTAATAACTATTACAACAAAGAAATGATAAATCAAAATGAAAAATTAAATAGCTTTTAACTGACAAAATGGAGGTAAGACCAACAATAAAATTTGTATGTTTTCTTCGCTACGAAAAAACTCCAATGTATGGTCCCGCTTAGCTTACAACAAATGTATGGAATTTTCCAAAAATTGCTTAAGGATGCTCGGCCTTTAATATAATTTCTATGTTTTTAAGAGTTGTTGTTGATATAACACGTGCAGTCATCTTACTCCTGAAGGCATCCCACGAATTATCAATTGGATATAAGCCAGGAGAATAGGAAGGCCATGCCATTCTGTTGATCTATGTTCGTCGGCGAGAACGAATGATGTCAAAAGTAAATAAGCAAAACTATTCTATAGATGTAAACAATACAATACAAAATGTTTTCGACAAACCACCATTACTATTTATCGGGGCTTATAACTATAGCTAATATTTCACGACATAGCGTGTCCTTGTAATAACTCTAGTTTTGAAAAATTCCACGCAGCCTCATTTTCGTGTAAAGTTCGATGTGGAGAAATTAAAAAACTTATGTTTCATGGCTTTTATTGCTATTCATGGTCTAAGTTATCGTATAAGAAGAAATTTTACTAATGGTTGGGTACTCAGCAAGGGTCAAAAGTGAAATAGTAGTAGTAGTAGTAGCATTAAGTAGCAGTAGCAGTAGGGAAGCAGTAGCATTAATAGTTATTCACCCAAAAAATCGCATTATTCACGGCGTCGTCCAAAACAAAGCAATATTATTTGCCATCAGAACAATGAACACTATAAATATTCCATACAAGAAGAACTGGTTTGTATTTAAATCGAAAGTAGCAATATGCTTGTAATGTGACATATTTCAGTAGGCTTTAAATAATCCTCAAATTACCTCAGAAAAATGACAGAGTTACGACAGAAAAAGATTTGCATCAACGAGAGTCTGAAGCATTTCATAGAGCAAAGAAGAGCTCTAAAAGCAAAGCCAGAACTAAAAGCTATCGTATTTAAGTTTTGACATTAAACAAAATCCATTACCATATATTCCGTCAAATCCAGTTTTCTCCTCAAGGCAGCTATACCATGTTTTTGGAAGTCACGATCTACCCAGAGATGAGGCTACTATGTACACTAATCATGAATCTAGCGGCAAGAAAAGTTCATTTTCTTCATTTTATTAATGTCCATATCTGCAATTTTTTTTTATTAATTCCATAACAAAATAATAATTGTACGATGTTGCACTTAATTTCGTCAAGCTATTCGACAAAACTGAATATATTTTTTGGACAAAACAAATCGTATCTTTCGAATGACCAAAACTTTTCATTAGTTGAAAAAAAGAAGTAAAAAGTTGAGCGAATAAATTGCCATAAGAATGGGACGACCTGATTCTAAATTCAACAGAAAAGCCCTCACCATTTAAAGTTGTAAGTGTTATACCTTCAATGATGTTTGACCTTCAAGAAATGACAGATAACATATATTTCCTAAGATCTGCCATGTCTGCTATAAAAATAAAAAAAATAAGAAAATTTAATGTTGAAAAAAAATCTTTGCGTTATGCTACATTGGGCTCTGGTCTTATCTTTAGTACGCTCCAAAACTGCAGTAACCAATGAGTGGTTACTGTACCTAGCTTACGAAGGTTAAGTACCTTCTCAAAATAGCAAAAAGTACTATTGTTGAAATTAACATTATTTTCTAGATTTATTTTTGTACTTTGATAAATGTTTCTTTCAAAGTTTATTTTGATTACTTTCAAGTTTTTATTTTTGCAAAATTTATAATTACCTTTTAATAAACTAGTGTTTAATTAATATGAAACCATTTTTAAAAAAAAACCGCACTCGCCCAAAGTTTTTATTTCTTTTTTAAAAAAATACACTGTAGGTATGATAATACAAAATACATACAATATTTCATTCCATACATGATAATTTACCTACTCAAAAACTAGGCTTTAGCCTAGCATGAGAGTTTTTTAATTAAATTAAGTGATTGTTAATTGTCAATAACGCGATTTTTTGTAATATTCGCTAATTTTTTTGAACAGTGTATTTAAATTCTCTAACAAACAATCCTATTTTATAATTAATTTTCTGTGGCGAATAGTTTAATAAATTCAGTATATTTCGTGTTTCAGTTGATGATGGTAATGATAATAGTATCGCATACCTCAACAGCTTTACAGCAATAGGTTAGATTTCATTCCTTGTTTTTTTTACATGTTTCGAAACAAATTATTAATGATGTAGCCAGCGCAGCGTTCCGGCAGTCCAAAATGTGTTCGCTCAAAACGCAGAGGAATTGCTTTTTAAAGATTGTAAAAAAATCATTCCGTGAACCAATATTTACCCAGTCAACCGACATGGTCCCCGCCTAATATCAATATTAGTCCACGCACATGTATTTCCTTGCAGCATTATGTGAACGTATAGGAGAAATCCTATTTTCAAGCGCTGCACATATCGTGCACGGTTTTTCGCCAATATTTACTCTATTAGATTTCGTTTCAAAGTCGGAGAAAGACGTCTCCATCCCGATGATTATACAACAAGAGACGAGGGAACGACAGCAGAAGTAACGAACACTATTCCCCTCCAAACAACAACATGTCAAAAATTATGTATTTCCACTTGTCGTCCATCGTGAACGCCAGCTTTATTCGCGTTTCTATTTGCTTTCCTCTGTTTTTCTCTGTTCCGCTTCATATGGATTACGTTTGTCCAGACCAATTTTGGAATATGTAATGGTGTATGTTGTGCATAAGTTTGTCATCGTTTTGAAATGTTGGTATCGCTTCTATTTGCACAGACATCTGGCAGAATTGAATTTATTATTGGTAAACAATACTAGTGATTTTTTTTAAGAAGGCGTTAGAATTATTTAACTTTCTATCAAGCTTCAACCTGGCATATGACTATAATCCATCACTACAATTCTGAGCAAAATATTTTCAACACAGGAGCATTCCGAAAATACAGGAAGTTGAGGTTACCGTTCATGTTTCAAATTGCACCCTACATATATATAGCGAGTTTTTGCAGATATTTCCGCTTCTTGCATCTTAAGCACCATTTATCTCTATCATTCTACACTTCCTCCCGTAGACCTCTCTTCCTCATTTCTTCTTTTATATTTTCCATCCATCTCCTTCTTGGTCTGTCTCGTTAATTCCTTTGAGGTGGATTCCAATTTCATACTCTACTTGGTAACCTTTCTTCCTCCATTCGACGCAGATGTCCATACCACCTCAGCTGCCTCCCATTTATAGCATCTATAATAGTCTACTTCACCCCTATTCTATCTCTGATGTTCTCATTTCTGACATGGTCGAATGTTATTCCGCATCATCTTCTCCAATATGTCATTTCCGCCGAAAGCAACCTTTGATTCATATGGGTGATAGACAAAAGAATAAATCAAAGGAAATTGCACTGTACTATTTTTATTTTATTTTTGATTTCACCTCCTATTTCTGAGTACAGTGGATCCAAGATGTCAATATCAATCTGTCATAATTTTTGACACATGACAATTTTTGTCAAAAAAATGGGAAAAGCAAGGGTTCAGTAGGAAATTAATAATTCTCAACCCATTTAAGATAATTAACATTTTTAGTAGATTCCTCATAGTACAGGGATGCATATGAAGCCTAACTGATGAGCTAGTTAAGTTTCCATGGCTTTCTGGGATTTTATAGACTTGCCCAAAAAGAAACAGCAAGAACTCGATATTTTTAAATGGCGAATACAATTTTTCTTTCAGTAATGACTGTAGCATTAAATGTTAGTAGGACTCATAATAGCATATGCTATACCAAATTCAAGTACTTTTAGAATTCTCAACCCATTTAAGATAAAAACATTTAACTTTTTTGGTAGATTCCTCATAGTGCAGGGATGCATATGAAGCCTAACTGATGAGCTAGTTAAGTTTCCATGGCTTTCTGGGATTTTATGGACATCCCCAAAAAGAAACAGCAAGAACTCGATATTTTCAAATGGCGAATACAATTTTTTTTTCAGTAATGACTGTAGGATTAAATTTTAGTAGGGCTCCTAATAGCATATGCTATACCAAATTCAAGTACTTTTAGAATTATTTAATTTTTTATTAGAAAATTTAAGTAGTTTCTGAAACAAAAGCATAGAATAAGCAACTACATTGACACTTGGAATGACGTTCAAACATTCATGTTGTCAGTGACAGTCTAGTTGTCAAAAAAGATATTATTAACAACAATTTTTATAAAGTGGCGTCGAACTCTACTGGAGAAATATTAGATTTATATTTTTATACATGGTAACTCTCGGAATGTTATTGATAGCACTTGACATGAGCTTAATCGTTAGTACTCAAATGTGACCACGATGACTAAAAACCAATTTCCAAGAAAATTTATTAATTCCGAAAATATTAATCCTGCAATCAGAAAAACCAAATTAGTTTCGACAAATAAAGAAAATCATATTAACCTCTTTGGATATTTTGGTACCTGACCAAGGTCATCCATATTAGCAGTGCCAATTGGTTTGGAATTATAATATTCTTTGGTTCAAAGAATTTTACTAATGCATAAGCTACATCGTTTTTCTTTATTAAACTACAGAATTTGCGTCCAACTGATTACCCTAGACGGGCAACTTATGTGAAGAAGTTTTGGTGATAAAACAAGATGCAAATTTTTTAAAGGGAATTGTTGAGACAGATGGAGCAAAATTTTCACAAAATAGTGTTTCATAAAAGAAATCATTATTATTGGGCCACAGAAAATCTGCATCTTGTATATGAAGTGGAAAACGAATTGCAGTTTTCTGCTTGATGCTAAATAAACAGCTACAATGGCAAATGTATGACGAAAATTTGAATGGAGCGAAGTACTTAAAGATTACCTATTGATAACGTGGTCCAAAATTTTATTGATAATTTTTGAAGTGTAAACTTCATTGGGCGCGTTGCGTTGATTGTGGGCACTGAACAAGACTGAGCCGTCACGCTCGGCTATGTAACGCTCGTTCGGGTAAAGTCGGCTCGAGTAGACTAAGGCTAGGTTCACACGGCATTGTACTGCACGTTTTTAGCAGTATTCGATTTTAACCGTACACGGTGCGGACTGTTCACATGATACGGCTTTTATTCGTTTAAAAAACGTATAGCCCCAGTTTTCATACAGCGATCTCCATGTAGCAGACCGAATACGTTTTAAGTTTATTCGGTTTGCTTGACAAGTCCGTTGAGTATTCGATAAACGTATAAACGTATATACGTCTTTTTGCAGGACAAGCGACGTGTGAACGGTTCTATACTCAATGTATGCGCCACTACTTATTCGGTAAAATTCATCCTGCACAAAAACGTGCAGTACAATGCCGTGTGAACCTAGCCTAAGGGAACGAGAGAAATATATCATATAGAGGTATTTAATTTCAATTAAATTGAAATTTAAATGAATAAATAAATTCATGTCAACGAGCAGATTCAATCCCGAGCCGCACGGTGAGAAACCGGCACATTAGCATCAGACCAGCGCGGGACTCGTAAGCGACTATTCATATCGTCTATTTATATATATATATATACATGCGTCCTAACCGACCCAGAAGCGTATCGGAAAATCTCTCCGTCGAGGAACCCTTTAAAGTTGTCCGTACACCCACGCGATTATATTTTAAATTAAATTGTATTTCGCGGACTGTGTGGTAACTTCGCGGACGGTTAACCAAAAAATTTGTTGTGTGTGTATGAGACATTATCTCTATAATAAAATAATATAATATTTCGCGCTCAGGTAAGTTTTAGCATGTTTATTAAAATGATATGGATGACTCGGAAACTGATCACTATATTCCGGGTGTTAAATAACGTCGACACACATTTACTATAATTTTTATACCAATGCAAAACAGAAACGTTGAGAATAGAGCATTGCTTTAATTGCTCATTATATACGAATTCATAAGCATTTAATTCTTTTCTGTTACACAGGATGGATGAAGAAAATCAAATCGATGACAAATTAAAACGAAAAAGGGAATTGTATAATGCGCGCGTGAAGAAATATCGTTAAAAGAAGCACACTAAATCTCAGCAACTGAATTCGTCGATGCAGGATGACCCTGATGTAATATAGAACGAAAAAAAAGTTTGATTTCGTATTATTAACCTCGCCTTGATGAAGTTTTCACTTCTGCCGTGTGGTTTTAAGCACACCCATTTTCTTGTTTCGTATGCAATTAATGTGTGGTGCCACATTAAGCAATTTACCATTGCCGAAATAAAACTTGGCATGTGTCATTTGAAATTATCGAATTTTTGTTGGGCATGTTCATAAAACCGCAGCAAGCCATGGACTAACACATCAGGTTAGCGTCATAAGTGTCTCTGAACTCAAAGGATATCCACCAAAAAAGATTATTTTTTTATCGTAAGTGGTTTGAGAGTTATTAATTTTCTACTGAACCCTTCAGTTTCTAAATTTTTTGACAAAAATATGTCATATGTCAAAACTCATGACAAATAAATATTGACATGGGATCGTTTTATTCAGAATTAAGAGGTAAATTCGAAAATAAAATAAAAACAGTAAAGTGTCGTTTAAATATCAAAAATTACCTCAACTTTCGGTATTTTTAAAAATGCTATGTTGAAAATATTTTGCTTACAATAGCAATGGTTGATTATAGCCCTATGTCAAGTTTGAAATTCCCACTTTAATGGCAAATTCAATATGTTGTATGTCTTAGAAGAATAACCTTGTATAATACCATAACACACATACATTGTATATTTCGTTATTTATCTTACTGGACGTTATAAATTATCTTAGGTTATCAATATTTAAAACAATAATGATGTAATTACAATTTTAAAATTACATTTCCCTGAGTTTTTTTTCCTTCAACTTTAAAATCCTCTTGATTATTGAACTTCTATTACTTGCAACTAACAGTTTATATTAATATTATATGCTTATTTTGAATAAATGTTATTTCAATTATCTATTTCATTTACTTATACTGGAAATAAGAAGCAGAGATAAATTTCAGAGTGGAATTGACTTGACTGGTTGTTTCTAAATTTCTATTACTAGATGGAACAATTTTAAAAGATACCATTGTCAAATCGAC
The DNA here is from genome assembly GCA_963170755.1 of Amphimallon solstitiale. NCBI lineage: Eukaryota > Metazoa > Arthropoda > Insecta > Coleoptera > Scarabaeidae > Amphimallon > Amphimallon solstitiale. Next base: position 36,339,851 of record OY720681.1, on the reverse strand, counting down.
ACCCTAATATTTGTATAAGTATTAACTTAAGTCGCAAAAAACAGAAAAGGCACTTAAAACGGCATAAATTTGGACGAAAAAAGCATTAAAATGACATATTTTTTTAATATGCACAAAATTTCAAAAAAGGCATAAAAATTAGATAAACAGCACAAAAATTACCGTACCTAACTAATAACATCTTATTTTCACCAACGTCGCATATAAGTTATAGTATAATCAGTAAAGACCTACCTAAAAGGCGCCAAAAAAACAGAAAAGGCACTTAAAAAGGCATAAAACTTGGTCGAACAAAGCATTAAAATGACACATTTCTTTAATAAGCACAAAATTTCAAAAAAGGCATACAAATTAGATAAACCGCACAAAAATTACCGTACCTAACTAATAACATCTTATTTTCACCAAATATACATTTTCAAACAAAAAAAAATACTTTTTTTGTCAAAATTTTATTGTTTTTTTTTTTGTGTCTTTTAGTCCGGTATTTAAATGGACAGCGTCAACGAGAAGTATATACATAATTGAAGAAGCATAAATTCGATGCTTATTTTACTGGAAATAATAGGATATTTCCTTTAATTTTAGGACTTCGAAATGTCCATAAAATATAGGGAAGAAGAAGAATAAGTGTAGACACTATACATTTGTATTCCACCGGACGGGAAAATATCTCCAATGCATGTATAAATATTCCACATTAATTAAAGTGTCAAGATTTACAATTCCGACGCGCACACTTGATTTCACACGACATACACAACAGATTTACGTGTGTTTGTATAACTAGCAGGACGAAAATGTGACGGCACTTACTTCGGAATCTCTGCAAGTTTCACTGCGTCAAAAGTGAGCAATCGCTCGCTTGTTGAAATGGTGGCCAGCTCAGGAACAAACACACGGAGAAATAACGACCGACAACTGAAATAATAATTTGTAATTACGGCCGACGAAACATCGATATTATGGAGACACACGATACGTGTGTGGTGGGCAGAGAAGCCGTGATTTACATCCAACATACATCGTTATTCCGTAATAGGATAATCCGCTTGAATTATAGGCAATTGGACAAAATAAATAAGAGTAGACACGTTCAAAAATATTTTTTTTCTGCTATAATGAATTTATTATTTCATTTGTTGTCACAATAATAATTACCATTATGAAATTATAACACCGAATGTAGATGAATAGTTATAAGCTTATAATGTAAAAGAATTACTGTTTAAACACCAGATGAAAATTAACTCTTTGTAACCTTAATAATGGTATATAATTACTTCCAATTATAATCAAATGCTCGTAAAAAATGCTTAGCTTTCTCTAAATAGGACATTAAATTAAGCTTAGCTAATATGAACATTGATTTTAACTACCTATAAAACATTACTGTACGCTTGTACTGCATATCCGAGCTAATGACTTCAATAACTAGAGAAACAGTTATGTATATATGTATTATACTACGGACCGGTAGTATAAACCTGGATTAGTACTAAAACTTAAGATTACAAGGCAACTTATCGATTTTGACCGTTTAATTGTTACTTTATATAGCTGGAAATTGACATTTAAGTTATGCATGTCACATTATTTACGATTACTTTCGGATAATTCTTTTGATAATTTACATTTAAATAATATTTATCTAAATAATAAATAAAACTTTGTACTCGGTACTTCTCCGGTGGTATAAGTTTTACGTATTTCATTTCGCGTATTTCCTCTAAGTAGACATTTCGTTGTTAGGGGTTCTTATATCTGTTTACGTAGTAATTTCGGTATTTATAAAAAAATGTTGCTTAAAAAACCCAAAGTGCACTTACTCTTCTAGAAAAAGTCTCTTGTGATTCAATAAGTGAATACACAAAATGTAATGTTTAGCCAAAAAGTTTGGTGCCGCAAAATCTATAAAATTTGTTAAATAAACCAAAAAAAAATTAGGTTTGGCAACCACACTACTTCCTTATACGTATGAGGGTTTCCAATTATACACAAGTTGTTCTAAATTGTTTTAAAGGCTTGTATCTTAGAAAAATAAACCGAAAAATAAACCTGTTTGCAAAGCGTTACTTCAAGTCCAAATTTTTAAAAAAATTTTCTACAAAAATATTCAAAATTCTATTCTAAACACTTTTATTCTCCTAATAAATCTCTATCAAATGCATACTTTGCGAGATATATGAAAAAAAGTGCATCTCGCTAAGAGTAAAAGTGTTACTTCCGGTCCGAATTTTGAAATTTCATTTATACAAAAAATATTTCAAATCCAGCTCTAAATACTTTTGTACTCTTGACAAATATACAGGGTGTAGATAAAGTCTGGAACAAAATTAATATTTCTGTTATCTTCGGTTTGATGGAAAAACCCTGAAACAGGTCGATTTTGTTTTTATCCCGTGCACTTTATAACATCGTGAATTTAATTCTGTCTTCATCTGGTTGCGCGCGGGGCGTGACGTCATTAGTTTTTTCAAATGGTAACCCGCCACATTTATTACCCCTTGTCGTTAGGTATTCCATTGTGCATGCAACGGTATAAAAAGTTTGGTACCTTACATAACAATTTTTGGGAGAAAAATGCTTTCGAATTTCAAAAAATTAAAATTTTATTTCTAATGAAAAACTAATCAAAAATTATTTTAAAAAATCAGATAAATTATAATCCGAGATTTATCTTGGATTGTCGTCAAACAAGACACCAAAAAAATGTCAACGGAAGTGTTCAAATTGTCCGCCATTGGCCATTTGACACTGGCCGAGACGGACGTACACGCTTTCTACGACACGTCGTATTGTCTCTGCACCAATATTTCGCATTTCCTCGCGGATACGATGTTTCAGATCATCCAAGTTATTTGGCTTATTGGTGTACACCTTTGATTTCACATGACCCCATAGAAAAAAATCAAGTGGTGTGAGATCTGGCGAACGGGCAGGCCATTCAATTGTTCCCCTTCGTCCGATCCATCTCCAGGGGAATATTTCGTCGAGGTAACTCCGAACACGCCAGCCAAAATGTGGAGGTGCTCCATCTTGTTGAAACCAGATTCTGGGGTGAGGCTTGTCGGGGGTGTTTTCATCCGGAAATAATTCTACCAATGTTGGCACTAGCGTAAATCTTAGGAAATGTAAGTATGTTTCAGTGTTTAAATTTCTGTCCAGAAAGAAAGGCCCAACAATGCGATCTCCCACTATTCCCGCCCATACATTAACTTTTTTCCGGTGTTGGGTGTGCTCCTCTCGAACCCATCGAGGATTTTCGCCCGACCAGTACCTACAATTGTGGCGATTCACTTCACCGTTCAAGGTAAAAGTTGCTTCGTCACTAAAAACCACATTGTCGACAAATCCGGGATTCTCATCGCACCGTAGCATGATTTGTTCACAGAACTCGAGTCGGCGGTCGAAGTCATCTTCATTCAGTTCCTGAACCCGATTGATTTTGTACGGATGAAGTTTTTCCTTCTTCAGCAATTTGGCTACTGTGGTAAAATCGACTGCATGATCCCTGGCAATGTTCCTTGTTGAAGTGTGGGGTTGTCCTGAAGTTCCAAGAGAATATTGACCCTTCTATCTTCCTCAATTCTTGGTCGACCTTGACGAGCCCTGTCCTTTACACTACCAGTTTCAGCAAATTTTGCGACAATTTTGCTCACCGTTGACCGCGAAATCGGTGCTCGGTTTGGATTTTCTGCATTGAAAAACTGACAGGCTTCTTCATGGCTACGTATTTTATCACCACAACCAACAATAATGAGAATTTGAATCCGCTCTTTTTCACTCAAATGAGCCATTTTCGCAATGCCCGTTCAACACTACCATTGGAGCAAGTATTGTGAATGGATAAGTTCAAACACCAAGTAATGAACTGTCAATATGACGTGTCGTAGAAAGCGTGTACGTCCGTCTCGGCCAGTGTCAAATGGCCAATGGCGGACAATTTGAACACTTCCGTTGACATTTTTTTGGTGTCTTGTTTGACGACAATCCAAGATAAACCTCGGATTATAATTTATCTGATTTTTTAAAATAATTTTTGATTAGTTTTTCATTAGAAATAAAATTTTAATTTTTTGAAATTCGAAAGCATTTTTCTCCCAAAAATTGTTATGTTAGGTACCAAACTTTTTATACCGTTGCATGCACAATGGAATACCTAACGACAAGGGGTAATAAATGTGGCGGGTTACCATTTGATAAAACTAATGACGTCACGCCCGCGCGCAACCAGATGACGACAGAATTAAATTCACGATGTTATAAAGTGCACGGGATAAAAACAAAATCGACCTGTTTCAGGGTTTTTCCATCAAACCGAAGATAACAGAAATATTAATTTTGTTCCAGACTTTATCTACACCCTGTATATAGAATGCATAAATTACGATATATTTGCAAAAAATCGATATTCCATAAGAGTAAAAGTGTTACTTCCGGTCCGAATTTTCAAATTCTTTTCATACTAAAGGTATTGAAAACTAAGTTCTAAATACTTTTATACTCGTAATGTACCTGTGTAAAAAGCATGACTTGCGAGATATTCGCAAAAACCTAACTTTTGATAAGAGTAAAAGACCTACATCCGGTAGGAATCTCGAAAAACTCTTTTAATAAAAATTTTCTCAAATTCAGTTTTGAGTACATTCCTTATAAATTTGTTTAAACTTAGTAGTTGACGAAATATTGGCAAAATTCGTTTCCTTCACCGAAGTGAACTACTACTTCCGGTCAACCGATTTACTCAAAATCTAATCAGATCTCAAGATGAAGATTGTACTAGTAAATACAAATATTTGGAATTGACAGCTATAGCCGTTTGACCGCTATCGTGGTCACACATACAATGACACACACACACAGAGAGAGAGAGAGAGAGAGAAAGAGAGAGAGAGAGAGAGAGAGAGAGAGAGAGAGAGAGAGGGAGAGAGAGAGAGAGAGAGATGTTTTTTAAAAACCATCGGTGGAAGGAAAAACTGTTGCTGGTGGAGAAACAAGAAAGCAGAGAATAACTTCTTCGGCAGTTACTAATGCTATCAGTTCTCATAAAGTAAAGCAAGTGGTTATTGGTGAAGCTGTGAACCCAATATCATTTCAGACTTTCAATGTCCTGTGGACTATGAACATAAGAAATAAGCTTAAATAACTTTCTAGCTTTTCATTTTTATTTCGTTGGTACCTCCAGTAAATATTAATTTTCTACTTCTTAGATTTTAAGCGTAATTAATTTAAATTTTAAAATGAGAGGTTAAAATGTTTCCATAGTATAAATGTGTAAGTATAACGTGCCATAGCATCCCAATGAAGACGAATTAAGAAGTGAGGATGAGCAGATTCTATCAATGTTTCTCGCCCCCTAATGTCACACCACATATACAGTCGATGCATAAAAATGTAATTAGACTACAAAATTGTACTACAGAAAGAGTCTTCTGTATATTGTAGTAGAAAACGACATTAATATTTCCGATACTTTGAAAAAGTTTAAGGACGTAGTAATCAACTCAGTGGCAGCATCTTAATCCAGAAATTATAGGATGGTATTGGAGAAACATTGTAGATGGAGCGCCAAATAAGGATGATGATGAAACTGTGGCACTTGCTATTTTCAAAAACCAATGGAATATTAAAAATTTAATGTCCAAATCTCTTGAACGCACGTTGGCACCTCAGATTAGTGTCATCTCTATAATACATATGCAAATTTTGTGTATAATAAGCTGCATATGAAGAATCTTAAAAGGCTATAAACGTTTTAGATGTATTAATTCAGTGGGCAGAGCAGAATGATATTTATATTACGGACCTTTTAAAGATAAAAGAGACAAAGCCATTATGCATAAAATAAAAAATCCCCAGAAACAAACGAAAATTTCTGACTTTTTGGACAAGAAAAAAATCTTTATTACTGCTTTTTTATTTGTTGCTATTTTTAATTAGTATTATTATATTTTATACCTTTATTTTATTAATTATCAATGTTTATGACGGATTAGATAACCCACGTTAACGTAAATTAATTGATAATGTAAAAAACCATGTATGCGGTTAATATTGTCGAGTGTCTATATGTAGGTGTATTGTTTAATCAAAAATCACTTTTTCAAATCTTGATATTTTAAAGGATTGAAGTGAACATTAAATAGGCATTTAGTGTTTAAGAAATTCCGTTTTCCTATATATTTTTCTTCGTTCAAATCGACCCCAACACAATGGATACATGCTTACCTGTATTTTTTTAATTCCCAAGTTGCTCGTAAAATAAAATCATTTCATTCCAAAAATTAATACTTTGTTTTCATCTGTATATACCATACCAATTTTTTTGGAAACATGAGGAGAATAATACAAAACAGAAAGCAGAAAAAATAATCCCCGACTCAAATACATAATTAAATTTATGGTAACGAGAGAGAGAGAGCAGATTAAATTATTGAAATATAAAATATCTCCTGTTTTTGTGAGTTCGAATTTCTCAATTAATCACGACAGAATTTGTGCGTGAAATATAATTCTTTTTTTTTATTCCCTTTCTTTTTTCGTGTGTGTCACATTCCATGGCAACGCACTGGCAACTGGCAGAGACATCATCATTTAACACCATCAAGTCGGATCATCATAAATAATTCTCTTACATAAACCGTTAGGGTAGGCGGGCTAGCTGGCTGGCTGGTAGATCGCCCGCGCTGCTCCGGTGGAAAAAGCAGCCATCCTCGGACGAATTGGACTCTAACTTACGCTCCATCTGACTGTCCTCGGTCCCAAGATGAGATCTATTGTTCTGATGTATGTCTGTAAGCGTGTGTGCGTACGTGTGTTTGTGTGTGTCGTGAGTGAGGATATCCCCGAAAGGGATATAATACGGTCCATTATTACATTATAAGTTGTTGGACTATAAAAGGCGTTCTTCATTATATCTGTGTTGATGTTTGCCTTTGAAATAACGTGTTGTTATTTTGACCGCGTATTTCTCCACTTTATTTTATCTATTATTATGGGGAATTAGAAGAGAGTGTGTTTACCCACAAGTAACGGTGATTTATAACTAAAGCGTGCTTGGGAATAATTTGATTTGCTTCGGTGCGATATCGGCCTTTGAGTTGTGCTAACTGAATGTGCTCTTTGCAATAGATGTGATACATTCGCTTTGGAGAAGCGAAAGTGTGTTTATTTATATTGTTATTTAAATAATCTTTTGGGAAATTTTGTTTTATCACAATAAGCCTTACCATCAAGCTTTATATCAAACACAGTTAATAGAATTAAAAATGTGATTTCAGATACAGCCGAACTCCACTAACTCGAATTCCTGTAATTCGAAATTTTTTTAACTTGAATATTTTCGTACTCCCGTATGTTACCTATTAAGATTACATATATTTTAATTCCTGCAACTCGAATTTCTCTAACTCGACTCTAACTCGAATTTTCCAAGAAAGCCAGTTAGTAAAACAAACAGTAACTGACAAAACTCGGGAAAGTACCTCTATTGGCACTTTTCCGAATTTTATATGTAATGCGGCATTCGAGCGACTGGTGACCCAGTATACCTCAGTATATAGCTATGTAATAGAAACAGTAGTTTATCTCGCGGGAAATAATTGTCCACTGGCAAACCGACGCGTGCGTGACTGCGCAGTAGTCAGCCATCAGCTGTTGAGTTGGCGGGATTATTTGATGCGACTGCTCGGCATGCGGTTTGTGAATGGCCGTTAATGTAAGTTATGCTGGGTGTACACCAATTATACAAAATGTTTGACAAACAATTTATTATGAACACTAATTTTACAAATTAATGGGTAGTTGTACACAAATTAAACAAGGCAACTAAATTATACATGCTTTTGGCATTTATAATTAACGTCAAATAAATTTATTAACACATTATTAATTTAGAATTTGTGTTTAAAATGTGTCAAAAATGTTTGTTTGATTATTGTGCATTTCCTTGAAACATTTCTATATAATTTAATGGATGCTGACGTACTTCTAACATTTTTGACAAACAAATTGTTTTTTATAATTAGTGTGCACGCAGCATAACGTTTTATCAATAATTGTAGTGTTTCATTTCGCGAATACGGGGAACAAAAATGCCACATTATTGTTGTGCACCTCGGTGCAAGAATAGTTCGAACAATTCTAAATTAAGCTTTTTCAGGTTTTCGAAAGAACCAATGCGGTAAAATCCTCACGTGCATTAAAATGTCCTCAACTGTTAAAATGTGCATATTGTTTATTGTAGTTGTGAATAATTACTCAAACTTCATGACAAATCCACCACCACCAACGCAAAATTTAATTTTCGAAGATTGATTACCGACAATGGGAAAATATAACTGAACAAAATGCCTTCACTTATTTTGTAGGTTATTTGGGACACAAATGTTTTGAAAAGCCTAGTTTTCCAACAATTATACGTTTAAAACACAAAAATGAATGAATTCAAATTTTACACTTATTTTAAGGCATGTCCTAACTTTGTGAAACAGCTTTACTAATTTGGCAACGCCCGACCATAATTTCAGTATATATATAAATACCGCATTAGGAAAAAGCCTTCTGTGAATTTTTTTCTTCATTTTCCTTCCAACCAAATGTTAGCTTTAAATTAAAACAGAAGTTGAAGGAAATATCATATAAACATTCCTGCGAAAATTTTCCTACTGAATTTTTGATGAAGCTATTTATTCGTAATTTTTTATACTTTGAAATTTTGCAATAGAAATTTCAAAGTTAGTGGCAATTCAAATAAAATAATTTTACAACACCATTGATGAATTGTGTCAAGAAATTTAAGTAATCTTTAGGTTAAAGTAGCCTTTTTTTGTGTTGTACGTATAATGTATTACATTTTAAATGCGTGTGTAATATGTACTTAATAAAAAGCAGTGTTTTATCCTCGTTTTTTGTATTATTGATATAGCTTTTTCATAATTTTAAAAATAGATTAACATAATTATCTCATAAACGATTTGGTTCTGCGCCACTGGTTTATACTTGAATAGAAAAATTGACTACGCCTCTGGTTGCGCGTGCGTGAATGCGCAGTACCATTTTGGGACACAAACATCAAAGGTGCCGACGGCGAGAGAAACTACTGTGTCTATACAGCTCTATACTGTGAGTATACTGTATCAATTTAGTGTTTAGTGTTGGACTTATAATTAAGTAAGTTTCCTCGATGAAAACTTCAAAGTTTAACTATTAAACAGCAAAATTGAAATATTAAAAAAAGTGGATGATGGAATTACAAAGAAAATAATAACCACGGAATATAATATACCAGCAAGTACATTATCCACTATAATTAAAGATAAGGTGTTTATTAAAACTTTTGGGATTAATTTTACAAACCCGGCTAGTGTCAAAGGAAATCACGATGTTTCGAATAAAAATGTAAATTCTACGTACTTAAATGGTTTACGGCTACATGAGATCAAAATATTCCTGTGTCAGTGTGACCACTTTGGAATATGATCAGCATTTAGGTGTAATAAATTTTAAAGCTAGCGCTGGTTGGCTTTACAAATTTAAGAAAAGGTAAAATTATACATTATGTACAGGGTTATTGACTATATTTGGACCAATAGATAACTTTGTTATTTGAAGGATTAGAAAAACGTTTAAATTAGGAAAGTTGTAGGATTTCACTCAAGGCGCTAGAATTTGATATCAGAAAAAACAACCGAACGTCGTAAAGCCGTCAAAAACGGCTAACTTAGTTTTTTTTAAATGGAATACCCTATATAATGTTACATAATCGGATTCTAAATAAAATTTCGAGTATATTCCATTTATATAACATATACCTACATTCAACTGTTTTCGCGCTATCGCTGATTGAAAATCGTACTACTAATATGTTTTCTACACCCTTCGTATATGAATTTACGTAAGTCATTACGTGGTTTCTATGGAAACATAGTAGTAGTACGATTTTCAATCAGCGATAACGCGAAAACAGTTGAATGTAGGTATACGTTATATAAATGGAATATACTCGAAATTTTATTTAGAATCAGATTATGTAACATTATATAGGGTATTCCATTTAAAAAAAACTAAGTTAGCCGTTTTTGACGGCTTTACGACGTTCGTTTGTTTTTTCTGATATCAAATTCTAGCGCCTTGAGTGAAATCCTACAACTTTCCTAATTTAAACGTTTTTCTAATCCTTCAAATAACAAAGTTATCTATTGGTCCAAATATAGTCAATAACCCTGTACATACGTACATTATTTTATTTTTATTTTAATTTGGCACGATGTATCATATAAGGCCGTTTGTGGCGAGATTGCTGCTGTCGACGATAATCAAATTAATAATTGGCTTCAATATGTATTACAAAGAATTTTGGAACGATATGACGAGAATAATATATTCAATGACGACAAAACAGGGCAATTCTTTAAATGTTTAACGAAACTACGGCTTTCGATGGCGATAAATGTTATGGTGGCAAACGTAGCAAAGAACGCGTTACGTGTCTCCATGCAACAAATATGAGCGGCACAGAAAAATTGAAGACTCTAGTAATCGGAAGGAGTGCTAAGCCTAGGTGTTTTAAAGGAGCAAAGTGGCTTCCAGTAAATTACGAAGCATGGATGGCGTGGATGACTCCTGGTATCTTTAAAAAATGGATTAGCAAACTAGACGCATTAATGTCTATTGATAACTGCCCTGCTCATCCCGCATTACAGTAAAAATCGAAAGCCCCCAGTCCTCTAATTTTTCCACCAAACGCTACCAGTAAATTACAGCCCTTAGATCGAGGTATCATAAAAAGTTTAAAGGATCACTACAAACGGAGAATTCTCAAAAAAATCTTAAACGCTTTAGAAAACGAAATATTGCCTATTTATTTTTGGATTGTGTGAAAGAGATTGCTATGACATGGAATATAGATGTTAGTCAAAAAACTATTCCAAATTATTTTAAGAAGGCTGGTTTTGGTTGGAAAGATGATGAAGACACAATTCCTCTTGTTCAGTTAAGAGAAAGATTACGGGATGGAAATGGGTTACATTTTGAATTAAGGCAAGATTTTCAGCTGTACTGAGTTGCTGAATATTCAGAATGTATCGTTCGATGGTTTTCGTGAAATAAACAGCATTCTCTTAACTATCCCACAGACCAGATCATACTTGAAAGTGTATCAACTACTGTGAATGATGAAATAGTAGAATAAAGTGATAAAGAAATTGTACTAATGCCGTCACATACACAGGTCGAACAAGCGTTTAAAACCTTGAAGAATTATTTTATTGCGGACGACAAAACTACTGATTTTACTTACGCATTACTAAATAAAATTGAAAAAATATATGGATTAAGCAAGACCGCTAATGCTCATCAAAAATTTATTACTGATTACTTTTCTAAAATAAGCTAAATTCATGTATAGTAGTTGGATTTAGTTTTCAATGTACAGCGTGTCCCAGGATTGATGTTACAAGAGGTGTGCGGAACTAGAAATCTTTGAATCTCAATTTGATCTTTTGTAAGTAAGCCCTGCTTGGTTTGAAACTTATTTTTAGTATAGTTTCGAGGTTGTGAAATCACGTAGGCCTTGACAGTTGAGAAAGATCTATTTCCGTTTTAGGTGAAGTACCTTTCTCGTTCACAGTATTCTAAAATATTACTAAGAAAAGTTGTTCAGAATGACAAACTATGGCCCTATACAAAATTTCAGAAAGATCTACCTACTTTGATTAAATCGTTTTTTAGATTCAACAAAATAAAATTATATTTATTCACAAACTAAGTGTACAAAATGGAATAATAGTATTACTCTACAATCAATCTTACTATTATTACATTTTGTACACTTAATTTGTGAATACATATAATTTTATTTTGAGGAATCTAAAAAATATCTATCTAATCAAAGTAGGTAGATTTTCCTGAAATTTTGTATAGGGCCATAGTTTGTCATTCTGAACAACTTTTCCTAGTAATATTTTAGCATACTGCGAACGAGAAAGGTACTTTACCTGAAACGGAAGTAGATCTTGCTCAACTGTCAAGGCCTACGTCATTTCACAAACTCGAAACTATACTAAAAATAAGTTTCAAACCAAGCAGAGCTTACTTATAAAAGATTAAATTGAGATTCAAAAATTTTTAGTTCCGCACACCTCTTGTAACATCAATCCTGGGACACGCTCTATGTATGTGTACATATATGAATTTCTATCTACAATATCTATATGTTTGTATGGCACCTAGTACTAAATAAATTACTGAAATTAAACATTTTTCTAACTCGAAATTTTGTTGGGACTTTTTGTTGTTCGAGTTAGAGGAGTTCGACTGTATTTGCGACAATCAAATGAACTAATAATTAATTAGTATTACGTTTTCGATAGGAGACTTAAATAATATGTCGTTTATAAATAGTCAAGAACTGTCGCTGAATGATACGCAATTCTTTAATTTCATTTAATAAAATGCTCGAGCATTCTAAACATTTGCGCAATAAAATTACATGGAATGAATGCTTTGCGGAAATGTGTCACAGACTTGAAACTGATATTTTGTTATAAAAACAGAATCTCGCTTCAGATATGCAATATTCATAATTTTAAGGAGGTGATTCTGATGATCTGCTTATTTCCATATGTTTGAACAAGTTTTATAATCATCTATCGATAAGATATACCAAAATGGACAACAAAACACTTCGCACGCGCTTGAACAAGTTCTACCACTGAAGAAGATGATTTAATTTGCCAAATCGTGCATATGCCTTTTAACCAATTGTGGTGCTAAAAAATGTATATTCCTTAAAGTGTTTACAATCAAAATATTTTTTGTGAGATAGTCAGTATATCTTTCTATATGTATAGTATTTTGTTTGAAATTTTTGTATCAAAATCTTGAGAAATATAAATAATGTGGTGGTGTCTAATGATTATGGAGACGGCTGTGTATTACTTGGAAATCTCTATTGAAATTAGAAATATTATTACATTTTAGGACAGATTTTTCGATGAAAAACTTCATGTGAATAAGTTAACGTGCAATTTTAAATTTACACGGATAATATAGAATTACCATCATGGCAAACCGTAATGAACGAGCGACTGTATAAAGGACTACCCGACTTGCTCAACAAATGGCACCTGCCGCGCTTTTATTTTCTTATACATCGAGATTTTAGCAGATATCTACGTTTTGAAGTCCCTTGATACCGAAAAAGTGGTTTTAAAAAAAATGTCTCTCCCTCTGTGTGTGTGTGTGACCACGATAGCGGTCAAACCGCTATAGGTATCAATTCCAAATCTTATATGTACGAGTATAATCTCCTTCTTGAGATCTGACTGGATTTTCAATAAAATCGGCAGACCGGATGTAGTAGTTTACTTCAGCGAAAAATGGAATTTTGCCAATATTTCGTCAACTACTAAGTTTAAACAAATTTATAAAGAATTCATATGTACTCAAAATTGAATTTGAGAAGCATTTGATTATGAAAGTTTTTCGAAATTGATACCAAAAGTAGGTCTTTTACTCTTATCAAAAACCAGTTTTTTGCAACTATTTCGCAAGTCATGCTTTTTAGACAGGTACACTACGAATATAAAAGTATTTAGAACTTAATTTTCAATATCTTTTCTATAAAAAAAATTTCAAATTCGGACCGGAAGTATCACTTTTACTCTTATCGAATAGCGATTTTTTGCCAATATGTCGGAAATTATGCATTCTACAAACATTTATCAAGAGTACAAAAGTATTTAGAGTTGGTTTTGAAATTTCAAAATTCGGACCGGAAGTAACACTTTTACTCTTAGCGAGTAGCACTTTCCTTGGAATATCTCGCAAAGTATGCATTCTACAGAGATTTATTAAGAGAATAGAAGTACTTATAATAGAATTTTAAATAATTTTTATATAAGAAATTTTTAAAACTCTATAATTTTAAACGCACATACGTATAAGAAAGTCGTGTAGTGGCCACACCTCATTTTTTCTCGTTAATATAGAGTAAATAGAACATTTAAATTTTCAATTACAAATAACTGCTTTATTTGTAATTGTATATTTTCCGTTTTCCATTTTATTGCTTTTGACAGTACAAGTAGTTAGTACTTTTGTTTGTTGAGTAGTTATTTATCAAACAGGCAGAAACGGGTTACCCTCACTGGAAATGGCAAAACAGTGCTTTCTAAGACTGAAACTGTTAACCTAGGAATACCACAAAGCGGTATCCTACGATGTTTGCTTTTCTTAATTTACTTAAAGGGCATCTGTTCCCGAAATTGTGCTTACAATCCAAGTTATTTTATAATGAATTATGCAGACAACGTTACCCTTTTGGTGATGGCTGACTCTTTTAGTCACTTGGAAGCTATAGCGAGTCCTTCCATGAAAAAAATCAAAGAGCGGTTTACTAAAAACAACTTACACGTAAACCATGATGAGTCAAATGTAAAAGTTAGTGTTCGCTTGCATGAGGTTTTTGTCGATGAATTTCTGAAATGGAAGATATCTAGAATTTATAATTCAAAAGCAAATCATACGAATTATGTACGTACAAATTGACCATTAATCAGTCATGATAGTCTACTTCAAAAATAATAACCTTTAAAATTTTTTTGCTACTTATATTCTTCTTTAAAAAGAAAGCACTGTCTGATAAAAATGCCTCCCAGGCTTGAATACTATACTAAACATAGGTATCGCTACTATAAAGCATTTATGTTTATACTGTGTGTCCAAAAAGTCTGGAAACACCCAAATAAAATCGAAACGGATGATTTTTGAGAAAAATGCAAAAACAGGTCAATTAGTATTTTCAAAAAACTACTGGCTGATGGTATCTGTTTGGAATTTTTGATGACCTTGAAAAAGTTATGATGTCATCAAAAAGAATTTAAATGGCAACGTCGCATTTTTAATTTTATTGTTGATAGATTTTTTAATTGTCTAAATGACTGTAAAAGAAATTTTCATTTTACTTAAGAAAATGACCGAGAAAAATCTAATTACTTCTTCGAAAATGGAAAAACTTGTCTTTAAAAAAAAACATAGTTGGCTTAAAAGTCGATTATTTTTCAAACACATTTTGTTTTATTTGTGACATTCTGCCAAATACGAATTGTGCGTAAGTTAAAAAAATCTGTTTAAAAATGGTTTTAAGTGAGAGGGAACGTATTCAAATATTGATGTAGATTGGTTTTGGGGATAGGGCTCGTTCAGTTACAGAAGTTTGCGACTTATTTAATACAGAGCATCCGGAGCGTGCCCAAATTAGTATTTCTGCAGTGAGTAAGATTCACAAAAAATTTCAAGAAGAAGGCCATGTCCGAGATCGCCCTAGAAGTGGTCGTCCAAAGATCGCAGAAGATACGCAACTCGACGTATTATTGTCAGTAGAGGAAACTCAAAATTCTAGTACACGGCAGCTTGCTCTGGAGTTTAACGTGTCGAAGAGTACAATTGGTAATATTTTCCGGAAAACTAAGTATCATCCCTACAAAATCTATTTGGTTCATGAGCTGTCTGAAGACGACTTCGACAGGCGTGTACAGTTTTGCGAACAACTGATGCCTATGTGTGATAATGATCCGTTTTTTATCAGAAATATCTTATTCTCAGATGAAGCTACGTTCACATTACATGGGACTGTTAATAGACAAAACTGCAGGTACTGGGCACGCCAAAATCCACGCTGGATGAGAGAGGTACGAACTCAGTATCCTCAGAAATTAAATGTATGGGCTGGTTTAAATGGTAACAGAATTATAGGGCCTTTTTTCTTCAACGGTAATCTGACGGCGGAAATGTATTTGGATTTTTTACAAAATTATTTAATTCCGTCATTAGCAGAAATATTTCCGAACCATGAAGATCCTAATTTGCCCAGCGAAAGAATTTGGTTTCAACAAGATGGGGCTCCACCCCACTATGCTAGAAATGTTCGGCATTATCTCGAGAATACCTTCCCAAACAGATGGATTGGCAGGAGGGGGGCTATTGAGTGGCCGGCTAGGCCGCCAGATCTAACGCCTATTGATTATTTTTTGTGGGGTTACCTAAAAAGTAAGGTATACGCAACTAAACTTGAAAATTTGGAAGACTTGCGTCAACGGATTGAGGTTGAAGTACGAAGGATCACTCCTGAAATTATAGAAAACGTTCAAAATGAATTTTATTATCGTTTAGGGTATTGCCAAGATGCTCAAGGACAACATTTTGAACATTTATTGTAAGAGTTTTTGCTGATTTCTACGATTAAAATTTTCTTTGTTTTCTATAATGATTTTTTTTTTCAAAATTTTTCTTAAGTAGAATGAAAAATTTTTTGACTGTCGTTTAGACAATTAAAAGATCTATCAAAAATAAAATTAAAAATGCGACGTTGCCATTTAAATTTTTTTCTATTCCGGTGCTATAAAGTTCACTTTACGACACCCGTTTTGGTTGCATAAAGTATTACTTTATCGCACGCTAATTTTATTTTTTTGAAGTTGGTAACAAAAAAAAATGGAACCAAATCGTATTTAAATGTCAAACTATAAGCCTTTAAAGTAACAAAAATGTGCAATAAAATTGTACAAAGAATAAAAAGCACACATGCTAACATTTCACTTACTAATTAGCAATATAAATTGTTAAGCAGAGTTGGATGATAAGTTTTCGGATGCTACTATTGACATTTATTTACCATGTTGAAGTACAACTGTTATAAAAGTTTGTTTTGATAAATATGTAGAGAGTTTGTGGACGAAAGATTTTGTAAATTGTCTTCTGCTATTTTGCGAATCTCTGGGGGCGTACAGTTATTTATTTCGACCTTTTTGTTGATAATTTGAAATAATTAATTGTATAAATCAGTCTGAATTTTAAACACAATTACATATAGCACCACCGATATTCAAATATTTTAAAAAAAATCAGAGTAACCAACTTCAAAAAAGCAAAATTTCTAAAATATTCGAACAAAACATGTCTCTTATTTTAAGCTTTTTTGAACTTTTAATAACCGAAATAGAAAAAATAGTATAAAATACAGGTTTCATAAGACATTTTGCGCACTTGTTCTTTAGAAAACGAGCCGCCAGGCGAGTTTTCTAAAGTTGGTAACAAAAGAAATGGAACCAAATCGTATTTAAATGTCAAAATATAAGCCTTTAAAGTAACAAAAATGTGCAATAAAATTGTACAAAGAATAAAAAGCACACATGCTAACATTTCACTTACTAATTAGAAATATAAATTGTTAAGCAGAGTTGGATGATAAGTTTTCGGATGCTACTATTGACATTTACTTACCATGTTGAATAGTACAACTGTTATAAAAGTTTGTTTTGATAAATATGTAGAGAGTTTGTGGACGAAAGATTTTGTAAATTGTCTTCTGCTATTTTGCGAATCTCTGGGGGCGTACAGTTATTTATTTCGTCCTTTTTGTTGATAATTTGAAATAATTTATTGTATAAATCAGTCTGAATTTTAAACACAATTACATATAGCACAACCGATATTCAAATATTTAAAACGTTCTACTTAAAAATCAGAGTCACCAACTTCAAAATAGCAAAATTTCTAAAATATTCGAACAAAACATGTCTCTTATTTTAAGCTTTTTTGAACTTTTAATAACCGAAATAGAAAAAATAGTATAAAATACACGTTTCATAAGACATTTTGCGCACTTGTTCTTTAGAAAACTCGCCTAGCGGCTCGTTTTCTAAACTTGAACGCGTGCGCAAAAATCGTGTCTTATGAAACTTGTATTTTAATATACTATTTTTTTTTGATGACATCATAACTTTTTCAAGGTCATCAAAAACTCCAAACAGATACCATCAGCCAGTAGTTTTTTGAAAGTACTAATTGACCTGATTTTGCATTTTTCTCAAAAATCATCCGTTTCGATTTTATTTGGGTGTTTCCAGACTTTTTGGACACACAGTATATGCAAGACAACCATACATCATCGAAGACTTTCTCAGTTAACCATTATCATTATTATTTACTTTGACGTTTGTTATGTTTTTGTTTTATGATTATATAGTAATAAAGTATCTTATTACGTATTATTATATATTTTATTACAATATTTTAAGCATTTCTTATTCGGAATTTATCTTCTACTATTATATTTAAATATTTAACAGAACAAAAAAGAAAACATTGATAATGCATGGAAGTATCTATTGTGTTCGCGAAATACGCGACTCTGAAATGTCTGTCTTGTATGACCACCCTTTTAAAATAGATTTCCCGTAATCGAATCATGCATACACAATTACGACCGTATGATAAATGTCGAATGAGCTTAGCTCGGCCAAAGTCGTCATAAATAACAATAACTATAAGTTAAGTTCGCGTTTACATTCCGATTGCTTGCCATAAAAGTAAATTGAGTGTAGCAGTTGCGGACCCACTTTTAAAATTTAAACGTCTGCTTCATGAAGCCATACGCACGGGACTTACTCATGGAAGTTATGAGTCACAAAAGGAAAACTATCCAATAAAATTTTACAGTCGGAACAGTTATAAAATGCCACTAAGATTCTTGAAGTACGTCTTGTGTATGGAAACGAATTTAAGACGATAGACGATATTTATTTTTCCAGTACTCTAGGGGGATTTTAAAATTGATATTTTATATAGATACAATAAAATATGTAGGTGCTCTACATTAATTGATTATTAATATTGACGAAAATATAACAGTCATCTAATTAGCTGACATGATACATTCATCTTCCAAGTAATACATATAATAAATTTGTAACCAGTATTCCAAGATTATAGATACCTAAAGATAGAGAGAGGTGATAATTTAATAGAAAATCAAGAAGGTACTTTTAGTTATTTACCTTGATAATATTCTTGTTTAATTTCAAAGTAGATTACCTTATCCAGAATTAAAATTTATTACTAAAATGTTTCACCAAGAAGTGTCTGCAACATCAATTAAGGAAATTAGAAGTCAAAATATGTTTTTAATGGGTTGGTACTATTACAAAAAGGGGTACACTGAATAATTTAAAGAAAACATTAATTACGAGACGCTGGAGCATAGTTGCTCATCAAAGGCAAAAGAAATGTACGATGAAAAAAATACAGCAATTACAATTTAAGGCAGATACATTTGGGGAATCGTAAATAAACAGGGATTATTCGATGGTATCGAACAACACGTGTTATATTTGCATGTGTATGAATCCGCACAGATTCACAGATGTATCGGTCGGACGTCGATAGTCACGAAAAAATCGCGGAACTACCAGGGGACGTGAGAGTAGTGAGACAGCGAGTCAAGAAGCTGCAACCTTTTAAGGAATTCTGAGGGACGAGAGAGTAGGAGGTTAATTTATTGGCCAATAGAAAAAATAACGCGGTAAAAATAATTTCATTAATGTAGAATACAACATCGGATGTTGGCGTACATGAAATTTCGTTTATACTTCGATAGTGAATCATTAGGCAGTAGATTTACAGCTTTCAGTTGTAGTAAACTTCACATATCGTCAATTTTATTCATTGGTCACAATGCTCACATAGACGTTACTAAAACTATTACGTTATGTATTTTGATGACGAAGTGGATTGTTTCGTCCGTTTTAGTATATATTATACTAATTACTCTGTGTTGTTAATAAATAACTAAACTGTCCAACACTATACTATTTTTTTTTACTACTAAATTATATTATTTTTCTAACATGTACAGTTTAAATTTTATTGACTATACTCTTGAATTGTACTATGTTTATTTCGCTTCACTGTAACTAAAATTTCCATTCATCTATAGCTATGTTCATTTCAATTACATTGAATGGTGGGAAAAGAAATATTCATATGAGTAATGAAGTTTGGTTATGTTATTTTCAACCGGCAATGAACTTGTTTAAATTATTATTCTTAGCTCAGTATAAAAGTTATGAAGACTCTTTTTAAAACTATCTCAGGATTCGTGAAGTTCTAATGGAAGGATATTACTTTCGACCAAAGGAAACGACAGTGATACTCAAATAAAGTGATTATATTGAAAGAAAACAAAAAAAATTCAAGTAAAAGTTGAATATGAGCAAACAGAATTTATAAACGGTTAATAATGTTATCCATGGAAAAATACACAAAACAAATTAACAGGATTCAACATAAATAACGGTATGTACCACGCGATCATTTAAATTCTAAATTATAGCAGGCGGGATTTTTTTTATTAGGTTGTCCAGAATGTCAATTATTGATTAATTAACATTTTGAAACGTCACTTTGACAATTAAAATTGTAAATAAGTACTTATATACCAACTTAATTGAAATTTCACAGCCTGTTCTAATTTAGAATGTAAATGATAGCGAGGTATAATTTATAATACTAGATTCAAAATTAACTAACAAAATAATAAAATAATTTAGAGGTTAAATATTTAAATTTTTGTTTAATGTGTAATAAATTCTGATGACACAATTATAATAGCATATTCTTACAAAACAATAACAAATAAACTATACCTATCTTATACTAATTATATGCTTTATAGACCTTTATTCTGATTTATTTTTATTATTGAGATCTCAATGTAACTAAATGTTTTTAAGTACTTAACTTGCATTGTTTCCTATTCTTTAAGGCGTGTGTCTTGTATCCTCTTCGTCCTGATTCCTTCGTTGTGAAGTGAAGTACCGTCTCAGGATGTAAAAAGTCCCAATTTTTCGGATAATAACTTCAACAACTCGTTCAGATTCTTCGTAATGAAGGTAATATTCTATATATTACTTTAATTCCAACAGTAAATTTTAGTTTCACTGTTGTAGGAATGAGTACACATAAATTACGTCGAGTGAATGTCAAAATCGTATAAATTACTGCACCAATAGGTTTTATTTATCGAGTAAAATACATTTACTAATTTTCCACGCACAGAGGTATTTAAATTTACTACTTTTACAATTATTACTTTCTTATACGTAGTATAAGGAAGTATTATGATGATGAAAATTTTCGACCTCGAGATTTTTGCAGATGCCCACGTTTTGAGGTCCCCTGATACCAAAAAAGTGGTTTTTAAGAAATCTCTCTCTCTCTCTCTCTCTCTCGCTCGCTCTCTCTCTCTCTCTCTCTCTCTCTCTCTCTCTCTCTCTCTCTCTCTCTCTCTCTCTCTCTCTCTCTCTCTCTCTCTGTGACCACGATAGCGGTCAAACCGCTGTAGATATCAATTCCAACTTTTGTATTTACGAATATAATCCCCCTCTTGAGAACTGATTAGATTTTGAGCAGAATCGGCAGACCGGAAGTAGTAGTTTACTTCAGTCAAAAAATCGAATTTTGCAAATATTTCGTCAATTACTAAGTTTAAACAAATTTATAAAGGATTCAAATGTACTCAAAACTAAATTTGAGAAAAATTGTATTAATAAAGTTTTTCGAAATTCCTACCGGAAGTAGGTCTTTTACTCTTATCGAAAATCAGTTTTTTGCGAATATCTCGCAAGTCATGCTTTCTAGGCAGGTACATTACGAGTATAAAAGTATTTAGAATGTACTTCTAAATATCTTTTGTATAAAAAAAATTTCCAAATTCAGACCGGAAGTACCACTTTTACTCTTATCGAATAGCGATCTTTTGCAAATATGTCGTAAGTTATGCATTCTATATATATTTATCAAAAGTACAAAAATATTTAGAACTGGATTTGCAATATTTTTTGTATATATGAAATTTCAAAATTTGGACCGGAAGTAGCACTTTTATTCTTAGCGAGTAGCACTTTTTTGATAATATCTTGCAAAGTATGCATTCTATAGTGATTTATTAAGAGAATAGAAGTACTTAGAATAGGATTTTCAATAATTTTTGTGTAAAAAAATTCTTAAAATTCTATAATTTGAAACGCTCATACGTATAAGAAAGTCGTGTGGTGGCCACACCACATTGTTTTACTTAAATCTTAAGGAGCGTCCCTTCTGTGCAAAAACTAAATTTATAATCCTTTTGTTTTATAATTTTCAATGCAACCTCTATTTTCAGTTTAATCTTTTCGAACATACGATTTGTATATTAAGTTGTATACTTTTAAGGTATTCATAATAAATTATTTTATTATAATTTTTAAAATGTTGTTATTATTCAATTTCTCTTGGTTTTTGAGAATTTAATTACTTCTGAATTCATTTATTATTTATTGGACATTTTACAATTATTTTCTAACGTTTTTAAATGATGCTACTAATTTTGTATATGAAGTTGCCTATTCTTAAGTTACTCTAAATTTACAATTATAACTTTTGGTATTACATTATGCTTCTATGTGTGAATTTAACATATAAATATCGTTATAATATATGGTTGGTACCAATATATTTGACTTTTACTATGTTAAGAAATAAAGGCTCATAAAGAAGCGCAATACGCAAGTAAAACGTTCCGACAGTATTTTTTCATTTACAAACTAATTGCTCGTTTTAAATAAACTAAAATATTGCACAAAAAATTAACAAAACCGTAATTTCATACACACACACACACACACGCGTAATGAAAAATTATACAAATACAATTTTGTGTTATCAAAATTTGATAAAAAAAAAACGGTTCGATTCCTAACAATAGGATTTTGTAGCTTAACGTGTGCTTCTCTATGTGTAATGTCACTTTCAGTTTGGAATTCAAAGACAATATCTTGCATCTACGCACGTATTTAATATGCATTTCAGATAGCCACGACATCAATACTAGTTCATCATTCGAATATTGCACAGTAAATACGGATTGTATATGTACACAAACAATATACAAAATCTCCTCCCGTTCCATTACTACTGCAGCGTCCTCCGGTCAAATCCTCTTTCGACAATATGTGAGAGACGCCAAATCCCCCTATTGATTACTGAACGATTGTCACAAACTGATGATAGGTAATAGTCCACCCCATCATCGTTGAATATTACGTGAAGTGGTTCTCCATCTCTGTTTTATTCAGTTGTCAGTTGCAGTCTGCCCTTCTGCTTTGTTTTAAACCGTACGTATATTTAACAATGGATCGGTAATATGTACATAAATAGCCAAGTAATACGTATGTCATACATAAAATCTTCAAAATAATTTACAGCAAATTCGTAGTGCAAGACTCTAAGTTTGAAGCATATGGATCAATATTGAGAACGATAGACAGTATGTACGTATGCATTACATATACAGGGAGAGCATGAAATAATTACTTTGAAAGAACTAAGTAAGATAGATATTAAATAACTAAGTGCTAATATGACTAAAATTAGATTTTGTTGTTTTTTTAGTTCGACATTATCCTCGTTTTGATGGCTCCATATACAATAATGTCACGTAAACTTGTATACCACAAATTAAATTAATAGTATATTAAAATACAAGTTTCATAAGACACGATTTTTGCGCACGCGTTCAAGTTTAGAAAACGAGCCGCTAGGCGAGTTTTCTAAAGAACAAGTGCGCAAAATGTCTTATGAAACGTGTATTTTATACTATTTTTTCTATTTCGGTTATTAAAAGTTCAAAAAAGCTTAAAATAAGAGACATGTTTTGTTCGAATATTTTAGAAATTTTGCTATTTTGAAGTTGGTGACTCTGATTTTTAAGTAGAACGTTTTAAATATTTGAATATCGGTTGTGCTATATGTAATTGTGTTTAAAATTCAGACTGATTTATACAATAAATTATTTCAAATTATCAACAAAAAGGACGAAATAAATAACTGTACGCCCCCAGAGATTCGCAAAATAGCAGAAGACAATTTACAAAATCTTTCGTCCACAAACTCTCTACATATTTATCAAAACAAACTTTTATAACAGTTGTACTATTCAACATGGTAAGTAAATGTCAATAGTAGCATCCGAAAACTTATCATCCAACTCTGCTTAACAATTTATATTTCTAATTAGTAAGTGAAATGTTAGCATGTGTGCTTTTTATTCTTTGTACAATTTTATTGCACATTTTTGTTACTTTAAAGGCTTATATTTTGACATTTAAATACGATTTGGTTCCATTTCTTTTGTTACCAACTTCAAAAAAATAAAATTAGCGTGCGATAAAGTAATACTTTATGCAACCAAAACGGGTGTCGTAAAGTGAACTTTATAGCACCGGAATAGAAAAAAGTGTTTATTCATACAATAACAATAAGAATCAAATTGCCTTTTCAATAATTATTAATACTTTGAATCCCCAAAACTCCTCCGTAGATATGACCTTGCCTTGAACTCCGCTTAATCAATCTATCAACCAATGTTGATAGATTGATTAGTGTTAAATATTTTTTACTGAACTATTTTCAAATGTATTTACACGGCTGATTTAATTACACATATTTTGAGTTCGAACATTTCACTCGAATATAGCAGTACTTCGTGTTTAACAATCAAATAAATTGAAAAGTCGCTCAGACGGAAGAGGATTCGTATCACGTCCGGTCTATGTCTGCTTTATTATTCAGCGAAATGCACTTCCTCGCGTATGCATGTCCATATTACTTTTTGAATTTAACTTACGTTGAAGTGTAGTACGTAAAAATTATATTGGATTTGTGTCGGCGGATGAGAAAGGTCGACCTAAGACATTTTCAAGTATAGGGCATACTTTATCATATACAGACATAAATGTACACTGCTATCAAAATATATTCTAAATATTTCACAAAGAATTAAGAGGGGCGTTTACCTATCGAAAATTAAGGCATCGCCGTTTCGCGTTTTTTGAATTTATTTTGTAATTTTAGAATCTCAAATTTGGGTTAGTGGTGCAAAAGGCATCAATTTATAATGTCAAGGTCCGTTTTTGTACTAATTTATTTTCTTAAGAAAGTTATGTGTTTTAGAAATAACCTCGAAAATGCATGAATTTGATTAGTGTCTACTAACTAAGGTTGGTACAAAAGAAAAAAAACGACCTCTACGCGCCAGCTGCACATTTGATGTACGATATAAAGAAAAAATCAAATTTATGTACTTATTTTTAAAGATAAAAAACATTAAACATTAAACCTTGTCACACACATTTCACACAAGATTTTACGCGTCCTCTATCCCCATTTTACGGTATCTCTACCGGTCCTAGCGAAGACGAAAATCTATCGGAATTGGTCGGCTATTGCAGACTTAAATGCGAGTGACAGTTTACTTACAAACTGTCAGTGGCATTTAAATGTCATATATACCTATAATATTCGAGTGTATAATAATATAATAGTTATGGGCAAGCGAAAATTGGCTTATTATAAAACATCAACAGTTCCGTAAGTATCCATTCTTTATACATAATACATATGTTTCCCATCTATAGTATTCCTTAATCTATGAATAAAACCAAAACCCTGTGAAGGAAACCGAATATCGTGTAGCTTCACTTACTCACACTCCCTTGCGTCTACCCGTCCCGCGAGTAATTTAAGTTGCATAAGTTTGTATTTGTTGGTAAACCCCGTCTTAATTAGTTTCTCTATGTGTGTATGTACAAAATATGGTATAAAAGAAAGAATTTCATAAGTAAAAAATACAAAAATTGCAGATCCGTTCGATTTCGTTCTAAATAATGTTGACAAGTTTTCGGTGAGCAAAGACAAATAATTCTTGTTTTTCATTTAAGAACTGCAGTTGTATGGAAAATTGCATTCATAATTTTATAATTTGTGTACTTTTACATTTCAGAAATAGTATACCGGGTGTCCAGTTTAAAATGCAGTACATGGGGATATTGGAAACCGTTGGAGATACAACGTCGGTTAAATGGGAGAAAAGTTGCGTATTCATTTGTCCATGAATAATCCGACATCAGATTTTGACATTTTTGTTTCATTGGGCAGATACAGGGTGAAAAATAAAAAAATGCATTTTTGTAAATCTTCCATATTTTGTTTCCTAGAAGAGATAAATTTACAAAAGTTGTAAGCTAGGGATAACAAGTCATGAGGATTTTAAAAATGATTAAAACAAAAATCTAGGTCTACTAGATTTTGCGTGACAATAATAAACTTTTGTTTTTCTTATGGCAGCCATATTGGATTTTGACATTTTTAATATCTTCAAAAAAAATGCTATTCAAGCATGTATAACATGTTTATGTTCAAGATAGTAAAAACATGAAAAATAGAGAAAGTAAGATTTTAACATAGTAGGCCATGGAACTGTGGATATCTTAAGTGTATACTGATAAAAAAAACAAAAAATAACAAGTCTCCAAGTACTGTTAAAATATCTTTAACATTTTATTTATTAGTATTCATTAAATAAAGGTGGTTAGGTAGCTGAATCATTAATGTAACAACTGTTCAAATAAGCCACCGTTCAGTCATATGCACAATCTACACGTGTTAGTACTGCCTCACAAGATTGTCTAACCATGTTCGGTGTCATTCCATTCACTGCTTCTTCAACTGCTTGACGTAATTCTACCACATTTTCATAAGATCTCGAATACACCTTGTTTTTCAGATAGACCCATACAAAAAAATCAAGAGGTGTGAGGTCCGGGGACCTAGCAGGCCACCCTATTGGTCCTCGGTTACCAATCCAGTTATTGTAATATTGATTATTTAAATAATTTGTAACCAACAAGGAATTGTGTGGAAGCGCTCCGTCTTGCTGAAAATACATATTTTGCAACGTGGCAAGTGGAAGTTCTTCAATTCGTTCAGCAACATGCGTGCGCAAAAGTTCTAAATACCTTTCAGAATTTAAATTCTCATTGAAAAAGAATGGACCGATAACATGGGTATCAATAACGCCGATCCAGACATTAAATCCCCATCTGACTTGCTGTCTAATGCCACGAACTAGGTGTGGATTTTCATCGGACCAAAAGATAGTATTTTTACGATTAAACATTCCAGAGTTAGTAAATCGACTCTCATCAGACCATAAAATTTTCGCAAAAAAGTTTGGATTTTCATTGTTTTTCGATGAACCAATGACAGAATTGAGCTCTCCGTATTTCGTCACCATTTTGAAGCCCTTGAATAGCTCTTTCACGATACGTTTGAATTTGGCACGCTTTAAAATGGCACCAGCTGTTGACCTAGCGACGCCAAGTGTATTTTTAATTACCCGTAAAGATGTACGGGGATTTTCAACTACTGCTTGAAGAACAATATTTTCATTATTTTCATTGTTTTGCCTTTTTTTGGGCTTGACAAAACTTCCATGCATTATCAAATTATCACGCAATCGGCAAAAATGCTTTTTTCTGGCTGCCACCTTTTAGGGTATCTATCGAAATACATTTCTGCAGCCAATTCATCATTTCTTCCACACAAAATAAAACACTCCAGCATTTGATATTTGTCACTATTTGTAAAACGATCCATCTTAGGTTTGCACAGTACAGATACATATAACAATACAATGAGATTAACAATAAGATTACTGACAGTTCAGAATAAACTTCACAGCTTTTAGAGTTGTTTAATACAAATGTCACATTTATTATCACGGCCTACTATGTTAAAACCTTACTTTCTCTATTTTTCATGTTTTTACTATCTTGAACATAAACATGTTATACATCATTGAATAGCATTTTTTTTGAAGATATTAAAAATGTCAAAATCCAATATGGCTGCCATAAGAAAAACAAAAGTTGATTATTGTCACGCTAAATCTAGTACACCTAGATTTCTTTTTTAATCATTTTTAAAATCCTCATGACTTGTTATCCCTAGCTTACAACTTTTGTAAATTTATCTTTTTCTAGGAAACAAAATATGGAAGATTTTCAAAAATGCATTTTTTTCTTTTTCACCCTGTATCTGCCCAATGAAGCAAAAATGTCAAAATCTGATGTCGAATTATTCATGGACAAATGAATACGCAACTTTTCTCCCATTTAACTGACGTTGTATCTCCAACGGTTTCCAATATCCCCATGTACTGCATTTTAAACTGGACAGGGTGTATACCATAATTTGAGTATCTTTTTACCGTGATGCAGTTTGCTACGCTTACATGGAGCTACGGCGCCATCTGTTGTGTTTTCGTGTGTAAAGTGTTATTACTTCACTTTCTTGCTGTTAGTGTGAATTGTACCTCAAGGTATGAAGGCGAGGGGGGGGGGGGTGATGTGTGTAACGATCTTTGAACAAACACATTGTTATTATCAGCCAGAAGTTTGAACTGATCAACTTTAAAATTCAACTTGATTATCTAGCTGTCCTACCACTGAACTAACCACGTGTTTCAAAAGGGGTCTACGACCACTTGAAGGGGCTAACTTGCCGCGACCAACATGGCGCGGCAAACTTGAGGCGGCCTACTTGGCGCAAGACAAATTGGCGCAAAGACATCTTGGGCTGAGCTAGGAAATGTGTAGATGATTTAATATAGACGGCCTCCCAAGAACTTAATTTAGAAATTTTCACAAATCTTAGTTCATTCATAATGTGATTACATGTTTAAATAACCTATCTGACGTTTACAAATACAACTTAGTGCAGATCAGCCTATAATAAGGAACTTTATTATCCCTAATGTAATTACATGCTTCCTTCCTTTGACAAGCACGTTGTAATCAAGATTGTATGCATTAACTAAAGATAATGTAAATTCACGTGAATTTCAATAACCTACAGCTTACAGAGCGAGACTTGGCCGGTGAGATGTCCCTTCCACAAGGTGCGCAGTTGATTTTTATAATATTACGATAAACATGAGCAGTCTCGAAAAATTGTCAAGCGTTACACATCGAAGTGCAGAATGTTTCCTATATATGTATCTCTTTTCAGTATATTACAATTTCTTATCTACATTTACTCCTTCGTTCGGATAATGTATGCGATGATGAACAAATGTTATCATTTCTTTTTTCCGAATACTTTCTCTGTCTCACACTGACCCATCTTGGCGCAGCTAGGACTTCTCCCACCGGCCACGACTCATTCAGTGTACTATAATTCATTACTCATATTCAAACTACTTACCAAATAGATCATTGAATGTGTTGTTCAATATTTGCAAATAAATGCAGATCTAGTTGCTACCAACCGCTGTTAATTTAAAAATATTAAACTGATGAACTAACTAAACTAATAAACTAACATTGAACATTAATGGAAATTTATGAATGTCATAATTATTATTACCTTTAAAAAAGTGCCTTTCTTTCCACCAACTTCGATTAAAAGTCTATAAAATAATTTGCTCTTTGCGCCAAGTTGTCCCTGTGCCAAGCTCTCTCTCCGCCAAATTGCCTCATTCCGTTTCAAAGGTACTATGGTATAAATGTTAATTTAATTATTGGCAGACTTCAAGAATGAAATTAAATTTAAGAATGGAACATAATTCAATACAATAAAAACTTGGAAAAAAGAACACTCAATATAAAGATTCCGAGATAGCAGCTCGCGTAACAGTGGCGAAGGACGGACATAGTATAATAATAATAAATCTTGATTGCAACTTGTAAAAGTACGGAGGAAAAATTTACAGTGAGTGAAAAACAAAATGGATACAAAGATAATAATACATATAATAATCAAACAATTTACAATTACGAAGCATGTTTTAAAAGACATAAAATGTAATTAAAAGTATAATGATTACTTAAGAATTGGACACATCTTCCATACTATAAGGTTCTAAATTGCACAGAAAATGATACAATGCACTTCTGATTTGTACAAAAATAGTGATTTGTTTTATAATGGCGGATAACTTGTTAAACAGTTTTAACCCCATATAAACCAAACCAATTTCCGTTAATGTAAGTCGATAAGGGACCTTTATATTTTTTGAGTAAGAGAAATAGCAATGATATTTGGGAATAAGTAAAAGTAGGATAAAAGATCAGTGCGTGTGTCAGTGGTAGAAAAATTTTAAATTTTGTGGTTGTTACTACCATTTTTACACTAAATAAAAATAATTTTTTTCATAAGTAACACATCCACATCGTTGATATTGAAAGATTAGTTAAGTGTTTGTTATTTTCAATGTTTAAAGTATATTTAAAATGTTGTAGTTAGCGGCCGCCAGCGCGTGCACCTGGTGGAAAGGTCACCCTAGTGACGTCAAGGTGGGTGTGAAAAATATAAAGGTCCGGGAACACTGTCGTTGTGTTTGGTTTTAAATAAAATCAGATTCCTTTTGTTTTGGTTAATTTGTAAATAATTTGTCTGTAGTCAATGTTCGACGGCATTCATCCAGAAAGCGGTACTGTGGACAACAGGTTGAAAAGTCCTTTCTAAAATTAAAAGAGATGTGTCATCAGCATAATTGACCATTGGTAGTAAAGCTTTATACTATCAAGACACGCATTTATATTAACTTTGCAGTAAATGTCATTGAAATATAATATGAATGGGAGAGGGCCGAGGATAGTACCTTGAGGAATCCCAGATATCTTTTTTAGGTTAAATCGTGCTCCGATACCATCATAATTTAAGCCAACTCTACTTAGATGTAATTAAATTGAATTGTGTAAATAATATATTATTATTTTTTCTATCTCATAACATATACGTATTATGCAAAATGTGAAAACAACTTTTTATAAAAAAAATCAGTGAATCACAACCTCAGTATTGAACATTTGAATAAACCGTTCCGAAAATATATAATTGATCATTCGCTTTTGATAGCTAACTATTTGTATGTATTTTTTGATCATTCACTTAAACTGTTTTCCATTTCGAAAAATGATCATGATATTTTACACCCTAACTTTTGTATTCAACTGCTAACAATACTAAGAAATTAATATAATATAAAAAATAAAGTGTGGGCACCACACGACTTTCTAATACGTATGCGATTTTCGAATTGTGTATACAAAAGTTGTTCCAATTAAGTTTCTAATTCTGTCTTCATAATAAAATAATATTCTGAGTCAAATTCTTACTTTGATCCGAATTTACAAAAATTATTCCAACTACAGCTCTAGTAGTTTAGTCTTCTTAATAAATCTGTATAGAATACAAAATTTTCGACATTTTTACAAAAAACTGCTGATTTTCGATAAAACAAAAAGACTTCCGGTAGGAATTTCAGAAACCTTTTTTTATAAAATCTTTCTAAAATTCCTTTTTAGTACTTTGTATTGTTTATAAATTTGTCTAAACTTAGTAGTTGACAAGATATTAGTAAAATCGGATTTCTTTTACTGAAGTAAACTACTATTTCCTGTATCGATTTTACTGAATCGGATCTCAAGAGGAAGATTATAATCGTAAATAGAAAGTTCTGTATTGATAGCTTTAGTCGTTTGGCCGCTGTAATAGCTACACCCACAGAGAGAAAGAGAGAGACAGGCAGTCAGGCAGACACACACACACACACAGATGTTTGCAAAAACCACTTTTTCGGTAAGAAAATAAAAGAAGTATTTTCTTGCAAATCATTAATAGTGTTAAACATTCTGTATAGCATATTATTTACTCAATCTCTCTGTTAACAGTTGCTTCTTAATAATTGTTATAGATCAGTCATTCCTTAGGAAGAAGCTGCGCATTATACAATCGCTACTAACCAGTTGTTATATCATTTTG
This sequence comes from Amphimallon solstitiale, assembly GCA_963170755.1. Classification (NCBI taxonomy): domain Eukaryota; kingdom Metazoa; phylum Arthropoda; class Insecta; order Coleoptera; family Scarabaeidae; genus Amphimallon; species Amphimallon solstitiale. The sequence goes on along the minus strand of OY720681.1, from coordinate 36,308,363 downwards.
TAAGGTAAAATTATTAATGCACTGGAAGTTCAATCTACATATTTTAATTACAAATGTTCCCAGATAATGCAAGAGCCTCTTTCTTTAGTTCATTACTGGGACGACCCGCAATGTATCATACTATAACTGGTTTATGTAATCCAATTATATTGCGAAAATAATTTTTTAAGACTTCGTTCACATATACACACACTTAAATCAACAAAACTTATCAGTGATATATTAATTAGGTATTCACAAGAAATGTGTACATTTACAACCATACATTACCAACTTCACCTTACCGAGATGGCTATCGATATTTTACGGCAATTCTGAAATGTTTATTTATGAGCCGTAATAATACAAGTGCGACTCAGCGTTCGTTCCTTTTCTTTATTAATGTGTTCGATAAATTTCAGGACGAGCCTGAATTGTCTGCGTATTTTTTTTAAAGTAGGTACATGAGTTTGATCCGTACTTGGCTGCATAAAAAGAAACTTAATACGTATGCGAAGCACATCGATCATGCAGAACACAAAATAATAGGTCGGAAAGGGTGATGCGCTGCCGAAGAAAATAGATATTGTTTCCGAGATAAGTTGCTATCCAATTACCAGGATATGAGTGATCGAGTTGCCATATTTTATAATGTCCCTATATCTCTTAACAGTAATACAGTACACCTTGGATAATGCATTCATTATTTGCGCGACTGATATGTACTGACGATATAAAATAGAACCATATTTCATTAGTTTACTAAAATGTAATGGTACCAAGATGTGTCGTCGAAGTTATATTTAAATAATAATATATCGTCCCACCATTTGCAATAGTAACAGCTATGACTACTGGCAATTTCTTGTCATTGGACACGTTTTAAGGTAATTTCACTTGAATGAGTTCACTTGAACAACATATTCGAACCCACAAAGTTTTCTCCTGTTGCGATGGGGTTTTAAATAATAATCGTAAAATATCTTAGAAAATATTTATATGTAATTTTACTATTACTTTCATATCGTATGTATCATGTTCAATAGGGTTATTGTAAAATTATACTTTAAGGAAAATGATAAAGAATAACTATAAACAATTTCCTCAATATTAATTTTAGACAATGTAAACTATTAGAAAAGACAAACATAAGAAGCAACGCGTGTCTTAGTCTTGGCTGTCTAGAAATGTTTTTCTTGCTGCTTCAAACTAAACTAATTATTTGTTAACATGATTCCAATATCTATCATTAAATCAAAACAGTATTTTTTCCACCTTTATTGTTTCCTAGAAATACTATCAACCTAGAACACCTTAATGTTTCAGTAATATTGTCATTCAAATATTTATTCCAAAGCGTCTGCTACTTAGGTGAAAATGCTAATGGACACTTTATTATTCAAGAAAGACAACATTTTATTGCATTATTGAACTTTCATTTTGTATTTATTATAATTTTGGTTTTTATGTTCGCATTTTCCTTAAAATATAGACAGAAGGTGAGGCAAGATAAAACCAGCAAGCATGGTGGACCACCATTTTATCTTCAAACCAGCAGTAGACGTCTGTCAGGTAGATGCAGAACTAATATTGACAGGTGCTGAATGAAGCCTGCTAGCTAGCTGCGTGTGAACCTCATCATCTTAATAAACCACTAGGGCAAAAAACTACTACTTTTTCGCGAGAAGAAGTGAAGTAGTTGGTTAAGTATAAGAAAAAAAAGAGAAGAGCATCTGTTTGGATTAATAATTCAAGATTTGAGAAAGCTTGCTTATCAATAGGCTGTAAAGTTGGGGAAATTGTTGGACAAATATGAAAGCTGCTGGGAAGGATTGTCTGATGGAAAAACTCGGAGTAGAAACACCACAGGAGCTATAGGCTTTAAAAGAATAGCGACGATTCAATTACTTGATTTGCTTGGCAAAGTTCTAGATTAGTATCAATTTGCAGCAGAGTAAATTTGGAGCTGTCAAAAATAGTGATTTGTAAAGATAGGAAAGAAGTAGCTGCTTTAACTTAGGCAGAAAGAGCAACTACTGTTACAACTGAAAGTTTTAGTGCTGTCGAAGTTTATTTACTTCCAATGTTTGTATTTCCACGGAATAAAAGGAATTCTGAACTTATGAACAACTGTCCAGGAGCATGGACTAAGGTTCATTCAATCGGTTAAATGCAAACCGACATATTGTATTATTACTTTGGAATTGCGTAGATCTAGTAGAAGCGTCGAGAGAATCGCCAGTTTGACTGCTGCCCGATGGGCATCATACGCATACTAGAAACATAAAATTGATCGATTATGCTAGAGAAGATGGAGTTGTCTTGTTGTTGTACAAATAGTAGCAAACCACAATCATCTCCCGTGACGCCATGTTCTACACTCAATGTTGAAGCTCTTCCTACGGTTCTTGAATGTTCAGCTACTGATGAAACATCTTCTTCATTATGCTCTCTTGAAGACATATGTTGTCTACTCCTTATGTTGGGATAAAACAAGTTCGATCAAAAGATAAAAAGAGAAAAACAAAACTCTTTACAAGAATTCCGAAAAATTAGCCACCAGAATATATTGATAAAAGAAACAGCTTAAGGAACACAACAGAAAGCCAGAAGATCTCTTGAGTGAACTAAGAATAATCAGAGAGACCAAAGGAAAGAAAGAATAATGCAGAGAAGAAGAAAGAAGATAGCAAGAAGTCGAGTGCAGTGACAAAAAAAGAATCAAGTTTTTCTGATGCGAAAGACGAGGATATATTTTTGTATTGCTTCAGAAAGTACGGTGATAATACTAAAGAGGAAGTACGGATAAAGTGCTATAGATGTCAAGATTGTGCGTACGAAGTTAATTGTGAAGATTAAGTTTAATATGAACGTTATTCTATTTCCTTTATTTTAAATAGTTTTGTTTGAAGTTCTTAGAAGAAAATCAGTTTCCTTAGTTATTCCCCAAAATTGTTCTACAACACCAACATACCCCAATGGTGATGATGTTGTATTTCCATATTTCTTTTTATGATTTTCTCAAAACATCAAGAGGACCTCTTTGAAAAATTTTAAATACGTCCGTCCACTAACAGATAAATGCTTTTTAATGATTACAATAAGACCATTCAGAACCTTGTATTTTAATTGGAATTTGCAACCTGATACAGTGTTCGAAATCCTAGTATCCCTGTTTTTAAAACTACCATTTCTGTACGGAGTTTCCAAGTTACTGTAGCTTTTAACCCAAGTAATTTATGGTTAAATGTATATGAAATTATATATTTGAAAGTCATTCGTTTCTTAGTTTCGAAAATCATTAAATATGTTTTTCTGAATATTTATGACATTTACTAAAACCCATCATGAAAAATGTACGTATATATGCTGTCATCAAAATAATGAAAGAGGACTTAAAATTGAGCCTAGCTGAACACTAGCTTTAACGACCATAATAATAATAATAATAATAATATTCATTTACCTTTCGAGTGTAGATACAATAATAGTGTACATACATTATTAGGCATGTCATATATAACAAAACATTAATTATCTATGAATTGTGAGACCGAATAAAAAGGATCCCATATAGTCTGCT